>CANTUZ010000001.1:57232214-58434089 GCA_947846985.1 Fratercula arctica | reverse complement strand
AATGCAGTGTGGCACCAGGAGCCTGTAACTAGTGCAGAGATGAAATCTCCCTTCTCATGAACCTGAGAAAGGAGTTTGTGGAAGGTACTGAAAACGGAGAATTGCCCGGTCTTCTTTTTGGGGCTTGCTGCAGTGAAAAGATGAGCTTTCAGGTACTGAGAGTGATTATTTTTGTGATCACCCAGCTCCTCTTTCATCATCTGTTATTTTCTCTTTCTGATGTCTTCTGTCCAATGTCTAATCCCAGGCAGAGAACCCCACCTTCCACTAGCCTGGGGTAATGTACTGAAGAAGTAATGCACTGCAAGCGATGTCTGTTGCTGTACTCCCCTTTCCCTGGTGCCTGCAAGTGATGCTGAGGAATCTGGTGCTCAACATGTTGTCTCTGAGCCAAGAGTTAGGGACCACTGCCTGAGGGGACAAGAAGCAGATTTAGTGTGCCTACTTGTCGGTTAATAGTCAGCCTCATGTTGTACAGTAACCACTCTACTTGCTCACTACAAGGGAAAATAAAAAACAGTCAGAGACAGTAAAAATCCCAAACAGTAGGAACAGTTCTCCCCTTCTCCCCTATTTCCAGAAGTGTTAGGCAGCACACTGCAGGTCTAAACATATGTACTATCACGTAGTACCAAAACTATTAGGTGCTGATGCTTGTGTAGCCTTTGCAACACCGGTATGCTGCTGCTCTGTGGTGCGCTAGCCACGTGGCCCACATTCAGTGCCTCTCTACCCACCTTTATCTCCTTTGGTCTTACACCTTTGAACCCATAAGATGTATCCTGCACAGTCTTCTGCCTCATCAGCATGATGGGGACCAACTGGAAGTGGGTGCCCTTGCTTGTCCCTGGTCCACTCTCCAGGAGGGTGTTGTGGAGAGCTAGGATGAGTCTTGGTGGGGACCAGGGCTGTAGGGACAGAGGCACTGGTGGGGATAAGGTGGGCCATGTTTCCAGAAGAAGGAGAAAAGCAGAAGGCCAGATTGGAAGAGGGGAGTTCAATAAGCCATGGGCTGAGAGAGACAAAGAAAGAGGTGTGGGGAGAAAAGAGGAGGAGGCAGGAGGAAGAAGAAAGTGCTGGAGGTGCAGGTCTCATGGTGTTACTTCCCTGCAGTCTTTACTCTCCAGTGAAGTCTGCCAGGAAAGTCACGTTATCTGGAAAACAGAGGTGTTAATGAGAAGAAACCAAACTTTTGTTCTCACCTGGAGCCACCTGCAACATGGCATTTGGTAGTATCTCTATCATGAAAGATTCAGACAGCAATGTGTACACCCGAGCGTGTGCCCAGGTAGTTGGTTGTCAACAGACAAATCTGTCCTGGACCGAGGACGAAGCACAGAAGAACAATCAGAACAATCGGTGTCACAGAGGAAATACTTAATATTTAGTCTGACTAGTACTAGGAAATATGAAAATTCTAAGAACTGCAAAAAAACGTCAAACACTCTCCTGGTGTTAAAGCACTGCAGTCCAGTGAATAAAGTTCCAGTCAATGAAAGCAGCCTTTTAAAATAGCATAGCCCAGTGCCTCACTCTTCTTCCGTGTACTCTACAGGGACCCTTGCCAGCAGCAGAACTGCTGCTTTTTGGTCCCAGAAAAATATTGCCTTTTTTTTTTTCTTCCCTTATTAAAGACTATCCAGAACTTAGCTGAGAAAAACAAATATTCTTTATTTAAACTGTTTGTTAAAATCAGATTAATTATTTTGGCATGTCTTTTTCAACAGCGGTTCTGCTGTATCTATTGGTGATCATAGATTATGGGAGAACTAAATGCTCAGTCATAACCTAGGTCCATTTCCCATTCTGGATCACACATTGTTATGCCAGTGTTTGTAAAATACAGCCTTTTGAGTTCCAGGTTTGGATATTCAGCATTAACATAGTTTATAAACCATTTATAAACCTGTGTAATATGTATGCTGCATACTCTGCATGTTCTGTATATTTTCTTTGTGTAAGCTGTACATAGTCACTTTAATAAATATCCCGTATAAGTAGCATCCTCTTACCCACTTACAGCAAAGCACTGTGGTGGATGCGCTTCCCAAACAGGTCAGTGAATTTGGAGGCTACAGCAAGAAAGAACAACTCTGACATCCCGGAGTCATTCACAGCCAAGTTAAGGTAGCAGACATCACTGCCACTGGAATAGCAGTCCTGCTTTCTCCTTGCCCCTGTGCATATTCCCCCCTTGACCCTATGCCATGGGGTGCCTTGGCGCCATGGCTAGGTTTCATGCAGCTGCGCATCCCGCCGGGCAGGGGAACCCCTCCAGGAGAAAGCTATGCCAGGAAAAGGGACTTGGCTTGCTCTAATGTGGGTCCATTCCCTGCTCTGGTCCACTGCACCGACATGCACCTTCTGATGCCAGAACAAGGGAAAGGGCAATGTTGAGTCAGAAAAAAAAATGAAGGTGACGGGAGAATGGGACTGCTTCTTTTGGCCTCAGTGCCAGACCAAAGTGTTTGTGGAACTAAAGCCTCTGAGTGCCAGGTCTGGATCTCTTGAATTAATGTAGTTAAACCATGAATAAAATCTTATTCTGGCAGAGAATTTTCTCTGGCCTACGGTAAGCAACATCCATTGCTTATTCAGTCAGGTTCCTGGAATACGGGCAATAAATATATTTCTTTTTTATTGTTTTTGTGGAAGTTTATATAATAATGCTTGACTGCAGCAAGTCTTTTCCAGTCTGGGTCAGGCTACACTCCATTTTCTTGTGCTCCAAACTGAGATATTACAGACCAACACATATGTTTTGACAAATATTTTGAGGCCTTCACGGTCCCCATGAATCGGCAGTGCCCTGCAGTGATGACTGCTGGGGTCTTGGGTATTTCCCAGTGCGAAGCCTACGGTGTGGTGTGCTTGCCTGTATGGAATGGGCAGGAGACAACTGGAGAGCGGCAGAAATGACTGCCCTTCTGAAAGGTGCTCTGGCTGCTGCCCTTCTCTGAGTGGTTCTTCCCATGGTCTTCGACTCCAAAAGGAAAATGAGGTAAATGTGAGGGTCTGCAGTAAAAGGCGTTTCGTCAGGTACTTGGATGGTTATGATTCAGGCACTCGCTGGCTTTACTAGTGGTGTTTATGCACGGGTAAGCACAGCTTTTGGCCCACACAGTTAGATTGCACAATGCCTCTGAGCGACGAGGTGACCACGTATGAGGCAAGGTCCAGGATGGCCAGTCCTCGGTGGAAATATGTGCAGTTCGGCACAAAAATGGAAGTCTTCCAAACGTTGCACAATCGCTCACTCAGAAATCCTAAACGAAAACCCAGTCCTGATGCCCTACGTGTAGGCATGGACCATGGGATTTATGGGCTGGGTAAGGGCTTAAGAAAGTAACAAAGAAGTGAGTCCCTGTTCAAAAGAGTGCATAGCATCGGTGCCAAACAACCACTGACAAAACCAGGCTGAGCAACGGGTTGGGAGGATGGCCCACTGCAGGTCAGCTGAAGCACAGACATCTCAGGTGCGTGGAGGGGATATGTATAAAGGCATCACAAACCATCTTGGATTTCTGTAGACAGCTCTAGTGGATTGTACAGCAATGGGAGACTGGTTTTGTCCTCTGGCTTTGTTCAATAAGATGTATGGATATCTCAGGTTGGAGGAAAACGCTTCTATTGATATGTAAGCTAGCATCAGTAGGATGAAAACACAAATTCTCTTACAAACCACACCAGTCAATGATAGGGTCGTGAAACACTGAGAATATAAATATACCACTGAAACGTCAGGAAATAAAAATGCTTTCCCATCTTTACAGCCATTTCCAGCCCTCTAAAAACCTCTTTCTATTTCTTTTCTTCTATAGAGTCACGCATTCCCCCTGCTCCCGCCCCCACCCCCCACCCCTGACCTTTTGTTTTACTATATTTGAGTTGGGAAACATCTTCTTTGATTGTCGGAGTGTTGCTTTCATTTGCAGTTCTACTTTGTTTTGCAAAATCATTCAGGAATTCGTCTTGATCCAAAGGCAATTGTTTGAAAGCATTTCAGTAAAGCCTGTAGGAAGAAAGAAAGATGTCTATTCTTCCGTTATTCGCTTTCTCTGTCTTTTTTCTTGTTCTCTCTTTGCCTTTGCTGATGACCATTAATTTGTCCATTTAGAAACCAAGGAAAAGCCTGCTTTTATGTTTTCCGAAAAAGCCAGTGTTATTTTCTGTCCTTCGCAAGATGCCACATGTGCAATTTGCTTCCTGCCTCGAGGTCTGAAATCACCACAACAATACCTCCTGCCATCAAGGTCTCAGAGGCTCCTCTGCAGCAAAACACTTGAACAAACACTTAAAGTTAAGCCTCTGCAATAGCCTTATTGAAGGAGGTGAAGAAGTATGAATGCACCTTGAAATGCACAGAATTTTTGTATAAACCTTCCGAAGATTTGCATTCGAAAGGGAACTGATGAAATTTTTGCACTAAAAGTTGCTTTCCACTGGAAATGCCTTTTCAGTTGATAGCAAAATTTCACATCATTTGACATGCCACAAGAAGAAAAACAATAAACTCCTCAAAGCCAAGCTTCCAATTGGAATCTTTTTTTTTATTATTATTCGCACAAAACATGAAAAACCAAGCAAATTACAGCTGAACATTTTTTTCGCACCAGGAAAAAAAAAAAAAAGACAACCACTAACCCTTGTTCTAAACTAAAAAATGACATGAAAATGAAGAGGAAAAAAAAATCTGCTGAGTTTTTGTTTGTTGGTTGGTTTGTTTTTCCTGCTTTGTGGTATATAAAAGAGCCTGAAAGGTCTGAAGATCAGATATGATGATTCCTGAGCCAGAGTCCAATTCACCGTGTTCAGAGTGATTGAGTTAGATATTCGGGTTTGTTCAGACTGTTCTTCTCTTCTTTGGAAGGACAGTTTGCAATGCCTGCTTTCTGGAACTGTAAATGACTGCATAAGCTTTAAAGTCCACCTGAAAATCTGGTGGATTTACCTTAGCGTAGTCACATACATGTCAGGGATCACTGTAGATCCCTAGAGGTGTTTCCAGGATCACCGTGCGGGCAGGTTCAGAGGCCCAAGGACTGGAGCTGCCCAGTGAAGAACTGTAAATATTTGCATCACACAAATGCACTTAGAAATAGATGAGTAACCTGTTTCTGACGCGGGGAAATCATCAGGAAGTCTTCACACAAAGAGTCTGAAAGATCAGCCCCGGTGGCATTTGGATTAAGATGTCACTGTTGTTATCTGGGATGAAGTATAGGATTTATATCAACATCTTCTTTCCCTTGCTGAGGATCAGCCAATTCAAACAACTTGTATAAGTGGTTTCCATGCTAAAGAGGGCTGTGTTTACATCTCGAGCAGCTGTTGCTGTATTTTGGTCCTGTACAAAACCAAACCAAACCAAAAACCTGTTTAATTTCACATTCGCTACCCTGTTTCGAGTCCCCTTGGACATAGTGGCTGCTTTGTTCATCTGGCAGCATAAAAACCAGGCAATTTGGCTAGAGAAGGAATATTCCCGCCTGGTGGGATCCCCAGGTTTTGGGAAGTGCTGTTGTGCTCCCTCTGCCACCTCTTACCAGGGATGAGAAAGGAAAGAAAAGAGAAGGGAAAGGGATATTTTTTTCTTTCTAGTCTGGCTTTATGTGAGCTGTACAGAGACATCTTCTACTGGCGTCTAACTTAGTCATTGCAGCTCATTTTCTGCCTCTCTCAGTGATACGGGGGAAGGACCTGGCAGCCTCGGACAGCAGAGCTCTGGACTGATCATCACTTGCTTGATATTTAATGCCGGAGCAGCTGTCACAGCTTCATTAGGCACCTCCAGTACGATGCCTTGGAGAGTGCTTTTGAGGCGGGGGGACCTGGATTGGGGGTTCATAATTGATAATTTAAAACCAGTTTCTGGCCACCCTAATCAACTGCACTGAGTGCCCTGAGAGAAGAGCAGGGTCCTTGTTTCTCCCTTAAGAATGAAACGTTAAGTCCCGTTCTTTGGTGTTTTTTCTTTCCATATGCAAATATACAAATCCCTCCTTGTGTAACTCTGATAGCTTGAGTACTTTAAACAGAGAAAAGCGTAAGGAAGAACATAGCTCTTTATATCTTATGCATTTTGCAGCTCATATGGCCCTGACGAGAATTTTTTCTTTAAAATTTGGAACCTGTGTATTAAGGAACCTCATCTTGCCTAGCTAGTTCAAGTCGGGTCTGATGAAACCCACCTGTGATTTAATTTTTTGTTTGCATTAGATGCCTTTTTGAACTTTGGTGTGGGTGGCTGACCTTTAGAACAAAAAGCGATACTGGTGCAATGCAGCTAGAAGCGTTAAGCAAGTGTACTGACAGTGAAATGAAAAGGGGCTGGCTGGGCTGAGGTACACCTGTCACATTAATGCTGCCAGGGGAACTTGGTGCTCACGGGTTTGGGGTTTTTTATTTCCCCCCCTATAAATCTCAGTTATATAAATTTGCTAGGGAGATTTACATTTACAACTCTGGCTTCAGAGGCACCCCACATGATATTTAAAGGAACTCTGGCTTCTTTTCTCTGGAATGCAGGATCAAGAGAGAGCTTACGCATTACAAATGAAAAACTAAATCAAACAGCAGTGGCTTATTCTTTAAAGTAAACAGAGCAAAGGCTATTGGTGTCAGCCACAGCAGCAATCAGGTGCGTGCTGACGAAAGACAGGGAAGAAATTTTTCCTAACAGAGGAAATTATTGGGGTTTGTTTACTTTTTCCAGGGACAAAATGATCTTTTTGATGGATGCAGGCTGATAATAATAACAATAATGATAACAACAACAACAACATTATTATTATTATTATTAATAATAATAATAATCCACCAGAAGGCAGACTTGTTTACAGTAAAACCACTGAATGTTATCCAGCTTATGGCTCTGCTCAGGAAAGTGCTGAGCACCTGAAGTTCAAAGAGGTCAGTAGAAAAATAGGTGATGCTCTCAGAATCGAGCCCAATGGCAGGAATGAGGCAGTGCTTTAGGGAACGAGTCCTGGATTTATCATTACTAAGCTGTAGGCAGGGAACTCCAGATCCATGCACAATTTTGCCAATAGGTAAAGCTATTTTGCACAGTCATACTAAAGGACACAGTAATTTGCCAGCCCTGCTGCTGTTTACCTTGCTTCTTTGTGGAAACAAAGCTTCCGTTTCATTTCTCAGGCTGCCTGGATTCTGTCATGCGTTTTGGATCTCTTAACCCCATGCTAAATTACTCTGTGTTTGACTAGTATTTGCTCCATCAGGGGTTAACTCCAATGCAACAGAGCACGCCAATGCAAATGGAGCACGCCAATGCAAAAAAAACCCTGAGTCTCTTCTGTGAAAATGGCAAAAATCAGAAAGAACTGTGTTTTCATATAATGGCAGGTATGTATCAGACAGGAACTTTAGCAACTTATCAAGGATAACATCATCTCATCAATGAGAAGTCAGTGATTTCAGGCTTCTTACTCCTTTTTCCCCTGCAAGGCTGTTTCTGCAAAGGAAAGAGCCTGGCATATCCTTATTTTGGATCATGTAGGTGATGCAAAGGAGGCAAAACCTGCCTGAACAGCAGCATTGCAGTGATTTCTGGCAACGGCATCCTGCTATTTGCTCTTGTTTTGGAGCCACGTGCAACAAATAGTGCTGGCTTAAACGAAGGTTAGAAGGAGTTGAAGGCAATGCAGGTTGTATGCTGGGAAGTTTTGGAAGGAAGATGAGTCCCTGAAGGATGCCTCAATGTTATAAAGTTGCCTCTCAGACGGATTTAAAAATTATGTCAGACAATGGACACATTTACAGCTTTATTACATCCCCTGCTCCAAAGTTCAGCCTGGCCAGGTTGGGGTGCAGCCTCTCATCTCCACCTGCTGAAGTGCCAGCAGTGTGAACACACACGTCTGTGAAAAGCACATAACACAGAGGAGTTTTGCTTAGTAATGGTGCTCCATTTCTGTCTTTATAACAAGAAGCCTGACTGCGTGTGAATAATTTTTATGGGTTGCAACGGTTATCTTCCTATTAGTGCTGCTATTTTTTCAGAGAGTAATGGCAAATTCTCCTGACACAGATGAGCCAAATGAATAACTGCTACCCCTGAAGGGGCAGACCCTCATTTCACCCTTTTCCTTCTCCACGTATTTCTTTTCCTGCCCTGACTCTTTTCCACATCTCTTTTCTTTTCCCACTCATAATTCCCCTCTCTTCCTCTTTAAGCTAACTCCCTCAGTTGGAAAAAAAAAACAACCACCCTACTTATTTTGTTTCACTGAGTTTTCATATCATTTTAGTGAACTGAATTGACTAAACCTCTTGGTTATCCCCTCGTGCTAGTGGACAAACAGCACAGCTGGCACAAGCTAAGCGGCAGGCGTGGGTGTCCACACACGGAGAGGGAGCGCAGGCTTTCTCTTTTTCCTGCAGCAAAACAGTTATTTGGCTCATCCTGTTGAACAAAGCCATACCCTGAAAACTTCATCCCAGTAACATTTTTCCCATCGGCAAAGCCAGTTTAAGAGGTTCTGATTTTTCCTAGTCCTCCACCTGTTCCCACTCTCTGCTATGTTTCTCCTACTACTTTCATAGCTGTGCCAATATAACTATTTGTAGGGATGTGTTGCAAACCAGATCATTGAAATGATCAAAATCACTCTTCAAAAGTAGGTTTGTTTTTTTTTTTTTTTTTTAAAAATCCCTCTGATCCTGCTGGTGGTTGTGATCAGAGCACAGCCCAAAGCAGCCTTACAGCCCTTTCTAGTCGGCAGAGCTGGAGGGCGCTGAGCTGTGGCTGTGAGCCAGGTAAGTTTGCAAAGAAGGGAACCAAGTGTCCGACAAACTATTTTACACTGCTTTACCATTAGAGAAAATGAATGTCTAAGTTATGTGGATTTAGCTTTTGTTTTCAGTAAAGGCTGCAGTGAAACACAACTGGGTAGAGTTCAGCAACAGATGAAGCAGAACCTCTAACCACTGATGTAAGTACAAATTTTTACAGCTCCAACAAAAGGACATCAAGGTGACAGCTGTGTTTTCAGCTTTGATCGTATAAATTGAGAACTGGTGCCAGCTTGGAGCAGTTCAGCCTTTCCTGGGGTCCAACTTTAACAAAGAAGCAATTTTGCTGTGGGAGCTTGTGGGCCTTATTTGTTACACCTGACTGACCTGTACTTAGAAAATATATAATAAAGAACATTTTCTAGGTTTGGAATGAAAGAAGTGCTCATCATCATAGCCATGATTACTTAGCATAGGAGAATGTGAAGTACAGTATGATATTCTCCAAAATCCAGATTAAGGAAACCTTCAAACCTACTATCTCCCAATAGTTCTTTGTCTAGTGTTATGTCCACCCTCAATCAGCAATACATAATGAGCCACCTCACGCTCTAATTTATATGCTTGTATAAAATACAACTGTCAGCTTAGGTGTTTACATGAGACACAGATTTTTGTTTGCAAAGAATATATACACCGAGAGCTGAATTCTTTGAACACCAGGGAGGAGGGAACATTGTCTCCCCAGGGGCTTAATGACTTGTTTATATTAAATACAGCAATAGTTCTTAGCAAGTTTCTGTTTATGGGGAGATGACTCCACCTTGCTATCTGAAAGGGCCCTTAATAAGTCTCAGAGTTAGATGAGAAAGGGCAATAACCCTTCAGGAAAAGTGTCAAAATTATCACTGATTAAATTGCAGATCACAGGTATCAGTGGTAGGGTAAAGGTTTGAGTTTGAATCTGACCTCAAGAGGAGTCTTTGCCTTCAACCAGATTTACTTCTGAGAGTGAAAGGTAAGAGTTTCTTCCTAAGAATAGTGCGCCTGGGAGTATCTTAGCAGTGTTTGAAGCAAAGAAGAAAAATGTCTTTGAGTGGATCTAAAGCACAGATACATAATCATTATTACCTTTCATTTCTTTAAATTTTAATTTAGACCAAGTAATCAATCTGTAAGTATTTGAACCACTGTAAACAGTTGTTTTCCATAACTGTTTCTGCATCTCCTTCTGCACCTATTTCTTAATGTCTGTCTTGGGATAAAGTTGATTTGAGGGTGACTTAAACACCAAGGCATTTTTTTTCTCTGGATGTGGTGACCCTTAAATCTTGGGTTGTTTATCCCTTTTCTGTGCCATCCCCACAGTGAATATGTTTTGGAGGACTGAAGAGTTAGTGTTCCTTCTCTAATTTATTAAAATGCTTTGAAATATAGAGCATCACTGCAAATAAAATCTCTTTCAGTAAGTGGAGTTAGCCAGAGTCTCGAAGCCTTGCACTGACACAAGACTGCTTGCGCTGAACCCTAGATGTAA
Organism: Fratercula arctica; assembly: GCA_947846985.1. NCBI lineage: Eukaryota > Metazoa > Chordata > Aves > Charadriiformes > Alcidae > Fratercula > Fratercula arctica. Next base: position 58,423,798 of record CANTUZ010000001.1, on the reverse strand, counting down.
CTGGAAACAAAGACGTTTCAAAGAATCGGTTGTAGTTGAATCATATTCTTATAGTAAGAGATTAAAATAAACGCACGATTAAATAAGCAAATAAAGAGCAATGCAGTGCAGGCTAGTTGTTATTAGCATATATAACAGTAATATGGAATGTATTAGACCTGTAACTGTGTGAATAATAAGAAGGAAGAGCATTTATTCTGGAAATTGCTGCGGGTGTATGACATTTAGGATGCATTCTACCTAACTTAACCTCAGTTCAGTGTTTGAATTTCAAGAAGGTCTTAGGGCCTGTGCAGATGGGAATCTAATCAGGAATACGGGTTGAGTGCCAGAGGGGACAGAACTTTCCTTTGTTTACAATCAGAGCTGCTTTCTGACCTTCACCCATTGAAAGCTCTCATTCAGCTTTAAAAATCTGAATGTTCTCACTACTGATGCTTTCCAGACATCTTATTTCTTGATACCACGACTAAAGCGATGCTAGGCACACACTGTTTACAATTGCTGCTCATGCTTTGCTAAGCTGGTACTGATACTGTTATCGCGGACTGTTTCTAATGCTATCTTACACTATTCAATATACTAAGGTCTATTAGAAGAGTTAAGATTAAATTTTGATCTGTACCTGAACCTTAGCAAAATCCTTTTGGAAAACTTCGGTGGAGGTTAGAATTCATTTTCTCTCTGTTTGAACAGGTCTGTCTAGCCCTTTCTTGCAGAAACCAAGAGCTTCCAAGGAGTCATAATAAGGTTTGTAATTTTTATGAATAATAGAAGCATGGTAGGGACATTGTAAAGGCTAAAAAAGATCAAAGATAAGCACCCTAATGCTTTAGGATCACTGTTATCTAGGTGGAATTCAGAAAAAAACAGTGTCTGCAAGGTTATTTCATCTATCTTAGAAGTTCTTGGAAGAATTTTGTTTCCAAAGAATTTCCAAAGATGTGTATAGTCTGCTGCTTTGAACTATTGTGGGCATTCTCGGGCTATGAAGACTGATTTTTCAAGCCCCAAGAAACATGCAAGTCATCACCAAAAGCTAGCGAAGATATAAAGTATGTGCTATCAAAACTTCAAAGCAAGGAGAAGAAAAAAAAAAAAAAAAAAAGCGGCTGCAACTGTGTGGTTCACAGGAAATTTATTTTCCTAATGCGACTGATTTGACAGGGAGAGCGCTCAGATGCTGCCGTGATGGGAAACGGCATAAAACACTATGGCTGTCGCCGCTGACAGAGCGGTGTGTATTTACCATGGAACTACCAGGTCACGTTAGCCAACCCCGTGCAGAAATGTGATACAATCAAGGTTTTGTTGTCAGGCAAGTGAGATATTAACCACGTGGGGACACACGGATATTGCCTAGTTACTTTGGGTGATACCTAGTTTACCACAGGATTTTAGCAAGGTCTGTAACTGGAGGTAATTTGGCAGGGGAGGAGATGCGAGAAAGCTGCTCTAGAGGCGACTGGGAGAGAAGTTTTGCTGTTTGGCTGATAACTGGTCAAAACAGGTTCTGCTCCTGCTTTCTGGTTTGTTCTAGCTCTGATCTTCCTGCGTTTATAAATAATCCACACTAGACACCTTGTTATAAGTGAAAGCTTTTGTGTTTGTGAATATAAATCCCCAGATGAGATAGGGCTAAAAAGATTTAACAAATAGAGGTAAGACTGAACATTCAGGAAATAAAAGCAGATGAAGTTGTGAGAGTAGGAACGCAGAAAAAATGTACCCCATTTGGACATCTTCTTGAAGAAGTCATTCAGGAGAGAGTTATCAGGAAATGACAATATCACTAGGAAATTTTTTAAACCAGTCAAAAAATTTAATGGCTTTTGAAAGTCGGTTCTGTGTGGTTTTGAATTAACATCTATAGAATCCTGCTGGCTTAATCCAGGGATGTAAACAATGAATGAAATCGACTCAGTTTATTTCTCCTTTAAATAAAAAGCATGATTTCTCAGCCTGCATAATATCCGTTGCTTTTTTTTTTTTTTTTTTTTTTTTTCCCCTCCCAGGGTCTAAAGACCGTATTTGAAACAGCTTTCTATCTGTTACTAGGACTTTATCCTTTTTCCCTTTCCCATAACTCACAATCGACCCTGAATCAGGTTCCAGGAACAATTGGAACTGTTTTACAAAATCAATAGGAACGTTTTATTGCTTGTTATTCCTTACTGGGCTGCTTTATTTCCTTGTTCCTTACTGTGCTCCCGTCCTATGAGTTTTTTTAATTTTAATTAGGAGACTAGTAACCAACCACGTAAATTGACTTCTTGGTTCCTTTTCCACTTTATCAAAGGAAAATTCAAAATAGAGGTTATTAGGAAAATTGTGCAGGTAACAAAAGGAGCTTCTTTCACTGCTCCTGTGTAGAGGAGGGTGGATGGAAGAAATGAGTGCAGGGGATTTTCCTTCCTTTGAGGCTTTGTTGCTCTCTCTGGATACCTAAACAACACCCTGATAAGGAAGAGAGGCTTTTCTTCTAGTTTATAAAAGATCTGTTCCCACATGTACAGAGCACGTCCTCTCCTATAAGGTAGGAAGAAATGATTCAAATATGGCTGAACTGAAATCAAGTCATAACTCTGGCAGTCACTGTGAACAGTCATTACTTCTGGATGTTCATCCTCTTACAAAGCTGGGCTCAAAGATACTTATAATGACATAAGGGAAAATCTTGACCTTTAAAAGTCTAAGGGAGCTTTGCTGCTGACTTGACTGGAGTCAGGATTTCACCTTGAATATTTACCTTGTTGGATGTCCTAAACTGCACTACAGAGCAGATGTTTTCCAGTCGTTCTCTAGTGGCTAATGTCCCCAGATCTTGTAGATCCCTGCAAGACTTTAATTCCCTATCCTTCTTTGTCACGTGTCCTATAAGCTACTTTCTTTGCAAACTATTTTGAAAATAGGTGTAGTCTGCACACAGGTGTTAGACCGATGCAGAGTCTGAGCTGGCAGCCAGTTGGTCTTCTTGTGATCTGGGCTCTTTATTTATTACTGATTAAATCAAACATCAGACCTGACAGCAAAGTCTATTTATCATTTTAGCCTCCACAAAAAGAAACTGGAATTTAATTTTATTATGAGTTTGCCTTAGAATCATTTCATTCAGATTCATGACCCCGCACTCATGTATTGATATTCAAGAGATTAATTTTATTTTAAATGACAGGTGAAAGTCTTCAGATTAGGCATATGGTACGTATCTATCTGTGCAGCAAGTCTCCAAATGGATCCTTCCTAGATAATTAACAGATTTCAAGGCAGTGCTGCAGTGGCGATAATTCATTCTAGAGTTCAGATACACACTTGATTGACTTTAATTTAAATATGTTAAGATAATAATAATAATAAATTCTATAATTCAGGCATTGTAAGATCTTAAAGGCAAGTGTCAGTTTGTTCCGCACCTCCTAGCAGATTAGTTTTCTAATATATCTGTTTTCTAATGAAATTGCAGTGGCGAAACTGTAATTTGGGTTATGTGCCAAATGTTCTTATGCCTATTTACATTATAAGCTTCAGCTGAAAGTGACACATATTAGGTATTTCCAAAATACACACCAGATTTATACAGCGCACAGAGAGAATGAGATATTTTTAAGTCAAGGTGGAGACTCCTGCTCATTATAAGTCTTCCTCTGACATTTCATCACAATGAACTTCTTTCAATAAGTACGAATTGATTAAGTGGTGTCTGAGAATACCAAATTTCCTGCCACAAGTCTCAGGGGTCTCACTGCTTGGCTATTAAAAGAACACAACCACCTGGGGGCCGTCATTTTTTCCTCTGAGTAGTCAAGGGAGGACACGTAGGGAGGGCTTGGGTCCCAGAGAAGACTTTGGTACTTGGTCAAGTGATCTCCAAACAGCCTTTGAGAGGGTGCCAGTCACCACAACAATGGTGGTCCCTCTAGACGAATGGAACAGCAACATTTCAGGTATCTGAATAAGCTTTTACCAGCAAATGTGGATGTTCTCAGAACTTGTCTTAGGTCACAGTTGGTCACTGTATTCACTGTATTCATCATCAAAGCACAACTTTCTTACTTGCTGCTTTCAAAACACATCTTCCTTACTTGCTGCTTTCTTACTTGCTGCTTTTTAGGCCTAATCTGCTGTTTTATACTTCATCTCACCTGCAATACAGCTGGCAACAGGCAACTCTTCTGCATATGCATGACTTTTGTCATCTTGTGTCTTGTGTCAAAACATCTTTAGATGTTTTGTCATCTTGTGTCCTGCCTTTTATGCAACAGGAAAGAAAGAGGTGCTACTGGTGTGCCTACTTCTGGTGGCAATAATGTGGAGCTCAGCTCTGTGCCACCAACTGGTGCTGAACGTGGTGTTGATCCTGGCCACAGCTAGGGCTCCTGGAGCCCTGTCTCCCTTTGGATGCCAGGATACACCTTCACAGAAATTAAAGAGCAAACTGCCCTCTTACTGTGGCTCTCCCTGATCCCTTTACCCCGTACCCAGTCCTACTTACTAGTCCCAGAGCATCTTTTGTGAGTACGCATTGTCCTGTATTTACGCGGTGGGCGCCCTTTGATAAATTGGAAAACTCATGAGCAAGTGCCCTATAGAGCCTTTGGGAAGTATTTTAATTATTGACAAGAGTAAAGGGAAGACAGATAGCTGAGGTGGGGAAAACCTCCAAAATATAGCTTAAGAAAAAAATACCTCATGAGAAGAATTTTTGATAAAGGGAAAGAAATGTGTCAAAATTTGACTCTTGCATTTTTCAGACTTCATACATTTGGACAATCCTGAGTCTGAATAGTCAAAATCTTATAACGGAAAATAAATTGAAATAATTATTCGCATTAATAACAGGAAATTATATAATTATTATTATTATTAATTATTCTAGCTCTGGGAACTTAGTGATGACTGTGTCTTAGAATTTCACTTTGCACCTTCTGGTATGACCCTAAATATTTCATGAAAGAAGTCTGGTCACAAAAATATAGGTTAAAAAAAATTTTGCCATTATGAAAATGGCAGATATTTTCTGAATATCTGAATGCTGAATAAACGAGTCTGTTTCTGATCTTACTGATGCTGGGGTAAAAGCGGAGAAACTCTAACGAGGCCATGGAATTACATTTACATTTGTGCAAAAGCCGGGAGAGATCAGAATTAATAATACTATACTTGTCTACTTTAGAAAAAATTGCCAATATTGTCAATATTTACTACAGTCATAGTTCTTAAGGAACCGTGCCTTGACCTCCTATCTCTAGAGATTAGTCCAATGAGCTTAATTAAAGCAAAGAAAGTTATTTAGCATTATGTTTACTAAAAATAACTCTTATCCTTATGGCCTTAGACAGATTAAACTATGCTTCAGGTGGTGAAAGGAGAGACTTCTCTGGCATGATGTCATTATTGAGCTATTTCTCTCTGAATGTAAACTCATATGTGGGAAAAAAAAGTAAGATTTATTTTATACTGCTCAGGATCTTAAAAGAAATTGCTATTGTCACCTACCAGTGTTTTCCTGTTTTTCTGTCCATCTTCCTACCTGCCTGCAACATGGAAAAGATGAGAAATGAATATTTTTTATTTCCCAGACTTATAAGTAGATGATACAGTTTTATTCTGTCTGCCTTTCTTCTGATTGTGTGTCAGCAAGTCATTGCAATTGTTTCAGCATAGATATATTTTTGCACAGTAGATCCTATAGACAAATTAAGCAACTTTCACATTTTTTTGTTAAGAAAAACCTCTGTTCAATTTTATTCTTGTTTTAAATTTCTATAAATCCTTTCCCTAAGCTTTTCTGAAAAACATCAGTGTCTACAATTCTAGAGCTAAAAGCATCAGCTTTCTCACTGTGGCAATTAAGCAGCCCTGTGATTAGCAGCAGTTTATGCTATAGAATAGAAGACATTGCATTTACTGTTTTGCTTTTTCTCTAAAGGCTGGTAAAGTAACCTTTTATGTCATCAAGGACAGGAGCACCTTAGCACCTAATAACAGGTATAGATCCATGGTCCTAGAGAAAATACAATTGCCATAAATACCATTTTTGCAGTAACTAGTGTGTGTGTAACTTATTACTCAGCCCAAACCTTTTGGAAGTAAAAATCTTTTTCACTGGAAAGCATTCTTGATGTTTTCCTCCTGTATATAAATATCTATTATTAATGTGCTACCAGTGCTGTGAAGCAAAATAAACAATCAGAAACTGGATGAAGCATCATTAGGAGAAAATAGGTAGAGCACTGTTAAATTTATAATACTAGTGAACTAGAACTCAAGGCCTCAAAGACATTTAAGTGCTTAACTCCTCCTGCTTTCAGTAGGAATCAGGCATTTCAATACATTTTTAGAATTTGGGACTGTGCAGGTACTGTAATGAGTACAAGGGAAATGCAATAAATGAATATTTAACACAAAATTTTTGTTTTGACAGGTTTATTTCTTCAGTAGTTATTTATTTTTTAGCAGTTTCATCATACATCATAGCCTAGCACGATATAGCAGTAGGATACAGATTTGACACCAGACTAGATATGTTTGTATCAACATTTCTTATTTTTTGAGGGTTTTCATAACTTTATTGTCAGACCTTTCCTTGGGCTAAGCCTTGGGTGAAGTAAATCTCAACCCAGGAGCTGCATTTAATTTTCAGAATACAATCTTAAGTACCTGGATCTCCCCTTTCTTTCAGATCAAGGGGTAGCAAGGTGGCATCAGTGACATCGCTCTGCTAACACTAGAGTAAAGTCTCTCCCTGCTGTGTTACTTTCTCTTCTGACTCTGACACCCCCCCTCCCTCCTCCTCCTCCTCTCCTCCTCTTCCTCCTCCTCCACCCCCTAATCTGTCCCTCTGGCTAAATGTTTGCAGGTTGGGCAACGAGTGAGGTAGCATTTGCTCTCTAACAGTCTGTGATCTGATTCCACAAATAGTTTCCCAGGCGCAGAGTCCAGCTAAGATCAATGAGATCATTCACATAAGCAAATACAGAGTTGTAGGATCAGGCCCTTGATCGCCTCCTCTCTTCTCTTGGGACTAATGTCCTTTCCCAGCACCACCATAACAACACTCTTTGGCATCTCTTTCTCGTATTGTTTTCCTGCCAGTTTGCCCATTCAATCTTTTATTCCATCCCGTAACTTTCTTGAAAGCCCCATCTGTCATTTTCCTTCCCAAAGGCTGCGGATTTTTAAACAGTGAAAACTCAGGTAAAATTAATTAAAATGGCTGATTCCTCTTATGTTTAATTGCTGGAACAGGATTTCTTCTCTGAAGCCTGATGTATTAGTACATGCTTCCAGAGGCTTTCTATCCTGCAATGATTCAGCTCCCATTGTCGCTGAGCCACAGAGAATTATCATTATTGCTGAAAAATCACTCCTCCCACTTCTGTACATCTATACACACAAGGAGCATCATTTTTACAGTGGGTTGCATCATGTGATGTCAGAGCTTTAAAGAAAACAATTTCTTAGTGGGAAACATAGAGAAAACACCAAAGAGTCCAGGGCTGCTTCATTTGAAATCAATAGAGATTTGGCCACTGACTTCAGTGGGAACAGAATTAGGTCCCAAGACTACAATTGCATGGCCTCAGAGGGGCTGATTTGCACAAACACTTCTTATTAAAAGAAATAATACATTCCCCAAAGTAGTAAGGAGAAGAGCATATAAATACTTAAAGGCTTCCCCCTGTGTCACCAGTACCTTTATACCTTGTTACCCCAGTCAGTCCTATTAAAAGGAGACACTTTCAGCCGACAGAAAATCTTCTCTCCCTGATAAGAGAGGTGTTTTCAGATGGGAGCCCTGGGAGACCAGTGACAAGGAGTTCACATAAGGGAATTTGAAGGAAAAGGTATGGAGCCAGAGGCTCTGGGGAGGGTCACAAAGGAAAAGTGCTTCAATGTTTCCTTTCTATTTTGAGATTTACAAGTTAGGTTTTGACGTGTTTTTGTTCTTTGGGTAGAAACCTGCAAATGGTACTCAATTGTCACGTAGGCACCTGTAAATATTCAGAGTTTCTAGCAAAGGACCTGTGAGGACCCTGAAGGCCTCCCACAGTTGCTCCAGCAGACTTCTGAAGGGAAGGAGTCTCTTTTGCAAAGATCAGGTGTTTTGCAGAGATTCAAGAGGGCCATGATCAGATTCCCTTCCAGTTATGCCATGGCTGAGCATAGACTATGTGTGTAGGTTGTTAAGGGCGGAGGTGGGGGTCTGCATGCAGACTATCAGCTACCATGTCAGCTATCTTAATCTGGCTATATGGTCAACAGACAACCAGCTAGACGCAACATATCTTCAGTTAGGAAAATCCAACAAGTACCTCTGTAGATCTGGCCATAGGTATTTTTGTAGAAAGGCCATAGAGGTGTCATATTCATCCTCAGATCCTTTATATGGAAAAATAAGAAGGCTCCCTGAACAGTCCATCACACTTTTAGGCCTCTACCCCACCCTTGCTCCTGTTATTGTCTGTGACACCTCCTGTGGGTTGTCCTTTTCCCTTGTGAACGGAGGATGGGATTGGATACTGTGAATGCCGATCCAGTGGGGATAAATACCATGACAGATAGATAGAAAAGCCATCAGATATAAGCCACAAGCTTTGGAAAGCTGCCTAAATCCAGTCCTGCCATTTACCTTAATGTATTGTATTTTATTCTGTTGCATTTTCCCTGAATGGCTAAGTAAGCCTCTGTGAAGGCATTATTTGTTACTGGTGAATTATTGGCTATGCAGCTGTGTCTCAGTACAGAGAAGTCAAAAAAAAGTGTAAAAATGGTGAACTAGCTGTTTCTGATCTTACAACCATTATATTCCCAGTGGACATGTTGACAAAGATCTTAATGGTTGTGAACCAGCTATTTCTGTGCTCATGACTATTAGAAAGCCTCCACTGAGAAGCCAAAGGAGTTTATAATGGTCATGAACCAGCTATTTCTGAGTTCATGGCTATTACAGATTCCAAAGAAATGCCAGTGAAGTTTATCGTGTTCACGAGCTGGGTGTTTCTGTCTCACAGTAACCATAAACTCTGCTGAGAAAATGGAAGAGTTTGTAATGGTCACACATGAGCTATTTCTAGGCTCGGTGCTATTACTAACTCAGATAAGAAGCCAAAAGTTCACAAAGTGGCATTTCTTTCGCCCCTGGCAAACTCCATGTAGAAACTGATAAAGCTACTAGCGTTTCTCAGAAAACCACACTCTAATTCACAATAACACCTCTCAGAGTACTACAGTGGTGCAAAGTCTCTGCTCTGCTCAGAGCCACTGTGGCAACTTGCCAGGAGCCTGAGGGCTGCAACTCATTTATATATGCATTTACATAAATTTACATGAATTTTGTGTCAATTTGTATTCCGTCAATGTTGCAATGAAACCTATACTGAAGAGAATAAATAACGTATAGCTAACTGACTAGCACTCATACTGTTTTTCTATTTTTCATTGTATTTCTTTCACTCTCATTTTCTTTGCAGCTTTCTAATACCTGTTCCTTAGCTGACCTGACTTCCAGTCTCGGAGAGAGTCTGTTTTGCAGGGTAAAGAAAAACCCTGTTTCATCTACATTCGATGGCAGGGAAGCAGAGAGTTGTGGCTTCAGCAAATTGCTTATTCTGTACACTTAGCAATCTCCCCGACCACCAGTGGCTAATATACATATTAAAGAGGGCAGCGTTAGCACAGTCCCTTGCTGACCTCCACATGTGAAGCCCTCAGAATATTCATGAGATTTTAAATATACACATTAAAAAAATCTTGAAAATCATAAGTAATAGGTCTTTTTGTATGAAAATGACTGCTAAGGTAGAGTTTTAAAGATAAAAATAACTCAGTGGACTGAGTCATTTAATAGCAAAGGTCTCCTTGGTGACAGGATCTATTAAGAATTAATGGACTTTGGTGCCATTATGTACCTTTGCCTTTTCTTAAGGATGCACAGTTCATATAATGCTTCTTTATTCTTCAGTGCAGCTTTCAACAAAGGTCACTGTGATTTCAGATAATTACGTGTAGGAACCACAGCCTCATATTCCACTTTCTGCCATCCGCATGAAACTACTAGCTCTGAGATGAGGAGAGTTCCCCACTTGTTGCTTGAGGGTATGACAACATTTTGAAGTGGAGATGGATTTAAATCTTGTGCGGTTTTGCCCAGGTCGGGAATCAACAAATAGCTTTAAAGACTCAGGAGGTCTCTGCAATTCCCTAGCACTCAAATGGCTGCTAACACTTACGTGAGAAGCCTTGCAAGGGTAGGAGAAAGCGGTGGAAGAGGCTACAGGTAACTACGATCAGCTTCAGTGTTTGTAGGTGCTGCAATTGCAGTTTAGGTTGGCTGTTTAAAACCTATGTTTAAAATGGTTTTAGATTTTCAGCTGCTGCAGCCTCGTTAGCACGTAGCTTGTGTTGGTGAACAGCTACAGCAATGTAAGCATTTTTTAACAGCCTTGCTCATTTGAGTGACCAGGCATTCACTCACATCTAGGCCTGTATCACTGGAGTACTTGTAATATACTACTCTTCACCAGAAGTGGAAGCTTTAAAACTTATGCTTTAGATCGCAGAGAAAAAGCATTAAACATACTGGGTAAGGATTTACTGGGTTGGACCAAAAGGTCCAGGACCTTGTCAGGTGGTGTGGAAGTCTTTCAGATCTATTCTTCTTCAGTGTAAGCCAACAAGAATGGTGTCTGGGCACAGATGCACAAGGAAAAGCAAAGCAACATGGTTACCGTATTGTGAGGTTTTCCGTGTTTGGCATCCGCCTGACTGGCCATCTCTGGGATAAGGACAGCCTGGTACCAGGTGGTGGTATCAGCATCTCAGCGTGGAACAGTCCTGATGGATTTTTATTTCATGACTTTGTTTAATTGCCTTTTGAACCCATTTGCAGCTCTGTCATCCCAATTTTATGTTAGAAGGAAAAGTGAAGAGGCATTTGTTTCCTTTCCCTGCAGAGTCTGTGGGAGTGAAACACAAAGGAGGATATAGACAGGGAGCCTTTAAGACAATTGAACAAACACAAGTCCATGGGACCAGACAGGAAGCACCCAAGGGTGCTCACGGATCTGTTTGGTGTCATTGTGAGGTCCTACTCTGTCATCTTTGAGAGATCATGGTGGTTGGGGGAGGATCCTGGTGACTGGAAAGTCTGTCCACGGAGATATTCAAAACTCAGGGGTTTGGGCTGGGTGATCTGCAGAAATCCTTTCCTATGTCCATGACCCTATGCGCCTGTATGGAGGTGTGCAAATGGGAGTCTGTCAGTTTTTCAAAACACCTTATAGTGTGCGTCTAGGTGAAATATGTTCCACAGGCAGACAAAACTGAGTTGTTTAATTGTAAATTACATGGACACCAGCATATGATTCTATGATTAAATGGAAAATCTAAATAAGTCAATATGCAGTATTAGAGCTTTGTGTAGATACACCATTATGCTTAAACTATACCTTGCTCCTCATGAACTCAAAATGATTTGCAGATGTTAAAAGAGTCTCATGGTCTTTTTGTGGGGAAGAGAAGTGTCCTGTTTGCAGAGACAGGTAAAGAGAAGCACCACGAGGCTGCATGACTGAGCCAGGGCCGCAGAAGTAGGAAGGTTGGGCGAGGTCAGTGGGGATGCCACAGCGTACAGAGGAGAAGACAGAAGGAGAAGGTAGAAGGTTGTCTTATGTGCCTCCATGCAGAGTGCAAGTCCCGACAGGGTCTTTCGCTGCAGTAGCTGCTAGCATCTTCGAGAGAAGAATGAGAAGGCAGCGTAAGAGGTCCCTGCCATTACCTCTCCTCCTGACCACCAGCAGAGGAGGTCTTGTAGGCTGCCAAGGAACAGATCCAGCACATCTTCTGTGCTGCTGCCATAGCTGTCTGCTTATGGTATGGAAGATGTTGTGCCTTCGTCAGGTGGGGTGGCCTCCAGACCTCCAGCTGAGTCAATTAGGGTGGCTGCCAGTCTTGTACGCTAAGTGACTGTCCTTTTCTCCTGAACTGGGCCTTCCCCTGTTTTAAAAGATGTCCCTCATTTCAGTGTTGCACAGGGAAGGGGAAGATTGGATTAGTCAGTCAAATGATCAGACATTCACAGTGCAATGCTAAGCAATATAAGTGTTGATTAAATGTTGCTCTAAGTGCAAAATTCAGCCTGGAGAAATCCTTAAACAGAAAGTAATGACCAAGCTCAGAAGAAATAAAGCTCTTCTGTGAAGATTACACTGAATTGAATGCTTGGAAAAAAATAATCATGGATTTGTCTTTGTGTTTCAGATTGCTGCTTAAAACACAATATTGCTTCACAGTTCTGCTTTGTCATCCATACAAGAAATTTCAAGCAAGCAAGGAAACTTCTGCAAAAAAAAATTACATGTTAACAACTATATAAAAAGAAAATGGTTGACACGGCCAGGTAGCTAAGAGTCAGTTGTGAAGTGAGTGAGTACTGTGTACAAGGTAGAGTTTTGGCATGGGGTTGTTCAGCCTGGAGAAGAGGAGGCTCCGGGGAGACCTTATAGCAGCTTCCAGTACCTGAAGGGGGCCTACAGGAAAGCTGGGGAGGGGCTGTTTGCAAGGACATGTAGCGATAGGACGAGGGGCAATGGTTTTAAACTAGAGCAGGGTAGGTTTAGATTAGACATTAGGAAGAAGTTCGTTACAATGAGGGTGGTGAGACACTGGAACAGGTTGCCTGGAGAGGTGGTGGAGGCCCCATCCCTGGAGACATTCAAGGCCAGGCTTGGTGAGGCTCTGAGCAACCTGATCTAGTTAAAGATGTCCCTGCTTACTGCAGGGGGGTTGGACTAGGTGACCTTTAAAGGTCCCTTCCAACCCAACACATTCTATGATTCTATGATTCTATGATTCTATGTGGTGTCCAGAGAGCTGCTTCTGTCAGAGCTGGCATGTTTTAAGAGAGACTTTTTACTGGAGCTCTCTGGAAACCTCCACCTGGCTCAGTAGCTCATGGCTAGAGAACTGCATCTCCTTGCGGGGTCTGGAGCTCAGGGTGCAGCTGGAGAGAGAAGCGGACCCACCTGCATCTCCAGGCAATGACATGGGGAGGGTGGCAGAGGACAGGGGTAAAATATTCATTGTTAAAAAAATATGTGGTCGGCGTCTCCCAGTTCCCATGCTGACACACTGCATGAAGGCTGAAGGATGTGGCTAGAGCGAGGTGGGGAACAGGGGGTGAGCCAGGGAGGTGCCAGGAGCGCTCGCTCACTCAGAGCAACATCTGAGTGATTCGATCTAAGCTACCTTTGCTAACGCCAGTTCATTTATCAAAGCCACTTTATGGCTTGAAATCAAGGTCTATGTACTTGATAACAGCCAACAGCAGTTTACATTTTGTGCAACTCCTTTAAAAGCAAAAATTGTTATTTCTTTGCAGACTTTATACAGAAATGATCAAATCATTGCTGAGACATGAAAAGCTAAACCAAAAATGTATTGCCCAGGAGAACTGTAACTAGATTCCCCTCTATGCTCAACTTCTTTTTGTACATAGAGACTGCCACTTTCAATATGTCTAACACAGGCTAAACACTTGCTGCATGGGAACAATACTCACTCCTTGTGGTATGTAGTCTCTGGGATAAGTTGGTCCCGAGCAATGCAAAACAGATAGAAGTGACAGGGACCTGAGACTGGGCTGAGGCACGATTTCTCTGTTTTCAACTGGCTGACTTCTTACGGTCTCTTGTGGACTGTGACCGACCACTGATTCAGTGGCCATGTTCTGATGAAAGCTGGGGTATACCCACTAAAAGGCAGAAACTGTCACTTTGTGGAAGGAGCAGATAAATGATTTTGCATGGATCAGATAGCAGTGATTACCGTAAAACATGTCACAAAATATACAGAAGTGTCTCTGTCGGTTACAGCAGACTGTCAGACAGAGGCCTGCATACAAATGGAGCAGATGATTAAAATACGTCTAATGTGACTCCAAAAAAAATGTTGAGAAAAAATTTATAGTAAGAAATGTGAAAATACAGTAAATAACTTTTTTTTCTTTTTCCCCCGGCAACAAAAATATTTTCATCCACTGTCATGCCAATAGATCACCTGATTGTGACGGGCAATAAGAAGCACTAACTTCCCAGCTTCACGTAGTGCTAGAATGATACATCTTTTTGGGACAAAGCTTCACGTGTGGCAAACATATTAGCATTCATTCAATTAAAAAAAATAATTAAAGATTTACTGGAGAGAATATTCTTTTTCTGTGGCCATGGATGCCTCAAGCCATGGAAATACACCACTGTTCTTGTCCTTATGCGGCTGATGCAACTGCAGTACTGTGTCATCACAGAAACGGTGGTGTAGACACAACCAGGGGAACAATGGGCTTTAGTCCAAGGCTGGGAATTACGGTGGGACAGGGAAGGCAGGAACTGCTTAAGCCAGTTTTAGCAAGGCTGGAAGATTTCAGGGGCTATTTCAATTTGTTGCCATGATTGCACAGAAATGTGAGGGCCTGTACCCATATATGCCGGAGCTGAAAGGACCTCAGAAATATTTTCCGTTTCAGTCTCTTGTTCCTTAGCAGAGAATTGCCAAGTTCTCTGTTCTTTATGAATGATGCAAAGAAGAAGTCTAACTGCTACTTCGATTTATTTCACAAAATGCTCGAAGTTATTATGTTATAACTTTAAATTGGAACAACATGCTTTGTATGTGCCAAAGCCTATGACAGGAAGTATAAGCAAAGAATCATTGATAAATTATTTGGTAAGAAAGGTTCCTCTTATCTCAATAAAAATTATGACAAAGCAGAACAAATGGAAAGGGGTTTCTCTCCTCTGTTCCTGATTTCACATTTGATTATAACAAAAGTTATGTTATTCTGTTGTGCCTGTCTTCCTTGAAAGGCTTTTCAGACAACCATAAGCATTACTGAAGGATTAGAAAATAACAGAGGACTTGGACTTGGTATGGATTTCTGGATTTTAGGATAAATGTTTTATATTGAGAAATTCCACAAACTATATGTAAGTGCCTCAGGAGCTAGTCCAATATTCTACCTTCAAATTCTATTCACTTAATTTTTTGAAATGGCTGGAATGTTTGTTTCAACTTCTTTTGCAGCAGCAGAAGCTTCTTTGAGGTACTTAGAGTTGGACCTACTAAAAATGGTGAATGCTGAGCACAAACTAGAGCAAACTTTTTGCACATTGAAAGAATCTTTATGAATCAGTTAAAGTGAGGTATTGAAATGTATTCACGCTGACCATAAATCCTATTTGAAATAGCATGCTGAAACTAAGGGTAATTTAACTGTCTTTATGAAAGAAACTGAAACATACACTAAGGAGAAGAGCGTCTTTTAAAATAACGCACCGCTTTGGTAGTGAATTTTCAATTCATGTGTTTGCTTTTAGTTATTTTTCAGAAGTGTGATTACCTAAGTTAATTAGTTTTGTTGGCTTTTTTTATTGCAGAGGTGCTTCTTCTTTTCCCTTAGAAAACGCTGTCCGTTCTCTCTAAAAAGAATTTACAGTGTTCAGTATTTTACAGGGCAGATCCCCATCGGCAGAGTGCAACAACCACGATAGTTCTCTCCAGTTCGTTACTGATAGTGCAATGAAGTGCTCTGTTTATGTTAGACCTCACATCACACTCGTCTCCGAAGTATCTCAGCAGCTCAAGGTTTGAGCTTATCTCCCTGTGAAAAGCAAGATTGTTTCTTCTTGTGCATGTCCTAGTGCTTTCTCCAGGGTAGCGTGTGATGTGTCAACATACAGAATTTCCACTGCTTCCCTTAGGAGACTCTTTTACCCTAGCAGAGCTCCCTGGCAAGTAGTTTTTGCCCCAGACGCAGGCTGACTGATTTCAAGCTGATAGTCTGAATTGTTTCTTCACTATTAAAAAGCTTTCCGGAAACCTCCAGTATGCACCCTGAATGCAAAAATTCATTTATTGGGAAGAAAAACATCTTAAGCAGCATCTTCTGCTGAATGCCCCAACAACATTACTAGGTCACGAGTGTATGGAAATTCAATGAGTGGTGACTCATGTGCCTCTGAGCTCCCATTCTGTCAGCAGTTTCCATTCTTCTGCTTAGCTGATGTAAACAACAGCGAATCTGTGCTGATTTACCAAAGGAGAATTTGACACTGCAGTGTTTTTGTCTTCCTAGTTTTAATATTAATTTTTGTTTGTCTTCTTCCCTTTTTGTTGCACCTTTTGTCTGTTGTGGCTGACAGAAGACCCAGGATACAGCTACCCAACAGTAACTTCCAGGCAGGACAGCTGCTAATTTACTTATTCTGAGACACAGAAACACAAGAAATATAAACACCGAGGATTAGGGAATCAGATCTTGCTTCCCACGTGCCAGATCCAAGCGCAGGATCCCAGCTCCGCACCAAGGGAAGACGTACGTGTGTCACATCTCCTACACGTTGGCAGCTGAGGACGAGTGACTTAGGGATCTCTGAGACCCCTCTCCCCCTGCCCCAGGTAGCTCTGGAGCAGCCCCCCGCTCTCTCTCGCCCCTGTGGAAAATCAGAACCAGCAAATACTGTTTTCTAGACCAGCCTGTGATTCCTGACGTAAAGAAATCAAAATAGAAAACTGGTAAGCATGCTGTGTTGTTTCTACAATTGCGTGTTTGAGTGTATTCAAACGAGAGTATCGCTGCCCTGGCATCGCTGCTAAGAAGAGATCAGAGAGGATTACAAAGTATTTTGACATAATAATAGCTAATCAGCTGGGCAGACTCAGACTGCCCTGATCAGTAGAAAAGATAATGGGATTACTATCAAAAATAAATAAATAAATAAATAAATAAAAAGCACACGCTACTCACAGTGCGTGCAAAAGCAGACTTAAGGGTTTGGGAATATATGTTAATAATCCTCACACAGATTGCTTCTTAGAGATTTCGCCAGCTCTTTCCCTGAAAAATTTGTGGAATGTGTGGATCAAACTTGGGAAGTTCTTGGGAACCAGTAATGCGCACTTGTGACTAAATACATCCAGTGATGAGAGACCACCGTACTGCAAACTGGTTTCAGACTTTCCTCTTAGTGCTTGAGCAAAGCAGGAGGTACAAGTGTTAAATATTTGGTATTGATCACCAGGACTCAATCTGATGAAAGTAATCCGAGTGGTCAGTCCCAGTGCTGGCTAGATTGGCTGTCACTTGGCAA
Source organism: Fratercula arctica (assembly GCA_947846985.1). Lineage (NCBI taxonomy): Eukaryota > Metazoa > Chordata > Aves > Charadriiformes > Alcidae > Fratercula > Fratercula arctica. Next base: position 58,406,651 of record CANTUZ010000001.1, on the reverse strand, counting down.
TGCTGCTGGCAGATGAGGATGTTGTTGATTGCAGTTCACATTGTTTATGTGTTTCTCTGAAACAGTTAATTTTAGCACAGTGGGAAAGACTGTCTTGCTACATGTGGGACAGCCAGAATGAATGGCTTCACGGAATTTTTAATTACTTTCTTTTATGCTGTCATCAATTAATAAACGCAGGAGCAGTTTTGCTACTGTCAGAAGACACTTTCAGTGTTGTTTGAAGAGGACGACTATGAAAAGCCAATTAAAATGAATACTTCTGCGAAGAAGTATCTCTTCCTGATAGTTTACACATTTTTTTCTTCTTGCTCTTCAACAGGGAATGAAATCTCTTTAGTGGTGCACTGCATGGGGTATTCCCTTTGTGATCTGAATGCACTGTAGCTCCTTAGAGATGCATTCCTGCACTCTCACGCAAGTTAAAGTGTGCTGATGCTTTTCACTATGCTACTAAGAAGCACTAAGATGACTTTTACAGGGCATAGTGTGCCTATTGTCAGTATGGAAAGAGGAGCTTATTTTTTTGGTACCTCTATGCCCCTGCTGCCCCTCTCCCTTACTATTGTGTTTGAGCACGTTATGATCTTCATTATCTGGAGGTTCAAAATGTTCTAGTTGAAGTACCCCAATCCCCGACAGAGAATTGAGGCGCAAACACAGAGCAACCAAAGTCCATGTCTTTATTAGTAGTCCAGAGCCTGCTTGTGCTGGTGAATTGCTAGGGTGCTTCATGCCCTGGTTCTGGCCTAAATCAGCTGGCACTCTCCCAGTCTCTGGAGTGGCTTGGGAACTTTATGGGGCTGGGATGATTTCCCATAGGCAGTCTGGGTGCGAACAAGCTCTTCTGGAGGCCAAGAGCCTTCAGGTGTATGAACACGATCAGTTGTAGGCCAGTTGGTCCCAGCGCCAGAGTACAGCTCATGGCATGTTTAATTCCCTAGTAAAAACGTGGTATTCTGTCAAATCCCTCAGACCCCTGCTCACACAAGGAGTCAAGTAAAGGAGTGCTTGGGGAAGTCAAAACTACTTTAAAGGTCCACCTGCTGTCATAAATCGGGAAATAACTATTGACACTTGTGACAATGACAAGTGCCATAATGGTCTCTATAGAATATAAAAGTGATGTAACAATATTACAAATATAAAGTCACCTAGGTTACAAAACCTTGTTACTAAACTTCTTGCCTTAAGGAAATGCAAATAAATGACCTTGTGCTAACTGAGTTACCTAAAGACAGCGCAGGCTGCGGCAACACAGATGAATGACAGATACATTTCAATAGTGTCCCTGTTCATGCATATGATCCCACCGAGGAAGAGTGGAGACAAATACCTTCTAAAGAATATAAGAAACTAAGAGGGTTATGTTGCTGTGATTTACTACGTTTTCTCCAGAACAAAGAGACTTTCTGAAGCTTTGGTGAAGTATCGTTTAGACTACTAAGCTCTCTGGTGGCAGTTTGCAGTAGGGGCTCGGCTTGTGTTCATAAAAGTGATTAAGTGAAATGGAAGATATCAGCAGTATAGTATAAACCTCTTGTGAATAAGATCCAATAAAGTATTTTAGTCCTACTGTGCTGACTTAGTTATGAAGTCCAATATTATTCGCAGGGTTTAGCCCTCATAAACTCCCTGTCCTTCGTACAAAGGTTCATTAAAGATGGATAGCATTAGCACTCTGTTTTGCAGCTGATCCTCATAAATAAAAAGTAAACAAAGTACAACTAGCCAGAGCTTATTTTCTCAGCTGTATTCTGGTGCTTTTTAATTTCAGCGAAAATTGAGCTGAACTGTGAAATCACTAAGCTATTTTTTATGTGAAATCTATCAAAGTATTTATTTGGACAAAATACATACTCTTTTCTGAAGTTCTGAACTCTCTTCTTAGTTATTTTACACTTGCATAAAGCTGATAAACACAATAAATCTCAAAATTATTTAAAACAGATAGGAGCTGAGCAGGATGATATCACAGTGAGGTATAATAATTCTTTCATTTTTGCAGATGGGGCAATTGATCAAGATAGATGTTAAATGGACTTAAATTACCCAATGTTTTGGGGACAAATTCATGTTCTTAGGATTTCACCCCGTTTTCTTCACACAATCACAGAATAGTTCGGGTTGGAAGGGACCTTAAAGACCATCGAGTTCCACCCCCCCTGCCATCGGTAGGGACACCTCCCACTAGACCAGGCTGCTCAAAGCCCCATCCAGCCTGGCCTTGAACAACTTCCAGGGATGGGGTATGCACAGCTTCCCTGGGCAACCTGTGCCAGTGTCTCACCACCCTCACAGTAAAGAATTTCTTCCTGATATCCAATCTGAATCTCCCCTCTTTCAGTTTGAGGCTGTTAACCCGTGTCCTATTGCCACACTCCCTGCTAAAGAGTCCCTCCCCATCTTTCCTGTAGGCCCCCTTTAGGTACTGGAAGGCTGCTATAAGGTCTCCCTGGAGCCTTCTCTTCTCCAGGCTGAACAACCCCAGCTCTCTCAGCCTGTCCTCACAGGAGAGGTGCTCCAGCCCTCTGATCATCTTCATGGTCCTCCTCTGGACCCATTCCAACAGGTCCATGTCCTTCTTGCGTTGAGGACGATAGTCCTCACTATTCTTAATAATATCAATACTGATTGACAATATACTAATTCAACAAACTGAACTGTCCAACTCACAAAAAGGGATTAGTTAATGAAATGATCTACAAGCTCCAAGCTGTAGCTCCTTCTCCTACTGCAAGACCTCAAACTCTCATCAAACATCTGCCTTTCTCAAAATGCAGTTCCATAGTTCCTACACATATCCTTTTCCTTGCTTTGCTGTGACTACATCACCTACTCTCTTCTCATTCTCAGTGCTCACTTACATGATCTAGATTACTGCTAGATGGATTGGAGGCATCAGTGCTTGGCCTGGAGCTACATACACACTGACTGACTGCTCTGAGCTGAAGGTGTCACTGGTATATACATACATACTGAATATATGTAGTATATATACAGATATTTCTCAAAACCAGAAATTTCTGATGCTATGGGAGCCAAAGAACTGGCTGTTTTAGGTATAACCATGCCTCCTGGTTATTTACTGTGCAAGCCACAGCCAGTCTTTACTGATAGAGAAGCTGGCTGGATCTGAGCTCCTGCACTGTAAATATAGTTAATGTAAGGATGTAAGGAACAAGCTGTACTGAGACACAGCACAGGGGTCTAATAGGGTCCCTGTCCCCTCTCTGACACGGTACAGTAACTGATGATAAGGGAAGAATATAAGAACAGCAGAGTATAATGAATGTTCCTTAGCTATGCCTTTCATCAACAGTGGGCTAGAGTCCACCTGGCACGAAGGTGATATCTTGCCTCTTAGTAGCTCACAATAGATTTTCCTTCTGTGAGTCTGTGAAGCTAGTTTTAAAGCTACATATATTTTTGGCTTTGTACCATCCTGCATCAGCCAAATGTCCCATAGTTTAATTACATGAAAAAAAAAAAAAAGAAAAAAGAAAAAACCAGAAACTCACTTGTTTTGAAGAAGCAATAGCTTTTGTACTATAAAATTCCCTCTTCAATCCTCTGTACCACTCTTGTCTCCTAACACTCTTATCATATTCTTCTGCCTCCTTCCCAGGCTGAGAGGTCATGGGCAACTTAATTCCCTCTCACAGAGCAGCCCTTCCACACTCTTGCCAGTCCCTGTCTCCCTTCTGCCAGCCTTTCCTGGGCCACCTCATCATTTCGCAGGGGGATGGCCTGGAATTGCATGGAGCTTCCAAAATATAGTGGTATCATGCATCTATGCTATTGAGCGTGAAGGACATATGGATTTTTTATAGGTGGAGATCAATTATCAGGTGCAGATTTACCTGGGGGCATGTCTGCAAACCCTTTCTTTTCACTTATTACCCATCCTGCTGCTGTAGCACTTCCTGACGTGGCGTTTGCTTTCTTGCGTCGAATAACATGGACAGTGAATCAAAGACACAACTGTCTGAATCTGGCCCCAGTAGGGTTCATTTGTCAGTTTACGTAGGCATTTCCTAAAAGAGAGCAAATTGCTCCTGCTGCTGGCTCTGGTCAAAGAAGATTTCTGGTAAAATAGCATGACCTCAGCAGAGATGGCAATTCACCCCATTTTTTGCCTTTAAACAGGGTGGATGTCTGCCCCCTCCATGCCCTCAAAACCGAAGCCAAATCAGGAGATTGTGAAGGACAGCTAAGGGAACCCGAGTTGAGAGGTCTACCTGAGAAGAAAACCATTTTCCTGATCCAATGAAGTCTAGTCTGCATTGAGATGAAATCCATGTAAGGAAGCTGCGTATGAGGTCATTCTGACTACCACAGTCACAGACAGTGCTCTTGCACAGCATTCGTATGCCTTCCAGTTTTTCCTAAAACCTGACAGAATTGGGATCATTAAGTGTTTTTTTTTTCCATATCACATCAGCTGACATTGTTTGTCTGTACCGTGTTTCTAAACACATGTCCATGAAATCTCTCAGAAGGGTTATAATGTCTCACAAATTCATCACTTTTTGAAGAAGTTTTTTATTTTTTCCTTTTCCTCCCAGGGATGATTTTTGCAGTGGGTGATCAAGAAGCATGAAATGCTAAAAAGAAAAGGCAAAAAGAAAAATGCCATTGCAGATCACATTATTTCATTAATTCTCTGAGAAAGTGCTCTAATGCAACTGTGCAGTGTTTAATTGTATTTACTGATATTTCCTGATACATATTTCATTATTCTAAAGGCTTTAAGAATATAAGTACAGTATTCTGTGACAGGAATAAAGAGGTGAAAAATATGACAGAAAACACAAAAGCTGCCAAAAGTATTGTACAAATCACTTTTTTCTTTATTGTGATTTACAAAGCAAGCATATAAGATGTTTACTACAGCTGCTGAGCAGCTTCATTCAGCACTTTGATGTGTTCAAGCTAATATGCTATCCTGCTCTACTAATTTGATGTTATTTCAGAAGCCGATTTTACTCTCAGTTAATTAATATAAGTGAATACGAATAGCATTTTTTTTTTCCGGCACTGGGAGATGGTACTGAAAATAGATGTCTCTGCAGGTTGAGGGAAAATAGTAAGTGCCTGAAAAAACAGTCTAAAGGTGAAAATGCAGCTCGGAGCTAAATCTCTCTGTAGGGTGTTCCTGGGGCATCTACCATTCTTACTTCTTCCCTGATGGAGCTTTGAAATTCTTAGCGATTTCCAGCTCTGGGTGTAAGCAGCATAAGGCTATTAACATATGCTCTGATAAGAGGACCAAAACAGTTGTACCAGCGGAATAACACAGCATGCCTTCTGGAGTGCAGAATAACTGCTACCTTCACACATCGGATTCATCAGGACACAGCGAGGTATCTAATAGCAACACATTCCTGCTCTTTGTCTCTCTTATGTGCATGTTCTCATACACAAAAGACTCCTCAAAGTTTCCATTGATCAGCCAATGCTTGTGAGCATGAGTCACAGCTCTCTGTAGTATTTTTAGGGGCCGGTTTGCTGTAGAGTTATCCACAGAGCAGGATAGATCAGCTTTACAGCTACTAAAACCTTGTTTTGATTTGGCTTTTTATTTAAATTTACATCTGTGACATTGCATCCATAGAACAACCTATTAAAAAAAGAAAAAAAAAAAGGAAAAAAATGGGACACAGCAAGGAAGAGAATAATAGAACCAAAGGGAGAAAACCATACCGCTTTCCCTCATGCCATTTACATATTTTCCTCATCCCTTTTACTGGTCTTATGTGACTAGTCTGGACCGTGACAAAGAGTTTTGCTACTTCCCCTTCTGCCAGTCTTCGTCTGCTCCAAATAGTCCTCAATATCTCTGTCAGTCAACATCTTTCCTTAGCCTTTCTATTCCTTCTCTGGGACTTTGGCTGCTGTGTATGTTTTCAGGGCCAAAAGATGCATTCCTCCGAGTCCCCTCCTTATCACAAGCTGGGAGAGTTCATACGCCCTTTGATCAGGAAAACTGGGATGACAGTAATTGTCCTGCAACTTTCTGGGTGTTCTCCATCTCCAGATAGATGATCTTACTCTGGCTGTTCTCCTGTTCTTAAGCCAGGTAACACTATGGACTCCAGCCAGGTAAACACCTGTGGCAGGAACAAGTGTTATATCTGACGGATACAGCTCTGGTAGGAAAAGACTCGGTCTATGCTCCACGATCCTGGCTAAACTTACTCTGACCCCCGCTGCGGGATGGAGCTCTACTATTCCATTGAAACCTTTGCTGCTACATCAGGGTTTACAGAAAGTGTGTATTAATATAACATATCGGTCTTTGTGTACCAACGGCACTTTGTACTTTGCTTCACGTACTTCGGTTCAGGGCAAACACGAGGGATATTCACTTCTAATTGGCAGGGAGGGAATTGTAAATTCGGAATGGGTAAAAAGCACCCAAACCTGACTGTCTTGGGCGGTGTCTCAGACCCTGTTGGTATGGTTCAGCCCCCTCTTTGCTGGGAGGACCAGACTGTTTTCTTTGTATGCAGAATGTGCATGGCTACGCATGATGGACTTCATGGGGAACAATTTAACCAGACATCTAATCTCGCCTGGAGGGAAAAGTGTTTTTTACAGTGTGTGTGTGTTCATTCTTTTATTCATTTAGCTCTGTGTTTCTGCACTAGTGGGTAGGAATAAATCTTTATATTGTATTCTTTGAATAATACTAGAAATGCCGTCACCCGAGTTTATCATGTCCCTTATTACTCTATAAACATAAGGAATTTCAAAACCAGACATGCAACTTGTAGCAGTTTGGGTATGTGTGTGCAAACAGATCAGTGAACATGCACTATATTGTAAAAGCAATTTTTTTTTTATTTATCTGCTGTTTTTTAATGATTCCTTATACTTTTTAATGTTATCTTTCATTTTTTTTTGTGGGAAGTGTGACAAGTCATAACTACAAACAAGAAGATAGGGCTAATATTTCTCACATATGATGCCTGGCATGACCCCCTATATTCAAGTGCCCCCTCATAAATATTTGTACCTCAGTAGTGCTAGCAAAAATTCTCCAGGTGTAAACCTTCAGCCTAGTGGTGCAAGCTAAGCGAGCAAGAGAAGTGGCTATATTCTCTTTTTCAGCCTAAGTATCTCTGGAGCAGCTCTGTTGGCTCAGGATTTGTGGAGAGGTTGATCAGCTTCACAACATGTGGAGATGCCCCATGGTGTGAAAAACATAACTTTCCCTTCTGCCTACAAACTCAAATTGCAATCTCTGCCTCCAGATCCAAACTTTCTCAGCAGTTGTGAAGCTGGGATAAGGCTTGGGGCTTGTTGCTGTTTCAGACTTTGGAGTTTTCCATCCTTTCCTTTGAACTCTGCTGACCCCATCAGTTCAGAGTGGACACTTTGAACATGAAAGCCTTAAAATTCTAATTAAACTGGCTGGCAAAGGAATGTGAAAAATCTCAGCAAGACTGTGGGGCAGAGATTGATAAAACTTGGATTTAGTTTGTAATTTAAAAGGCAGGTTGTGTTAGGATTAAAAAAAGAATCTAATTCTTGCTCCCTCAGAGCTTGCATTTTCACTTACTTTAGTTGTAAGGACCAAGATAACTAAACAGTAGAAAGGAAGCATTGTGCAATCATCATTCAGGTGAACTGAAACACTTTCCTGCGTATCTTACTTGCTCAGCATCATGTCATGGCTTGCTCACATTTACTTGACCATCCTGGAGACCAGGCAAGACCACTTCTTTTGTGACTCTCTGTGACGGAGGCAGACTTATAACAAATTCCTCTCACCCAAACAGGGAACTGCTTTGTTGCACACCATGGCTCAATGAAGACCTAACCTACTTCCTGCCGTAGACCAGCTCAGCTACATTATTAAGCCTTACCCAGATTAAATTACAGGTTAAAATCCTATATGCCTTAGTGGGTCAGTAAGGTAGGGTTTCAAGATGCCATCTCACTTCCCTCTGGGAGAGAATGGGGAAGGAAGGGCACACTTGCTCACTCCCATCCTGCTCCAAGGCTCCCACTTCTTGGGATGGAGAGGAGCAGAGAGAGGCACCTGCTCTCCTGCCTTCCAGGTTACAGCCACATGGCTCTGGCGGACAGCAGGCTGTGGGCAATTTTCGTTCTGAGAGGTAGTTCTCAAATGAGTGTTTTCATTTATTTTGGTGGGGAATCTCCATGAGCGGAGCTATGTATGTGAGTAAAAGCTTTCTGGTGAAGGACAAGCATTTGCAAAACACTCTTCAATATTCCTCCCAGTGTGACTCACATGAAAATGAGTTACCTCTGATTTCTTGACTGTTCTCACTTACCAAAGCTCCAAAATCTGCTTAGTTTGCATTAAAAATGTAACCGCCAAAATCCCTTTCGACAAAATCTTCTTGACACATTGTGACTCACTCAACATCTTCCAGAAAGCGTTGGACATCCCAGGAACCAAGTCCAGATCATCAGGTAGTATGAACTGGCACTGGTGAGTAATTTTACTACATCAGTGAATTTGTGTCTGATCTATGGTAACTATGTGCTGCCCCTCTTTTTTTTTTTTTTTTTTTTTTTCCCTTTCCTAGAGATGACTTGGACAAGGAAAAACTGCATTTTGCTGAAGACTTTAATCCTTGGATCCTGAATTAAGGTAGTTGCTGATTCTCCATGAGAAACCCTGGGTGGCTGGTGCTTTTGGGTCAGTGCTTGGTTCTGACATCGTTACATTTAAACTCTGGTTTTACAGCATGATAGTGCTAAGGGCACAGCAGTTGCCTCTGCTGACTACAGATAATAGCGACAGAGCACTGAAGTCTTGTGTGCTGCAAATTGCTTCAGCCCCCCTATCTGATGCTGTACATTACACTCCAAAGAGTTTACATTTGTCTTCCCTGCCTTTTTTAGAGGTGGCTTGAGACAGTTCAGAAAACTGCATTTTAGGTGACTTATTTCCACAGATTCGCATTCCATTCCCGCTCTGATTCATTCGCCGCAGGAGATCAGCAAATTTGAAACTGCCTGATGAAGTCTTCATGACTAAATCATACAGGGTGGGCACGCAGAGTGCATGAGGCATGGCTGGGGATTTGGGGTTGAGGCAGCCCGTGACTGTAGGAGCCGAAGAGAGAGATTAATAAACAAGAAGGCATCTGAGACTGTAGCCATGAAGGTGCTCCTCTGGGAGAAGGGAAGGGCTGGGTTCTTGCCGCTGCTCCTCATGCTTTTTATCTGATGACACTTAATTAAGAAATGCATAAGTGGTGCCGGGAACGGTGCCTTGTTTACTGTCTCACTGTCCTCCTACCACTTGCATCGCTGGGTACCCAGGCTTAGACTGGATGTATGGAAGATAACTGTCCCCTTGCCTTGTGTCTGTGGGAGTGGGGGAGGTCTATAGGGAAGGGGGCGGTGCTGGGAAGAAGATGAAGTCAATTCCGCTCCTGGTTTAAGAGGGCTGGATCCCACCCTGGGGCTGAGTCAGGTAGGGAGGGTGACTCAGGGCACCACTAAGGGAGGCACTGGGTACAGTGTGGCCCAGCTTTTCATTCCCAAAGATGGATCGCTGTTCTCTGGGTCCTGTGATAACACCCTGCTGGGACATGGGGTCCCGAGAAGAGGAAAGCTTAGTCTTCGACAGTGCTAAAGAATACTAAGTACAGAAACGCACATTATCTGCTGCTCTCATTTAGTACTCTGATCTGCTAACTGTCATCGTAACCCTATTTTTCATCGTTCACCCTTTATTGACTTAATTGAATCTGATGAGCAGTGAGCTTCTAAGGTAGACAATGAAATGTTCGGATGTTTCTCTTTAGAAAGAGGCTTGCTCTTGAAGACTTACTTTGGGTGTTTGGTGCCACAGGTGCAGTGGCTCAGGAGACCTTTCAGAATAACCATCTGATGCAAGACCAGTTGAACAAGATCACCAGGGGACAGCAAAATTTGATCTCATGCTGTTAAGGCTTCTACCAGTCTACGTTTTAGGTCTGCAAGCAGCCCTTCCTTGTCTTTTCATTTAAAAAGCAGTCAGCGCCTCTGGCCACCACAAAGCCGGTCACCACAAACCAGCATCTCTAACAATTCTTGTGTTATTATCAGATGTTGAGTTGCCAGTTGATGGACGGTCTTGATGATCCTAACCCTGCCTCTCCATCACACGTGTATTTAAACTGTATATTAAGTTCCTGCATGCATGCCCTGTATTACATTAATTCTTATTTTAAAAATAATAATGGTTTGCTATCTGTCAAAACCCTGACCATTGCACTTTCCAGAGATGCATCCATGAGACTCAGAGGGATATATGCCTGTACTAGGCGGAGGAGGCAGAGACACTGGCTTACTTATTTAAAAGGTGCAGATCTGAGTGATGATCCCTGGAAAAGATGAGAAGGACTCAGTAAAGGGAGGCAAGTAACATGTCCCGTTGTTCCACCTTATGACCAGCAGACAGAAGTCAGTGGTTAACACGGGCAGATTGCATCTCCCTTCACTGCTTTTCAGAAGCACTTGCTGATCCTTCCTTGACTGTATGGAAAGTTTAAGTCCTGGTGTCCTGCCCAAAGGGCAGGTGAGACTATGCCTCGGTGAGGAGCACAGGTCAGGCGTGCTGGGCTGCTGAAAAGTGCCTGCATTAGTGTACCTAAAGGCTTCAGCCTAAATCTTTCCCGTAGGAAACAAGTGGTGAGAATGGGTGCCTCATATACTTCAAAGTGCTTCAGAGAAAGCTGAGCACTTAGCTGCTATGACTACCTAACATATTTAGGAGCTTTAAACAAATCCAGTTGAAAAATTTAAGTACTTGGAATTTCTGACTGCTAATCTGGAGTAAATTTATTGTACAGGTATTAGAACAGAGTTCAAAATCCCTCTTTTTAACCAGGTTTCCACTTGTGTGTGTGAGTGAGGGTGTGTGTGTGTGTGTCTGTGTTCAGATTCTGGAGAAAACTCAAGCTGAACTGACCCGGATTATCTGCTGTTTGAAGCACAGTTACTTTTTTTCTGAAATAGTGATACTGTTTTGTCAGTCCATTTGCAGTTTGTGGCAAGAAAGAGCAACTATAAATCAAATTTACATCACATATTGTTCCTCAGAAACATCATGATGTTGTTATTATCTTAAATGCTATCTTTTGTCCCAAAATTATGTTGTTTTTTGTTTTTCCCTTGAACTTAAATTAAAAAAATGTTTTTTAGGCCAAAATATCTGTCTCATTAACAAGTGCAATCTCTCCCAAAACTTTATACAGTTGCCTGTGGATCTCAAGGTCTATATGTTTAGTACAGGTTTTTTTTTAAAGAGCAGGGCATTCTAACCCTGCTAAATTCCTTGAATATGAAGATCCAGACTAGGTCTTGTATTAAAGTTTTTTGCTTTTTTTTCCTGTGGTGATTTCACAGGTTGGAAATGCAGGAGTTAACTAGTTTAAATTTTGCATGAAGTCTAATAAGCCATCCGACTTAAAGTAAACAACAGTCCAAGTTACATAGTTTTCTTTTTATTAGCTGACCTTGCAAGCTAATAAATTCATCCTTTATTTTTCTGCTACTGCCAATTTGCAGCATACAGGAAACTAATCTTGTACAATAACTACCTTCCTGTACTCAGTTCTTAAATGGAGCCAAATGGATTGGTGGCGGAAGAGCTCCCTAGCAGTTCCTGTGAAACAGTGCTGAGCACAGCAAGACCTGACAGAGGCTGCTTGCTATTATTGACTTTGACAATGTAATTATGTTCTCATTTACCTCCCTAGCACTTAAGGAAAAAAAAAAAAACCAAAACAAATGACAAAAAACCCCCCAACACAACAAATAAATCCCCCCCCAGTACAACGACTACAACAGTTTTAATGTCAAATTAGATGTGAGATATGTATTTGTAACATGCTAAATATGTAGCAATAGCTCTGATTTTTGAGAGGGTAAAACAGACTAGCAGTGGCCATTATAGCACAAAGGTCTTTCATATGTATCTGGCTGCCGCAGCAACACTTTGTTCCAGACACAAAGGCTCATGCTCAGCAGTGAGTTAATAAAGGATCTGTGTTCAGATTAGAAACTCGTGTGTGCTCTTTAGCAGTAAAGGCAGGCTACCATTAACATACTATACTACGGTATACTGCAAATGAATCTAGCATCGCTTATTTAGCTCTTTCTTTCAAGTTTAGAGATGACCATGGGCATTTTGGATCCTTCTGAGTGCTTTAGTCTTGCATGCACTGAAATCAGTTGCAAGAGCTACTGAAGACTTTGCTGTTGCAAGGCCAAAGGTAGGAGCAGATCCCCAATGTGCTGTAGCACCGTGGGCATGTGGAGGTGGAGGGCATGTGCCTGTGCAAAACTGATATTCTCACTTTGCCCCGTGTGGGCAAAAGACCTTCCAAAGGGAGGCCCCTGATTCAGTCGAGTGAGGTAACTGTCTGGTCAATATGGAAATTAATGTGGAAAAGCTTTATTTATTTGGATCGGACCAGTTGAATTGTTTTTACAACTAGCGTCCCTCTCTCCAACCCCCCTGCCCCCCAACCAAAACCAAGAAAAGGACCCATTGAAACAAACCAGAACAAACTATTTGAATGACATTTTTGAAAAACATGTTTGATTATATAGTTTCCCCCCTCTAGTTCTTGATTATGCCTGACTCCTGCTTCATTTGCCCTCTCAGAAAAGGTTAAACACTAAGTATGGTTCATATATTGCTCTCCAGGGAAAAAGACCATGATAGCTTCCGAGCTGTGGCTGTCATTATTGTAAAGCATTTATGAGAAATCACACAAGCTACTCCACTAAAATGGATACATTTCTCTGCAGCAACATTTATTTGGGCTCTATACCAGCTGTAGTTGTGAATACAGCTGGGTAGATAGAAAGGGACTGTTCTGTCTGGGTCTTCTTTTAATTTGTGATTTCTTTTAATTTAGAAAAGGTAACTGGAAGGTGATCTCAGCTCCTGGAGTTCAGTATTCCATTTCAAAAGAAAAGAAAAGAAAATGTGTTTTATACATGCAAGTCTTGGGCAAAGGTTTCTGGATCTGCTAGGTAAAACAGTTCATTCAAGAGAAATGAGCAATTTGGATAGAAGTCCTCTCAATTAGTGACTTAATGGACATTTGCTATTGTGTATAATGGGATATCCTCTTAAAAACTCTCCACAGGAACAACTGCTGGCATGAGTCTGGAAATGAGGCAGTTAATGATGGTTAGGAAGGCAGCCTGTAGATAAAACTGAAACATACACCATTAATTTAATTCAAATATGGGAATATTTGCTGTTAAGTAAAGGTATCTACTATACGTTGCTGGCTTAATCTTCAGCCTTTAACCTTCATCCCTGAGTGTCTTTAAGCTCCCAGAGCAAGTGTCTTAAATGCATGTACTTTGCTTTTCAATCAGGGTGGCCTGAATCTACGCTCAGACACTAATGGCACCATAACTCAATCCCCACACATCCCGGTTCATCCACATATCACGTCCATCCTGACTGAGACAAGGGCTGTGTAGAAGATGATATGTGATCCTGTAATTAAAGATATTGTAAAAATCAGACTGCACTAGCGATGTTAGTTCTGGTCTCTCTCAACCTTTGAATTGACTTTGCAAGCTTAATATTCTTTAAAAGGCATAAGGTTTTTTTACCTAAAAATAAGCAGATAAATCACGCACAGGAAAAAGCAGCCCCTTTCTCATAGATATCTAATCAGACAGAATAATACTAGGTTCTAATCTGGGATTTACCATGCAGGGTTCAGACTCCTGGCTCCCTAGGTTTCTGTTGTATCATCTAATGAAAAAGCTGGTGGCAACTGTGAGCCCTTAATGGCTGTTGAGGCAGCTGATTAGACTAGCGTGGAATAGGACAATGTATTTTGCCACACGCTGCACAGACATGCCCTCTGGGCTCAGTTTCTAGTTCTGAAAAAGAGCACGCTATAGGCAATCCTCCGTATGCAAACAGCATGTCTCCATCCCTCTTCTCCTCCTACACAGTGGTCAGTCAACACAGCTCCTGTTCTCCACCTCAGTTTCCTTCTCTCCGAATCAAATTCCTTGTTGGCCCACCTTTTGCCGCCTTCTTCCGCTCTTCCTCCCTGCCTCTCTCCCCAGCTCTGTTTCCCACTCCCAGCTCACATCTCCAGGTGCAGATCTTCTGGTCTGCAACTCCCGCTTGCTGCTCATCTACCTACCCCTCATCCGGCACCAGCTTCCCCCACACTTGGAGGCCACCAAGAGAAGGAGGAATGGGAGCTCACTCCCTGTACCAGGGACTGCCTCTGGCAGCTGAGTGCAACAACCCTCCTTGCAGGTGAAAGTCTAGTAGTGATCCCAGAGGTGCAAACAGTTTGACCTCGTGGTGAAAAGCTCAGTGAAAATGGACTCTTCAGTCCATCCAAAGCTGCTGAACGCCATCACAATCCCCATCAACTCCGTGCAGTCCTCAAAAGATCAAAATTTCCCAGATTCTTTTATGACACTGAGAGTTTTCTTGGGGATAGCGAAAGACAGCAGAACAGCTCAACTCAAGCATTTCAAGCCTTCACTCTGAAGTACATGAAAGAGGCTAGAGATTGACAGTAAAATGACTTTAAAATTATTTTCTAAATAGGGAAAAATGTGTATTTCCATTATATTGCTCTTGGAAACTGTCAAACCCTTAGCAGAGAAGTGTCCCCATACTTTCATGGGCAAGTGTACAATGTATATCTGAAAAACAAAAAAACTGTTTATCTGAATTGCTCATTTAGTAGTTCACTGAAAAAATTATTTTGTGATGGGTATTTACGCAACCTTAAACATAATTTCCACTCTGTTTCTGTCTATAATATTTATAGAACACTGTTGTGGACAGGTACATTCACACATGGCTACAGGACACCTGTCAGGTTTATTGTACACATGTTCAAGATGTTATCTATTTACCTTTCCCTGAACCTCTAAGACACACATGTTTACTTGTTTTTGTACAATTCCATCTTTATAGTTCACTGCACTTTCCCTCTATACTTTTCAAATCCTGCAATATCTTGTTTAATCTGAATTGACAAGAACAGAACACTGTGTTCTAAGTGGAACCCTACCAGGGAAATGTATTATTCTCATCATTATCACTGTCTTAGACACAGTGAAAACCTGCCACGAATGCTATTCTAGGGGCTTATTTAACTTCTTAGAGTCAGGAACAGAGTGGCACTCCCTTCCCTGCCTATCAAACCAAATTCTCTCTGTTTCAACTGAAACCATATCTGGGTGAACGAATTTCTAATCCTTTATTTTCAAAGGAATAATAGTTCAATTGTCTGCTGGTTTGAGTCAATCTTATTAGCTCCAATGAACAGTTTTGCAGTGCTATAGGTAGATTTCTTCTAGGATTTCTGAATTTCTTAAGCAAACCTGTGTCTGCTTTGACTAAAAAATGTGATCTAACTTGTAATGATTCATCGAATAATTTCCATGGACCCTGAAACTCACTACCATTTACCCACCAATATGGGTATTTTTTCTCCAAATAGCCCCTAATTTATTCATAGTCACCGATGCCAAAAAATTCCATTAACTTTCCTTATTTTACTGTGTTAACATCATACCCTATTAAAACTATTTTAACTGCTGAAAGACCGCCAAACACAGGGGAGTTTATGGAAAACAGTCAAAAGGCTATTCATAACAGGGAGTTAAGAATAACTAAGAAGTTCTGAGACCCTGTACTACTGATTTCAGATATTTAGCTAGATATCTTGGACTAAAACCTTTATTATTTTTTTTTGCACTTTGTTTTGGCACCGGTGCAAAAGAGCATAAAATGCTGCCATTCCAATTTAGTTGCATTTTATCCTCCTTTTGCTGAGCTGTACATGATTCAGCAAAATGCAGATAATCTGCCCTCTGTACTTTTCCCATTGACCCTGATTTGCAGGTACTGTGGCAGAAGGACAGATACATGCTTCTTCCTCTATATGCAGTTAAAAACAAGTCTTTCTTTGAATGCTGAAGGCTGACTCTCTCACTTTCAGGCTTCTGAGACCTACTGTGAACTTAGCAAGTCATCTGTGGTGGGGAACTGATCTGTCACAACACATGAGGATAAGCCCCATCTGTGCTCCCTGAAGCCATCAGTTTGGAGTTGCTCTAACTTAGTACATTTCTGCTTCCCCGCTCTGGGAGTTGTCCAAGAGATTGGATAAATAAGAATTGTGAGGCTGCACGTTTCTAGGGTTCTCCTTTTGGTCCATAACTACATTTATTAAGTTTTCATTTCACACATGCTCCGTGACGATGCTTCCTGTCTTGTCCTGCTTGAATGTGATCCACCCTTGCCCTGGAACAGCATGGATTTTCTGTATCTCACAAAGGAAGGCTTAGAAATCTTGTTCGAGTATTTGAAGATCTGTTCCCTACTAGCTGAGACCGGCATTATTAGAGATAAAATTTTCACCCTCTCAGTGGCAAAACTTCCACTTCAAGATCATTTTCTCTCCTGATTTATGCCGTCTTCTTACTTGGGTCTCTTGTTCTCTGTCGATGTCTGCAAGGAAAGGTGACGGTGATGTTTTTTGGAGTTCAATTTGGTTGCAGATGGGTTCTGCAACATCTGCTTTAGCTACTACAGTACCTGACTATTTGGTGCCATGAAGGCAAAATTCTAACTCAAGAAAATGGATCAAATTCCATTGAAATGTACAACAGGTGACAAAATCCTGGGTGCAGGCCATGGGGTAACTTTGGACTGGGTGCTGTGGTTAAAAAAGGTGTTTACCTGTGGATTACACAGATTAGAAGGAAGAAAATATATGTAAGCACACGAGAATTTTTGTTAATGTTTAGCTGAACTACACTTACTCTCCAAGATATCACAACACTTTCTAGAAACAAAACAATATTCCCTTCAGTGTTGAGCACTGATATGAATGTATGATACGGTGTTATGACTTTCTGGAATCACTGCAGTGAGTTGTGAATTATTCATGAAATTAAAAATCCCAACTAATTCACAGCATCAAACAGTTCTGGCAAGTGGCATGTAACACTGGAAGAAAAAACCATACACTACATATTAATTCAGAAAAACCTTTCTTATCCTTTAAATCACTGGACCCATACTGTTTTCATCACCCTCAGGCATGCTGGTACTTTAAGCCTTTAGAAGTGATTTTTTTTTCACATATCAGGATTTAGATATTGTGATTCCGTGCTGTGAATAGGTTACGCTATAAACGGCTCAGAAACTAGCAATCAAAAAGTCTTGGGAAAAAAACAAAAAGTAGTCAGTAGAGATTCACACCTGTTTTTATATTATTTTTTTCTATAAATAAAGCACAGATACAATCTTTTTTCTTATTTTTTTGTAATAAAAAAAAAAACATTAGTAGGTGCAAGGAAGGAGTAGGGAAATAATGTAAACAGTTTGATCAGTAAACGTGTATTTTGCAGGGAAGTCCTTGCTCAGATTCAGTTTCGAAACCCTCAAATGTAGGGAATAATGGCATTTGTTGCAAATCGCAAATGATTTCCACTTTTGCATAGTTTTTATCTTAGAAGTGGATCATTTCCAATAGAGGTGTGTCAGCTCTTGACTGAAATCATTACAACTGATCTTTTTGACTTTGCAGGGATTTGCAGGCAGTTCACTCTTTTGTGAATGTTTGCTGAAATAGGAAAATCCTGAAAGGTGAGAAACAAAACTGGGAAAATGTTATGAAAGCTATTCAAATCTTTACACAGCCCCACTCTCTTAAAGGATGTATATGCTGCCATTTACAGTCCCTTATGGATAATAAATAATATGTATTCTGGATCTGTTCCACAACCGTTTTACTCAAGGATGTTACCAACTGCTTGAAAAATCAGTGGAGATATATTACTGTAAACCCTGAGCTCTGCAGTGGGGAGTCAGGTTCATTTTCTAGCCTAACACACAAAAATAAGATAACCAGATGTGTGCTTCCATTATATCAGATCTTTTTATTCTTTATGGAAAATACAACCCACCATTATTCCAAGTAAAAAAGCAGTTACATGTACTCAGTTACTCCTTTCCCCAGTTTTCTGAGCTCCTCAGGAACATAAACACGCATCCTGAAATCGCCCTTTTGCAGCTCAGTGCACTCTCTTTCATGTTCATTTTCTTCTTTCAGTCTTTTCCTCCAGAAAGAGGCACTTCTCTGGAGTAGCTCTTGTCTTTTTAACATTAGGACACTGGACAAATGATGAGTGGTACCTCATTTGAGGACAGTGTCCTTATCAAAAGTCAAATCTCTGGGAAGAGTTTCAGAAGGCTAATACCGACTCTTGAACCTTCAAGGTTTGCTTTTTCAAGTGTCTTCTTACTTCAGGGCGCTCAGTTTTGAGCAGAGATGTGAAAAAAACTGCACAATGCACCAACTGGTGAAAAAGCAAAGAACTCAGAAGGACTCACAGATAACAGCGTACAACTGCCAAGTACTTCCCAGAAACCGCTTTTTTTATTATAATGCGTTAATGAATTCCCATGTGCTTTGACCTAGGCTATTTTGGAAGTCCTGGGCTTCTGAGAGTTGTTCATTCAGTCCTATATAGGCCAGAGCCAATAGGATGTGGATGCTGGTATATCAAAGCAAATCTAGATGCAGAAGCACCCCTGGAGCTAGGCACTGCATGAAAGGAGAGTAAGGAAAGGCTAAAAGAGTATTAGGAAAGAAGAGGGCAGAAAAGGAGCTCTGGTAACATGCCTGTTATAAGGAACTGGAGATCTTTCTTTAGCAATCGCTGCCATCTGCAAAGCGGAGTGCTGTCACAGGGAGGGACACAGAGACAGCAGTCAGCATCCCATGTAAAAAGCCTGCCTTCAACAAGCTGCCCAGAGCTTTCTCAACATTGTTATTTGATATGGGGATCTAATTGCATCAGGGCAATCAAAAACTACATCCCCAGCAACTCTGGATGGGGCAGGAATCTTGCATACAGGCAATCACGCTCAAGCCAGAGCGGAGTTCTTCTCCTCGCAGCTCAGTTCCCGTGCCTTCATATCTGTCTCACTTCTTTCATTCTCTTCTGCTAGAAGACATTTCTAATGCAGCAGTTCTCACCCTTCTCTTCAACAGCAGGCCACTGGACAAACGCTACCTGGCCCCTGGTTTTCACATAATGTGAATATGGAAATTCAAATTTCTGTAGAAACTGCTGCAAAGGAAAACTTTGAACATTATTTATGTGCTATTTCACAGTATAACTGCAAAGAAAACTACTTCTGTTAAGCATTCAGACTATTTGGGGGAGAGCTGAAAGCCTTGTTTGAATCTTATGTTTTCTGGGTAATAAATATCTCCCTGCAGAAAGACAACTTACGTGTTTATATATGCAATTACTGTCTTGCTGCTTCCCAGCTATCTCATCTACATAAAATCAACACAATTTCCCAAATATTTAATCTATCCTGGGAGAATTAATATGGAAATCATCACATCTGGAGTCGCAGGAAATAGTAATCCAAATGTACAGTAATGAAAACTGTTATCACAGCAAAAAGACAAGGGAGATGCCTGCACTGGAGCAGCTCATATAACCTAGCTAAGGCAGGCATGGCTAACAGTATGCTCTGCGGCAGGACAGAACTCAGCTGGAAATCTCACCTGCACCCTGGCTAAAAGTCAGTCTCCTTCCTACGGTGATTGCTGGGATGAAGTGCTTCAATGAAATTGGTACCTTGAAACCATGAAAGTGTTTATTACTTTCATGTGTATCCGTAAGTACATCTTTAAACCGTAATGCAAATGTTCCCTAGGAACAGGAGTTAGAATGGGTACTTGTTTCTCCAATTTCCTTGCCATTTTAGTTGCCATTCCTCAGCCAGTACGAGAGGAGAGTCATCATGTAGAGAGCATCTGAAACATCATGAAATGTAGGGGAGAGAAGGAGGGATGGACGAAAAGCAGTTGAAGAGCTGTTTTAGGAACTTAGGGTGCCAAGTTTGCAGACAACTGTGAAAGTAGAGTTGTGAAGGGGTACTTTTCCAATGAACTTGGAAAAGGTGGAAAAGGTGAAAAAGGCCTGCATCTCTTTGGGGGCAGAAGAAACTTATGTAAACAGGTGGCTTGAAGCACTTTTTCGTGCATGTGACAAAACCTAATGTTAATTTTCCCTTAACCTACATGGTACTGAGATCACACTTTCTAGAATTATCCTACAGGTTGTCCTCAACCTTTGAGGTATGAACCTCAGACATTGTAAGGTGTGGGTGGTCGTAAAGATATATGATATACACGAGTTTGCAAGTACGTGGTTTGGGGTTTTGGTTTTTTTTTTTTTTTCCTCATAGTCCCCCTATGCTTTGAACCTTGTTTAATTGTTTAGGCTAGAATTGAGAAAGCAACACTTTACCTCTGCTTTTTGTTAGTGGAAAAACCTGCTCTCAGCAGACCTAAATGCTCTATCCAGTTCTTAACAATGATTATGCTGATGATGACATTCAGCAGAGTGTTGTTTTCCACTACGCTTTAGTAGTTCAGAAATTATATTGGCAAAAATAATGACAATCGGGCAGTTTGTTAGCCTGACTTTCTACCTCAGATTTTGCATAATTTTAGGTACCCATGCTTCAGCTAATGGCAAGTAAAATCAGAACAATTATTTTTGGCAGAACTAAATAATTTCACTGATTTTTTTTTTTTTTTAGCGAAGGCCTTGCAATTAAGAAGCATAATCACAAATCTTCATTGACACTGTAATTACCAGGGAAATTAGGATGTTAGGTAGCAAAGTGGAATGAACAGTTTTTGAGAGTTTAGCTGCCACACCTAGATTGAAATAAATAGATCAGCGTGATATTTCTGTGTAGATACAGCCTAAAATGTTAGAGATAGCAGGCAAAATGA
Source organism: Fratercula arctica (assembly GCA_947846985.1). Classification (NCBI taxonomy): domain Eukaryota; kingdom Metazoa; phylum Chordata; class Aves; order Charadriiformes; family Alcidae; genus Fratercula; species Fratercula arctica. The sequence goes on along the minus strand of CANTUZ010000001.1, from coordinate 58,385,829 downwards.
GCCAGGCAAGACGCAGGGTTGATAGCTTGAAAGGAGGCACAGTAGTCCCCCTTCCCCAGTGGTTGTAAGTCTCAACAGCAGTTAATGGCAGCTTCTCCTCATCCTGGTACTGAGCATCTTCTCTGATCCACAAATTTGATTTGACTTTAAAATGAATTCCAAAAATCATTTCATCTTCAAGTCCTGGAAGGAGAATGTGCAAACTTTCTTAATATTTCCCTCCCCAAACAGCATCAGCTTTTACCTTCACAACATAATCCTTAGAACAGTATAACTTGTTTAGTAGCAATGTCTTTATTTTCTGAAAATAAATGTTAACTCTGACCCAACTGAAACTACTCAGTATGTTCCTTTGCTTTCAGGATTTTGTTTCTACTATAGGTCAGTATAAGAAGTGAACAGAAGGATGTAGAATATGTAATTTGGAATTACTCTTTTTGCACTAGTAATTTTAATTTTCCCAGCGCAAAGAGTGTTGTCAGTTATAGATGCACTAAACCTTCTTGGCAGGAACACGGTATTATCCACCAGTGTGTGCCAGTTTGAATTGACACGGCGTGCGACATACCCTGAATAGGACTGGGCTATGTTTAACAGAAAGCAGACATGGGCTACTGTGATGTGTAGTCTGCAGGTCTAATTTCTGCCATCAATCAGACTATTCACCAGGAAATTGAGCCATGCCGTGGAAGCCTGTTTTTATTTACTTGGAGGGATTTCAGGTGCTTGATGTGTAGAGAGCTGTTAAAGGTGAGGATTTCATTAAATAATTCTCCTTCCTTCTGTTCTTGGTTTGTTAGAGCTGGAGAAGGTTTTCTCTCCTTTTTTTTTTTTTTTTTTCTGAAAAAATCATCACTTTGAAAGTTAATCTAGCTCTGAGAGGGAATAGTCAGCATATCCCCTTAACCATAGGCTCAGATGTTCTGCACTGACTGCTGTTTTGACATTCTTGGATGGAAATCCATTGCTTAATACTCAAATGTGATGCACATACTGGTTCTCTGGCATGCCTTCGCCTATGACCATCTGTTGGGGTGGCACTATGCCTACTCAAAAAACTCTCTGCCAGTTTCAAGAGGGCAGAGGTATCAACCAAATATAGATTTAGAAGCTAGCAAAATGCTAGAGATGTCATTTTAGCGGGAGACTACTCCTCTTGCTGTCAGGCAATCCCAGACTGGGTCCATACCTTTCAGAATAAGCCTTGCAGGCACACTGCAAGCTTGTCCCAGACACGTCTGTTTATACACATATATACAAAGGTAAACAAACATTATTAACTAGAAAATGTCTACATATTCATTTTTCTCTGACAGACTGACGCAAACTTGGGGAAAACTCCTTTTCAAAAACCAACCATTGTAAACAAAAAACTTATGGTCTTTTTAAATAGATGTAGCTGTTTCTCGTACCTATCTCCTTTTAAATTTAATGCATTGACGTTAGACAGAAGCTGTAAAAGAGGATTTGGGAATTTTTAATTGAACAGCAGTTAGGGATCACTTGCAAGATATCTGTTGCAGGGTTGCTCAGAAAAGCCACATTCTTTGGATGAAGTTCGAACACAAAAGTATTCATGGCAAGTAAAACTTGAGTCAGGTTGTGTATGAATGCAATTGTACTTTGAACTTTGCAAAGCTAGTATCAAAAGGCAAGGTGCCATTTTAGGAGGAAATCAGAAGTTAAAATCTTCAAGACTTGTAGAATAAAAATTTTGATCATGAGCTAGTTTTATTTGCAGCTTGTAAGAGGAGCAGGACTTACTGGTATTGCTAAGACGACTTTGGTCACACAGGTGATGAATAAGTAACAGCTAGTATTACTAAATATTTACACTGCTTGTATCTCCATCTGTAAAGAGCAGTTTACAACCATAGGAAGATAAAATTCCTATCCATCTGAATTTAATACAAGTTGTAACACATGAGAAAATAACATGGACAAGTTGAAAAGCAGATGGGAAGGAGACTAAGAAAATGAAATAGTGGGAAAGGGAGAGAAAAAGTAAAACCAGGCTTGCCACAGGACAGAATGATATGACATCAAAGACAGAAGTAAAGAACCTGAAAATGATGTGGAAAGAAGGAAGGCAATAAAAAGATGGGAAAGCAACCTGCATGTTACTATAGAAAACAGGTGGATAGGCTCCTCTATGACACTAGCAACAGGACATAAATGGGAAGGTGAGGTGCAAGAGTCTGGAAAAAAATGACTGCAGAAGCACAAAGTTGTGAGAGAGAACTGAAATTCCTTTCCTTTCCACTGGAGAGAATACACGCTTTATAAAGCTTATGAAAAAAGCTGAAGGCAGAAGAAGGGAGAGAGATTATTACAGAGAGAAAAACTAGTAAAAATAATCATAGAATCATAGAGTTGTTTAAGTTGGAAGAGACCTTTAAGATCATCAAGTCCAACCGTTAACCTAGCACTACCAATAATACTAGACATATCCCAACAGGATGGGTCTGAAAGTTTCCTGCCCAACCAGGAAGTTCCCGAGAAAGTAGAAAAGTTTGTTCCTGTAAATCCAGACATTCACCAAAGAGATGGATATGAGAACATTACTAGTCAGCTACTGCGAAAGTGAAATTTAAATTTAAATATTAACTAAGAATTCCTTTAAGCAGCAGACTTTGCAGGGTCTGTGAACTCTTCTCTGGAACCATTTACATGCACACAACTCTTTTACAATACTGTGCTAACTCTGTGGTCATCATACCTGCTCTTACATGTAGAATAGGCTTGTAAAAACCAAGGCCAAGATATGATCTTTACCTGGTCTTTTAATTGGCCTGTGCATCTCCTTTTACACACTTCTTTTTCCGCTTGGACTAGCTTTGGACTTCCTTTCTCAAGAGCTGACTACCCTTGACACCATCCCTTCTGAAAGGCTGGAGCAGCATATTATCTGTGTATTTGCTCTGAGGAAGGTCAATAGGACAATTTGAGCACTTCTTGTTAGGACAATAATTACCTGCCTATTGCAACAAACTATACATCTACTGGCTCCTATTATGGGCTGGGACTCTGTGGTGCTGAGAGTCATACGAACACAGAACAAAGAGAGAGTCCTTGAAGCACAGCAGTTATAATCTAAATGCCTCTTAAAAGCATGTGCTACATATAGGGCTACAGTTTGATATACCCTCACTAGTATTTCACTGATTGCTGAACTGGGCTCTAATTCTGAGTTTCAGTATTCTCCTTTTCTTGGCAAGAGACTGAAAGCTGTATTTGTTCTTTGGGATGTAGCTTCCCTCTGATAGAGGCTTGGAAAAGAGGGCCAGGATTTGCTGCAACCTGTCAAGCACCCCATGTCTTTGAGTTAAGAGCGCACACCCAGCGCCGACACTTCTGACCCAGCTCGTGAGTGTGGCAGGCTGTGGGGAAGGGTACACTGCCTTACGAGGAGAAGGGTACACTGCCTTACGAGGAGAAGGTCATCTGGCTACGGAGAGGGATGACAGAGAGAAGCCCCACAAGGGCACAGTGTCTGTTGTCTGTGGGTCCAAGAATAAAGGTAATAAAGTGTTTTGGTAAAGCAGCAGGTGGAAGTGCTTATTGCTGTACTTAACAACAGTCCTACTATACGGTCTTCACAGAGGGAAATATCCAGGAACAATGAAACAATTAAATATCGACAAATGTTGAAACGTGTCTTCCCTTGAAAAGAATAAGTAGAAATGTCTAGAATGTCTAAGAGGTGATTAATTTATCTTGATCCCTGAGGGGCAAACATGGAATTCATCTATGAGAACAGGTGCCATTAATCCAATATTATTTCTTGTTATAATCTATTTGCCTTGACCTATCACATCCTCATAAACTTGTATTAAAATAAAGGTCTGTTTTAAATTCTCATTGGATATGTTTGACAAAAGGGTTTATCAACAGAGGGAATTGAAAGCTGCAGCTGAGCTCGGGAAAAAAAAGTGTATCAAAGTTAGAATATGTAACTTTTTCCTTTGATGGTGTTTGAAAATGTTTACGAATAGATTTGCAGCTTTTCGAAAAAATATTTCTTTGTAAAGAGTATAGAGTCAATGTGAATCCAGTGACATCTGCCTTAGGATGATTATAAAGACAAAATAATTTCTTAAAAAATATGTATGTATATCAATACTCTTATCTATATCTTTGGCATAGCTCTGCATAAAGGTACCTCTGATTTCCATAAATATATTTGATAGATTTATATGATTCTAATTTACAATTTAAAGTAAAAGTATTTTATATTTTCTTAAATCTTGCAAGGGAAAACATCCTTAAGGTGAAATTCTCTCTCTGTTTTTGAAAGATGAAACCACTTCCCAGACAGAAAGGAAAGAAAAAGGCGAGTCAGTTTTGTCTCTAAATTACAGCTCTGTGCCTCCTAACAGCTGCATAAATTCAATTCCCATTTATAACTTACAATTGTTTATTCTATGTCAAAAATAAAGTATCAGCTACAGCTCTACAAACATGCACTGGCAAAGTTAGCAAGCTATAATTAATTCAGTTCATTATGGTATTCCCATCTATAACAATGTATGTAGTTCAATGCCTCATAGCGTTACAATAGTCAGTAGAGTTTTTCATGCCAGGTGAGAGGGCCGTAACCTTTTGCAATCTCAGTCCACCGAAGGCTGGGAAAAACAGAATACAAAGTTCTCTCTGAACGAGCACTCTTATGCATTACACAACCATTCCTTAATGTTTAAAAACAACTCAGAAAGGCAGATCAAGAAAAAGTGGTTGCACTGCTAAGCAAGTGCAATTATAAAGCCCAGAAGTATTTCACATGGGTATTTCTGCCGGGCTCAGCAGCGTGGTGAGTTATACCTTAGACCCTGGGAACATGAAGAAGGAGATATATTCCTAAAATCATTACACAATTTAAGAGCGCTTGGACTCCTGTAGGAATGTTGTCAGGGAATGGTATGTTTCTTTACTAGAAGGTGGCTGCCAAGCAGGATCACTGAGTGCTTAATCACCCTTGTATTAAAGCTGAGACACATGAACTGAAACAGTTATTATAGGGAATAATTAGAGATCAAATTAAAAGCATTAGAACTGGCAATAAGATCAAAGCAAAGCATTCCCTGTGAGAAATGGACACAATGTTGCTCAGAACAGGTAGAATGAAGATTTCCAGTGAAGATTGTATTCTTTAAAGTGAAAGTGCTTAAGAACAGTTAAGGTGCAGCTAATGAAAACTACACACAAAGAGAGAGTCAGATAACAAGGGCAAATGCCTGCTTGCAGTGAACGTGAGGGCAGGTGCACAACACCGCCAAGGGGAAGTGTCTCCAATTGGAATAAACCCTAAAATTTTGCAAAGCAAAAGCCAGCAAATCCCAAGCAAACCCTGCAGACTCTTAACTTAAAACAGGAAAATACATAGCAAGAATATCACAAATATCATCAGTTCAGAGACTTATTGTCTAAAATGAGAAAGTATCTGATGATTCCCCACCCTGTGAGGAAGGTGGCTGCAAAAGCTGGCGATGTGAGGAAATCAGAAGTCAAGGAATACCTGGACAAGCTGGTTGCCCTTCATGCTAGAACTAAGAGCTCTAGATTATCTAGAAACAGTACTAGTTTTTAAAGACACAGTAATTGGCAATCTATTAAGATAATACCTATCTTTTGTACCAAAAATGCGTGCCTAACTGCTGTGTATTCTCCTTTCATAGGTACGATAATGAGAAGAAATGAAAAGATACCAAAGTTGAGAGTTTGTTTCTTGGTACTGTCCAGAATGTTATGCAGGCACCTGTGAAAATCACGCCTCCCTTCCCAGTCCCTGAGAAGGCAAAAGGACATGAAGAAACAATACGTGCAGGTCCAGGGGACGGATCCCTGGGCAATAATCAGGCTGGGACGTTTTCAGAAGAACACCAGAGAAGATCTGGGATTTTGAAGCGTTAGTTACCCGATGCATCCTACAAGAAGGAGAGAACACGTTCTTTTTTCAGACTGTCAAGTTGTCTTCCCTGCTTTATCAGGTTGTATTAACTGGCTGTATCAGGTGGTAATGTCTTTTATTTGATTTTCAAAAATAAAAATAAGTCAGTGTAGCAGTGGGTGCTGACTGCTGACTGTCATGATACAGAACAGTACAAAGCACAGCATCTGGTAACCCTGACCTGTGTCATGTCACCAGCTCAGGAAATAAAGAGCAGTCTATTGTGCTTGCATGTGTCATACTTACCATAATGACTGGTACTATTAAAATAGTAAAAATTTAATCAATGTATATATATCAAAACAAATTATTTCACAGAAACAATAGCTGCAGCGGCACATATCATGTTCAATACCTAAATCAATGCTATTGAGCTGAGCTAACAATAAATCAAATCTGCAGAATCAGTTCCTCTACTGGAAATGAAATCATTAACATTCAAATACAAAAGCACATGCCATTTATACGATTTCTTTTGTCAGTTTCTCTTTATTTGACTCCAGAATGTTCACCATCTGGTATCTAAGAACACTGTCCCCTTATTTATCCTTAAAGTGGTATGTGAAGTAAAGTACTGTAAATGAGGTGCATCCCATAGCACTTCTGGAATAGATTATGTTGCTGTTGTGTAGATCTGGGTTTAAGAAAGATTAATAATGCTTCAGTACCTTTAGGGCTTCTGGGGTCAGAAGACACGATAGTGGAGTAAATAAGAATAGTCCAAGAATTAACCCTGAACTGAGTATAAATAAATAGGTAGGGTTTTGGGTGCTGAGTTTTTCCTGAAGCGTCATTTGTCATTTCTGCTTCATGGTTCTTTGCACAACGGAAGATGCAGCGCAGACAGCACACAGATGGGAAGGGCTAGAAGGTGGCACGGAGGGATCTTCTCACCACCAATGCTCAGGGACCAGGCACAAAAGCTTTACAGTCAGGGACCCAATATCTATGGCAAGACTGGAGAGGGAAGGGTATGAAGGAAGCTAGGGTCAAAACCAGATGGACAGCAAGAAAATAGTAACAGTAAAAAAACCTCTTGCACTTGTGCACGGACTTTCACTCTGTGAAAATTCTCAGCTCATGGGGGTGATGAACTGCTCTAGCAATTCTGAACTGCTTCTGGTAGGGACACACACAGAAAACTGATCATCTGGCATGACCTCCAAATCCCAGGCTAACTTGGATAAAACATCCCATGTCAATCTTGCTGCCTTGCAAACTGTCGTGATCCCATTTAGGACTGCTATCTGTGAGGGGAAATAAAACACGAAGATCGTATTTCAGGAGAAACTACTCTGTGTGTAGTCAAATATCTCAGGAATACAAGAGAGCTTCACAGGACTTTTGCACATATCTCTTCCCTGGAACTCTTTCTTCCTACAAAATCACTTATTTCCAATGAAATGTGTATGCACGAGTAGTAATATTGCAGTCGGGTCCTGTGCAACTATTTTAAATCAAAGTCTTTCTTCAGAAAACAACCTTCTTTTCCTAATCTTGGTTCTCAAAATGACTGCACCACCTCATTTTTATGAAGTGAGGGATCTCTTTTAGCCAACTAAAAATTTGCTTTATAGTCTGGTAGAGACTTCTACTATTTCTGTAACTGGTAGAGAGATGTGGATTGTCTCTGAGACATGCTTATTTTTTTTTTTCATTGACTGTAAAGGGAGTTGACTCAACTAACTTAGAATAAATGCCTAGCTTTTAGACAGCTAAAATTAAGCTTTTTAAGCCATTTGACTACAAAGGTAGCAGGATTCACTGAAGAGGTGAGTGGCTTAGAGATCCTAAAATAAACTACTGGTAGACACAGTCACACCTCTAAAACTGAACCAGTAAACCTCTTCAAGTAAAACCAAGTGGCTTAATTAAAAAATTACTACTAAAAAAGTTAAAGTGACACTTAGGCTTAAACTTTAGCTAAGAGAAAAGAAAAAGGAAAACTGATCATCTCTTAGTTTTCTTTGCAACAAAGCAACCTAAGGGGTGTTTTTCATTTCTTCACTGTCAGAAGAAACAAAGCAATAAAAAGAAAAGATAAACTGGAGCAAAGAAAGGGAGGTTTAGTGTGTTTTATCTTGTATACAAGTAAAGACAAATTCAACACCAGTAAAAATTCAGAGGGCTGGATGAAACCTAGCTGTGCTAAGCCCAGCCTAGAATTATATACAAGAGCAGCCTACAGCAGGCAGCTCTGATAGCAGGCTGTAGGAACTGCTCGCTGCTGCCTTGAATTTATATGCTGCAGCAGCTCTTGACGCATAAGGTAGGTAGGTGGTCGGCGTATGACTCCCGCCGCTTTTCCGGATGCCACCCATCACTGCGCTGCTCCCAACTGTGTTTGACCTGGTACACTTACTGCTTTCAATCTTCTCTTTAGAAAAGAGCAAAGAAAAATAACTACATATATTAAGATGGAGTTGCAGTACAATGCAAGCCAAGAAGCAGGTATCAGGAAAAAAGCATTACCATTCCTCTTGTCTTTTGCTAAGGGACAAGAGAAATGAGAGGCAGATGTGGATCTACCTGAGCAGGGGAATGAGACTTGAAAAGCCTGCTATTGGGATACAAAATTAACTCTGTGGAGAGCGGAACCAGATACACGCATATACACATCCAGCTTCTCTCTCTCTCTCTCTCTCCCCTTCTCTCCTTTCCCCCACGTCCCGCACCTCACTGTGTATTGCTTTGGCCTCTCTCCAGCTGCAGCAGAAGGGAATAGAAACAGGGGACTCCCAAACCGCCTGGTAACCCTGCTGAAACTGACTGGACAAATTCTCCTGAATTTCAAGTGCCCTTTGAGCTCTAAGGTTTCAGACACACGCAGGAAAAGACAAGCTGATACGGGGATTGATGTTGCTGTTGCCTAGCGCACAGCTTGTCCTCTCTAAATGTCCCTGTCACAGCCGAGCCATCCTGTTCTTCGTTGGACAGTTGTCTGTGAGGAATGCTCTTGTCTCAGAAGCAATCCAGCTCGGATAGCCAAAGAGTTTGAGTTAAGCAAAAAAACTGACGTAGAAAGAACACAAGAACTTAAATAGAAACCCTCAAAATATTTCTGTTTCCATGTAAGTAACCTTTGGTAACAAAATAAAATAGGGGAGAAAATATGGAAAATATATACAAAAAAATGAATTACAGAAGAATGCATTTACATAAGTGCTTCCAGAGACAGAATAAATCCCTGGTGAGCAAACAGCAGGAAAAAAGCCTACATCATTTAGCCATAACTTTCTGCCTGCATTCTTGGGATGTGGATTCCAAATGCTTCCACCTGCCTGCCACTAAAGAGCACTTCTGCCCTCCGCGTTTAACATTATATTCATTAAATGATATTTGCTGTATAGTTTCCTACTACATATAGCTCTTTACTGAATAAAAGCAGGCTAAGCAGCATGCTGGAGCACAGGCCTTCTGAGCATCCAGATGGCTTAATTGTCAGCTCACCCTCTGGCTCTGGTTTGGGCCACTCCAGCTAGCTCTCCCAAGACAATAGTCACTGAGCTCCAAGGTTTGCTGAAGAAAAGCATTGTGGATCAGTCTGTCCCTCCATGCCATTGCAGAAGTCTCAAACATAGCCAAACATGCCCTCCCGTTGTGCCCTGGATCATGCAACACCTACCTCAAGTTCTGCTCACCCTGGTAGGCAGCAACACAGCCCTCACACCATTTTAGAAACCTTGGAATTAATAGACACATTTAGAATAATATTCATGCCTTAAGGTCCTAGGGACACCACTCAGGAGGCGGAAGGGATGCTGGGCCCATTACTGTGCTATGTGAAGGCAATCAGACTGATATACAGAGAAAGAGCTTCACACAGCCAGGGCAGGAGTCATCCCGTGCCATTTGACTTTAGTGCTGTGGATTGCTTTGTCTTTCATTTGGCAACGTGGACATAGTCAAAGATGACAACTACCATTTCCTTTTCTCCAGCCTGAAGTCTGTTATTGACTCTTCCATGCCCACGTGGTTGGAGAGGATGATTTATCTGAGTCTTGTCAGTAGAGACGAGAAGCAATCAGCAGGTTATTTTAAGTGAAACCAGCACTGCAGCCACGTAGCACAGCCCTAATTCATGAAAGTGGTTGAATTGGTCAGATGCTTAGATCTGTTCTTTCCAGGAAAAGCCCTTAGGCTCTGCTGGAATGCTGAAGTGCTCCCCCAGTTCAGGTCCAAGGGCACAAAAAGGTTCAGCTGTTTGTAGGATACTCAGATATTTCACCTCCATCTCTACTGAAATTGGTAGATATTGGGAGTGATCACCTGGACTGAAATATCAAGCCTGCTTGCTGGTGAGCGTATCTGCACTTCTTTCAAACACACCAACCTCCTACATAATATCCTCCTCCATCTCAAATTGCAGAAAGTGCTAGAAAATTGGTATTTGCTAGTTTTTCCTTGCTCAGAAATAAGAACACATGAAAAATATGCTCTTTCCAGGAAAGATTTCACCATTTTTCTGGCTTTTTTTTTTTTTTTTTTTTTTTTTTTTTTAATTTTAATGGTAGCAGACTGGTTTACAGCTTGACCTAGAATATTATTTTGTCCTTTAGCATTGCTGGTTGTACAGTTAATTCCTGCGTAATGCACCATGGTAAAATGAGGAATTCATCTCTTGCATTCATGTTACCCTGCCACACTAGCAGATGTCCAGTTACATCTGTGCATCCCCTCTGCATTCCCTCTTCAAAAACATCCCAAGCCTTTCTGTTTCTGTTACACTTCTTTCCAAACAGTGCAGCATCAAGAAACATGCGTCAGTAGAAGCTTTGACAAAGATTTCACTACAGTCAGCTGTGAAGGCTGTTACTGTGAGACAAGTTAGTGACAGCTCTCTAGCAAGTGTGCCTTCAGGTTTATTGGTGCCAAAAGTGCTGGGAAGTGAGAAAACTGGTTAAATGCACTGATATATGCTGGCTATGCCAGGCTTTACATTCTGCTGCACTTTAGTAATCCACAATTTCCTGTAATATTTGAAATAGTACTCATTTTGAGTATTTGAAAATGACTTTGTGGGCAAATTGATATGTTTCTGGAAGAACACAAACAGCTACTAAAAATGTCAAAGTGGGGATGTTAATTTATTCAGGTAGTTCAAACATCTTCTGGTACCCACATTTCCTCAAGGTTATATCTTTGTAACTTCTTGAAATGTGTTTTAAAAATGTCAGTAAAGCACAATAAAATAATTTTTGATCTCTCTCTTTATTTATCCACTGAAATCAACAAAAAATTTCATACTTTTTAGAAGTAGGGCTTGAAAATATTTATTTTATTGGCATTAATACAAAACCCACTCATATCTAGGTGTGAACACTGTAGTTCTTGTACAAAAAAAAAGGCTAATGCAAAAAGGGATGGAATTCTGCAGTCTAAATATCCATGCATGCACATATTCTGCTCGTGTAAATCCAGAGTGATTCAGTGGATTGATGAGAGGCCAGAATTTGCTCTGTGATCTGTTGATTCTTCCTGTGTTTGAAGCCTCACATAAAAGGTTCAGCATCTCTTTTAGCACCCACAGACCCCAATGAAGTCAATGAATTGGTGTCTGTTCACATCAGGTCTGAATCTGGATATCCCAATCAACTTTTATTAGGCTCTTGACGGTGCATTTCGGTGATCCTGTTGGTTAGTATGAGGACTAATGCATATAGTAGACACATTCCAAACCACATGTGCTCTATTTACTGTACAGCACAAAATATGCAGTCCAGGACTGTACAATATAGATAATTCAAGCCACGTGTAGCTCAGTGAATGCAAAGCTTGGTGTATTTGATCTCAAAACCCAATTAGAGCAGTTTGTTTGCTTTGATCTGTGTGGAATGCTGTAGTATACACATTATAAAACTAAATTCCAAAAGTTATTGGGGTAATAAACACTAAGAATCTAGATATTTTGTATTCTTGCGTTCCAAAAAGAAATTGTGCGTAAGAGTTGCAATAGATTATTGAGGGTGTAACTTTAAAAACTAACATAGTTCTCACAGAATCCCCTCAAGAGGGAAAATGATTGGAGGGAGTAAGATGTGAGCACTCATGGCACCAATGCTTTGGAGATGAGCCTGCTTCCCCTGGAATTCCTCTGTGACTGTCAGGATGTCCAGTCTGCAGCTTTTCTTATTTATTAATACACTTTATAAGAAGCTGCATCCAGAGCCTATAATGCTGTAGAGAAATAAGGAGCTTGATTGAGGATATTTAAAAAGAAGAAGAAACAGAGGCAGGCAGGTGGCTTAATCAGGCTGACCTAGGAATCTACATCTACATCACTCAGAAGTGTAGTTTTCAGGTTTGGACTGTAAGACTACCTCTCCCTAAAAGGGAGGAAAGCTTCTTCTCGTTCTCAAAGAACAAGTCTGGGTCGCCAAAGTATCTCGCAGAAACCACTGAAAGAGGAAACCCTCAGCTCCTTCTGAACCAAGGCATCTTTCAGGGCTGCTGCTGGTAACGCAGCAGCTCTAGCACAGAGCAAAGAAGACAACCTCCCGCCTCCCCGCTTGACCCTGGGAGACAGCGTGTTGGCCGCGTGAACTGGAGAAGATTCAGTGGAGACGCTGTTAACAGCCTAATAGGTACCATCAGTCTCACAATCTATGTAGATTCTTTCCTCAATCCCACTTTTATTAAAAAAAAAAAAAAAAAGACAGTAACAAGGCAGCACTCTTAGGCGATCTCCTTTCTCGTGTTTTTTGTTTGTTTATTTGTTTGTTTGTTTTTTCAGTAGGAATGGCTTCCCTCTGTAAAAAACCAAAAACTTAATGTACATAATTCTAGATGAAGCAGCTTGAGGAGCACAGATATAACCGAGATGCAAATCTGCTTAAAGTACTGCCATAAAAATGATGACAGTTAAATGCAACAGCCTCCACAATTTTTGGAGGGGTGTCTTATGCAGAAAAAGACTTATAAATCTGTGCGGTAGCAAGCACTCGTATTATTTTTTTTTTATAGTTGATTCATATAGTACTTACATACCTGTGATATCTATATTATAAAAATGGTTCTGTGTATATGCTTGGCACTTACAAATTGTAATAGAGAAAAGATGATTAATTGCGCAGCAGAACTCTTCGACAATTTGCTGAACCTGTGTATCACTGACATAAATCTTTCTCCCAAGTGCCTTGACTATCATTAACTTGAAAAATCAGCCAAGCAAAAACCTTTACGAGTGGCTTCATGGAAATTGAGACACATATTTTGTAGCTATGGTATGCAGCAGACATCTGGGAACAGGAGAGTACCTGCAGCAGGATAATACGTCTCACATATTTTTCAGTAATGCTTCATTTCTTAGGGCTGGTATTTGTCTGGACCCTTGTACTGCACTTAGTATGTCTTGTTTAGCTGGGCTGTGGTGGCCTGTTACGTGGAATTTTTTTCTCTCATTTCCAAGTACCTTCAAATAAAGCAGATGAATTCATTTCCTTCTGTGGCCTCAAAGAGGCCTGTGCTCTTTCTTCTGCTCCTCAGGAATTCAGCATCCACAAGCTGCATTCACTTAACTACACTTCCCTCTGAATAGCAAATGCTAATTGCATTTGTTTCCAGCCTTTTCCTCACTTGAGATCCTCTGTTACACAAGAGGTTGGGAACCTTCAGCCTGAGAGCTGAAATAGACATTGAAGAGTCTTGAAGAAGAGTTTCTTGGTTTATATTTTAAACCTATGTAAGTGCTGGAATACAGCTTGTTCTCCAGAAAACGGCCAATTCGACAATGGATGGCTTAGTATTAAAAACCTCGTTGTCTGGGCCAAATCTGACTGAAATCAAAAGGACATTTGACACTGATAATCTTTGCATGAAAATTGACTAATTCAAATGAGCTAAGTTATATCAATAATTCCAGTTAAAAAATTCTAACTGTAATTGCAGCATGTGCACCATTCAGAGACTCATAATATTATTCATTGCATTTCTTCATTTGTTATGTTCATGTGCAAGGACACTAGTATTCACTAGAATCATCTAGATCTTGATTAGTTTCTGTTTTCCCTTATCCTCCTGAACCACCTTACTTCAGAATAGAAAATAATTTATTTTAAAAATGAAGTGGTTTGCTGAGACACAGAACAGAAATTATAGCATGTTTGGGATGTTTCAAGTATTTCAAGAAAATACTAACTTTTTTTTGAAACACATAAAGTAAACTTTTATCCAATCTGCTTGAGCTGAAAACTCAAAATTCAGAGCCAAGTCTTCTTCTGGCATTGATCCATTGCTTGCTTACTTTTGATAGAGCTCCATTAATGCTCTTCTGTAACACCATATTTCCCTTTATTACGGTCAGATCAGTTTCCTGAGCAAAGATTGCTCAAGTCTACAGCTCAGTCTACAGCTGATGGTGGAAGGCAAACATTTGCACAAAGATCAATACAAGTCCACTAAAATATCTACATAAGTAGATAGAAAAACTAAAAGCTAACACGATTTCCCTTTTCCATATAAATACCCTGGATTCAAAACCACTTAATTCCAGGGTGAAAGGAGACTGTCATTTACAACAACCAGCATGCGTAGCTAGTACAGAACATCAATATGATGTTGCCAAGGCTTAAGAATGTCATTGTTTTCAGACAGCATCCTTCCATCATGTACGTAGCTCATTAAAAAGTGAGTGGCTTCTAAGTCTGGCTGTTACAGAGTTTACTCACTTCTCATATGCACTGAACAGTTGAGGTTTACTTATTTTTATATTTACTGGCACATCATGAGCAGAGACATGGTAAAGGGGTTGGGTATCATTTTTGTCATACAGAGCATTAAGCAATTAGAGGCATCTGATGGAAAAATAGCATTACTTTAATGAATTTCACTTTATAATAAGCGAGAGATTAATTACATGCTTTTATTTTTTATAGACATATTTCCTGCCACTCTGATTTAAATTTAGATTTAAAAAATCAAATATAGTGGAAAAGTACTTTGAACATGAATACACTTCCATTATTTCCACTGAAATCATCTGTAACACCAAAAACTTCAGGCAACTGCACCGCTTTATGATCAGAAGCAGTCATGTGCCGCAACTATCTTAGTGTAGATGTTATTTGACTTTTTAAATCAAGATTCAGGTAGCAATTTTGTACTCTTTTTTCATCTGATCACCAACTGCAGACGAACATTTACTTTAGTGTTCAGCCAGTTCCACTTACAAGTCCCTGGTTTGTAATCAGTCTGATTTTATAGTGAGAGCGGCCCTTTGTGTGGATGTGCAGGCATGCAAGCATTGAAAACCTCCCATGGGAACCAGCCTCCTAACTTTCTTTCTACCAGCCAGCGCCTATCGTTTCCCAGTGCGCAATATGAGCTTTATTTGCACCCGAGGCTGGTCTGCTCGGAGCTCCAGCATCTCACTGAAGGTTACAACATGCTTATGGGTTGTTCTCACAAACTCACTACTTTGTGGGATAACGTATTGAGACCCGTCAGACAAGTACTGCTGCAGATAGGCCATTACTAAAAGTTAGGTATCATCTTATGTGCATCTTCAGGGTCGTAGCTGAGACATTTTAGAGCCAGGGAAATGCTGGCTTTTCTTCCCATCCATTTTCTTACACCACACACTAGGACCTCTTTTCCAGGACGCAGTAGAGGACTCCCAGGTGACTTCATAGTCCATGCACACAGAGCCTGGTGACTAACAGGAGTGTGGGATGGGACACCAGCATCACCTTTTGATTTGGTTTCCTCTTCAGTGAGGCACCCTTTTCACCCCACCTGCCATGTGTCTAAGTATTAGGTAGTAAAAGGGTGTTCGGATACCACTCATCTGACCAAAGATAGACATTAGTGTCTGTTGAGAAGAGCTGTGCCCTAGGGATGCCCACATAATTCACTGCATTTCATTGCATAGAAGGGGAACCTACATTGTCGAGCTCAGGTACAGATGCTGACAATGCAGATGTCCAGAGTTCCCCACCTGGTGCAACCATTAACAGAGCTGTTAAATCACAAGCCCAGATTTACTGAGGAAATCCAATACGCTGAGATGCCTTGCTTTCCTCTAACACCCTTAGTATCAGCACTGATGTGGCACGTACTCCGCTATCTGTGTCTTAGCCGGTCACATCTGGGCTGTTCCTGTACTGAGTAGTAGGTAATAAAAAAAATTCCTCATTCCCCATCTGCCAGGCTTCTGCCAGAGGCGTACGGCTCGTTCAGGAAGCAAATTCCAAGTGTATTCAAGCCTGCCTACTCTGATGGAGACACGAAACATTTGTTTTACGCTTAACTACTCATCCCCCTCCTCTGCCCGTCTGCGAGTCGTCTCCTTTTGTTGAGGCTGCTTAGGCTGAGAACAGGATGTGCAGCACAGTAGTTGCTACCGTATGGGGTGGCTGTCAGCAGCATCACTAGCACTCACTGCCTCCTTCCCTCTTCCCAGCATGATCAGTGGAAGAAAAGTTTGCTTTTCAAGGATTTTCTCTGGCTCTTCATCCCTGTGACAGTAAGAAATCCCAAGCTTTCCCTCCAGTGTACAGGCACGTTGGAGCTGGCTGTCTATATGTGAAAAATAGACATAGAAGGGAAAATGATGTTATTTCCCTGAGGATAGCCAGAGTGCAGTGCAGCTGCTCATTCCCAAGTACAGTTTACCATGTACAGATATGTGTAGAGACGTGAACCTAAAAAATATTAACGCATACATTTAACTTCAGGCATAGAAGTAGTTCTACCACTGTATATCTGGTCCTAAACAGGCCATAGTCTTAAGTTAGGTCTCTAAATCATGCTACTGGCTCATGCACTGGGTGACTAAGAAAGAAAAGAACTCAGAGATGCTATTTGATTTTATTTTGTGTTGGTTTAGGGATTCTAATAGTCATAGGAAATATTTTGGTCATGGCATCTGCCTTTTCAACTTTCTGTCAGAAATGAAAGCTAAAGCACCTGTATAGTCCTTTGATTCCAGGAACTGAGACTTTGAGAAAAACATATGCTGTCAAGAAGCTTTTTTATATATACACATGTATAAATATGTGTGTGTGTATGTGTGTGTATGTATGCAAAACTCAAGATGGTGGTCAAGATGCCATGGTTCATGTGGATCTACTCCTTCTTTACAGATAAAAGATGGGATGGTTTTCAGAAATTATTACTGAAGTTATACAGCTAAGGTCTATGATATTAAGAAAGGTCCTTAGAATAACATTTTATGATGCAGAAGTAATGATGTAAATTATTATTATTGATAAAAAATTACTATCATACTATTGGACTCGTAACAAAATAGATCCAGCAACCTGCCAGTGCTGGTTTACTAACAGAATGCAGGAGGTCAGCATTCATCTCTATGTTTCTAAATCCTAGAAAAAAACAGAGAGAGAGAGAGAGAGAGAGAGAGAGAAACCCCACACCATTACATAGAGGATAGAGAAAGAGTGAGTCTGAAGAAAATGCCCACATGCAATATAATCATAGATGTCTGTAACATCTGTTCTTTCATTTTTAGAAGTCAAGGAACATAGCCTAGAAGATGCAAGAAGGTCTATTAAAAGCTATTGATTTTGGAAAGCACCTAGGACTTAAGAGTGACTTCAAACAGACAGATTTGCAGCAGCTGAGCTCAGGTGAGGAGGCAAATTCCAGGTTGTAGGAAGAAACAGCTACACATGTAGAGAAAAGAGGTTTTTAATATGACGAGAAAAGTAGATGACGAAAATGTCTGATTTTTTTTCTTTCCATAATAAAAATGTTCTCTTTGGAATGTTAGGCAGTCACCAAAATAATATTATTTGGAACATACATACACAAACACATACACACACACACGCACACACACACACAAAATCCTTGTTTGACTAGAATATATTGGCACCTTGAAGAGAGAATAATATACAAACCATTTACCCTATTGAAGTCCTTTCAGACTTCAGGAAAGCCAACAAGGTAGATGAATTAGAAAACAGAAAGCAATTCTGTTCTTTTGATCTAAGCTACAATTTATTGACGGAAAAGCTTGTGATAATGAAATAAAGCAGTTTGTTTCAATGTAGTTGATACACGATGAAAGTGCACTTTTAACACAGGTAACTAGAAATAGATGTTGTTATTGGTATCTGCCCGTATTTCAGTAAAGGGACAGAAGAAGAAAGCAGAAGGATGCTACATGTTTAAACTCATAATCCTCTATACCCACAAGAAAGGCACAGCTCAGCCTCACACAGTACCGATCACCGAGTGACTGAGCATGCAGTCACCATTGCTGCATGGGACAGGACACACACTTGAACTGAAATTTTCTCTCTATCTTTAACATCCCCCTGCAAGTTGGACCAGTTGGAGGTCATGCATGACTCCAGCGTGGCCTGGGGCATCGTGTGCCAATTTAAACTTTGTCAGTTCTCCGTAAAAAATTCAAACACTTTGAACGCAAGCTACTGTACACCAGGTACAAAGGGCCTAATGTCCCAGGTAAATTATTAATCCTCACCTTTCATAAACAAAAATGTTCCGTATTTTTAGTAAACAGATCTGTAAAATGCAGAGGTAGTAGGGTCAAAAGGCATATGAACCCTTCGAACTTTGTCATCTTGGGTGTGGTATTTCCTCTCTCTGCCAATGTCCTCATGTGCAAAATGGAGGCAATAATACTTAACACGATTAGTTAATGCTTCCACAGTGTTTTGAGCATGGTAATCTCGGTGTAGGTGCTTATCTGTTACTGATACGTTGCAATTAAATAGCTCTTACTATGCAAAAGGTTTTTCTGTTTACTACAAATTTGATATCTGGAGAATAGAAACCAGCCCTCTGAACGGATCAGCCTGCCGTTGCAAGGAGCAATCTGGGAAGCAGAGCAAGAAACTTTGAATTATTTGAATCTGACAGTGGACTTAAAATAATTCCTTGAAACTTGGCCAGTCACTCCTTTTTTCTTCTTTTTTAACCTGTCCGAGTTTTAATTACTGAAATAAAAGCAGTCTCCTTTGCTCCCAGCTCCCTTCCATGCTTTCATGGCCTGCTCATCTCCATAGTCCCCTGATCTTCCTGCTTTTCTCTGTTGCATATTTTATCTCCCTCTTCCTTTTTTCCTTTCTTTCTCTCTCCAGGCTGGTTCCTTCAAAGGGAACCTGCTGTTGTTCTCAGGTTACTGGAGCACCAGTGGGTTGTATTCAGGTCAATTAATAGGGCAGCAGTGGTGTCGCCTGTCTATGTCTAACACTGTGTCTCAGTGTTGCCTGGTCAAGCTACCACAGGTACCCTAGGCCCTGACATCCCCCCGATGCATAAAATGGCATTTATAACCATTTCAGTGAAAGGGATTCTGCAGCTCAGCTGGGGTTTCCTTTTTTTGATTGTTATGTTAAAGAGGTTTCCCGTGAGCTATTCATAGCCGTACCCAGGTCTCTTCCTAGAGCAGTTCTTATTAATTTAGGTTCAGGCACAAATATCTGAAATCTGGCATTTTTTACATTCAGAATGTCAATTTGTTTCTTTCCTGAGAAGCAGCTCACAGATGGAGTTGTGCAGTTAGTTTCTGCTGAATTATAACTGCTCAGAAGTATTTTCTGTTTGGTTTTCCATTTGCAAAGGCCTTGCAAAGCTAGGCCAAATAAACCATTAATTAAGAGATTACTGGAAGAGAGAGAAAACATGGAAAAGAACAAAAGCTGAGATCATTAGAACTGTTTCCTTGAAGCAGTATAAAATATGACAGAGCTCAGAACATTGTTTTTTCTTAACAATGTTTCAAAAAAATTAAATGAAAACTGCCAATGCAAACTGCTGCTTTGGCAATATGGTATGTCATTCAGTGACTAACAAACTCAGCTAGGTATAAACCAATAACTCAGTGGTCAAAGGATACATCCACCTTTCCCTAGCGATCATCCCCTCCAAAGCTATGTGTTGATTCAGGCATAGGGTGTTTGCCTGGGAACTAGTGAATAGATATTCCTTGCCAGGATAATATCTGCAAAGAGAGAGCTTTCAGTTTCATAATTAAATGAGAAAGCTGAATCTACTGAAAGATAAATTACTTCACTTTTTGGGAAGGAGAGGCTTCTAGAATGAATTATTCAATGCTAACAATGTAGACTTCGAAAACAGGATAATTTCCACAAATGTCATGCCTATCTCAATCTATCTCTACACAAAAACACAGAGAAATACACACATATAGATACAGAATCACACATGCACACACACATGTAACTGTTTTTTGCCAATATATCTCATATATTACATATTCTGGCCCTCTAAAAAATGAAGTGGACATTCTTAAATGTGTAACAAAAGGGAAAAACTCCAAAAGATTCAGTGAAATTCTCTGTAATCTTAACATGGCTTTCATCCTTTGCT
The DNA here is from genome assembly GCA_947846985.1 of Fratercula arctica. NCBI lineage: Eukaryota > Metazoa > Chordata > Aves > Charadriiformes > Alcidae > Fratercula > Fratercula arctica. The sequence goes on along the minus strand of CANTUZ010000001.1, from coordinate 58,365,563 downwards.
TGGTGTTTTCTTGTGCCTCCTATGTATTACAATTTCTCAGTATCAGTGTGCAGGTAAATAGCAAATTTAAATGAATCTGCTTTGGCATTAAATATATAAACAAACTTGCACAAAGTAGTTGTAAGGACAAACCGATCTCCTCTGGTTCTAAAACAGAATGACATGCATATGCAGAGTCATGCTGCAGAGAAAGATATTATCAGTTTTAATTAAAAATGGGTCAAGATGGCCAAGTTTTTCTTTTGGCCGACCTCACTTGCTTTTTCCCTGGCAAAATCAAAGCCACCCCAGTTTTTCCTAGGATGCAGTATGGTCTGCTTTGCATTTCCCAACTCCCTCTTACGCATTTGTAACAATTTCGGACTAAATTAATGGTCCCTTTCATCTTCTTTCCCCAGATAATTGGACTCTATTTGTAGGAATACAAGTGGAAAGACATGCTGACAAGCGGGCAGACAAATGAGCAGAAGGACCGCCTGGGCCCTGGGGTCAGCAGAGCATGTCTATGTACTGTCAAGTGGCTGCAGAGTGCGCAGCAAGGGTGGGGAGATGTCTGTGGTGCCTCACACAGGGAAGAAGCTGGATGTTTCCCAAGCGGGGAGAGGGTGGGAGGAGGAAATAGGCACCTGTGAGGTCAGTTAAGTGGCTTAATGGAGGTGGGTGCTGTTGAGAAAGAGCTTCTTGGGGAAGGGAAAAAGGAAGTAGCTGGAGCAAGTAACAGGGAAGGAGTATATAGGACACCTGAGGAAAGAAGTGAAGGATGATGATGGTGGATGGGAAGCAGGGTGACAACTGCTGCAGGGGCAGAATGAAAAAATTGTAAGCTGTTTGATGCAGTTTCCTTACATTAGGTCCTCGCTAAATTTCAACAGCATCTTACCATAAAATCAGAGCAAGGCATAAAGCTGAGCTGTACTGTGCTCTGTGCTCTGGACCCAAACATCCTCTAATGTGCAAGGTGGCATTGCTTTTGAATTTGGAGCTTGAATCGGACCCACAGCCTCTACTACTCCTGCGATTTTAACTGTCCTACTTGTTTTTAATCAGGCAATTGAGAAAGGGCTTAAGAAGCAGTTTGTCTAGTCCATTACCAATTTGTCTGGCATAAGATATTTCTCCTGAATTCAGATCCTGACTTACCTTTAGGACCTGGGCAAATGACTTATCCTTTTATGTCCTGGCTTCCACATCTTTTGAAATAGGGTTAATTATACTTGCCTACCTCATGGGAATGTTGCAAGGATTAGCTTCTACAGAGTTTTGAGAATGTTAAGTATGGTAGTTATAGCCTTTTCATGGAATAAAAGCAAAGCAGAAACAAAGCAGTTTCCTTGCTACAATCCCACACTTGAAACCACCACCACCCATCAACAGAGTGACTCACAAGCACCATGAGCCAAGGATATGGTGTTTACTCCTGCAGGTTTGTTTGCACAGAAAGAACGATCTATGCTTCCGAGTACGCCTGGCTAACCACCCTCCCAGTACAGCTGAGCGAGAAATGGCAGAGTCCAGAGGAGTGGCCCACGGCTGATAGGCGACCCGCATTGCATCAGGTCCTTTCACTAGGGAGCAGAGCTGAGCGGGAAACTGAACTGTGGCAAATCATAGTAGGCAATTGCATCAATGCCATTTGGAAACCACCTTCAGTCAGCTGTGCTGAGGCTCAAGAGTCACAAAACAATATCATTATTTAAGTCTTGAAAGTGAAATAATTATAGCTGAAAGATGATGTACCTCAACCATTGTACACAAATGTATTGGTGGACTAGAGCAGACATCAGAGATCGCAGATTACTCTTAATAAACTAGAAGACAAATTTCCAGACATCGTATGATGCAGTACTGGCAACCCCGGTCTGGGAAAGCCTCATGACTGGCATGCCCTCAGCGTCAGCTACCATCATGAGCAGTGGCAGGAGGGCAGGCGCTATTGGGAATGGCTCTGGAGAACGTGCTGCTGTCAGGGGCAGTGGCTGGGGGAAGGTGTCTGATGACTGTAGCAGCCTCATCTCTTTGCACAGGCTGTGTGCACACCTAGGCTTCCACTAAGTTTCTGATCATGATCCCTCTTTTATACACTCTCACCCACAGCCAGATCTTTGGTGTTGGTTAATAATCTGCCACCTCTGTACCTGCCCACCTCTACAACTAAGACCTCAGTCTCCTCAATGAACTCCATGCCACTCATAAGAACTTGCACTTGGGTGCCGTTTATTCCACTACCTAATAAGCTCCCTTACCCCTCAGTACTCCATTCCTTTCCCTCTTTTGCTCCCTTTCTGAATACTGACACAGTGCCAGAGCCTGGTGGGGCCTTGGGTCAAGCACACACTGGGGAGCAAACACAGGAGCTAAGACCTCTATTGTATTCATCAAGAAGATATTACTATTGTGTCTTCTCCAAATCCATGCCATCCAGATACGGAGGTGCTTACCTTGGCACATGTGAGATCTTGTACGCATATCTGCATAAAAGCCTTTGACACCGTTTCCCACAGCATTCTCCTGGAGACAATGGCCGCTTACAGCCTTCACAAGTGCACTCTTCACTGGGTAAAAAATGGGCAGGTGGCCAGGTCTGAAGACCTGTGGTGAATCCAGTCGTCAACCGGTCACAACTGGTATTCCCCAGGGCTCAGTATTGGGGCCATGCTAACCTCCCCCCCCCCTTTTTTTTTTTCTAATCCTCTTACTCCGTAGTTTTTTCAGGCTCAGAGACAGAGATACTTTACAAAGATTCCTACTCTTTTTTGAACTCATTAATGTATGACGACAACTTGATCATGCCTGTCACAGTAAAGGTGGTCATTGTAGTTAATCTCATCAACATATGATAACAATAATGTTTTACTTTGTTTGTTCTTAATTTATAATGAAATAAAGTTTTTGCCTCCAGATGGAGAACTATCCTATTATCTACAGGTGTGTCCACTTTTCCCATTTAAAACCACATTTTCCACACTATTTTTATGTTTTTCCAGCAAAAAATGGGGAAGTTAAAAAGCCTAGTGACTCTTGTATTGGTCTTTATTAGGCCTAAACCAATCTGATCCCCTTGAAAAGCAAGGCTGTGTTTGCTAGCTGGAACCTTTACACTGAGATGGCACATCAGAATGTTTCCTTCAGTCTTACTGCGCGCACGTTTGCAGTACACGCATGTGTGAATAGAAAAGTCAGCATGCAGAAGTTTGAACTTAATACCTGTATTTTGGTCCAAGTCTCCTTTTCTTTTAAGTGAAAAACTACTAAGAATGCTTATTTGTCAAAAGGTGATTTGTTTCTTAACAAAACCCAAGTATTCTCAAGTCATCTTCTATTTATATTATTCTATTTATCTTCTATTTATATTATGAGTTTGTTGTTGCTGTTGTTTGTTTGTTTTGTAGTTGAACTGCAGTGGCGTATCAATCTATAATGATTTTACATTACTGAGAAATATAACATACAAAATATAAACCCCACAGTTTACGGGACGGTTCTCTTAATCAGTGAACTGACAAAAAGCCCCTTTTAATGTAGACCAGAAAATGCAGTGCATCGTAAGCGAAGGTCACATTATTTTACTAGCAAAACAAAGTTGTATAAGTGCTGGGATGGGTTTTTTTTCAACCTTAAATCTCACAGGAGTTCTGTTTGGATGTTCTGTTCACACGCAAACATAGAAATACGCTCTCAAGGCCTGTGGTGACCTCGTTGTAATGTTATACTAGTTAATAGTATGACTCTTGTGTGACTTCAGCATCAGCCTCATCCTATACAAGCTGGATATTTATAAATATGATTTTACTTTCAAATTAATGAAAAGAATTGCTAATTATAGTTATTAAGGATCTGGGCCCTATAACATGTAATACATTTATTCCTGAGAAAAAAAAAGTAGCCCTAGGCAAACTGGCAAATCTTGGCATTCTAGGAAAAGAAATTATTCTTCTGAGTACTCTTTCCTTGCTCCTTTCTGAGAATGAGAAGTAAAATGGGAGAACATTTACACGCTGCTTAATGGACTACACAGTGTCACTAGATAAACACTCGCTGTTCTAAAAAGGGGTGAGCTAATGCACTGAAAATGGATTATCTTTCACCCTTGACTATTTAAAAAGAAAACAGTGCTTTCTAATTAAAGTTTGCACTATGAAACACGCACAGTTATAAATGAATAGTGAAAAGAAAGTCAAAGCAGTGCACTGCTTTGTACCCCATGTTGAAGGAAAGGAAGAAGAAAGACACTCCAGGCAGTCAATACAATAGAAACTGTAAAGACAATGGCAAAAGGGGCAACAATAATAGTGCTCCCCTAGCCTAGGGAAATATGGATGCAAGAGGAAAGGGGAAAATAATAATAGGATCTTTATTATGCATATGAAAAGAGGATTTTATGTAGGCTGCACAACCTAAGGACATTTGGCTGTGATTAGCTGCTGCTCACAGTCAGCACAACTGCAAGTTTCATAGGACAGGATTTCAGCTTAACCTCTTTTTCCATCGAGGTTGTTCATTGCAGTCTGCAAAAGCAACTTGTCCTGAATGAAAACCTGTGGGCCATCTGTCATGAGGAGAGGGCCTTCACTGGAAATCATCAGGCCCTTTGTTTTTCAGGTCAACCTCACATTCCTTTTCAGCAATATTTTGATCATTTTCTCTGTTGTCACTACAACTGATGAGAAGTACCCCATGGGGAAAGGGTAATTTGCATTAATCCATTTGGAAGAAGGAAACTTTAGCTTATCAGGTCAGGTAAAAAGAAGCCCAGTGAGGAAAAAAGGCCCAAAGAGTCCCCCCAAACTATACTGGTTATGCAGAGAACTGTAAATGAAGCACATCCTCTGACTTCTAATTCTACCTATGCCGTACATGAGGATAAGAGCATTCATTAGTTGAGTAAGATGCTTTCCAATTTAAAAGTACATTCTCATTCAATAGGTGGTCATCAATCTTCAACAAAGCAGAAAAAGTGACGTCTCTGGTCTTCCAAAGACGAGTTGTTATCCTTAAAGAATATATCATTTGCCAGGTGGTATTTCTAAGTGTTCTGTGTCTGGACACAGCTGTTCTATGTCAAGTCAGTGACGTGTGAGACATTTTTTAAAAAGCCCATTAACACAGTTGTCAGTTGGGTGTAGATGGCTGTGTATTGTCGTCTGCCAAGTCTCCCCACTCCTGCCCAAGTAACTTCCTTATTGAGAAGACAGAAATAAAAATACAGAATCACTATGCAAAACATGTTTTAGTATTTACCTGGAAGTATAGGGGCAGGACGTTCTCAAAGATGGACGCAGTCCTAGAAACGAATCAAAATCATTGAATTATGTACTGTCTCACACAAACATGACACAGAGGAAAAGGAGTGTCACAGAGGAATTGTGCGCCTTGAAACAAATGAAGTCTTTTTGAAAATAGGTGGGAAGTAGGGTGTTATTTGGAGGTAGTCTTCAGCAGGTCTCAGGAACCCTGTGTAAACAATGTTAGCAAGCTTCATTTGGAATAGTGTCAAACACAACAGGAAGCAGAAAGACAAAATGGGTTTACATATTTAATGTTTATTGTCTTTTTTTTTTTTTGTTGGATTAGTTTTTAAGATGAATTGCTTCAAGATGAGCCTACAGATTTGAAAGAATTACTTGAGAACCTCACTTATGTCATTTTAGCCCCCTGCTTTTATCCATTAGGCTGTGCACCCCGTAATTTTAAATAAACAGATGTCTGAAGAGCAACTTCATCTGAAACCAAAATGCCATAGATGCAGCTGATGCAGTAATGAGCAGATTTTTCATAAACAAACCTGTTTATCCACAAGTCTGTCTGGAAGAGATCTGAGGATCCAAGTGAATATAAAAACAAACAGCTTAGCTGTTGCTTTCTTTGGGCAAGTCTTTGTTTTTATTTAACATGAAAAGACAAGGAACTACATTTTATTGATTTGAAATGGCAATTGCCTCCTTTAGTTCAACATTATTATTTTTTCACAGAATGTGCTGTCTTTGATTATTTATTTGTTACTGGAAAATGACTGCAGATTTAGCAAATGTAATCACTGCCTGGCTTCTTGGAAAAGCATAATTTTTCCATGTACATTTAACACCTTCTTACATAACTGGGTTAGCTTTTGTCTGAACAGGAAATTTCTGACTGACACAGATTTTTAAATCTCACAGAGCCTTCTTGTAACACGAGCAGAGCATGTTCTGAACACCGGGGTCCGTGTCTGTCCATGCCAGTCCAGTGCCCTGAGCATGTCCCCTTGACCCTCCCAGCTAACCTGAAATGCGCCTTGGTGCTACCGTGGGCCACAATGCAAAGTGATTTCCCTATTATCATGCAGGAACCTATGAGACAGTCAGACCTGGCAGGTGTAAAAGGGGGCAGCGAGAATCTTCGCTGAATATCTAAGGAGGTCGTGGGTGTGAGAGGAGACAGGACGTGCAAGCTCTTCCCTCAGAAGGGGATCCAGGCCTGTTGTGCAAAGGGATGTAGTCTGAAGGGGAAGATCACTCTTGATAGGCTTTGAATAAACATCCAGGCATTTGAATACATATCTAAATTGAATACAAAGGCCAGAGAGAAAATAGTTTTGTGGTTAAATTCCAGACTGTGACTTAACAGATTTGCATCCCATCCCTGGCTTGTTGCCACAGACTTTCTACACGGCTATGTGTAGGTTACTTTCCATTTATATAGCTTTATTTCCCATCTATCAAATGTAAAAAATAAAGCTTTTGATTCATACACTTTATTTCTCCTAGTGTATTTACTGTATCGAGGAGTACAGAAGTCAAATTGATCTCAACAAGTCTTTTAGCATCCCCCTTTGGAACAGCAAATACCCAAACACTCCCTGGAAGATGTTTGTCTAACTAGTCATTAAAATCACAATAAGAGCTCTCTTATCTGCAAGAGTCATAAATTCAATTTATGAATCACTTTTTTTTTTCTTTTTACAGCACGGCAATTAAACATATTTCTTATTTTGTATTTGTAGAATGGAATTATGTTTCCTCAGAGTAATCTATACACTTGCATTTATTGAATTTCACCTGGTGATTTGAAGTAATTTCTGTAACTAATTTAGATCATTCAACTTCTATTCCCCCAACTGCTTTGTAACTCTCACTTTTGAAAATATCTAAGAAATCTAGAAGCATACTCAATTTCATTGTGAAGGGACTGAATCCAGCTTTCCTGATTTAAACATCTCTCATTTAAATGCTTAGTAAAGTTGTCCTCCTAAAATGAGTACCTATATTTTCACTAGTCAATGATGAAAATTAGCTGCCTTTGAAAGTACCTGGAAGAAGATCCGCTGTGCCTAACTGGCCAATGTCTTGCTCTTGAGACCTTTCAAACAGTGACATCTTTTTTTTTGGTTTGTTTGTTTTTTTTTTTTTTTTTTTCTTCTGGTGAGACAGCATATACATTAGAACTACTTTACTAGACAGTGAAAATGATGACACAAGAAACTCGGGCATCTGCCCAAAGCAGTACATTAAAACACTGAATGGAACTAAGCTCAGAACTTGTAGAGGAGGGCACTACTTCAATGTCCTCCGGACAATTGTTTGACTAGGAAGCAATTTGTAACTACCTGAAAGTCTGTTTTCTTCCCAAGCAGCATGCACGAGCCTTATGACATGGGTTTAACCAAAGCCATATATCCCAGTTTTCTTCACGTAGGGTAGTCTGAAATTAAAGACAAGATAAATCACATGTAATGCCTTCTCTAATTGATTCTGAATTAATTCCTTATCCAAAAGGCCAGTTGTCCTGGTAAAGAAGAAAATCAGACTAGTGTATTACAGTTTCTACTGACAAATTGATATTTGTTTATCACTTGGTTATTTCTCAATCCTTACAAATAAATTGACCAATAACATTTTTTGATATTTCAGAAGCGTTAAAGCAATTTAACTGACCCATTTTCTTCTAAATTCCTTTTACTTTTACTCAGCAGTTCATTCTGTGCTTGCCTTTCTTCACTTCTTTGGAGTGTCTTCTGCCCCCTTGAAGAATTCTGTGAATTCTTAAGGACTTTGCTAACAGTTCAGAGATCACTTTGCCTGGTTCCTTCAGCATTCTTGGGTGAATTTCATCAGGCTCTGTCAACGTGAATACATCAAGTGTATTTGGTAGCTTGCTATTTCTCTCTTCCGGCCTTTGCTCCTATCACTTAATTAAAATTAAATATTTTAATTACTTGTTTACTATCTATCTCCCTTTTTTTTTGTGATAAGGGATGAAATCAACTGCTATTTGCACCATTAATGGAGTGATGTGCTCCTCTGCCTACTCAAGATTCTAACTGAACTCTTTCCTTGCCTCTTATATTTCCTGCTGCTTGTTGTGGCCTTAACTTTAGTAAGGGCTTCTGTAAAAAACATATATTTATACCTCTAGTATTCCTTTATAGTGATCCTCAGTCATATCTTCTTTTTCACTTACACTTTATTTCTGTAAAAGTCCTCGAAAAGCTCTTAGTGTATCTCTAACAGCATGTTATGTGACTTGACTTCATCTCAGATTATTAGTCTTTTAGGATGGGAAACAATTATCTTTCTGACTTGGAGTTTATGGATGTTACCATAATATAAACAACCTTGTGAAGTTTACCCATCTCTACTTGAATCTTTGCCAAGCAAAAAACAATTGTTTTTTTTTCCAATCAAGATTCCTTTGATTTCACTGGAAGTATCATAAAGAATTTGCAATTTGGCAGTGTTCAACCTCTCTGATTTCCTAGTCTGGGTTTCAGTCTGCTGTACATCCTCACATCTTTTCCTGTACCCAATCTCTTTGAGTGAGTGGATATTGCTCATTAAAATGTTATATGGCAGGGAAGAGAACATAGATTGAAAGATACGGCAGAGGGAGGATGACTACAACAAAGGACTAATCTGAATTAAAGAAGGGTATACAGATTTATAGGACACCTTGATGCAAACCTGAGGCTTTCTTTACATAGTAGGTAGGAAATTGGAGATAAACAAATGTTTAAAGTTTTTTTTAAACTTTGGTAAGCTGTACAGTCTCTTTAAACCAGAAACCTCTGAGGAAAAAATGATGTCTTCAGTTCCTGGCCCTTCCTATTCTTTTCCCTGAACCAGCTCAAAGTTGTGGTCATGCTTTTAGTTCAGATCAGGTTTCAGGATATAAAAATTAAAAAAAAATAATGAAAAAACCCCACAACACTTTCCCTCTGTTGCACAGTTTAATATTAAATTCAGATACTGAACTTTCATTTATAGCAGGCTGTGCTTCTTCAGCATAGACGGCTAGCTTGAAAAGCCTCACTGAAAGATCGCTTGGCCCTTCCCTTACATATTTATGTGTGCATTTATTACACAGTTAAAAGGTATAAACAAGGACATGCTGTGTGTGCGAGTTTCTGGAATCTCTTGTTTTCCTTACATAGTGCACAAACAAGTCATTTAGGTGAACAAAGTCTGAAAGTGAATCATAAACTTGTGTTGTTGTTGTTGTTTTTCTAAGACTTTCTCTGGTGGCTGCAAGAACAGAGGTACCCTGTGTCAGGCCAAAGCACTGGATTAATCCCTAGAATTCAATGGTATTGCAGAGCTAATTTTTGTGGACAGGCTGACAAAATTTTCTAGTAGCTCTGTGCCAAGGATAATGACATTATGGCTTGGAGTATAGCAGAAGGAAACATTAGGCTCTGGTTTGAGGGGCATAAGTAAACAGCTTTGTTTATCACTACATTAAGAAATTTAATATAAGCAAACACCTACACTACCTAAAAGCCATACCAATGAAACCTCGGGTAACCTGGTGGTTTGTTTTAACACAAACGAACTATAATGTTTCAAAAAATAATTCCTTTGTTAAAAAAAAAAAAAAGTGTTGATCATATTTCAGTGACTAGATTGACACAGACCAAGTCCTTGAGAACTTTGTACTTTTCAGAGACAGTTCTTGGACAACTTGAGCTTTGACGCTCACCCTTATATGATTACATCTCTATTACACCTCACAGCTCATGGGCCTGGGTGTGTGTCTCAGCCATGTTGTAAACGAGACCGAAGGAAAGCGAAGCCAGGCATATGAGTCAGCCAGGCACTGCGGCATGCCCCACCTGGTAAGTCTAGACACAGCCCATGTGCCTAATAGTGCTAAGATGAAACTAGCAGATAAAAGCAGCCCTGTAATTGGAGCTGTTTTCATTTGGATTCAAACTTTGATTTGATGTTTAAAATATATTCTTCAAATAAGACTCTTTTTATGAGTCTGTTGAGTCACAGAGGCCTAAAATCTATTCACCTTTCTGCAACAAAATTTCCATGCGGCCTTGGGCAAATCACTTAATCTCTCCATCCTTATCTACAATTACCAAATGTTAAGCCTTCTTCTTGCTCAGCATTTTTTTTTTTTTTTTCATGAGAATAAATAGGGAGTGTAAAAAAGATGGCAGCTCAGAACAGGTACAGAAAACAGGAAGATGAAGAAGGGAAGCAAATGGAAGAGGCAGAGGCATGTGAGGGATACAGCAAGTGGACAAGGACAAGAACACACGGTAGGAAGAAGTGGACAGGCAGAGAGCCTGAGGGGTGGCTAGCTCATGCTGAGCAGATGTGGTTCTGCAAGTCATTTGAGAAGGAAAGTGGCAGATGCACTAGCTGACATCTGCCTGGAATAAACTGCACGTGTGTGAGGGGGAATGTGGGAGAGGGGGAGGATGGCCAGCACTTCCTGAGAAAACCAACTCTCAAGTGATGAAAGGGTATTGGCTTTCTGAGAGTACAATGACCCTTTGATCTGTGAGTCTTCCCACAGGTAACTACTTGGATAGAGGATTGAAGGGTTAAAAGCGAATAAAGTGACAGAACAGCACAGGAGTGTCCTCAGGCTTGTGTTTTCAGACTAGTCTGGAAAATCTAGATACAAATCTCCCACGTAAATTAATAGCAAAAGGAGGAATTCTGCCAAGGTATCCCCAAGACAGAAAACGAGTTGAGACTGAATGTGTATAAATGCACTGCCTAAATATCTTCTGATATTCAAAACTCTGGTTTTGAAAATAAGTGTTACTAATTGTGTAAGTTAAAAATCATGAGTCACTCTTGCAAAAGTAATAGGGAGGATTAAATATCTTAAGATTTAAACAAATGAATCCCTTATTCTTTGCATTTCCTTCTGTTTTTGTTAAGTATTGAGAAGAAACATGGTTCCAGTTTCACTATTTTTCTGTAATCATGATTTCTAGGAAGTCCCTTATTTAAAATGAAAGGTGAGATTCTTACATGTTCCTGTAATTCTCCATTCCAGCATCTGGGCCTTTGGAAAAAAATGTAATTTACTGTGAACCTTGCAATAAAATATCCTGGGAGTTAGCCTCCTTGGAAAATTCCACCCAAAATCCAGAGCTCTTCTCTAAGTGGTCCCAGACTAGATTCCTTACATATTGTAAAAACTATGACAAAACCAGGCTCCTAAAAAAACCCAAGAAGTTTTTTTTCCATGTGGATTCCTAAGCTGAATTGTTTATGGTCATAAAAATGCCATAGCAGTCAATAGGAGAGTTAGAAAGTACACTAGGCTACTTGGTCATGTAAGAATCTTACTCAAATGATTCAAACATGGATCCTCACCCGTATTTAACGCAAGGATCACTTCAGCCTTGCAAATGGTCTGAAAGTCGAAATACCAAACTTGTAAATGAGATTTCCAGAACTTAGCTGCGTTTCCAGAGCACCGTTGGTTGGACTATAACTCCATTGTACAATTTAAATTATAGCAGCAATAAAACCTGGAACTGTTGAGAAGAAACCAGTCTCTGTTAGCTTGTAAAGGCTTGAATTAAGGTAATAGAAACAAACATAGAAACAAACATACATTTAAACAAAAGTCACTGTCATAAGACATGTTTTCTAGGTATCGGAAGTGCTAATAAACACCCTTTCCTGCAATGTCATATTCACTCTTCTGAGGATGGTGATGACAATCCAGAAGCCAGCTTCCACTTTCAAACAAGGAATTCCTTGCCTCAAACATAATTTCTTTCCATTGCCGTGGAGTGTGTGAACATTAGAGCTCTTGCAACGAGGAATTACACTAGTGCCTGGACCCTGAGATTGTCTCTTGCCCTTGAGAACACAAGCTTTTAGAAGTCTTCTGCTGCTTGGCAGTCCTCTGAATTCCTCATGTTGTAGAAATGAGCATTTGAGTTAGAACTTGGGAAAATGGCATTGACTAACGTGCAAAATCCCCCACACAGGATTTCTCTAGACTTCTATAAGTCAGGTACTATCCCTCCTTCTCTGGGGTCATGAAACCTCTGGAGAATTCACAAAGGGCATTCCTTTTGAGGGAATATACAGAAAAGGTTAATAGAACTGCAAGAGTAGCATTTTTTTTTTTTCTCCTCAAAATCTTAGCTGATTGTCCTCCCACAAAACTAAGGAAATGGCAAACAGAAGGGGTCAGAAAAAGAGTTAATCAATCATATTTAAAATTAAGTGGATTCAGGAAACATTCAGTTATTTTATTGGTAGAATTTTCCAACTTGACAGCTCTATGGAATTTAATTTCCTATTTATCTAAAGACAAACTAATACTCTGGAGAAGTAAGTCAAATTTTCAGTGCTCCGATCTTATCATGCATCAAGCTTGACTTGCAAATATCATCACTAGAAAATGGGAGAGAGGATGTGAGTTATCGTGTTCAAGAAGTCCTTAACCTGAAAAGTCCAGACACTGCCAACAACAAACAGAAGTAATTTTAATTGATTAAAATGCTGGCTGTTTTCCTTGCTTATTTCTGGTTGTGTACACCAGGGATGCCTACAACAATAGAAAAACAATTGATGCCATTTGTTCTGAAAGTCAATGAGAGGCTAAGTGTAGATGCAACTTTGGTCCCAAGGCAATCTGAAGCTGTTCTGAAGGAGAGAAGCCTGACTAGCAAACAAATCAAGTGATTTTAGAACATGTGTGTAACAGGAGACCGTGTTCACAGGGGACCACAGGCCCTTTACTTCCCTTCTCCTCAGAAATGCACATTTGGGACAGTACAAATAAAATAGTTTGAGGTGGTGGGGAACTTGATTGGACCATGTGGCAGTAAGTTACATCTGGTATCCTGTTCCAAAACACCGTATGCAGAAGCTAATGAATATCTGTAATATGGTCAAAATTTTTAAAGGCAGGCATTCCTCGTTCAGATCCAAAACATTGATCAAATGTTAATAGTAAATGATAGAATGGAATGTTGTTTTACTGTCATCAGATTTTCCAGAGTTTAGGAAGTGATATGTGTCTGAAGGATTCAGGTAGCATCAGAGAGGTTTGTGATCCTTGCAAGTGCTTCTGGAGAACGGGCCACATTTTACATTTCATAACTGAAACAAGTGAAGTAATTTTAATTGTTCAGTGTGTGTGGCCTGGCTTCAAATATTATCTTCTCTTCACATGCAAGCTGAGAGCAGGAAATGGGATATCAGCTGATTGGTGCTTATGTCATGTGGTCATGTTTGAACTCAGGAGTTTTTGATGAAAATTTAGAGGATTTTTTTTTTTTTTCTTGAAATTTTCTATCTGAATTAAAAAGGAATGCTCTGGGAAGAAGTACTCAGTGGTTTCTGTGTGTATGAAGGGAGCTCTACAAGAGTTTATAAACCTGCCTGACACTTGAGCCATAGATGGATCACCAAATTAAACATTCTCCTTCCTGCGTTGCCTCTAGGACATGAGGCAGATGGTGTTTTTATGGTACGCTTACCAAATTAAACTTCATTCAAAGAAGCAGTACCTTCACTGGATTTCCCAGCTTGCATGTTCCTTAGACTGCTAGTTTCATTCTCCAGACTGGGAGATGACTTCAAGATCTGTGGTGAAACTATAAGGAGTTTAGTGCTGCCCCCAGGTAATCACCTGTGACAGCCAGACACAGTTCAAATAGTGCCATTCTTAAAGTGTTTTAAGCGCACAAGTTCTCAGCACTCAGCTCCTGACACAAGCCTCTGACGTAAAGATATTTATCATACAAACACGGCCATGGTTTCTTATCACCCCTTGATTTTGTTTGTTTCCCTGTGAATTCCTTGTGGACTAGCTTAGCCCCTGTGACCTTAAACAGTACTTCAATTAAATCTGGTTGGGTTTGTTACAAAAATCTGCCTGTTACTTTTTCTTTCCTGTCCAGTTTTGAGCTTTGCTTTAGCTTTCGTCTAGCTCAGTGGATCTCTTAGATATCCTGATTTCAACACTTTGAGGAAAGAGCTTCCTTTCCCAAAGTTATTTTTCTCTGAGTAGACCACCATTAAAGATTTAACGTCTATCTTTCGTTTCCAGTCTGTAGTGTTATGTGCTGAATGTCCATCAACAAAGTGGAAAGCACGTTAAAGGAGGCAGAATTTCAAAACTGCAACTCCAGAATTCTTATTATCAGATTCAGTCCTTTTTGAGGATTCCATGACTGCTGACTTTATAAACCATGTATTTGTTACCAGAAATAACATATTTATTCCCCTTTTTTCTTAAAAGGAAAAATTACTACTTCTTACTGGCAAAATATAACATACATAGTATAAACAGATCTGGAAATAGGGAATCAGTCTAAACTGCCTTGTCTACAAACTGAAAATAAATTTGTACTATAAAAGAATACATTGGTATAAAATACTAAATTTCTGTCCTTAACATTTATGTACGTTCATGTAATAAATTAAAAAGAAGTATTTAAAGAGGACTTTTAAGAAAATAAGTTACTCTACAAAAATGTTTAACTGAAGTACCACACAAAAAATGATTTGTAATATTTGCTAATGAGGTATAAAATGCAATATTTCTGTTTTTCACAGTCAAAGACGAGTTAATGAGAATTCCTGATTACCAGTGTGTGATTTCTTAAAATGTAAAATTCCAGAAAAGTTGATGATGTGGGGCCAGAGTCATGTCTGACTAACAGCACTGCACGACAGTGGGAGTAATTCTACTGAAGTAAATGGGGTTTGACTTTCTGTCAGTTCTTCTCATTCAATTTATTCCAGCATCATTAGTAATAGCGGGACCGAGATCTCTAGGATGAAGAGCTTTTCAGGTTGTTACTCAGAAGGCAATGAAAGTTCAAGGTGTGGAGGGAGACACAGTGGAAAATTAAGAGAGAATCAACAGTCTAGGTGGGTGGCAGTATTATTACAGAAAAAAGCTACTTTGAGACGTAGCGCAGGTGGAGATTAGGTGGATGGCCTGCTGCCTTGGGCAAGGGTGAAGAAACAAATTTCAGACTATCTTTTTATTGGTAATTTATTGCACACGTGTTTGTTTTTTTTTTTTAATAGCATTGTGTGCTGGGTCTGGCTGGGATGGAGTTAGTTTTCCTCACAGCAGCCTGTATGGTGCTGTGTTTTGGATTTGTGACTAAAAAGTATGAGTAGCACACCAGCATTTTAGCTGTTGCTGAGCAGTACTTGCACAGCATGAAGATTTCTTTTTTCCACGCTGCCCTTGCAGCGAGTTGTCTGGGGATGTGCATGAATTGGGAGGAAACACAGCCAGGGCAGCTGACCTGAATTGACCAAAAGGATACTCCGTACTGTATAACCTCATGCTCAGCAATCAAAACTGGGGTGAGGAGGGCATTTGGTGTGGGAGGTAGCCATTGCTCAGAAAGTGGCTAAGCATCGATCTACTTGAGGCAGGCAGTGAGTGATTGCCTTTGTATCACTTATTTTTTTCCCCTCTTGCCTTCACTTATTTCTTCATCTCAGCCCACAAGCTTTCTTGCATTTGTTCTTCCTGTTCTCTCCCTCATCCCACTGGCGAAGAGGAGTGAACAAGTGGCTTTGTGGGCCTTAGTTGCAGGCTGTGGTCAACTCACCACAGAGTTTAGAAATATTCTTGGTCCTGCATGGAGAGAAATCTCCTACTTATTTCTATGACAGTTTTGCATTTGCAAACACATAGGGTGCTAGGCTTGTCACGAGCTCCATGCATATATGAGGAGCGATTCTCCATCGCAAGAAATCACCACGAGGAGTCTGATCATACCATGCATGTGTTGCACCACCAGTCACAATGGGTGGGCTTGGGGGTTAGCTGATGCCTGAAGATGGCTCTGAGCAGAGGGCCAGGCTAATACCTGTGCTATAGCGATGATACAAGCTGAACCGACTTGTCGTCCCTCCCCTTGTTGAAGAAGTAGTTTTTAATGGTGTGGTGAATCTATTAATTTACAAAGGAAAGAGCTGTGAAGGACATAGTGTTGCATTTTCAAAAGCTGCTGGCCTTGACGTGTGCACCAGGCCAACTGAAATCGCCATGCTTAAGGGGAAACTGGGGGTTGTGCTTGCAGCTGACAGATGTTTCCACAGCTAGCGTTAGTGCAAGCTTTGGTCCGGCACTTCTGTCACTGTCCATTTAATATAGACGTGTTACTGAGCTTAATGCCTGAGCGGCCAACCAGTACATAATCCATAGGCAAGCGTGGTTAGAAGATTACTCTGTCTTCATGTCTTCAGGCTGTCAAGGGCTGTGATTCTTACGTGAATGATGCTGTTGGTAGCCAGAGAGAGGTCATAGCTTTGTGCTGCTGCTAAGGCACCTTTAGAGGCTGTGGATACTGTGTGGGAAGTAACAGAAAACTAAGGGGAGAATGCAGATGTCACGGATAGGGATGATGGAAGTCAGGCCTAAAAGAAACACATTAAAAAAAATTCCTAGATTGTGTTTCTTTGGGGCTGCTTCTCATCTATTCATGTATAGTATTCTCATGTGCACAGGAAGAGAGCACACCACCAGTGTTTGTTATTTAAATATAGAAAAGAGAAGCATGAAAATACAGAATGCCTTTTTACTGCTCCTTAAACCACAGCTGCTGGCAACAAAGACACCCATTTCACTTCTGAGCTCAGGAGAGAAAGCAATATATCACATCAATCAATAAACCCAAATCCGCTGTAACCTTCCACAGATGACAAATAACAGTAGCAGTAATCCTTACTCGATAGACTTGTTGTGAAGTATCATCCATTAGTCTTCATAAAGTGCACTGAGATCCTTAAATTTAAATGGACTCCATGCTGTGTGTGCAAAACATAAGTTTGAACATGGCAGAAAAATGACCAATACAGCTGAACTCCCACATATCTGCAAGCGCTGATCATGTGCTGGTCTGATTTTCATTTAATTTGGATTGGTGTTAATCAAAAACGACTTACATGGAGTCACAGGAGTTACAGTGCTGTGATATATGTGAGATTACAATTAAATGTGATACATTTTTTAATGTTTTAAATTTATAATACCTATTTCAAGATGCTATAAATCTATAGCTAGTTCTTCTATAGGACATTTACAAGTCTAATATAGACATAGGTCTGATCCTTCAATGGAATTATACCAACCGGCATAAGCTGAGGATCTGTCATGAAAGGAAATTGGGTACAGAGTATAATGAGATTATTCATTGTGATATGGATAGAGACTGTGATGAGATAGCATGACTATATTTCATTCTGCTGAGAAAAGACTTGATCTATAATGAAATTAATCTAGTGGAGTAATTACAATCTGCTTACCTAAACCCCCTCCATCATCCAAGCACTTTCAGCCCAATTAGGGGAAAAAAGAAGAAATCCAACTAGGGCGTGTTAGAAACAATTTCAAAAGAGTTTTACATTTTTTAGAAGGAAATATATATATTCTGCTAATTGCTTTAGTTGACAGCAATAGGTCAATGTACAATTAGCCTAATGAAAATCACACATACTACTTTAAATTTATGCTCTTTTCTTCTTTGTTTCTCTATCCCTTCTCCCTTAACTTTTCGTCTTCCCTAATTCTCTTCCGATACCCCTTCTCTTTCGTGCACAGCTGTCTCTCTTGCCCATTTGTTCCCCTTTCACAACACCTGTAAAAAGGGCAAGAGAATATCCTGTGAAGAGCATGAGAAGGTTAGGGATTTTCTGAATAGAATGACCCTGAGCTTGAATCTGTGCTGTTTAAGCGTACAAAATGTTCCCATTGATTTAGAAAGGAGAAGCATCGGTCATTGGAAAGGCAGACAGGGCCTCTGTTTCCATAACACTGTGTGTTACTCTCTTTTCTGCTTTGAAAAAATGATTTAATGAACACTAGCAGCTGGCAAATCTAATGCATTGAAGAGGACAGGAAAGTTAGCCAGAAGATCTGACCACCAAAGCATGCTCTGGTTTGAGATTGGGTCCAGCAGATGATGCTCCCTTACAAAGTTGAGCATCATTTACTGAGGTCAAACTAAACATTTGCTTTTCAAAGTTGACTACCAACTACTTGTCAAAATCCACTGGTTTCATTGAGTAGATGCTCTTCTCTAAACCAATTTGTACAGACCTGGGAAATCATTAAGTCTGTTTTCTGCAAGTACAAGTAATGAACGTGTTGTAAGAACACCTAGTAATGAACGTGTGACAGCAATTTAATGAACAGACATCTAAATCTTGGTGTTTTGAAATATGAAATAGGTGTTGGTAGCATCTTTTATTTTCTTTCTCTCTTTTTCTTCGGATATGAGTTTCAACCTTACAAGATTTTTTGTCCCCAGTGTATAATAGAAAAGAGTCCTATCAGAACTTTTGGATTTAAATGACTTTATAAGTAACTGAACAATGCTATTGTTTGGCTCATGCTTCATGCTTGACCTTCACTATATAGGTGTTGGTGTTCAAAATAGAAAGCTTTTTCCATGTAAGAGAGACAAAATACATTCCACTTAATTTGTTTTCTGTTTCATAGGGCAAAGCATTTCATTTCTTTCCTATCTTATTGTTTTATTAATCATAAGAAGACAGTGATTCGAAGAGCAAATTCCTAATAAACCTGAGAAAATATTACTATGTTGATGTTTAGTGATGTTTTGGGGTAATCTTGCCTAAAACAGTAGGAAAATATATTGAGTCTTTACCTTCAAAACACATCAAAACTTTGATCTCTAAGTGAGAAGGAAAATGTGTGTAACTTCTGGCCTTACATGTTCATCTTTGAATACTGTTTTGTTTTCCAATAGAATTAGCAGACAGAGTTTACATATCATACTAAATATCTAATTACATGCACATATGTATAATAACTAATTACCTCCCCTTTAATTTCTTTTCCCTAGGGCAACTGAGATAATAATAGCAATTTTTTAGTATATTTTTTCAAGCTTTGTTGAGAGTTGAAAGGCCCTTAGGCTACATGAATATTAGAGAATTACATTAATTTATTTCTGTCAAATTAAGAGCATTTGAAAAGACCCAAGCATGACACTTAAGATCACCCTCACTGTATCTTTATTTTAATAAACGAGGGCTTAGTTTTTCCTCCGTCATGAAATGCATTTAAAAGTTTATACCAGTGTCATACATCTCGTGGGATACAGCTGTGAAAGCTCATGATTCTCAATTGAATTTTTGTTGTGACAGGGACAAGACCTTCCTTACTGGTAGGTGAAGAAAGGATGGCAATCACTTTCAGCTTCTTTATGGAGGGAAATGTTTGGTCCATTGCTCTCTGTTTCCAGAAGGAAAAGAGAAATTGCTGGTGTGAAAGGGCTTTTGGAAGAAAAGCCAGCATGGCAAATGGGGTCTGTGAAAATGTTTTTGCTGTTTTACTGTGATCTGTGTCATTTCCTGTACAAATATAGTGACTGTCATGTGCAGAGATGAAAAAAACAAACCTGTTTCTTTCTATCTGCATTCTGATTCATCTTATTTCATGCAAGATGCAAGATGCATCTAAAACCAAGTGGGTATTTCATTTTCACTAAGGCCTTAGCATTTTGTCTGGAATGAAAATTCTAGGGTGTTGATACAGGCATCTAGTTCAAACCATACATCTCCTATGTGTTGTTCCTTGTGGGAAAACAAGGTCCTTTCTGGTGTTGTAAGTAAATTTGTATTCCCTAGAAGTTGATGAATTGTACCTCAAAATGTTAATGGAGTTTTCCAGCTGAAAATGAATACAACAAATTCATGTTGCCCATAACATGATGATAAATTCATGTTGCCCATTTTCCCCCTCTACTCTGCTCTCGTGACACCCCACTTGGAGTACTGTGTCCAGCTCTGGAACCCTCAGCACAAGAAGGACATGGACCTGTTGGAGCAGGTCCAGAGGAGGGACACAAAGGTGATCAGAGGGCTGGAGCACCTCTCCTGTGAAGACAAGCTGAGAGAGTTGGGGTTGTTCAGCCTGGAGAAAAGAAGGCTCCGGGGAGACCTTATAGCAGCCTTCCAGTACCTGAAGGGGACCTGCAAGAAAGCTGGGGAGGGGCTGTTTGCAAGGGCATGTAGTGATAGGATGAGGGGCAATGGTTTTAAACTAGAACAGGGTAGGTTTAGATTAGACATTAGGATAAAGTTCTTTACAACAAGGGTGGTGAGACACTGGAACAGGTTGCCCGGAGAGGTGGTGGAGGCCCCATGCCTGGAGACACTCAAGGCGAGGCTTGATGAGGCTCTGAGCAAACTGATCTGTTAAAGATGTTCCTGGTTACTGCTGGGGGCTTGGACTAGATGACCTTTGAAGGTCCCTTCCAACCCAACACATTCTATGATTCTATGATAACTTTTGTCTTGTTTCCTGCACAGGTTTTGCTGGTGGTGCCATTGTTTTGGAGAAGGAGGAAAAGAGCATGCTCAGGGCAATGTGATCCTGACTGTGTGTGTTGTTGCTTCAGTCAGGTAACTGTGGTCTGATCTTGTTCCTGCCCTTTTAAGTCACTGGTCTATTAGCCGGGCACAGGGAAGAACAACAACACATGCAGTTCTGAAAAACACAAGTCCATGGCTTTCACCTTCGTGACATCTAGGTTTATGGAGGGAGAAGAATGAACCACACATGAAAAATAGTTTCTTGTGTTAATTGCTTACCATCTGCAAGTACTGAGGAGTCCTGTTCCACTTGTGAGAATGCTGATATTGAGAAATACGTGCAATATTGCATAGACAAGGTCATATTTTTACATAAGGCTTATAATGTCAGGATAAATTCTGCCTTCCAGGAAAGCAGGTAGCAAAACTTCCAGTGACTTTCATGAACATAGGCTCTGCCCCATGTGCTTTTTTTCAACACAGTTCAGCATGTTCAAACACATATTACAATAATCTAATTGTAGTGTAATTCCTTCCAACCCCCAAGTGTTACTTTAATTGTATAGCTCATATTTACTGTATGCTACAAGGCCTTAAGTTTCTTTAGATCTGTGGCTTTCAGAGTGACAAGGCTATTGTTTTGGTGTGCCGGTACATCTGCCATGAGAGAAATGGCCCTTTGCATTTCTGGCAAAATGGCAGTTCTTTGCCAGACCAACTATTTAAAAGAAAAATTGTAAGATGGCAGAAGAGCTGCTGGCATATATTCCAGTTGAAGGAAAATTAATCTCCCTATTCTGGTATGGGAGACATTGGCTTAACAAACAGCTTGAAATAGCAGAAGTCCATTCACTGCTGATCCTAGCAGATGAAAACAATAAAAATACTGAAAAAAACCCAAGCACTCAATCTCTAGAAATAACCTTTTGTATTCAAAGATAAAAGCTTAAGGAAATGGCTAGTTGCCAAACAAAAAAAACCCCAAAAAACAAAAAACCAAAACCAAAAACAAAACAAACCAGAACTGCAGCTGAAAATGTATATACTCCTTTCAAGCTCTGTAGTCAGGGTCATACCATTAATTATAGATGACAGCATGAGGTTTAAAAACAAATGGTTTCAACCTCACCTTTAGGCTGAAATGAAGCAAATGTTTTATTCTCAGGGAGCACTACTGTGGCTTGTTCTAGAAGGATTAAAACAGTCAAAAACTGAAAGCAGGTGGCCTTTCAGGGCAAAGGTAGTTCTTGACACTCACTTCAGTAACAGCAGAAGTAGTCTTCAGGCTTAATGATGCCCTATTGGCATCATCATTTCTGCTGTTAATGGCTATTTAATGGTAAGCAAGATGGATAGGAGTGCTTTTTTGAAAAATTAAATACAATACAGATTCAGAACATGTTTCTCCTCTACCCTAGGTCCTTATGTAGTTATTTACATTTAAATTACAAATAGCAGATTAAATAAAAAGATCTGACCTTTTTGTGTTATACACCTTTTTCTAAACCGAGGAGACTGGCTCAATTACCTAAACATAGGACATATAGTGCCCTTTGATCTGAGGTATCTGCATGGGGCTGGAGGATACAGGACCTATGGAAATCCCATCTCAATCTCATCTGGCAGGCCATTCAGGAGGCCAGGCAGGACTACCTTGGACATCTCAAGTGCCACTAGATGCTTGTGTTTACGCCATTGAATCAAGCTCTAGCAGCCTACACAAAGTGCAAAGAAGTGCAAAATCAGGTTGGCTGTGGGTACTCGTTGAAAACTACGTAGATTTCCTTGCAAATGTAATTCAGACTATTCTCAAAATTGACAGCACAAAGAGGTTTATGTCTTAAATAGATTCTTCGAAGTAACAATTTTGAACAAATTGTCATGAAACAGTTGTTTTGGGGAAGTACCTGGCTATCATTCACTATAGGCCATTGTTTCCTCCTAGTGTTAATTGTTCCAAAGTACAAACTCAGCATTAGGAGTAGGTATATTCTATACTTCTCGCCCTCAGTCCTGTGGAATTATTCCCAAGGTACACAGTGTAATAGCTAGGGGAAATAGGCCAAAAGGAGGATGGTAAAATCCTTTAAAAAGTTCCATAATTCTTCTCTCATACTCTCATGACCCAGTTCTTCCTGGAACCCTTTTCTTTTAAATATCCCTAAACCATCCACATTCATGACTAAACTGCATTCTCAACTTTGTCATCAGGTATGCTGAGTAACTGCAGCATCTTCATTCACTATTGAAACATGAATTCTCCATGTGGAAACTTGCAGCCCTAGATACTAATCAAGGGCTTGTTCGGATGAGCATGTGCAGCATCACGAAAAAGGCTTTAAAGTTTACAAGTCCTCAGGGAATTCTTGATGGCTCTGCATGACTAGTGTTCCTCACTGTGTGAAAGGAGATGCAAAGACTTAACTTTTGCTTTCCACAGAATGCAGAAAAGAAGGATTTCTTCCCTGTTGTTCTGTAAGACCAGATACCTCAGTAGATTTATCAACATGAAGACAGGATGCACAGGAAAACTTCCTAATAGTAGGACAGTGGACTTCCTAGGAATCTGGTGAGAACAGGGTGGTTAAAGATGTGAACATAACTGACATCATCATTCGTTTCTTTATCTGGGAAACCCTCTTTACTATCTATCACTGTAGGTGAAGAACTTCTTACTGAGGATGTTTTTCTTAGGAAAGAATTGCTTCCACCTACAGTCTAGGGAGAGGTGGCAGGAGAGTGGAGTGTACCATTCAGAAGTAGATGGCAGACATTAGCCTTCAGATAGCTGAATAACACCAGCTTCAAATGATTACTGTTTGTTTTCTACACAACAGCTGTGAGAATAAGGGAAGAAAAAGCTGCCAAAGATTTGCAAGCAGGGAAATAGAAGCCAACAAGACATCCTGAGTACTGTTTGGTTGCCAGGACACAGCATGAAGAACATCTTTTTCACCTGGTTTGAGGAAGGGTGGGAATTTTTGTTGGTGTTTTTTTTTTTTTTTTTTTTTTTTTTCTGGACTCTGAGGATATTTTTGGCTGTAGAAGAGGGTATCAGTCTATAGGAGGCATTGCACATGGTCTGTGTGCTCTCACAAATTCTAAATATTGTGGATCTTTAGACTGAAAGGCACAGACAATTTCCGCACCTGGGACCGCAAGAGTGGATGGTTTGTCTGCCGTTGGGTACCTGTTTGCTGTGCATGGCTTGTGGGTACCCCAGCAGGGCTTTAGCTGATAGGCAAAAATTAAAGTGCTCCGTAATTTCACAAAACATGACTTCATTGTCCTTAAAGTGCAATCAGTACAAACTGTGCCAAAACTGCAAACACTGAGAACATTTAGAACACTGAGAACTGCAAACAATAGGAGTTTAAATTAAAGGATGAGGGAGATTTAACTCAATAGCTTGTAGCCAAGAAACGGTTCAGAGCTGTAGTGAACAAATGTGTTTCCTCCTGGTAGGACACTTGAAAACCAGGATGGTAGCACACAGTGTCGGCACTGAGGTCTGGAGGGTCTTAAGTGCTGTCCCAAGGGTCTTATTGGAAAATGTTTTGCTCTAGCCAGGTGATTTCTCCAACTTGTATAAAATAGAGCTGGTGAATCTTGTGCTTGCTGAAGCAAATATAAAATGCTATTGGAGGAAGCAGGAAAGCAGTGACAAATCCAAGCACTTGCTGTCTATTTTTTGTTTCTTCACGTGCTGGCAGTTCATTTTCATATTTCTTTTTATTTGTCCTCTCTGTCACTGAAAACCTCTTCCTGGTAATTCTTGAGCAGGCAAGCTTTTTACCCCTGAGCCACCCAGTCATGTCTTTAGAAAAATTCCACAAACGTTTCCTTTTTTTTTTTTTTTTTTTTTTTTAAACTCTCACCTTACAGGTATTATGCAAAGGCTGACTCTGCTGTTTTGAATAGATTGAACATTTTAAGTACAGAGCCTGCAAGACAGGAAAATCCACAGAAATTTCTTCTTATTTGGACCTTTTTCATGTTAGCAAATGTAATATCTCACTTGAGAGATGCCTGCAGAGTTTCCTAGTCTTGGAAGACCCTGAAGACGGTAGGGTCTTACTCACCAGTCATTCATCTTGTATTCCTTATATCTTCACATTGCAATATGAGTTTGCTATCAGCATATCAGAGTTACTAGTGGTTTGCTGCTTCATCTCATTTCTTTCAGTGGGGTCTGAGGCCTTGTGACCAGATGTCTATAAATAGTGTCTTCCTTAAAGAGGTGAAGCTGTAGATGGAGTTCTGATGAAACCAGGCAATAGACCTCCTCAGGGAGTCCTGATGTTTGAGAGTAACCTCTGAGCAATCCTAAGAGCAATCCAGCAAGGTATGTGCTGTTGCCATTCATTAAAATACTCTGGAAGAATGCAATCACCTTTTTGGGAATCAGAGAGGAGGCAGCAGTAGCTCTGTTTGCAATACTGGAGTCCTACCAGAGAACTTTTTATGCCTCATTCCCTTCTGTGACAACTGTTCTCAGTCCAGAGTTCATGGAGTCAATAATGCAGCTTTGTAATTATTTTTAGGCAGTGTGCCTCTGTGTGTGTGTGTGTACATCCAAATGGGTGTGTGTGTAATTACAATGTTTGTGCCTTGCAAATTGCACTGGGCAATATGTTGCCTAACTTCTACTTTGCATATTCCCGCAATACATTTTTTGGAGAATGCGAAAATCATATTGATGTAGATTTGACCAATAATAAAAAAGAACCTAACTAAGATTTATGGTAAACATAAACAGATTGGCTAAGATTTTACTGAAATATGCATTGATGAGATTTCTACTGAAAAGAAAATACTATTCTAAGATCCATCCTGGTAGCAAGCTCACATTAACTTTCTGAATTAATTCCCTTGGTGAACAAACCACAGTGAGTATTTTGTACATGGTAGAGAGTAAGACATTCTCAACTCAAAAATGTCCTCCTCTGATAAGGGTTTAGAAGGTGAAAACATGGGATGACTTCAGGAGGGGAGTGACGCTTGGAGTTAGAGAAGGAAGGGTAAGGAACTGAATGGCAGCACTGAGAACTCAGCAACATCCATCATGCACATTTTGCAATCATGCTGAAATACTCCAAATAGACAGCTACAATCATTATGCAGAGAGTGTGATTTACTCTTGAAAAAGCAGAGCAAATCTCAGAGGAATTCACATGAAAGAACAGCTATTAGGCTCACACATACGGGAGAAAGAACCCATCTATATCCCCTCTTGTATCAAATGGCAACGTGCAGTCAAGTCTGAACCGTTGAACAAATAAAGTGTTAGAGCAGACTACCACAAGGGACAATGCATATGCTGAAAACAATTTGGGGAAACATTTTAATGAACCAGCAAATGTGGAAGGATGAGGAAAATAAGATGAAACCAAAGAATCTAAGTTAGGGCTAACAGGGACTGCGCCTGTACTGAGGGACCTGGGAATGAGTCCCAGCTCCGAGGTCACTTTGGCTGCATCCCAAATTCCTATCAGGGTAAGATTTGAGTGCACGTCAGTCCCCTCCAGTGCTCTGGCTTCCATGTGAGGGAAGCCCTGGTATGCAGCCAGCACAGGAGACACTAAGCACAGTCAGAAAGAAAAGGAGATGTGATGTGTGGGGCCCACCTGCTCTGCAGCCTCAATCCAATTTAATGGCATTTGAGATAAATGCTGCTAACTTTCTGCGAATGGATTCACTTTATGAAAATCTCAATCTCTCTGTCAGCTGGAGTTGTTAACAGAGCTATTAATAGCAAGTTATCAATAAAGGAGTGATCTACTGCTGGCTGGCTTGATTACAACATTTCCATTGTATACTAATTATTACAGATATGTGATTTTTATGCATTGATTGGGCTTGTGGGTTTAACTCATTTAAAATGATCTTGACAAATACAATGAAGTAAGTATGGATACCTTACAGTATTGAGATAATCTTTAAATTATGACTGGCCAGGACAATATACTTAAAAAATGGCCAAAATAATGTCAGCATAGAACATGTGATACATAATATCACAGAAATGTGTAAGTTTCATGAACAGAATCAGGT
The DNA here is from genome assembly GCA_947846985.1 of Fratercula arctica. Lineage (NCBI taxonomy): Eukaryota > Metazoa > Chordata > Aves > Charadriiformes > Alcidae > Fratercula > Fratercula arctica. Next base: position 58,338,948 of record CANTUZ010000001.1, on the reverse strand, counting down.
GTTCTAACATCTCTTGCGTTCCCTCCTATCAATTTTTGGTTCCAAACAAGCTCTTTGTCTTTCTGAAGATTTCAAAATAATTATGCAAAATTAGTCTGTCCAGAAATACTTGGCCTGATTCTTCATTATGTCGTAGCTTTGGTGCTGACTGGTAGCTGTCAAATTACTTGTTCCTATTCTAAGTAGCTTTTCACATACCAAACTCAAGTACATCTGAGCCCTGTACAAAGGAAAGCATCCAGCTTCCTTCCCGATTCCAGCTGGGACTGTAGCATTACACCAGTTCTGTTAAAGATTGGAGTGCCAGGCTTTAAATAAGTGATTTAAGAATAATGGTTGCATACTTCAGTAAAGTTACCTGCTAGGGAGGCATGATTCTCTCTATTTGCTGGTAAAAACAAGTAGTACCTTGAGATTCTGTTAGACGTATTGCAAAAATACAATTCCTACAGAGATGTTTGTTATTTAAGTTCTGATTTTGAATAGAGAATCAAGAGTCAGTGAAAACTGTAGATCTCTGTAGGCAGATCTTTTGTGCTGCAACATTTTTTTTTTTTACAGCAAGAAGAACACCATGAAGCAAAATCCACTGCAGTCACTGGCAACTAAGATTAACAGCTCAGGTGTCAATTGCACCGCTGACACATTTTCACTCGGAGCTTGGCTGAATGCCCCAGCTCATTTCACAAAACCCTCTTGAACAGTAACATTCAGATTGTAACAGCTTTCACCTTCTATCCATCTGGACGAGGTGATGAATAAGCAACCAGGAAGGTAAAAGCCCCCAAAACTTTAAAAACCACTTTTGATCCTCTAAGCTGTTTGGTCCGCTAAGGGCGTCTTGCTGTGTAAGTGAGGACATGCCTGGTAGGCACAGCCCCACTCACCATTTTACAACGAGAGATGCATTTTCTCACGTGATCCTTTTGCCATCCAACCGCTGCATCTCTGTTGTAAGCAAGCCTGCTTCCAGACACACCAGATGGGAATAATGCCGGGGAACACTAAAAAGGAGCCGTGCATTGAATAATATGGGGAAATGCTTCCACGGGCATGCTCTAGACAGCCCTATGTGAGTATCGTGCAGCTGTGCAAGCTGCTGGCAGATTAAGGTACTGGGTGTTGAAACTCATGACAAAAAATAAAATCCTCAGGCTGAGGCATGGCACACTGTATTTGGCAAATCTTAAACACTTGTAGTTTAGTCATTCAGCTTCTTTCTCCCACCTCCTCCCTGTGAATATTCATGTGTAGTCTTAGGCTTGCTTACTGCCTTTTCACGTTCCTTGTGGTGGGTGCTGTGACTCACGTTGCCTGCCTCAGACTCCTTTCTCCTCGTTCCCCCACAACTCCTCACATAACCTCCCACATGCCAAACACACCTCCCTCCATTCATTTCCTATAGACTTCTGTGAGGCGTTGCTAGGCTTTTTCTTTCATGGAAGATGCAACACCCCACGGAACCATCAAAACTTGCTGTCCTTGTTCCCTGCTGAGCCATCTGCATCGGGGAGCTCCTCCCCTACTCACCTTAGTCATCCTCTGCTATGACGTGGCTGTCTCTGACCTCACTTCTCTCTCTGTAATGACACCTACGACACCTACCTACAGAAGCTGACGCAGCTCTCCTGACTCTCCTTCCTGTGACACAATCACCTGGTGCTTCATCCCTTCTGAGTTAATTTTGTCATTCAGCATGGTTGGTGCTGCTTATCCGGGGAAGAAAGCCCTCTTTCTGTAGCAGGGGTCTTGCTCCTCGTTGTATCTCCATATTTATGGAGGGTTTGTTATTGACTGGGGTGTGATTGGCGCTCAGAGTGATGCTGAGCCTCCTTACCGTGAGCACAATTCAGAAACCGTGTCAGAGCATCTGCTACCAGATCTTTTTCAGAGGGCGTTGATGTATGCCAACAAGAGTCTGGTCACTGATCAGAGGATTATAAAATGGCCCTAAACTGTGCTGGAGTTTAGTATAGGAGAGCACAGGTTAAAAATACCCCTTACCTTAAAAATACAAACGTGGTTATAAAAAACGTTCATTCAGTCAGTGCAGCTTTGTGAGCGCTTTCTAGAACAGATAAAAGGCTGAGCTCAAAGCTCTGTGAATCAAAAGTAACTTGCTGAAGAAAATCGAGCTATTCTAATGTCAGAGAGGTCAGAAATAACCACCGGTCACTGCCTTAAAGAGAAGTGATCCAAACTCATACAAAAACAGACAAGCAGTTAAAAGATGGGACTGGGAGAAAGTAGTGAAAAGATGAGGCTGATTCACTGGATTTAGCACAAACTATTTTGGGTATTACTTCTTTGAAAATATTTAAATAATAGGGAGGGTTTTTTGCTATACTGATTTCAAGAACTTCAGATACCTTTAATCTAGTTAATAGTTTGTGTATGGAACAGTCTCAGTAGCTCAACACTACTCGACAGCTCAGCACTGGAATGGTCCTCACGTATATCAAATGCTTCCTTTACATTTTATTACGCTAGGTAAAATCACTCTTCCTTTCAAGAAAAAAAAAAAAAAGCAGGTAATTTTTTTCATAAATATTAACTGAAAACACTTACATTTCTGTGAGGTCTATTTTATTACTCCAGTGCAAAAGAGGCCAGTTGGCAAAATGGTAAACTTGTTCCCTTGGTTTTTATGCTGCACTTACATGTGCATGTAGCTAATTGTATTTATACTATGAGTCAATGCATGAGCATTTTGGGGAGAGTAATGACATAAATATTTTTTAAAGCATGACTTCTTGAAGCAATTTTATTCTGGTTAATTCCAAGCTCTATTGTACAGTGCTTCTTCCTGGGAACAGGCTACTAAAAGCATACATATTCCATAACTCTTACACTTCATGCTATAAAAAGCTGCAGAACAGCATCCATGTGATGCTATCCATAGGGATACTACAGGTGTTTGCTGAAATCTTAGATTCTGTTTTTATTTTGAAATCTCCGGTAGGAAAGATTTGCACATTTTATTTCCTACATTTCAATGCAACTTCAGTTGACCTTGCACTAACAAAAAAATGCACTTGTTGTCCATGAGAAAGAAAACAGAAAGACCCAATGGCATAAGAAGGACATATTTCTTCTGATTAAGTCAGTAGACTTTTATAGTCTGTCTCATATGAGACAGGTGCCTCTTTCTGCTGCATGATGAGAGAGCTGTGCTCTGAATGAAGGCTAGGTGCCTATGGTTACACATGGAAGTATGGGCATTTCAGAGTAGAAACTGAAAAGAAAATAGTGCTTTGAACAGGTAACTGCTTAAAGGGAACACTAGGAAGCTAAAAAGCATGTTAATGTGAAAAGGCATGGAAAATAAATCTGTTAGCTGTCAGGACAAGCAGTGATAGAGTTTAGGATCAGATAAAACAGGACCCAGAAAAATTTATCACATGAACAAGATATAAATTGCTGAAGCAGTCTAATCGCTTGAGAAATATTTGCAGAGCTACTAACTTCTGTAAGAGTTGCAAAAGGAGATATTCCAGTCCTCTGAGTCCATTTACAGTCAAAACCAATTACTTAACTATGTATTCCCTTAAAAGGTTGGCTGTCTTCCATGCTTCAGGTAAATTTGTGCTTTATTATAGCTGTGTGGCAAAGTCTGCGAACACCAAATCAGCTTATATGGATGTTCTCAAGTAGTAGTATTTTTTCTCCCTCACAGCTTCCTTTTTAAACACTTAGTAAAATATGTGTGAAAAAAAAGTTTAAGCTGTGACTCTCCCATGGATTGTATAAACCCAGTCAAGTCAAACTGTTCTTGCATTGCATTATGTGGTTTTTCTTTATAAGCTGACACAGTCAAGGGTGTATATGATGACTGTTTGAGCTGTTTGTTAAGTTCACCCAATGTTCATCTGTTTAGGGATGGCTGATGCTATTGGCTTGCCAGTAAGCTATTATATGCATATATCTGAATGCCATTTATGGGAAGATGAACAGCATAAAATATGAATTGTGTTTTTACACAGAAAATATTTAGCTTATTCCTATTCAAAAATAGCCAGCCATTCCCCAGAACAAAAATCCTCTCTCTAGCTCCTGCCACTACAGAATCACAGAATCACAGAATGGTAGGGCTGGAAGGGACCTCTGGAGATCATCCAGTCCAACCCCCCTGCCAGAGCAGGGTCACCCAGAGCAGGTTACACAGGAACGCATCAAGGTGGGTTTTGAATGTCTCCAGAGACGGAGACTCCACCACCTCTCTGGGCAGCCTGTTCCAGTGCTCTGCCACCCTCAGGGTAAAGAAGTTCCTCCCCATGTTTAGGTGGAACTTCCTATGTTCAAGTTTGTGTCTGTTACTTCTTGTCCTGTCACAGGGCACCACTGAAAAGAGCCTGGCCCCATCCTCCTGACACCTACCCTTTAAGTATTTATAAACATTTATAAGATCCCCCCTCAATTGTCTTTTTTCCAGACTGAAGAGACCCAAGTCCCTCAGTCTTTCTTCATAAGAGAGGTGTTCCAGTCCCCTAATCATCTCTGTAGCCCTTTGCTGCACCCTCTGCAGGAGTTCCCTGTCCCTCTTGAACTGGGGAGCCCAGAACTGGACACAGTACTCCAGATGCGGCCTCACCAGGGCAGAGTAGAGGGGAAGAATAACCTCCTAGCATCCTCCAGACTCATCTAATGCAATCAGGAAGGTAAAGGAGACCTCCTGTACCAATTAGCTTGTTCTTTAAAAGCAAAATTATTCACTCCAATTTGTCACACAAATTGATGCATCAAGGGCCCAAAAAGACCCTTATAAAGTCAATAGCTTTTCAGGCTAGAAAAAAAATTCTTGGGAAAGATCAAATAAAGGTTTAAACACCTTCAATTTCTGGCATAAAAGAGGTGTTGTATAAGCCCTGGAGAACATTTAAGGAAGAATTCATGGGGAAATCAGGAGCTAAGGGCAGCCTATGCTTAGAAAGCCCTGAAAGCACATCCCAGTAGATTAGAAATGAGTTTTAAATCTTGCCTCTCCACTGCTACCTGTGTACCTGAGATCAGAGGACCTCATCCATAGAGTTTCTTTCAAAACTCGAGCTCAAGTCTTTCTGTTCTCTCAGAACACATCTGACAAGACAGCAGAGTGACAGGAAAAATGGATCAGGTGGGTTTGCCCTGCCTGGACGCCAGATGCCCACCAAGCCACTCTATCACTCTCCCTCCTCACCTGGACAGGGGAAAGAAAATGTAATTAAAGGCTCATGGGTCAAGATAAAGACAGGGAGACATCACTTACCAACTACCATCACGGGCAAAACAGACTCCACTCAGGGAAATTAATTTATTGCCATTCAAATCAGGGTAGGATAATGAGAATAAAACCAAATCTTAAAAACACCTTCCCCCCACTCCTTCCTTCTTCCTGGGCTCAATTTACTCCCTATTTCTCTTCTTCCTCCCCTCAAGTGAGTCAGGGGGACAGGGAACGGGGTTGTGGTCAGTTCATCACACGTTGTCTCTGCTGCTCCTTCCTCCTCATGGGGAGGACTCCTCGCATTGTTCTCCTGCTCCAGTGTGGGACCCCTCCCATTGGAGCCAGTCCTCCATGAAATTCTCCAGTGTGCATCCTTCCCACGGGCTGCAGTTCTTCATCAGCTGCTCCAGTGTGGGTTCCTCATGGGATGACAAGTCCTGCCAGCAAACCTGCTCCAGCGTGGGCTCCTCTCTCCACGGGTCTACAGGTCCTGCCAGGAATCTGTTCCAGCATGGGCTTCCCACAGCATCACAGCCTCCTTCAGGCAACCACCTGCTCCAGTGTGGGGTCCTCCACGAGCTGCAGGTGGATATCTGCTCAACCATTAACCTCCGCAGGCTGTAAGTGGATATCTGTTCTGCCATGGACCTCCATGGACTGCAAGGGGGACAACCTGCCTCACCATGGTCTTCACCACAGGCTGCAGGGGAACCTCTGCTCCAGCACCTGGAACACCTCCTCCCCCTCCTTCTTCACTGACCTTAGTGTCTGCAGAGGTGTTTCTCTCACATAGAATCATAGAATCATTTAGGTTGGAAAAGACCCTTGGGATCATCGAGTCCAACCATCAACCCCACTCTACAAAGTTCTCCCTTACACCATATCCCCTAACACCACATCTAAACGACTCTTAAACACATTCAGGGATGGTGACTCCACCACCTCCCTGGGTAGCCTATTCCAGTGTCTGACCACTCTTTCTGTGAAGAATTTTTTCCTAATGTCCAGCCTAAACCTACCCTGCTGCAGCTTGAACCCAATTCCCTCTTGTTCTATCGCTAATTACCTGTGAGAAGAGACCAGCACCAGCCTCTCTACAATGTCCTTTCAAGTAGTTGTAGAGAGTGATGAGGTCTCCCCTCAGCCTCCTCTTCCTCAAACTAAACAGTCCCAGCTCCTTCAATTGCTCCTCATAAGATTTATTCTGCAGGCCCTTCACCAGCTTCGTTGCCCTCCTCTGCACTCGCTCCAGCACCTCAATATCTCTCTGATATTGAGGTGCCCAAAACTGGACACAATACTCAAGGTGTGGCCTCACCAGTGCTGAGTACAGGGGGACAATCACCTCCCTACTTCTGCTGGTCACACTATTTCTAATACAAGCCAGGACATATTCTCAGCCCTCTCTCTGGCTGCAATTGCTGTTGTGCAGTAACTTTCCCCCCTTCTAAAATATGTTAGCCCAGAGGTGCTACCACCGTTGCTGATGAGCTCAGCCTTGGCCAGTGAGTGGCAGGTCCATCTTGGAGGTGGCTGGCTTTGGCTCTGTTGGACATAGGGGAAGCTTCTAGTATCTTCTCACAGAAGCCACCCCTGTAACCCCCCTGCTACCAAAACCTTGCTGCACAAACCCAATACAATGGGTACCTTGATAACTGTGGGACCAGTTTGCAGAAAGTGCAAGAGAAAGTATCTGCCAGGATCACATTAAGGAGAAGGTCCGATGTGCGCGGTTGCAACAGGCCTGCTCCAAGACATCTGCTGAGTCTGTGTCCTCAAGAGATGTGAGTGAAGTTGCAGCACTGAAGCCCCCAGTTCCACCCTGGACTCCCAAGGTCTTGACAGTGGGTTTAAATTCCAGTCAGTCTTGCTTCTGGAGCCCAGGCTTCTGTCCTTGTTGCTGAAAAGCGGGTTAAATTAGCTTGCTCAAAGCTCAATGGTACTGCAAGAAAATGGATGTAGGTACTCAAGCTAGTTTATTTGAGCTAGCTGAGATAGTGCTTCATTCACTGCGGTGGCTGCAGCGTAGATGTGTTTTGGGGTGTCACTTTAAATCAGAGTTAATAAGAAGTTACTAGAGTGAACAAGGGGTGTTTGCCTGCATGTGTGTAAGGGATTGTTGAAATAAGACACCTTTTGCTGTGTGATACATTCGTACCAGAGGAAAGGGTGAAATTTTCACAGACTAGCTGTTTCTTCTTGCTTCTTAATTTTTTCAGTCTTTGCTATGCAATCGAAATATTTCTTTAATTCAGCTTTTGACGGATGAGCAAGTGGTTTGTTATCCTACTGGCATATGCTTAGGTCAGCAGTAGTAAGCAGCATTTAAGAATACTGATCTAGCTTTATTTATTCTTTAGATTCCATTTATATTCCTTTTGGGCTTTAAAAATAAAGCATTTCTGTATGTATCAATTACAGGAAAAGCGGAGGCTCTATGCTTCTATCTGGACATCACACTACCACATGAAAGAAATGATAACATTCTCCACTCCCAGAATTAACTAGAAATGGCTCTGAGTCACACATTTGGCATAAGAACAAATGTTCCCCAAATTAGGAAATATTCAAACTCTGAGTTTTCGTTTAGCTTGTTATAAAGCTGTGAGCTGGCTGTGAATCTCAGATGCGGATCCAAATATTACCAAGTTCCAGGAACGTTCAACCCCAAGATATGGGGGTTCTGTTCAGGTTCACATCTGGAATTATTACATACCTAATGCGATTTCCAAAGGAAATAGAGCTTATGTGATCACACTACCTGTCAGTCCCTACCTAATAAATTCTGAATGAATTGACCAATTGCAATCAATCTGGAAAGAGTGATGGACATCTCAGAAATAAACATATAACGACAAGTGTTGTGGATGCTGGATGCTTCATAGAACATTTCCTACACTCTGCATGAAACAGGTATTCTCCCTTGCTTAAACTGCCAAGAGACCTAGATGCCCAGCTACATACATTAAGCAATTTAGGGCATTCTGGTGCCAAGAGAATTTTTCAACTAAAAACTACATTACTAGAAGTGTGCAGCATAGGAGGAGCTAAAAGTAAGTTTTGAACTCAAGTTGGTCTCAGGTGGAAGTCTAATGTACCTTCAGTAGATACGGTCCAAAGTTTTATAGCTAAGGATTAAAAATACGTAACAAATGTTGCTAGTAACTGCTTTTTACAGAAGAGGAAACAATTCCTGCATTACCACTGGTTGGCTTGTGCAAAGTTGCATATGTTAAGAGTTGAATATAGGTCTTTGAATAGATACATGAGTTTATGAGTTTATACCATACTGAATTCCCAGAAAGCTGTGAGGCTGGACGAGAACTCAGGAGTTAGATGATATCACTATTTCTGCATTTAAACAGCCTGTACCCTCAGCACATAAGTATTGCAACTCATATGTTCCATGTACAGACAAACTTCCTTCAGTTACACAATTATCATTATCATTATTACACTTGAGAACACAGTAACTTGTTCCAGTGAAATAAAACCCACAAAAATATTACTCCTGGAGAAATACAAAATAATTGGTGAAGGGGAAAGCCCTATGTATTTGCAGAAGAAGCTCCAAGAAGGTAAGAGTGAGCAAGGGATGTTGGACGACAAAGATATACTTATCAAAATAACAAATTACCACATTTTGAAACAATGTGTGATATAGAAACATTTTTGCATACTGCTGAATTTTCCAAAGCTCCATCTTAATTGTCATGGTTTATAGCACAGGTGACTAACCTATTGCCTGCAGACTGATTCCTGCCTGTCCAAACATCTTATCCAGCCTTTAAGTAGCTATGCAGTTATTAGGAGAAACAGGTTAAGAATAGGCCTAGTAGATGGTTTCTAGCCATTCTTTCTCAGAAGTCCTTCATCCATATTCCTATTCGGTGTCTAGATACGATCCCAAAAAGAAAAATGAGCTTGGAATGTGACAGTGGTCATCTATATTTTATTCTTAAGCAATACAGTCCCTGGGAACACATTTTGGTACAAATTTTCTGTCTGGCAAGAACGGCCTTATATGCTCAAAATCTTCCCATCAAGCTCATGATTCTTTGAAGGATTTCTGTATTAATCGTTTCAGATTGATCTGATTTTGGAAGTAGCACCAGGGGCAATATCAGGTTTCTAGAACTGTCTCCTCTGAAGCTCCCAGTAATATCAGTGTTACAGTAGACTGGTGAATTAGATAGTTGAATAATCGTCTCTGAGGAGCCTCCACTACAGGAAACGAACAGCAGCACAACGGTTTTCCAAAACACGTCAGAACCATTCCCATTCATGATTTACTCAAACCTTTGGACCAACCTTTCCAAAGCCTAGCAAAACATCAACATTGCTTTATTTTCCACTTTCTAAGGAGGCATAGGAGTGGCAAAAAAGCTGTCACCTCACACAGAAGTGTTTCTAATAGGGTATACTTGCTGACTGTATGACTGACAGTGACTTCAGGCAGGCAAACATTATGGGCTGACTAATACATCTGAGATACAGAAGGTAGGATTCAGTTGCCAAAACACAGGTACATAGTGCCATTTGTGACATCTGAGGATATTCAAGACAGTTGCATGAAGCTTGATGATGCAGGATATGAGGAAGATTCACGTCCTTCAAAAGCGGCACACTAACATAAACATAGGCACCTACCTTTGGGCAATTAAGCTTCACTCTGGATGTTCCATTAGTACTATAAGAAGGTTCTGGATTGCATGAAGATAACCATGTATAGGTAGATGTGTATAGACAAACACAGGAGTCTGAATATAGTGCTGAATCTTAATTGTGTAGGTCTGTTGTAGATTTCCTCACTGTAACTATATAGGGATCCTTCATTTTAGCCTAAACATCTGCTTTCTGGAATTCTGTCTGGGCTCCAGTGGCCTCTTCAGAAAGGCACAGACTCGTCTGGGTCTTTTGTCACACTTGCAGCCCCATGTGGGTGTTTTGCATACTGTACTGCATTTCTGGTGACACAGCCTCAATATTCAGCTGACTGAATTGACAGATGACAACTAAATATGACTATGCTTTTAGTTGTCTTTGTACTGAATGCCCTTTTCCTTTTGTGGTAGCTATCTCTTTTTTCAATGGTAGCATATGCAATAAAAATCCAGAAACATTTAATTATTAGGGTAGAAGCAATGCTATTAACAATTTCATGGTTTTTTGGTGTCCCAGACTGCAATGAAACCTGTCTTACATACATGTCTTATGTTTCTGTTTTTCCTCCTAAAAAGAATTTGAGAAACATTCTCCGTCAGATCAATTGAAAAATCTAAGTGGTGTAACAATGGAAATATATAAATGGTAATTCAATGTCTCTGATAAAACCTTTCACAATCAAATATTCAGATCTCCAGCTAATGAAATTTGTCTGAGAATAGGTTGAACCAGGTCAATTTACCATCAGAAGATCCAACCATATGATTTTAAATGAAGACCAACTTTGGTTTCTCAAATGTGTTGAACTTGAAAGGAAATGAGCTAGAACTACAGACCCAGACTGCAGAACTGCTAGAACCAGACTGCAGCAATGAAATAGGTACTCAATTTTGCAAAGCTGCTGTCCTAACCACCAGGATATCTGCCTTTTCATCCAATTTTACAGTGCTCTGAGTATTGCCAAGAGAAGTCTTCTGCTCATGGTGGCATGAGAAGCCATCATCAAGTTCTCCAGAGCCATTCAGTCGAAGTCTTCATAGCTTATTTAACGGACAATATTGTCAGCAATTAGATGATTTTGCAAATGGAAACCTGCAGAAATTTTGACATTTTATTTGACTAAGTGATACATGACTGGTGATTTTTAGTACAACGTTGGTGCTTGGCTAGTATATACCATAGAGGGCTGTGCAATAGAGTCCTATTGAATGTACTTTCCAAACTGAAAGTGTCCAATTATACTTTCCAATTGGTTAGTGTTTTATGAGGATTTATCAAGATTAATTATCATGATTGTAAACAATTTGTCTTTGAATAATGTGAATGTAAAGTGACTTCTTGAAAATCACACACTCTAATAAAGAGAGGGGGTCAGCGCCAGTTTTTGTTTGTGTATTTGGAGCATTCATCAGTCACGTTACTGACATGTAGTCAGTCCTCTGAAACACAACACAGCAAGTTCAGTTAAATTCAGATTGACAGCGTGAAAAGAAAGTTGGCAGAACACAGGGTCCCGTTGCTAAGCAATGCTTGGCAATACAACACACGCACATTATGGTGCTTGTGATGACACCATGAGGAGAGGAGATGTTTTCAATTTAATGAAAATCCATCATTTCAGAGGAGATGGGGCGGAGCAGTAGCAAACAGGGTGAATGGATGGGAGACGTCCACAGGGAACCAAGTTTTGCTATTAGTTACATCAGTATGAATACATTAACTTCATCAAAGATACTCTGGATTACACTGTAAAAGATTCCAGGCACTATGCTGAAACTGTTTGAAAGGTTTTATTAAAAAACAGTCCACATCTTTCACAGTGCTTCCATCGTGCTTCTCTGTCACTTGAAGTCGGTGTGAAAATTACAGATCCACCTGGCTGTGGACTTCACAGTCGGAGTCGTGTTCCTTCAGGCGCCACCCTTGAGCTGGACCCAGAATGTAAAGTGTCTTTGTTCTTTCCCCTCTTCCTCCCATTTGCAAGTACACACCACCCCTTGGGCCTGAGGGCAAACTCTCCACAGAGGCGAGGAAGTTCTGGGGCTGTCGAGGTGGGGTAGGAGGAGGTGGAGGAGACCTTTCTACCCACTGGGGAGCCTCCACCACAGCCTGAGCCTGATGAGTGTCTTCTGCCTGTCCTGTCCTCCATCTTTCTTCTATGCTCAGTCCTTGGCTAGGCATCTTCCTTGCTGCCTTGGCTAGGCATCTTCCTTGCTGCCTTGGCTAGGCAGCTTCCAAGTCCAGCCTTGCCACCATACTTTCTGCTATTAGCCCTAAATAGCTTTTTAGCATTTTGAGACTTTGCCTTCTTCCCCCCTCTTATCTATCCAACTAGTCTAGTGGGATGTTTTCATTCAGTTTTTTTGAGGTATCACTGCCACTCTGAGCTTAGTAATTCAGGTTTCATAAGAGGACAAACCAAATTTACTTCAGCTCTGTGATTTTCAAAGTTAACTGTAACCATTCCCTGATTAGTCACATAGAAATGAAACAGAGTGAAATCTCAACTTTTGTTAAGTCAAATCAATGACAGAAATTACATCAACTTTATTTCTATTGCTAAAAATTAGAAGCCAAGAGTCATTTATAGTTCTGGAGTCTTGTACATCTTCTGGGTATAACCTGACAAAAATTCCCAGTGCATTTTTCTCATCATTTCTTTGCCCTTTTTTTCACTGGGAGCAAAGCCAGACATAAAAGCAGGAAGGGGTCAGTGATCTGGATGGCAGGGGACTGCTCTACAGTTAAGAGATGGCAATGAAGGCCGAGTTTTCATCTCCCACATTATAGAATCACAAAATGGACAGGGAGGATAGCCAGGAGGGAAAGATCTGCCAGCCATCAAATTTGTGTTTCCAAATGGTAGATGGCATGTCTATTGTGAAGCAGTTACTTGAAGTATGGTCAAATCAGTACGAAGATTTCAAAACCAGCTATTGTTCTGTGTTCTAATGGCTGTGGGAGGAGCCATTTCAAGTTCACTCAAGGTTTGCTCTTGTAGGTGCTGAAAGCTCTGGGACGAATCAAACAAGTGTTGAAGAGTGTAACTTAAGTACAAAAGAAAACCCAGTGAAGCCCAGGAATGCATGTAAGTACTTTGCTGGATCAGATGAGCATGTCTAGGGTGTCACAAGACAGAGCCAGATGTCTATATTTTAAAATACTCCAAAATCTATGTTTCCATAAAAGAGGTGTCACCAATGACAGGAGAAGTTAATTGGTATTAGAGAGACAGGATTTTAGTGAGTATTATTTGTTGTCTTCATTTCACACTAGTTTGTTTTAAAGATATTTTCCCAGCAACCTATCACCTCTCTCTCTGTAGTACAACATCCCTATCAGGATAGAATGTCCTTTGTGACACAATATTCAAATATGTTTTTAATATGCACTTATTTCAATGAGAAAACAAAGACTTTCAGGCTCTGGGCTGGTTGTGCACATCGTTAAATTACTTGCAGAGCGAGTGTGCTCTCACAGGAGCGCGTAGATGCACCATCACTCCCCCACCCCATACACTCCTTTTCTATCTATGGTTCTTCCTTACCTGCAGTGGGTTAATCAAGTGAGTTTTGAGGCTTATAGGCCATTTATAGGCATTTTTAGACAGCTAATAAAAGTCAGATTGGATCAGGGATCAAGTATTCCTAACAGGGAACAAACGTTTTTAAAATGTGAGGGTGGCACATGGCTTTTAGCTAAATAATCTGAAGAGCGACTAAGTCTGAAATCGTACTTTTAATATCACATTTGTTATGATATAATATTATTAAGAGTCATGGTAGCGATTTTCAAACCAAGCTAAGAAAGTACTTTACTTTCTACATGGGACTGCATTTGAACTAGGCATTTAACAACATTATTTTTTCCTGTATTTTTGTGGAAGAAGAACATACCTCAAAATACAACTTCTCTTCAAAGTCATCTTTACATAAATCAATAGTGAATTTTTCCTGTTATTTTGACAGATAAACAAAGAAACAGTAAAATTAATCTGATATTCCTGCAATTTTTATGCCTCGTTAGCTTACTATAAAATAGAGGAAAGATATTTGGTTAATTTACTTTGTAATTACTTGTGATTACTTGATTAATTAATTGTGATTACTACCTTTAAAGAACATCTCATAGGAATAATAGAAAGCTTCTGTGTTCACACGTTTTATAGTAAGATCTCACTTACTGGGTAGAAAGTCATTGTTCAAGGGCAGCAAGTTCCAATCTGAATGGTCAAATACTCTTGTAGGGTTCTGTTTTTCTTTCAGAGGCAAATGTGGTGTTTCTTCACTTCCAACCACTCTTCCCTTATCTGTTTCAGCCTACTAACACCTTTCTGTTTCTTTTCTTTCATCAGACTCCTTTTTTGTGTCTTCTATCATAGTCTCACACCCCTCCCCCCCCTCCCCCCCTCCTCCACCCCCTGGAGCACTTACCTTAGCATACTGTACTCGTATCTTCTATTCATTCTTTTAAAAGTTGATACCACCTGTAGTCAATAATTAGCATATCGTTGTTAAAATGAAACAGAAAGAAAAAGAGAGAAGAACAAGAGATTCACCCCTGGATAAAAGCTCAAAAAACTTTGGAAGTTATTTGCCTGCCTATGTTAACTGTAAGCAAACTGACGTTTTGGGGTTTTTTTTTGTATCCTGGACAGTACTTTCTATGTTGTTAGTAATGACCAAGTAAATAACTGTTATGTTTTCAGAGAAATAAATGTTTTGGGTTTTTTTGAGAAGCCTATTCACAAAATTTAAACTAAAAGTAAAGAAATCCTAGTTCCATAGGAGTTCTTTTGGGGCGAACCAGATCTGGATGTGTTTAGCTTAGCTGTCTGATGAAACTGTGCCTAGAGGAAGTGCCAAAGTTCACAATGCTGTTGGTAGAGATAGAAGGGTGCCCTTATTTAACTGATTAATTAAAACCAAAAGTCAAAGGTGGGAGCTGGAGAAAGATATCTACTTAAGGTTAGATACACCCTTGCATTAGGTGAACAGGATGTCCCTCTCGATGCAGTTGAAGGTACCTCCATTGAAACAAACTGACACTTCCTTGTTGAGGAATGTATCATGAGGCACTTAAAAAGCAGATGAGAGTGAAGCATCTCAGTCGGGGGACCTGCACGCCCTTCTCTTTGTGGGACACGGTTATGCTCCATTTCATGAAGAAGTGATACTAGAATTATGATAATTTTTCACATACATATACTTTACTCCAGGCTTATGGGAGACAAGCAGAAATGGTCAAAAAAACCCAAACAAACAAACAAAAAATAAAAAAAAAAAAAAAACAAAAAACAAAACAATGGTCTGCACTGCTGCTCACAGTCTTTCCTGTCTTGTCCCTTGAGAAAAAAACAACTGTTCAACTGTTTTCACTAGAGACATCTTGTATCCTTCTCTACAGGTGGAAAATGCATCTGCATTATAAGTAGAGTACAAAAAACAGTACATCCAGAGCAACAGGTAGATATTGCACAAGTTGCAGGGTTGGCTGAAAAAACAATGACACTATATAGCTATATTAAATGATACTATAGCTAAAAAAAGGACATTTATGTTTGACAGCAGTAGCAAGTAGACTTACAGAAACAACAAATTTAAGGGTAATTCCATTTTTAAAAAAAAGCATATCCCTTAATCACGCAACAAACTAACCAGAAAAAAATCTCACAGACAAGAACCGAATTAGTTCAGGATCATGGTTACCAATTCCACAGCTCTAAACCAAAACGATTATTTGGAGCCAAAAGAGAACAGCAATAAGCCATGAGGAACAAAAGTAAATATAGCCTGAAAATCAAAGAGCAGTCAATCTCAGAACTCAATTTCATCTTTTCATCCTCACACGATTTATGAAATTCCACATCAGTTTTAGGTAGAATCTGGTTTCTAGGACAACATACAAAATAACATAGCCATCGCATGCAGTCTTGTTGGTTATCCATTGAGTAATAAGGATACAGGTTCTCCAGGCAGTTGATTTTGGTATCTAATGAGTCTGACCTGAGGCATATGGTTGGTGAACCAGGACATTGACTGAATAAAACCCCCCTGCCCCCTATATTCTGAATTTTTAGGCAGGATCACTACGAGGTTATGTAAATGCCATAGCTTTTGTAAGGGTCTTCAAGGCAGATTACATTCTTTCAACATTAAAGTAAAAGTGAAAAGAACAAGACAGTGGTCTGATAAACAGTTTCTGTAAAGACAAGCACTATTTGTCCTTTTTCATATTGTATACCAAATCAAGACACAGCTAAGCTCAGTTTCTGTATTTTGTTCCACTTAGTGGATGAAAATGCTAATATTGTTATCTAGGCCCATTCTCTAGCAGACTAAGAATATTATGTGTAATCCAGATCCTTAAAAGGGGAGATTTTCCTTAACATGTATAAGTTTCCAGGAGTACAATCTGTGCTTGTTGATAGAAAAATAAAATCCCTTGTAATAAAAAGCAAACATTTCTACCCAATGCTTCCTCTGTGAGTGAAGGTGGCAGGAATTGTGTTCATTGAACGTTTCTAATGGTGAGGAATGCATGCTTCCTGGAATACATTAGGAGAAGGGCCAGAATTCAATATCACTAGTGAGAAAGTGCCTACACATCTCTTTAGATCAATAACACACAAAGTAGGTGCAAGTCCATCTTAGAGACACAAAGTAAGACTGATAACGATAAGGACATCCAATAAATCTCTGTAAATAGAAAGATCATCACCAAGTATCACCATCACCTTAGTTCAATCAGCAAATCAAAAGCCTACATGGGGCAAATTGTAACACCTAGACCCCTCCTGCACCTTTCTGGGTGCTGACCTTCCTTGCTAGTACTTAGACTAGCAGATAGGCAGTGCTGCCAAAGAACTGTATGGAAATCTAACACGTTTATTTGAGTGATACATCATGAAGAGCTTCATCTTAGCAATAAGGACCAGATTTTTCATCTGATGAACTTAAGTGTCTTGTACTTTGACCATTATTTGGGATGGGGTGTGGGGGGGATACATCTACCTGGTGTAATAGTAATAACGCAGTGATATTTCATCATCAAAAAGGGTAGATGCAAGAGAGGTGCCAGGTAAGGCCAAGTGAAGAATCAAACCCCACTATAATTGACTTTGATGGGAGATGAAGTGGAAAGCCACATGAAAGCAGTAACTGGTTCAGCCTGCAGCGACTTGCCTCCTAAAAGTATTAGATGGTAGACAGAACATCACACCAGACCTCTGCTCCTTTCCCTGGCTCCTGCTGGTAGTTCAAAATTACTTCAAGATGTTGGTTCTAAAACTTTAACGAATCCTTTCCTGTGCCCCTCAAGGCAGCTGGGGATAATGGGGATGCTGCAGCTGAGGGAGCCCCCAGGGGAAGCTCTCTGCCACACATGGCAGAGAACCCTCAACTCTGGCACTGCTTAATCCCAGAGCTCAAGGCACATTTGCAGTTTGCCACCACTTAGACAAAATATCAGGTTTGCTTCTTTGTGCAAGCGCCTTGTAATAGCTGTGTTTGTTTACAGAAGGGCTTGGCAGTATTTCTCCCAGAGGTAATCCAAGGCATGAACTGGCATAAACAAGTGAGGGAGTGGAAGGCACAGACTGCCCGAGTTCTTACATGGGGTGCTGAGAACCCATCTTGAAGAAACTGTTATGAATCCCAACCTGAATTAGATTAGCTAAACAACCAAGCTTTGATTGCAAAGTGTTAGAAACTTCCCAGCCATGTGCACATGTTAGCAAAAAGGTGGGCTCTGCACAACTCGAGTTCTCCTTGTGCTTCGGAGCTGGTCTGTGTCAAGAGACAGGGCACACTGACACTCTCTCTGGACTTGAGCTTCAAGGGAGGCAGAACGATGTCTATCTTGGTCAGCTTGGAATGAGTCATGAAGACAGTGTCCCTTCAAACTGCTGGCACAGACCAAGAATTTGGAGGATGGAATGAAAAAAAAAAGGTTTCTTTAACATGTTTCTCCAGTAATGTAACAAACCCCCTCACCGCCAGCAGGGAAGGATTAAAATTCTGTGTTAGTGCGGGTGGAATGGAATTTGGAAGGAATAAACAAAAATAATCCTGGGCACATTTCCAAGGGAGTTCATAAGAAGAATGCCACAGGAATAAGTGTCTGTCAAAAGACAAGAGTCTAAAAAGGAATTGATTCAGCTTCTGGTGCCAAGAAGATTTGACTGTAGAGAAAAGTCTTCATCTTCTTCAGTGAAGTTACAACCATAGACCCTAAATAGTGAACAAGACTTTTAAAGAGCCTCTCTCTGTTAGTGACAGAAGCGAGAATACCTCTGCAGCTAGCAGAACACGGTCTATTTTAGGCTAGTTAAAAAGAAAAAAGTATTGAACTCCCTTCCCCATGACATTTTGAAGCACCCAAAAGCAAAGCCCTCAGGCTAATCCCACTAGGTAAATGTAATACAAATATTAAAGCTAAAAAAAGGAAACAGTCTAACACAAAGGCAAGGGGAGCAGACACTGCCAAGCTGCCCAAAAGCTGGAGAAGATCATTATGCATTTAGATTTTAATATTTAAGATGCATAAATGGCTGTAAAGATTCAAACAACTCAATGCTGTGATGATTTTTCATGTGCCTTTCCAGAGAGATGGGTTTCCTGTAGAAAAAAACCCCAACACCCAAACCAACAAAATTCCCAAAAGAAAACAAAGAAATGGTCAATATGTAAGTCATTAGTGCTGAATAAAAAAAGAAACAAATACAGTATGTGCTTTATTTTATTAGGAGTTCAACAACTATTACAATAAATTTTAAAGAGAGACAGATGTGGCCCAATTAACAGATAAAAGCTTTCTACGAGAATACACCAAAGTGTGGATTGGGGCGTGATCCAATGGACTTGGATGAGGCCCCAAATATCTGGAGGAAAAAAAAATGAGAATTTTCCTCCAGCCCCGAAGGGCATTAAATGCTCAAAACAGCCTTCAGCAAAATGGGAGATACTAATACCATTAGTGAAATAATATTGAATCCGAGGAGGATCAGCTCTCCAGAAAATATTTTCTTTAGTGGACATAAGATACCAAGGACATCTGATGTGGCCTACAGCCCCAGCTGTAACACTATGAAGAAATCATAATCAAGATATGGAAAAGCAGCTTGGATCACTGCTAAATTTTGCATATGATGCTTTTTGTTGAAGTATTCTTGCATGGCTAAGTAAACCAGTTGTGCACCTCAAAGTTAAAGCAGGATAAAAATAATTCCTTGTTTCAATATGTGTGTGTCCTGAAAAGGAGAATTCTAGGGAACTGCAAAATTGGAGGAGTGTCCCAGGGTGTTAGCCAAAGAGCTGGATTTAATTGTCATCTTTCTATATGATATTATGTTATGTTTAATCTTCTTGTATCTGCATTCCCTACATGTAAATCGGAGGTTTTTTATACTGCCATGAGAGAGATTATTTGAGGATGAAAATCAGGAATGATTAGGAAATGTCTCAATTCTGCAGTAGTGGAGAATACGCAAGATTCAAAAGGCTGTGTCAAAAATAGGTCAGATCATTTGCTGATACCTAAAATTCGAAAGATACAGACTTTGGATTCATCAGTGGGCCAGTTCTAAACAACAGAAATGATGACAGCAGTGGATAAAACAGTGCACTCGCAAGTTGCCCTTCTGCCACCTCAAAAATAATGCTGCAGGAAAAAAAATTCTACTCCTTTATAATGCTGATTCTTAGAAGACAGCAAAATGATAAGATGCAGAATACAAGCAATTGTACAACCTTAGAGAAACAGAAAGCCCAGATGATGTTTTAAATGAAACCTTGGGACATGTAAGGATCTTGGCCATCAGTCCAAAACTTAATGCAAGGGTTCAAGGGCCACTGATTGCAGCATTGTTTCCTTCAACTTGTTCTTTTATCTTATGCCACTTGAAAATAAACATTCATAGATTAAAATCCAGAGATCCTATTATGGTTCCTCAGTTCCTGGGCCTCATGCTGAGATGCTGATGTTTTTTAAGTACAAATTTCATGGCAAAGGACTGTAGAATTACAGAGTGCTTCTGCATCACCCACAGTATATAAAGCAAACATGAAGAATGTCTTGTTATTAGTTATCCAGTTTACTACCCCTCACCAAATATTGTTTGGTTAAATCCATAGAAATCCTTTTTAGCACTGGTGTATTAAGCTACAGAACCTCTTTTCATGGGATGCCTTCAGGATTAAAGAATATATTAAGTGCAGTCTATTTTTTTCACTTGTCCAAAAAACCATCTCAGCTTCAACCACTTCTTGCCAGTGTGCAGAGCCTGAGGAAGAGCTCTCATCCTTCAGTATTTGCAGCCACCCCCACTGGCAGCACCCACGTTTCTGCTTTGCCACTAGTGCTGCGTGGGCAGGCAATTAGTATGTGGCTTGCGATCTCCATCTACGAGTGGGTTTCTAAAGCTTCATGTATCTCATCTACTTCATTCTGCAATCCACCCCAAACCTCCCACCAGCCAAAAATCCAACAGCTTTACTTAATTCTTTCCACACACCTCCTTCAGGCAGACTAATGATCTGGTGCTGTTTGCTGCTTGGTAGGAGGTTGCAGCTCCTCCAACACAGTAACCATTTGATTATACTGAGTAGTGCCTTCCAGATCCCCAACCTTTCACTGCCTTTTCTCCAGCTCCCTGTGAACTGCTCTTCATCAGTGGTAAGCAAACCTGTCAATGTGAAAGCTGAAAAAAACCCAATCTTCATTTTCTCTGTGCGTTTTTATATTGGGTCTCTCTTCATTGAGAAGAGTATTTTGCTTTGAAAAGGGTCTTGGGGTCAAGAAAGTTTAGGGTGTAAGCAGATAAGGCCTATTAAAAGTGCCCTACTGAGATTATAGGTGCCTTGTACATCAAGTCTGACCAAACTATGTTTTGAAATGTCCAGGACATTGCATTCTGTAAAAAGTGATTGTGAGTGGAAACTTTGAGCGACTTGTAATAACAATAGCGCTGCTGAGCACCATGATGTACCAGTATATTTCCAAAAACAATCCTTATGTGTCTATTATTTTTATCACAGTTTCTTTGTTTTCTGTTTCTTCAAGAACTTACAATTTATGAAATGATAGTATGACACCAATGTAAGCATTATTTTATAATGAATTGTTTCCAAGGACAACCATAAACATTTTTTATCCATGCTGGGATTACTCCCTGGGTAAAATTGGAGTGTTACCAAACCCAGCACATCTGTGTGGAAAAAGGCCACACACACACACACACACACACACACACACACACACACACGGTCGTGACAATGCTTGCTCATCTGGGATCATGCGAGGCTGTGGGAAGGGACAGAGTATCAAAATAAGCTGGAAAGAGTGGAGGAGTAGCTGAAAGGAGCCCAGCAGAGGGGACACCCATACTGAGAGCGGAGGAGGAAAGCATCTGAGCTGGCTATATGAGGAAGAGGGCAGTGGGCACATCTCAACACAAAAACATCTCCTTACAGCTCTGAATATAAACACACACATATGCATGTGCAAAACAGAACCGTGTAGGCAGAAAGTTTCATGAATAAAAAAATAGTTGCAATATGTATAGATGGAAAACATTTTCAGGTGCAGATGATCCACACAAAACTTTACCAGACTCACTCCTCACTTCATCCTTGGTCATTACTCTATGCAAAGAAACACCTTTCCAGCAACACACATATTAGCAATGTATGCAGATGTAAAAGGCATCAGTCAATTTTGTTGCTGGCTATTTAAATATATAGTCAATGGTATATTCTGTCCATAAGCTTTCTGACAGTCATCGAGAAATCTAAAAATGTAGGTATTAGGAAATACTGAGGGTTTCTACTGTGCTGTAGCATTTTAGACTAAATATTGGTGTCCTATGATCCATAAGAAAGATAATTGTATAAAATAGTTGATGACTGTACTTTAATGGCAGTTGAGATTGACTCACCCATGGGCTTTGCATGCTTGGGCACTGATACATGTGTGGGATGCTTAACAGGAAATATGCCTTCCCCATACACGAAATATAGATGTCAAAGGACCAGGGCGCAAAAATACTGCCCACACCCATGAACAGTTTTTTGCCTAAGACCACTGCTGTGGTCCAGCTGTGGGTGGACTAAATAATCATTTAGCAATAGGATTACTAAGGAGAACAATTGCTCAATGATTACAGTAAGGAGATCACTACTGGCCTAGAGGGACTGATTGGCACACTCCTCCACTTGCTAAACAAAAGCTGACATCTTCTTTTGGGGGCAAATTTGAATACAGTCATTTACTTAATTTGTTCCATGACACAGTCATGTCATTGGAAATTAACATGTCTGTCTTCATTAAAAATAAAGTATTTGCTTATATTAACAAGTTTTTCACAGCTAAAGAAATCTACTCTGCTGATTGCCTTACTAAAGATTCAGAATAGAGTGTGGTGGGTTTGTATGAATAAAATCCAAATGTAATAAAAAGAGCTATTAACAATATTTGATAGTTGATGTAAAGCTGAGGGCTTGGCTGCATGGTCCATAATTTTGCAAAAGTAGGACCTGTTAATTGTGGCCAAATTACAGTTTGGAGCTATTCAGATGGATTTTTATATATTGCAACTTCAAATGTCCTCTGCAGTTATAACTTGATATAATTTTCTATGCTTCCTGGACTGAACTGTTGGGGTGAGTTGCTGGGTACTGCTCTGCAGCTACTAGTTTTCATCTCTGCAAGAGATGAATTTGAGTCTGGGCCAAAAATTGTGTGGATGAACATATGGCCAAATTCCATAGTACTTCTGTAGTACTTTCTTCTCAGACACAAACATACATAGGTTGATAGCTATTTGCCATCTTGTCCTGTATGGGTAAATGAAAATGCCTTCATTTCTCTGCTCATCCACGTAAAGCTTTAGCTGATGGTAAGTGTCATCACAGCTTGAAGTGAAGGCCTGAGGGAGGAAAGATGAGTCGGTTCTTGAAAGCTTTGGTAGAATCAGAACAAGGAAGGAACGAGGTCCAGAGCCCTGGGCAGCAGCATTTCCTACAAAAGCAGCTGAAGAGTGGCACCTACTTGAGCCCAGCCCAGGGGAAGGAATACCTTTAAAGTTGTTGCTGTCTCATTGATGCAGTGGTCCCCTGGGACAGTGAAGGTCATTATCTGCTGGTCTTCTGGGCATACACTCATGCTCCCTTTGGTCTGTTGCCAGTGGATCTTGCTGTCTCACTAAGCGTGTGAATGAAGCTATAGGAAGCATGGGAGGACAGAAAGAGTTAGAGGGACAGGGAGTGATCAGGCTGAGTGAAAGCCATACTGCAGTTTTGATTCACACACTGAACATACAATGAAAATTAGAATAAAAGCATCCTGGAAGTTGGGGGAATTTTGTGTATGGATGGGAATGAAACTAACAATAACAGCAAATTCTGAGTTAGTTCTAAATGGATGCCTACCTGCAGAATTTTAACAAGTAAAATGGATGCCTACCTGCAGAATTTTAACAAGTAATAGAAATGAAGACATCTGTATCTTAATTCAGAGTAGCCTTCTAATCAAGTTCTGCAATCTACAGTTGGTATTCTATATCTATATTGATATTGATATATATATTGATATTTCCTTCTTTCTGAGTCCAGGACCAGACACTGACAATCCCTACATTCTAGTGTTAATTCTGCCACCTACGGTATCTACCAAATGCCTGAGAGCATCTTGGTTTTGCAACAGGGTAATGAGTGTGGGAAAGGGTAATCAAAAGTATTGATTAGTGAAGATGCATAGGTACTTTGCAACTCAACAGCTTCTTGGAGTTGCTAGACATAGTGTTTGCATTTTTGTAAGCAGGCAGTTAAATCCATGCACCTTAAGACTCTTAAGCAAAAGTGGCTTTATGTTTCCAGAGGTGTAGAGAACTCTTAGCTTCTGTTCTCTCCAGCAGGTTATTCGGTTGTTGAACACAACTGGAAATCAGTCAAGCACATAAAGAGATAACTTCTTAACATTAATCATGGAAATATGGGTATCTAATTGTAATCTGAGTAAATAATAAACATGATCATTTAGTTTATACTGGATTAAGATAGCACATACTTTTTGCTCTTCTTTGTATTTGAAAATAGTCCAATACCTATAATAGTGGACAACATTCATGATCGAATTAAAGGGAATGATGATTCTTTATCAGTCATCTGAAGAAAAGCCTAAAGAATTGCTACATCTGCACTCTTCCTGGCATAAGAACAGGAACCTTAGGTTGATTACACAGATCACTGTCAGGTCCCTATTGTATATTTTACCCTAGGCACAAACTAAGTTAATATTTTATTAGGCACTCATCAGATTGAAGAAAAGTAGTGGTGGAGGCAAAGTGATGGAACAGTCATTTGCATTCCTATGAGACTCTTATAAGTAAATAAAGTTGCTTCAAAAGAAAAAAAAAAAAAAAAAAGGTGAGAGTGAAGTTCTGCATTCCTGGAGTTATTCCCAGGATACTCTATCCACGAAAGCGCATGCTGTTATTAGTTAAATTTAATAGACATGTAGCTTTTGGCCAGCAACTGGGTGCTCCTTTCATAGAACAGAAAAACATAGCTTTCATCTGGTCATAAAAAAGGTAAATTAGTGGAAAGCTGTTAAAATCATAGCCTCTAAAGGCACACAAAAAAATTTTATGCAATTAGCAAACTGAAGTGCATGCTTTCATTGAAAAAAAAATTCCATTTGTGTAAAATCATTAAACAGCTATTTTACTAGCATGACTTTTTTTCTTTTCAGATATTGTATGGAGTCTTCTGTGGCAGACTTCCACCCAGTTGTAATTTTAGGTGCATTTCTTTGGCAAATAAAACTAGACAGCCAGCAACCTGGTTATAGACTTAGAGTTGGAAATGAGTTTCTTTTTTTCAGTCTAAGAGTTAGATCCATTCTGATCTATTTTTACATAATATTTGCTTGTGCTGAAATCGACAGGGCTTTGAGAAACCTAGTTTGGTCAAAAATGTCCCTGCCCTTTTCAGGGTGGTTGAACTTTGAAGGTCTGTTCCAACCCAAACCATTCTGTGATCCTATGAAGTTAGGTATGAAATACAAGATTAGCTTTCACTGTGCCCATCTTAATTTCTCATCCATCACATGCATTCCATTACCTTCCATTTGCACAACCTCATCTGCAGTTGGCGTGAATTTGATGAGAAACTTATTTGTCAGAAAGCAGAGAAATCTGTGCTGTCGCAATTGTTTTATGGCCTTTTAAATGCCTGCAGCTTCATGATACAAATTTTAGCCAAGTGGTTTTTTAACCACAAAGCCTTAACAACCATAATAATTTTAAAATCAAATGCAGCAACAGAATGTTAGAATGCTCTGACAAAAGTATAGGTGAATAATAGTAAGGAAACTTGTATTTGATGACACAGAAAGAATATGAGATTAAACCTAGCTGTAAGAACCTAACTGCAAAAGGTAACAAGCATATTCCGTTGTAACATTTGGCATGAAGATTGTATGGAATTTATAGGCTTTTTAAACTGCTTTGAAGTTCCTGTTCAACTTAAGAGAGGGATGATACTTTTACCTTAGGGCATCAATTACATAACCATTGTGCTTGTCTAGCTTGGGACGTGAAAGTCAGAAAAAGGAGGAAATAATTTACTCTGCGATTTTTAACAGTTAACTCAGTTTTGAACCTTCAGTGACAGGCAATCTTAGCTTTACAAATTCCCAATTGGAATTTGGCTGTGTGGAAGTAACTGGTCAACCTACTTGTACCTCTTGGCCTCTTCATTATTTCTATGAGAACAGGTCTCCTTCACATCAGGCAGTTGGGTTTTAGCACCTAACATGACAAGAGAAGGCTGCTGTTTGATGACTCAGTTTCTTATTTTCTTAGAAGACTTATTTTCTTCTCCATCCTGTGATGACAGTGGCATCAATTATCTTGACATCCTTCTTGGCCTCGACCCAGATGTCACCGAGAAGCTGAGGTGCTGAAGGACTGTGTTGGCAATTGTGATTCATTCATGACCTAAACTGCCACAATTTTACCTTTCCTTCATGGTCCCTGTATGCTTTAGAGGATGGTAGGAACCCTTTCATGCCAGTTTTTACGATGAAATGTCTTCCCGCCTACAAAATCCCAATAAGCATTTAAAGGCAGAGGTCAGGGTTGATTCATGCACCATGCACACAAATACAAGCCTCAAATATACGTCAAATTCTCATGCTCAGTTTACAGATGACCTGTTGTAGGGTTAGAAGGGGAAGGAATAAGTAAAACACCTTCCCATGGATCCTTGTTGGTCTCAGCTCTGAATTAAGCTCTCCAAGCCTGTCTCCCATCTCATTTATATGCCTGATTCAGCTTCCACTGAAGTCAATGGAGAGACTCCCATTGAGTTTGATGGAATGTAGATCAAGCTCTTATGCTACCATAAATCAAAAGTGCAAGGCTTATTTATTGCTTTTGTGAGCACCATAGCAAAAGGCTGTGTCAGCAGACCTGCTAAAACCTAACATATTGCATGGCTTATAAATTTGCCATAAAGTTTGACTGGAGACTAAAAAGTTGGCAACCAAGCATATGGCCTTGGTGAGAATTCAGTTTTTCTCTGTTTTTTGCAAAATGCAAAATAATTAGGAGTGACAATTTGTTAAGTTTAAAGCTGCAACAAAATAAACAGTGGGTTTTGGTGAGTTCTTCTTCTGTTTTACTGTTTTCTCCTTTGTTTGGATCTGAACCAAGAGGTTTTCTTAGATTTTAACCCTGCAGGCGAATAGCACTATTTTGCCTTCAAATATCTTAAGAGAAATGAGATGATTGTTTACAATAAAATTTGCCTGCCTGAAGAATCCATTTTGGTTCCTCATGACAGAGTTTGTGAGACTGGTTGGCATGCAGTTATGGAAATAATTTTCCTGTGTTCTCAATACTGCTCATATGTTTGTGAGCATGAATATTTTCACTGCCCTGTCTTACATTCAGGTTTACCTTGCTGTTCACAAAAATGTGATCCTGAGCTAACAGATTACGCCAAACATGCTTCAGCTGTGGATGGGACTGTATAATTATGCCCTGAGCATGAGCTCTGATCAGACACTCCAGAACACCAACAGCAATCTGTTGGTGTATTGGTTTAATACTCCCTTTAATTTTTGAGGACAATACGCTTCATTCCTTTCTCTCCTAACGTGCTTATATCTCAGGCTTAGCTAACATATCGACAGGGTATATTTATTTTTCTTTTTGAGGTCCTCTGTGAAATATTTTGGCATTTTTGCTTTGTTTCTTGCACAGACACTTTTGTCTCTTACAGTAAATTAATAGATAACATGCATAAAGAAAGGCAAATCAAGTCTTCTGTCCAGGCTTACATAAAATTACCTTGGTTTTAGGTATTGTTCTATGTACTATTTCATGTATTTAACACTTCACAACAAACGCAGCTGCCTTTCAGGAGGATGCCACCTAGTTAGGAGGTGCAGAATGGACACTCTTTGAGGGATCATCAGGAGATGTTGCTCATGAGG
Source organism: Fratercula arctica (assembly GCA_947846985.1). Taxonomy (NCBI): domain Eukaryota; kingdom Metazoa; phylum Chordata; class Aves; order Charadriiformes; family Alcidae; genus Fratercula; species Fratercula arctica. Next base: position 58,311,581 of record CANTUZ010000001.1, on the reverse strand, counting down.
GAAGCACAACGCCCCTTCGGATTTCCCATATGTGCTGGGTGTTTCTTTCCTACAGTCTCCTAATGAATGCGGCATACTCTGCCCTCCTCAGCAAACCAGGCACAGTGCCTACTGCAAGGCAGAAGCAAAAGAGCAATTGCTTTTCCTGTTGCACTGCCTCCCCACACCATTTTTCTGCTGAGGCACTCCACAGGGGAAACAATCTTTCCTCTCTTGAGGGCAAGGACTGTTCTCATTATCCCCTTTTATGCTGACCATCTAGTAGGATGAAGAAGGGACTGTTTAGTTCTTCCTTCTCTGCATGTCCTGGATGCTGGCTCTCAACCTATTTCTGCATAAAGTATTTTCACTTAAATTGAAATGTAGTTGATCAGCCATCTAAACACAAGCCAGACTTGCTGAAGGCTGTAAGAGGTCAGTTTTTTCCTGGCAGCTAAAACCAAAACAATAGTAAAAGCTCAGCTCACACTGAAACCCTCCTCTGGTCACTATAAATACTATGGGAAAGAACGCCAGCCCCAGTGAAAATGAATGTTAAAAAATGCAGTCTGCTACATGACAGTTAAGATCTGCCTTCGATTTTCACCATGCAACCACCTGAAAACTCAGTGACACCAGGTGGATGGAACAGAGGTCTTTCACCATTGCAAAACATGCAGTGTATTTTGGAGAATGTCAGACTTTGATTCCGAATGTCCCTAAGAACGCTTTTCATGGCAATGCATTCCTATTTGCTGACTTTTCTCTTTCCAAAGGTCTTTGTCCCCTTCCCTTTCCCCCCTCCACTTTTTATGGGCCTCAAATGAAACTCAGTCCATTTCTTTTACTTTTTGGTTTTGTTTTGTTTTTCTTTTTTTTTTCCCCCTGAAGATGGTTGTGTGAACTTGTTTCATTCTGATGTTTAAAATCAAATGATGAATGCTGTCATTATTACTACCAAGAATAACTGAGTAAGGAGTTCTCCACTAGCTATCCAGCCTTTGTGTTGCTGGGCCTTTTTGTGCTATTTGATTAAAGTTTACCATTATGAATATGAATGCCATTATTCCTTTATAAAAAGATTATTGTTGTGTCTATTTTTCATCTGTATTGACCTTGTTCTTTCTATGTGACAGGAACTTCATTCATATATAATCACACTGAGATATAAAAGTGGCCCATGAAATTGGGTCCTGGAAAAAAAAAGGAAAAAGGGCTGTGACCTAGATGTTAAAAAAAAAAAAAAAACAACAAAACATTTTAGTTTAAAAGTTTTCTTGGCTTTTAGATTGTTTGTTTGTTTGTTTGTTTTTAATTACTGCAGCATAATGAACAGGCTGACGAATTTATCACTCCCTCCTGAAAATCTGAAAAAAAAAACCCAAAGAACCAAAATCCTTGTGGGAAGGTTGTTATTCGTAGCAATGGCTCTGACTTCCTCACTGTTCCAGTTCGCTTCTGATCTGCAGGAAGTAAGGACCTATTTGCCACTTACAAGAGGAGTTCATTTTGGTGCTAAATCAGTCTTTATCTCAACAGAAAACCCACCTGTAAGAAAAGAGACTTTATTCCCAGAGGACTCTATACCTATGGTTTTTTACAGTTTCGCCAGTGAGCTGTTTTTCTTTTCTCTCTTGCATCTCTGACTTGTTTCAAACAATGCTAAGGGGTAACAGAATAAAAGTGATATAGTAAGGGCAGAATCCCACTTGCTAAAATTTTTTAATAACTTGATGACTGGAATAACTGAGAACTACTGCTGGGGCTTTGAATTTCTACATTCATTCATAGATTCACAATGAAAGAGTTTCTCAGCTTTTCTCATTATCATTGAACAGTGCATACACATGTCCTCCTACTAATTTATAACCTATGTTTGCCAGCTACTCAAAGCATGAACCAAGATTATTGCAATTTTAGCAAGCCTGAAAACAGGGCAAGGTTTTCTCAAAGCTATTTTTATTTTGGAATAGGTTTGCCTTACTGGATGTAGGATGTTTTAAGTGGTAATCCAATATTAACTCATCTTTCAAAACAGACAAAAAAAGGTCTTTTGTTAGTGGAGGTGGTAATTAACATGTAATCCACATTAAAATTGTCCAGTTTTATTTTATGTTTGCACAGGCTTACATGGCTAGCTTAGAAGCTGTGTCTGGAAGGCAATCAAATACGGACTTTCAACACTGATGATTCATCAACCCTCTGCTAGTGGTTATTTTAAGTGTCATCGTTACAGTTTTCAAGTGAAACTTGGAAAGGAGGGAAGGAAGGAGGGAAGGAGGGAAGGAAGGAGGGAAGGAAGGAAAGAGGGAGGAAGGAAGGAAGGAAGGAAGGAAGGAGGGAAGGAAGGAAGGAGGGAAGGAGGGAAGGAGGGAAGGAAGGAAGGAAGGAAGGAAGGAAGGAAGGAAGGAAGGAAGGAAGGAAGGAAGGAAGGAGGGAAGGAAGGAAAGAGGGAGGAAGGAAGGAAGGAGGGAAGGAAGGAGGGAAGGAAGGAAGGAAGGAAGGAAGGAAGGAAGGAAGGAAGGAAGGAAGGAAGGAAGGAAGGAAGGAAGGAAGGAAGGAGGGAAGGAAGGAGGGAAGGAAGGAAGGAAGGAAGGAAGGAAGGAGGGAAGGAGGGAAGGAAGGAAGGAAGGAAGGAAGGAAGGAAGGAAGGAAGGAAGGAAGGAAGGAAGGAAGGAAGGAAGGAAGGAAGGAAGGAAGGAAGGAAGGAGAAAACTATAACCCCCTAGGAGAATGTTTACTCCCTTTTGCTCATGTGTTTTTCACTTCACAAGCCACCCAGCATTATTTTATACAGGAATTGACACAAATGCCACTGTTCCACTTTGAAACGGATCATGTGTTGAACAATTTTCATTTACCAAATGATGTAGTTGTATGTCATGAATATACAGTATATGCTGAATATATGTCTGTATTCATAGCAGAGCACATAATTAACACACTGAAGATGCTGAGCAGTTACGCAACCCGTTAGACCTTCCTGGAATCTCAAGAAGGCTCTGTTATGTGAATGAGAAGACTACACTTACGTGCAGGCAAAAGTCAGGAGGTGCCAAACAGAAGGGTTCTGGTACAACTGTACCTGCGTGAGACAAAATGGAGAGCCTACTGCGCATGCCAGGTATGATTTTTCAGAATCTACTTCATCAATTTCTTATAAAATTCAAAAGATCTATTCATCCAAAGTCTGCAGTAGGAAAAAGTTGAACTCACAGTGCTCCACAGACTTTTATTGTGTAGATCTGCTTGATTTTATTTGTTTAATTAGAATAGCCTATACTTCTTTGTTATCTGAAAAATACGTAAGCTCTTTTTCTTTCTTGAAAGATAAATGAAAGTGAAATGATCTTCAAGGAGACAACAGACCTGGAAGACAGAGCTTCCAAAAGACATAATGTCTGGAGTGATAGAAATGGTTTATAATGGGGGATTAGAATAGAAATAATTCTGAAAACCTAAATACAACAAGCATGGATGTTTCTTTTTCATTATGGAAGATAAGCTAGTTAGGTAGCAGGCAGCTCCTTTGCATTAATTATACACATGAACTAATGGGGGACCAATAGATGCTCTATACTCTCAGTTATTCAGATGCCACAGATAGATAGCATTGTTCATCCACTATGTGTATAATATAGAAGCTTTATGAATTTTAAAATTCTTTTTTTTACACTTGTAATTTTAATATTTTTTTAAATGTGTAAATGTAATGCAACTGCATCACACTCATCCAGTTTCACCACAACTATGTCTATACCAAGAAATTAAACAGTATCCGTGAATTTTGCCAGGCACTGAAGTATAATCCTCTGTATTGTTAAATTGCCTGAACAACCCTTGGCATTGTTTTTGTGTAAGCCAACGAATATTCTTCCAGAAAGTTTCTGGGAACAGACGAATGTTAGTATGGGCCTGGAACAATAACCAGGAGGCATTTTGGTTGTTGTTAGGTGTGCTAAATGTACTAGTAGAGAAGTAGTAGTACTAGTAGTAGGGAATGCTTTGCTGTGTAGTATTAAGAACTCAGAGGTGGGATCTCGGAAAACATTTCTTAAAATTATCACTGCTACTGACAGAAGTGAAATTCAGGTTTTGTTTACACTTGAGCATCCAAAGCTTCATTAAGAGCAATCAAGTTTATCTATCTAATACACTACGTAGAAAGGATTTTTTATTTTTTTGACCATCTACAGGGTGGGTAGTCATTTGACACCTATTACTGTTAAAATAATATACAAATAATAATGCAAATATGATGTCTGAAACCTCTATGTCTCAATCTCTATTATGTGAATTTAAATGAAGAGTGCCTCATTTGAAGCTAATGAAGTTACAAAACTGTGAAAGCAGGATGTGAGGATTTAGGTTGCTTGGGTACATTTATGTTGCTAAACAAAAGAAGGTCTGAGGGTGAATGAAAGTACTGAGCCACAGATCTTTCACACTATTTATTTGTTGACTTTTTCCCTGGCTCTGGTCTGCTCCCAGTGGATCCCACCAGCTGCTCACAACAGTGCCTGGACATGGTCTTCAGCTCCATTGACTTCCAAGACTGCTCCTGCAAATGAGTGTGGACAAGACTGTCACAGGTTTGTCTTCCTTGCCTTACATCATCTTCTAACACTGTTGAGCTTTGTGTCTTCTCATGTGTTTTCATGCATCCTAAAGGTGGAGCACGTACTCTTGGTTTCATGCTGTAAAAACACTGTTCCAGTGGTCTACAGCATAACCCTCAAGTTATTTTAGAGAGTTTGAACAGAATCTCCTTCCCCTTAATAACAAAATGTAATAATTGCCTCACAGGCCAGAGGGGCAAAAGATTTGGGGATGTCTCCATGTTTAGTGACTGTCTGCATCTGCTGACACATGGTCCTTGACCTTACAGGTGTGGGTGTGTGTGGGCTTAAGCTACTTGTAAATCAGCCACTCAAAACTATCATGATGATCTAGGGCAACTGTGCTGCAGCAGCCCATTTATGTGAAAGGCTAAAAAAAAAGAAAGCTTACCAGAACATGTGCCAGACACACCAATGGATCAGAGAGATGTGCAGCCAAAGGAGGCTTCAGAGCACATAATTCAAAGGCAGAGAAGGACAGAGAATTAGCATGAATGTATCCAATGAATCATACTTTTTTAAAATGGGTATTAATCATTAGCTCTTGTAGCTCTTGAAAACTGCTTATTATAAAATTCTATTATTTATTGCAATAACCTTGAAATATTGCAAATATTTACAATGTGCAAAGAAAGTATCAGTATTATTTGTTGTTTAATGAGGAAATGAAGCTAGAAGACATGAAACAATTTGAGCAAATTTTCAAGATCCACATGGAAAGAGATTATTTTCTGTTTCTATGTAGATCAAATCCCACACATTCAATAGAAATAAAGTGTCTGTTGAAAATCTTGTAAGGCATCTCTCTACATCCTTAGGAATATAAATACCTTGAAAATTTGATGCCTAGTAAACATACATGCAACAAAGAAGTCCAACAGCAACAAGAGGCTCTAAAAGTCACTGTCTCTCATCTTCATCTGAGGGATGTCAATAAATAAAGACTTTGGATTCTCAGGCTCGTGAGCAATACAAAGGGCCTTTTGTGTCTGCACAACTGACTCTGAGTAGAAACACTAATGCAAGCCACACTCACTTCTCAATGCCAGCACAGACTTACAAGAGTTACCTTTGCATAGATACAATCAGAATTTACCGGAATATGCTGGAATATTCTCCACTGATTATTGTCAGCTATATTAATGCAATTACAATGGCTTGAACACTTTGGTACTTTCCAAGAACCTATTTATATAGCAGTCTATTACTAAACTCTGACAACAGCAGCACAAATTATGATGCACTTACTCATTCTGGAGAGTACTTTGTACCATGAGGAGTCTCACTTTGAATAAGGCATTCACGATCTGGCCCATCACCCTTTAATTATATATGTTTCAGAGGAGAGTGAGCATCAGGGTTTACTACACTATTTATAAAACAAACTAACAGCCAAACGTTGTAGGGTTTCTACTGCTTAAAAAACCCAACTTTCCTTCCTTTTATGAGCTCTTCTGCTGTGCACTTTAAGCTCATTTGAATGTATCAATAACATCATTGTAGTAGAGGCATCCACAGATGAGAAATAATCCCACTCTTGGAAAAATCCAGCAGCTAATTCAAACATCTGATTTGCAGAGTCTGTTTTGAAGATTAAATGCAATGTGTTTATTAATACTACCAGCAAAGCATTCTGCAATCATAGTGTGTCATCCTACTGTAAAGCATTTTAGGTTACACTGCAATAGCTATCATTGCGTGAGCCGAACACCCTCTGAAACACAAAGAAATCTGTCTGCATTGTCCCTTACATAAATATGACTACACCCGCAGAAACCAGCCTGTATCTGGCAAAAGCTAGGAGGAAGCACTTTATCCCTGCTTTTCCATTAATGGAGTGTTAGAGCTTTCCTTTGAAGTCTCTACCACTAAATATTGTCTGTGGTAGGACGCGAGCTTGAAAGAAGCAGTGCCTGAATTTGGAAACACAGGTGGGATTTTCTCAGTGTGTTAAGGGAAACATACAGGGTATTCCTGGGCACCACTGGGAGAACATAGTAGGAGTTTCCATACCCATATGCAGGAGTAAGCAATGGAAACGTGGCACAGAAAGTCTCCAACTTTCACTCGGGGCAGGTTCGAACCCTATGTCTTTTTTCCCCTTTTTACTCAGTACCTCTTGATTCTCTGTTGCCACATCACAGTGTACATTTTGCCAGTTTCCCCAACTGTGCACAATTCTAGAATTCATGGGGGATGTACATTCCCTGTTATTAAAGTTATTCTTTTTGTTTCAGAATTAGTACTGTTTTTGCTGGATTGTCAATGCTCTTCTGTGTTACACAGAGGCTGCAGATTATATAAAGTTATTAAAATACATACCTACCCCATGTAGTTTTGTCTTCATGAAATCTATTTTCAGCTTTTAACCACTAAATATTCCTCCTCATGATAGTTCCTGCTCTCTAGATACTTATATGGGCCTTTTCACTGTGGCTTACGAGCGTCTCATTATCTAACATGTTCCCCTTATCTTTAGTTAGCTTTAAAATAGCCTATCAGGCTAAAAACTATTGCCTTCCATCCAACAGGGAAGACGTGGTGGGCTTGTCAGTACTTCCTGAGGTTTGCGTGGTATAACTCTCATAAGCTTCCTCCTCCTCTCCCAGGGGAAGCTGTTCCCAGAGGCAAAAGCATTCTTCTGCAGAGGTAGCTCCAACAGTCCCCCCCCCCCCAAATGGAATAACTTAACTTTGCTAAAGGAAGTTTTACTTGGTGTAATTGCTTCTATTTAAGAGTATTTCACCCTACAGCCATGTCAGTAAATGACTGCTTTTTTCACCCCATGCTTCTAACCAAAAGAGTTAAACTGGAAAAGTTTCTAAGTGTAAAAACAACAAAGTCAGAGAGATTTCTCTGTGGATGTAAAGAAAGGGCATGGCAAAACAGAGGACTGTTTCTTTGGGTACAAAAGGTATCTGCTTTGTGTTCTAAAGCAAAGCTCAGTTGTTGCTGTCAGCCTTTATCAGATGCTACTGACAGGATCTTGGGAGATGTGAGAATTTCTTGGAGAAATAGCTGGAGAACTCCACGGTGAAGGGAAAGGGGAGAGTTACACTTGTATTCAAGATGTTCCCACTGCCTGTAAGGACAGATGCATGGAAAAAAATCTTCTCGCTTGTGCCAAGGTTTCATCTTAAACCAAGCAGCTCTTTTACTCCAGGTACTCTTTGTGGAGCAGAGCAGACTGCTCTACAGGGTCACAATACAGGGATCAGAGACCCTGCAATAAATGGTAAATATCTCTTTACGTCAAAGATGAGAGTTCCAGAGCCTGTGCTATATTTTCTGGACTCTGTATGTGAGGACACTTTGCACTGTAACATGAAGTGGAGTTCAGAAAGCCTAAGTAAGGTGCTGAATGAGTATCAGCCTAGTGTCATCTAACACAAAATATTAGGCACAGGGCCTTAGAGGAATTTAGGTCACCTGACTCAGACGCTCAGTTCACTGAGTCCGTCATAAATGCTGCCTTTTAAACGCCCTGTTTTGGAGAAGAGCTTACAGTCTACAGTGTGTAATAGAAATGACTTGATTTCTAATAATAGTCAATTAGAAGTTCTCTGTAATTGTATTTGGAAATGCAATGTAAGTGCTTCTGCTGGAAAAAGCTAATTTGTCTTCATTTTCCTATGATTTCTAAAAATAGATCAGAATTAAATGTCATGTACCTTTGGAATGTGTATGTTTGGTAACTAACAAACTCACTTTGTCACTGTTTATGATCTCAGGATTCTTTCCATGGAAACTATTATAAGGTCACTATTATCATCAAGCAGCAATGAATGCTGTTCATATTTTAGAGAGTCATTAGGGAAAGGACAATCCTAAGACCTTAAAACCCATTTGTGCATTCAGCAGGAAAGGAATGTATAGTACTTTTTTGGTGTATATATGGTTTTATGTGTTTATAGATAGACATTTTTAGTTTGAAGATTCAAAGAAGTCATGCCTGCTACCTCTTGCAAAAAGCTCCTTGTCAGCCAGACAAAATTTATTGGGTTCCTAAACTGCATCTTCCTAAATGGCATACGTTTGGATGAAGACAAAAACTATAAGGTACTATATGGCCTCAATTTCCACTAGCACCATTTAAGGGCATCCATCACCTTGCAGAACTGAGGTGTTTGATCACTGAAAGGCAGCTTCTAAACTGTCCCCTCTAGGAGTACAAAGAAGTCTTAAAGTGAATGTAGCTGTACTTTACCCCCACTGGAATATTTCATTGCACTGCCACACTGGTGTAAAGGAGTCCTCAAACAAAAATGCAATGGAGAACTCAATTATGAATGTAAGCTGTCCCTGTGGAAAGTTCTGATATTTACTCAAAACCAAATAGAAAAAAAAAAAGAAAATTTTTTTCCATATTGCCCTGTATAAGGGACTCTTGCTTATTTCAACGTGTCTCATAGCATTTATACTACTGTAACAAGGGACTCCATAGCACAAAACTTCAATAGAGTACTGGAAATGTAAGCTTATGAGTATGATTTAAAAAACTTTATTGCATATGCATGATTATATGTATAATTCAGCCAATGAGTCTAACTTAGACTCTCTCTGAAGAACTGCCATTGATTGATAGGAATAGCACTGGCAGCAAAGGAGAAAACACTGTCAACAGAGAATGTAACTCACACATGTGCACACAAATATATATCATACTCAGCAGAAGAAGATGACTTTCATCAGTCAAGGCATTTGTTCACGCTTTTCTACTATTAATCTGATAACAGGTTTTCACGTTAGTTCAAACTCTTCTCTAGCATTTGAGATGATTTAATTAGAATAAAGAAGCAAACTCTGAATTTCAAGATCTGTATTAAAGCAAAAAAATATAAACACAGGGATGGATTTGTGATGGCAAGTTGAACATGGAGGTTTAAAATTGTTTTACTCAGAGTTGAAAGAGAAAAATAATGGATCAACAAAGGTGCCTAAAACCTTGATTTGTTAATCTAATAGATAAAAATATAGATGTAAATACTTGCAGCTGTTTGCTCATACAGATTCTAGGTAATATTATTTGGCAAATATAATGGTTTTATAAATAGGTATGATATAATATTCACTTTAGTGTGCCAGAGTACCTCAGCTAGTTATAGCAAATAGTGTGCATAATTCCTTTTCTTTCACCCCCTTGCCTGTCTTGTTCTTTTCCCCAAAGTAGAGTTCTCTAGTCTTACCAGACTTACCTAATGATAGTGAATTTTCTGATGGCTTTGTTCTAAATAAGACTATATTTTTACTCATTTCCTTTTCTATAAAGCTTCAGAGGCATATGAATATTCTGTATGTAGCACTTCATATTACAAATCTGGGCGTCTCTCAGGTATGGTTAGTTTATGGAAGTCAAACTTATCTCAGCAATTTAACCCCTTTAACATTTCTTATGCATGTCACCTTTTGATCAATTTGTATATTTTTGGGGAAAACAGATTTTCCCATTTTTTTAAATAAAAGAAAATTGTACTTATGTGTCTCATTTCACACACACACGTATATACATGTATAAGAAAGCTTAAAGGGAAACATTTTTATATATCCTGAATGATAGTAAAGAAGTTTAAACTAGCCTGATGCAGAAGTGAGTGGTGCTGTTTGTGAAGAAAATTGACTAAATCTGGAATACTTTCTTTGCTACACAGGAAATCTTCTGTCAGACAAAACTAGAAGGAGCTCCTTGTTTACCTGTAGTAACATAACCTTCAGTTGTCCTATAGTTCCACAAATTACTACGGTTCCCTGTGGTACCTAATAATTAGATGACATCATTTTATCACCAATGTATTGTCAAGCTCATGAAAATGTTTTTTTTTCCTTTTTTCAGCACTGACCATTAATTTACAGTTATTTTTATTATTTATCCTGCTATTTGGTTTTTTTTCCCCAGGCTTCCAAACATCTTTGTGGCAGCAGTAGTTGTGTCCTTGAGAAAGTAATTTATACCTGTGGCACTACTCAGACAGAGGCCGTCACAAGTTACATGGGTGTGCAGACTTCTTGAACAGTCTGCCACAGTCAGAAAGGGGCAGGACATCTTGGACTTTGTGGAACGATTGAAGACGAGGTGATAACTGCCTGTGTGCTCTCTGTTGGGAGTTACCGTAATACCTAGGAAATGGCCTATTCGCACTGTGTTAACTTTGGCATCCATTGGCTGATTTTATCAGACTTGCCACACAGATTAAGATCTCAAAGATGAATGTGTTTCTAGAAGTATTATTAAAAACCAAGAAGATGTAATTTGAAGAGAGATGCCTTAAATATGAGTTTACCTTAATTGCAGACTCCTGCATTTAGGACCTTGCAATGTATGCTGTGTGTTTGTCCAGCAGGCACCGTCTCAGACTACAGTCAATGACAATCTGAAGTTGTAGTCACCTGTCTAAATATAGGCATCTAGTGCCACATGAGATGCCCTAATATGTTTCTCCTAGCCTCCAGCTGCCACTTCAGAAGACCATGCAGCAGGCCCTTATCATACCATGAGGATGGTTCAAATACCTTATGAATTACAAAGGGCAACTAAATCAAGCTCTAGATCTCCACTGACTATAGTGGGCACTTAGACGGCTAAGTCTGACTGTCTGAATTTGTACTAAATCCCAGCCCAACTCTGAAGAAAGTGCACATAACAGTTTTCAACCAACAGCAAGGTGTCCATGCAGAGGGTGCTGGGATTTGCCGATCCCAGTGCAGCTTCTCTTATGAAAGCCAAGATTCTGGAGCCAATAGCATCCCCCAAGTGACCCCTTTTGAAATAAAACGGATGTAAAATAAGAAGACAAAGAGTACTGTAGTGTTTAGCCAGCAAAAGCAGACTTTTCTTTACAGTCTTGGCCATCATCCTGTCTTCAGCCTTAATTTTAGACTTTCCCCCAATCTCACTTGATAAACTGCACATTCAGACTATTAAGTCAGAACAATCAACATGTGAGGAGCGATGACATTCTTCTGGGCTAGGACTTCCCATTTGAATTTATCTTTCAGAGTCTCTCTCCCACCCTTAGCAAAGAGCTAAGAGTGGTTGCTCTTTTAGCAACCATTGAAAAGACATTTCAGCAAGCGCCAGAGCTGCACAGGAGGCAGTCGGCCTTGGTTAAGTTGAACTGGCCACCAGCAAGTACCATCCTCTGCATTTCCAAGAAGTTTATGAAGCCTTGCCTCTACCAGGTACCAGCCCCCTCCTGCCTGCCTTTGCTTCCTTCTCCCCCTCCCTCTCCAGGCCTGAGTCTCACTTGGGCTTTGAGCTGAGACCCCTGTGCCAGATCTGCCTCCTTACAGCCATTCCCTCAGATCTGGCTGTTATTTCTTGGTAGTACACCCATGGCAAGGGAAGGCGGCGGGTGATTAATTTGCCTAACTGGCAATCAGACAGGCTGCCTTACTGGCAGTTACATTTTCATTTTGTAGTCATGATCAATACGGGTCTCATTGAAATCTCTCTGGAATGCCTCTCTAGAGCTGCCAGAGCTGTTGATTGAACTTTGTGTGGTGCTGGCATTTCCCTTTAAGCCAATTTTCATTTGTAGCTCAGCAAAAGGAAATTGTTTCAACTGTTTTGTGAGAAAAGTAAGTACTGGCATATGACCCTCCTGCTTCCAGCCTGATTTCCCTTCATTAGTGTGTCCTAAGTGACAGGCACAGTGACAATTATCTGGACATTTATGCTTTTGAGACAGACTGTAATTCCAAGGTGTGCGCACTCCTATGGGCAGAACAGTCTGCATATGTGGGACATGGGACAAATAAGAGAACATCTAATTTATAAATCCTGCCAAATAGTAGGGAAAATTAGGATGCTTGTCTGGCAATATTTGAACATCCCTTGTTGTTCATATGTCCCCATGACCTTGCCAGTGTACATACAGTCTTGAAAGAACATCAGACAGTGCTCCCTTACAGAAGTCTACAGCTACAAGAAGTCAACTTAAGACTTCCCTGAAAGTCAGTGGAGCTAATGGGCATTTTGCCGATGTGATTCATCTGACTTATTTTAAGTGTCTTTTTTAAAATGAGATGAACGGCTCCCTAGAAATACCCATTTTTCTCTATTAACTTTGAAGGATGCTGACCAGCTCAGATGTTGATGTCTCCATCACAGATGTCTTTGGCCAGATGAGTGCCCCCTCCATTGGTTTTATAGATGAGGTGAATGAGCTTTTTGTGAGTGTACTGCTGGGCACTGAAATATGGGACAGGACCAGAGGCACTGGGCACCACCTGAAACTCAGGAGGATCCCTCTGAACATCAGGAAAAGCTTTTTCACTGTGAAGGTGACCAAGCACTGGCACAGGTTGCCCGGGGATGTTGTGGACTATCTGTCCTTGGAAATATTCAAAAGCCATCTGGACATGTTCCTGAGCAACAGGATCTAGGTAGCCCTGCTTGAGCAGGGGGGTTGGACAAGATGACCTTCAGAGGTCCCTTCCAACCTCAACCACTCTGTGATTCTGTGACCTGTCTGTTTAGGCATCTCAGTCCCCTTTGTAAATCTAGTAATTGTTGTCAGTTCTACTGGTGAGAAATTGTGCAAGAAAAACTAGTGTAAAACCACCAATAGACTTTCAAATAAATTAGTAGCAAAAATCAGTGTTATTTGTGGCCAACTTTTCATTATTTCTCCTAAAAAATAACACAGAACAGCTGAAAAGGTCAAGCCTTCTGATTTTGCCATATTTTAGTGAATTAGTACCCCTGAGTCACCTTGATTGGCACTTTATGAACATTAACAGCTTTGATAGTCTTTACTAATTGCCATGCTTTTCAGCTCTGGGAATACTGGAGACCCATTTCTGTCTTTATTAATTTATATATTTATTATAGCATTGTTTCCTACGCTATAATGTTGAGAGAACATTTATGAAACTGTCTTGTGGGATCATCTTTTGAGAATAGTTTTTCTCACTGAGGAAAGACTGTGCTGCGCTATACGTTGGATTTTCTGGCTTCACTGAGAAAATGCTGCAGGGGAGGTGGGGGTGGGGAGAGAAGGGGTACCTTGCATTCAGCTAAGAAAAAGAAAACCCCAAACTAACAACCTTTGAAGATGTTTTGTTTTAATTGTTTTATGCGAGTAAGGTTAGTTCAGAATGTAATAACAGGCTGTCTTGACAACAAAAGGCTGAATCAACACAGAACATGATTGGAATTATGCATGTCAATTATAATGAATCTCATTATGCAACACGAAAGCCTAATTCTATTGTAAAGGCCTGCAGTCTGCAGTCTTAAGGCTCATGTCAATGCTGAACAATAACTGCCCTCTCCCCCACGTCATAGCCATAAAGAATAAATATAAACCTCATTTCTGTAGCTTTTTAATATGCAAATTTCCTTGGGGCAGGAGAAAAGAGATTTCTTATTTTAATTAAAACCAGAAAACTGCCCTGGTCTTAAAGCAGTCCATCACGTCCAAGGCTTCTTTAGCTTTAACATTTTGCTTCCCACAGGAAAAACTGAAGTGGTGTTATTAAGTTCTCTCCTTGTATCAAAAGAAAAACCAGGAATGATAATTTCCCACATTGTACTAGCCCAGTATTGTGTTTATCAAAATAAAACAAAAATTTACATCACTGTAGTGATTAGTCTCTAATTTCTAGCAAGAAGGTTACAGTAATAAATGTGATTAGCAACACCTTTATGGAATTACAGGGTAGTAGGGGTGTTGCTCTGTGTTTTGTTACAATTTGCTATTTACCCCCATCATTTATTGCAAGTATTTTGACACTTGCGGTTGAAAAGTCTAGATTTGGGAGTTTATTTCACAGCAATAAATACAAAGGTGGATTCTCCTTTGTGAACACGTGATTGGAATGCTGCTTGAGCTCTGTTCCATAATTCATTGCTAAATAGTTCATAACTTCAGCTGGAAGCAGGCATGTAGCAGGCATTTTTATTTGCTGAAAGAAAACGCTGTTGTGACACTGTGTGACTCCAGTGGACGGAGGTATGTTGGTGATGGCAGCTGAATAAAATTCAAGACTTAGGTTCCCCGAACTGCCACGTGGCAGGATTAGGTGGGCACACTACAGCGAGGAAGCACCATCTGCATGCCTTGCACTCAAACTGCCCGGTGGCCATCAGAGAATACTTTGCAGAATGCAGTAGGACTAGTCAGTAACCTCTTGTGTTACTGGTTATTTTCAACTGACATTATGAAGAGCTGCTGCAGTTGACAGCAAAGATTATAGGCATGAATACCTCTACTCCAGCAGATAGGACTTTTGAATGCAAAACGGTTACTGGGTCTGCATTGCAGTTCTGTATGAGAATTCCTGGCTCAGGGCTAGTTCACAAACAGACTTGTACTAAAATATCCATCTGTAGCTGGGGCAAACTGAGTTTTTAAACCCCTCATTTAAAGCAAAAGGGAAATGTTGATTTCAAAAGAGTTGACGCAGAATTGCTTTGAACTCACACCTTCCTCACAGATCATGGTTATTTCCTTTTAAAAGACAGATGATAAACAAATTTTCTGGATCCTGAAAGAAACCTGCAGTTATTAGACCTAGGACAGTTATTCAATATGCAATTAGAACAACATGATGAATTTTCCTTGTTTAGAATTTCTAGCAGCTTGCATGGGAAAAGTATGATTCAGACAGATTTAGCAGCCTGAGAAAAAGAAGTTCCCAAAGCTGAACATGAAATACATTGTCCTTTCTGGCTATTTCTGAAAACCAACTTTTACATTTGTACCAACAGAATGTTACTGCAACCATGAATGGCACAAGAAATAGTAGACCCAACTGGAGAAAGGATTAAAGATAATAATTTGACAAAAATACAAAGAATAGTCTTTTTTAGGTAAAAGTTAGGTTATTCTTATTATTACTGCTTTTATTGTTATCATCATCCTCATTGGCACATTTTTCCTGAACTGGTAGAACGAAAAGAAAACAAAAAAAAAAAAAAAAAGAGGACAAATCAGCATCCAGGCCATTTCCTCAAAGACTGCAATTCCCTTTCAACTACTTGCAAAGATCTATGGGATCTTTGCTTACCACCAACCTTTTTGAATTTGTTTTGTGCTGTTTTCTCCAGCAAGAAGAAGTTAGGGCAGGAAATGACAGGAAAAAGATAGCTGCTTTGCAGGGTCAGGTGAAAGATCTCCTATTAGAGAAAGGAAGGGAAAGGGGAGGTTTTCCAGTGCCAGAGGCACAAAAGGAAAGCAGGCAGCTGGAATTCATTGTAGCCAACTCCCATCATAAAGTAAGGGTGCCTGGCCTTGTTGTAGAAAGATGGATAAGGGAAAGGGAGGGATCTGGAGCGTAATGAACTTTAGGTCCATTTTTCACTGCATCCTCACAACTGTTTATACATCTTTATGATGTGTGTAGAGCACTTCAAAACTCAGATGGACTCTGTTCACAGAGGAATTTGCACAGCCATTGCAGAGTGTATAGGTCAGGAGTCAACAGCGCACTCACAATAGTGATATCTGGAGACCGGTAACTATCAATGTACCCCAGGAGTCAATACTGGATCCAGTCCTGTTTAACATCTTTATTAATGATCTTGATGATGGAGCAGAGCGTACCCTCAGCAAGTTTGCAGATGACACCAAGCTGGGAGGAGTGGCTTATATGCGAGAGGGTCATGCTGTCATCCAAGGGGACCTTAACAGGCTGGAAACCTCATGAAGTTCAATAATGGGAAGTGCAAAGTCCTGCATCTGGGGAGGAACAACCCAGGCACCAGTACATATTGAAGGCTGCCCAACTGGAAAGCAGCTTGGCAGAAAAGGCCCTTGGGGTCCCAGTGGACATCAAGTTGAGCTCGAGGCAGCAATGTGCCCTTGCTGCAAAGAAGGCAAATGGTATCCTGGGCTGCATTAGACAAAGTACTGCCAGCAGGTGGAGGGTCATCATCCTTCCCCTCTGCTCAGCACCGGTGAGGCCACACCTGGAATACTGTGTCCAGTTCTGGGCTCCACAGTACAAGAGAAACATGAACATACTGGAGACAGTCCAGTGAAGGGCCATGAAGATGATTAAGGGACTGGACCATCTCTCCTATGAGGAAAGGCCAAGAAAGCTGGGATTGTTCAGCATGGAGATGAGAAGGCTTGAGGCAATCTTACCAAAGTATACAAATACCTGAAGGGAGGGTGGAAAGAGGACAGAGACAGTGGTGCCCAGTGACAGGACCAGAGGCATTGGGCACCACCTGAAACTCAGGAGGATCCCTCTGAACATCAGGAAAAGCTTTTTCACTGTGAAGGTGACCAAGCACTGGCACAGGTTGCCCAAAGAGGTTGTGGATTCTCCATGCTTGGAGATAATCAAAACCTCTCTGTACATTGTCCTGGGCAACAGGCTCTAGGTAGCCCTGCTTGAGCAGGGGGGTTGGACAAGATGACCTCCAGAGGTCCCTTCCAACCTCAGCCACTTTGTGATCCTGTGATTATCTTAATGAATTGGCCAAGAGCTCTTCCTAAGTCATCTGCTTCAGCTGGTTTTCTTTATGCCTATGGGGATCATGGTCAGCATCCTGCTGCTGACCGTCTTCATGAAACTCGCAAGTTACAAGAATCACCCAAAATCTGGATTTACTCAGGAAAGAGGTGATAGAGGTGGGTATTCTGGTGCTATTACCAGCTTTATATTTCTGAGGTATCATTTGTGTTTGTAGCAGTGCACATGCTTTCTTTTCTAAACTGCCTTATTTTCCTACTCTCTTCCCATAGGGAGCTGCTGGACTGCATGCTGCCTGTCTGTCCCAAATGTCACTCTCTGCACACCACATCACTCTCATTGAATGCAGGCATGGAAAAAATGAGCCACTCTGTTTACTGGTAATCTCATTAATAGATCTGTGGCCCAGGGTGGGCGAGGACTTCACCTCACAGCTGGCACCAGTGTGTGACGCAGTCTACTGCAGGCCGCAGTGAGTGTGCAGGCAGTCAGCAGTTGGTGGGGAGAGGCGGTCAAGAACAGTAGCAATCACTTCCTGTTTTCTCATGTTTTGTCTCTATATAATATGGACGATAGAAATATCAGAGAGAGTTACCGTGTCACTTCCATTTATAGCTAATAGACTGCAGGGCTAGAAAACCAATTTGAGTTCAGCGTGTTCCCAGATGCAGTGCCAGAGACCTGTATTGTCCAACAGACTCTGAAATCATGACAGCTCCCAAAAGCAGAAGGAGTGGCATGGAGGAACATTAGGAAAGCACTGTAAAGTCCTGCTGGTCCATGCACCAAGTAGGTTCATGCTTAAAGGCAGCAGAGTCCTGAGGTTCTTTAGACAGGATGATCTGGTTGGGCTTGCCACCAAACAGCATCACTGCATGACAAGTTTGGGCCCATGCCCATGTTTGAAGTGCAAAAAATGATCTAGCCAGAGTATGGGGAGTGGATTGGAGAGCAAGAAGGGCATGCTTGGATTATTTTAATTTTTTTTTTTTTTTTGGCATTTCTGTTTATTAAAAAAAGGCTAAAATAATGATGTCTGCAGTTCTCTGGGATTACCATACTGTAATATCTCGCTTTGGAATCTGGAAATCTATTGTTAGCACACGAATCTTTAAGGAGCTGTAATTGGCACCTGGAGACATAAGTGCTCTCCTAGAAAGGGTAGCTACTACCTGAAAAAGCCATTATAATTTTCTGTCAAATGGAAAAGTAAATAGCTGTATAAACTAATATTATCAACCAGTGAATGCTTGCATTGTCAGCAGCAGATGTCAGGTACGGTACACCCAGATCTTTGGTTGCTTTCCCGATGCTATCTTCTCCTAGGCAATATTTTATTTTTACACACACATTGTTGTACTAGAAATAAAACTGGACTGCAGGTTTCTCTGGTCTGTGAAGCTTTTTTTCTGCTGCATAGACAAAGCAATGGATAAGCTGGGTGAGTGACCGTAGAGTAGACAGAGGATTCCCCAGGTAATACCTTGTGCCTGGAGATTCTCTCCCAAGGTCAGGCTCCCGAGACTTATGGTTTCCTGTACACAAGTTGTAAAAACAAGTCAAAAGTATAATGGTATCTGCAGTGGCAAAGAGTGAAGAAAGGACAGACTGTAATGAGGCACCACTGCAGACAATTCTCTTTGGTGCAAAGAGCCGTCAGACTTTTTGGGTAAAATAAACTTACTACCCCTGTGGGAAGCAGGCCACCCCAGTATTTAGGGAGCCTCACACTTTACAGATCTGCATGCCCATGCTTCTTCTGCCACAGACCACCTCTGTGACCTCTGGTGTGTCATTTAAGGACAAAACCCTCCAAGTTTTTAATATAGTTTACCTTTGCTGAACTCCAGTTCTGGCTGGACCATCAGGTAAACAGAGTTGATATTTTGGAAGGCTGGCAGCTTGCATATGTAGTCTTAGCTCTAATAAAAGATCTTGGCCAGTCAGTAGGGAAGCAGAGGGTGTCTGTCACTGTGTAAAGAGGCAACACTTTAATACAGAGCTGGGTGCAACCTTGAAGAGGAGGGATGGGGGGGATGGACTGTGGGGCAGATCTGCTGCTTCCCTCCCCTAGGAATGCGGACTCCAAAGGGGGCAGTGGTAACGGGGAGGAGAGGGTGAAAGGGAAGGGGGAAAAGAGTACAACCACTTCCTTCTCCAAGAATGCCTATCTTTAAAATATTGTTGACATGAGAAAGAGAAATATATTTGCCTCCCTGAGTGTGCTCTTAGTTTATGGTGAGCTAACTAGGTTTATCGGTGATATTTTTCTATCAGATGTGTGGTGAATTGCACTGCTTTCAGGAAAACCTATTATTTCTATTACAATATATATACATACACGCCAGTGGACTCTCAAATGTGCAGTGATCTTTTTCAGTTTAATAAATAGCAACACAAGAATTATCTGCTCTTTGAGTTTTAATCTGTGAAATGCAGTTGGCAGAAGTGCTTAGCACAGGATTTTATTTTTAGTTTTATGGATATTTGATTATAGGCAAATGAAGACCATGCAGTGCATCAAGGAAATATATATGATCATTATGGAGATGAAAGTTTTTAATTCAAGAAAATAATCTTCGGTTACAAAAAATTGCAAATTTAACATTCTGATTAAGGAAAACATCCGCATGATGAAGCCATTGGTGTCCATTTTATACATATAGAACAAAGTGTAGGTACTTAAGAAAAAATGTAATTATGAAGCTCAGGTATCTGGATCCGGTCCTGCAACAAAGCAGAGAGTTTAAGGCATGTTCTGTCTAAACCTCTTATCGAGTTCTAGCTCACCTTTGGCTCTTGCTTTTCAGAAATCAGGGGGCGTATTTTGACAATTATTTTTAAGAAACAAGCTTCTTGTAAAACAAAATTGTTTCCACGGAAATGGTCACAACATAGGTGTAAAATTGCAGATGTGAATCTTCCTGGAGCAAGGGAACAGTGGAAAAGTAAGAAGCCCTTCCACAGAGATAAAACACAAATGCATTCATTCGATATATGAATAATTCCTATTACTGACAGCTGTTCTGTTCATAATTTCTCAAAGGTACTTCTCAAATCAGCAATTATTTTTAAACAAAGTATTTACTAATTCTGATCTCCCCTCACAATTGTTGTTACATCATGATTTGCAAGCAAATAGTACAGTACAATATATGAAAGTAAAAAGGAAAAAAAAGACATCCCTACAGAACCGGTGTATGAACACGAGGCTATTGAATGATGATTTACACCTGGAATAATCGCTGCCACGAGCCCCTTTGGAGTGTGCAGCTGGAATTAGAATTCCTGAGGAGGAATCCTAAGTGAAGGGCTGCAGCAAGGTCTGTCTTGTCTCTTTTTTTTTTTTTTTTTTTTTTTTCCCCCTGCCCTTTTTTCCTAAAGAACAAAAAAAACCCGTCTCTCCCTGTCTGGACGGAATGGTACTGTCCCAGACAGAAAGGTCCCCATAGGCCAAGCTATTCATGTAGCACCAGGCTGCCGGGAGTACCAAGCTATGGCAGGGATAGGGAGCAAAACCAGGGAAACAACTGCAGTGCCTGCATGACAATTAGCACGGTACAGATTGGCTTTGCTTGCCAGTCGTGAAGAAAGAGAGACAGAAAGGGAGGAAGAGAGAAAAGAGAGAGAAAGAAGAAAAAGAGGGAAAGAAAAGACAAAGAAATCAGAAAAGGGAAAAAAGAGAGAAAGAAGTGTTAGGACTACTTAAGGCAATATTTCAAGACTTCAAAATGAATCAAGAATAAAAAAGACAAGGCAGCAAATCAGTCTTTTTGACCCAAGTTATTTTGTAAAGCGATAAAAATGTTGTTTATTATTTTGCTTTAGAGAATATTAAAAATCTTTTGCTAAATAAATGTGTGAATAAATTCACTGAGTGTATGCAAGATTCCCTGACTGACTGTGTCTCTGAGTGCCTTTCTCTTCTTTCAGGCCTTTTTAAACTGTTTGTCCATACTGTTTATGAAGACCACAATTGCATTTGTGCTTCTTTGACCAAAGGATTCATTTTAACAGATTAAAAATCCTTATAAATGAGGACAACCCCAAAGAGAGCAGGTGTAAGCATATTCACTGAATATTCTCCACTGTGTCAGTAATAAAAACATTTTTCAGGGTAGCATTGCAGGGTGATGTATGGGGGTTTATGTACATCACTGCTAGTAAATCCAGCAGGAATAACCAATGTATATATCTGCATGCTGAAGGGGAACAGAAACAACTAGTTACCACCCTCGTATCATGTCCCCCGACAAAGCACATAATTTTTTCAACAAGGGAGATTTTTTATCGTAATGAAAAATGATGCATATAAGAAGTGGCTCCTTAATTATAATTTGGATTATTTTAGTGGTATTCCAGTCTGGAAAACAGTCATCATTCCCCTGTTTCTCCCCACCCACTCACACTCTGCTATTCATGATTTTCCTGTCATGCAGACATCCCAACTGTGTTCTCATCTTTATTATTTTATTCCACATTTTATAGAGTGCTGTATTTTCACTTTTGGTTAACGTAAACAAAGAGATCATCTTAAATTTCCTGTGATCAACAACAGTTTAAACCATCCTTACGATGGGTTTCTTAGTCTTTAAAAGCTTTCACCTTTTAGAATCTTTAAGACTCACTAACCATTACTACCCTGCATATGCAATCACAATAAAAGCTTTGCAGAAAGAGGAGTACCAAAATGCTAGGCAAACTGGACCAACCTAAGAAAATAATCCTACTAAATAATATATATGCTAAATACATGCATAGAAATTTTTATGCATTTATAGAGAGATGGATCTATACATGCATATATAGACATTTATGTAGACATTTATACATAAAGGTTTTTCATTTTTTTGTGATTGACACCTTAAACCACTCTTGGCTTCCTTGGATATCCAACAATTCTTGGCAGCTCTCTGAATTTGGCCCTTCATGACATTTCAGATTGCATCTCCTGCTTTATTTGGTTTCTTTGCCCCATGTGGACTGACTTGCTCCAACTGATTTTTTTATCTCGTTATTTACCTCAGCTAAGGCTTGGCCTCCATCACCTTCAGCGGGGAGGAAAAATGTGAAGTCTTTTTGAAATATCAGTCAGATTGATGGTCAAAACCCAAATGTCTTAGTCAGTGTAACACAGTGTTGTGATGCATAAGGGCAGGTTCACATGGTTAAGCCGACAAGATGGGTTGGCTCACTGGCCCTGGGCTCCCTTTCTTCATCCCGTGTGCATGCTGACATTCCCTCACTCAGGCTGGCTCTGCAGCTTGTCTGACCCTGCACCGAGATCACTCAGCTGGTAGGAAAACCACAAAAGCAATGGTCTGGTTCAGAGGGTTACACCTGATGGGTCATACTCTCCCTAGAGGATGCAACAAAGTAGGCACTGCAGGGGTCTGTCCTTGGATCTGTGCTGTTTAACATTATCAATGACCTGAAGGGAGGCGACAAAGGGCACTCTCATTAAGTCTGCAGATTACATGAAATAAAGGGGACCAGTCAATACGCCCAGTGGTAGGGCTGCCGCCCAGAGGGACCTAGACAAACTGGAGGGATGGGCCAACAGGAACCTTGTGCAATTCAGCAAGGTTGTGCACCTGGGAAGGAAGAGTCTCTTGAAACAATAAAGATGCAGGAAGAGACTACCTGGGAAGCAACTCTGGAGAAAGGGCCCTGGGAGCCCTGGGAGCCAGTAGCGAACCCTTGCAGCAGAGGTGGCCAGCAGCGTGTAGGGCTGTAATCAGCAGGAGCACCACCAGGAGCTTGGGGGATGTGGTTGTCCCCTCTGCCCAGCACTTGCTCTTAGAACACATCCGGATATTGAGGACAGTTGATTCACACACACCTCCCCCCATCCTCCCCTACAGGAAAGGTATCTACAAACTGCAGCAAGTTCAGAGCAGGGCACCCACAATGGCTGGGGTTGGAGAACTTGCCCCATGAGGAGAGGCTAGGGGAGCTGGGTTTGTCCATCTTGGGGCAGAGGTGACTTGGGGATTAACTATTATCAGTCTGCCTGTATCTACGAGGTCTGAAAGGATGGAGTCGTACTCTTTGTAGTGCTGCATGTCAGGAGGACAAGAATCAGTGGGCATAAAGCTGGATATGAGAAGACACTTTCTCACCATGAGGACAGGGGGGCACTGGAACAGGCTGCCCAGGAAGGTTGTGCAGGCCCCAGCCTTGAAGGTTTTCAAGACCTGACTGGACAAAGCATCCTGATGTGATCTCAGAGCTGACCATACTTTGAGCAGGTAGTTTGACTAGAGACAGCCTTAGATCCTTTAACATCTGGATTATTCTGTGATCCTATGAAAAGTGAACAGTTTTCTGCTGGTTTAATGAGATGAGAAAGGCTCAGTTCCAGTAAGCATTAAACTCAAGACACAGGAATGGGAATTTTGTGTCTGGCAGTAGAATCAGTTTAGACTGCTGTGGGACCATGGCCCAAGTGGTTGGAAGTGTCTTGAGCCAGTTTCCGTGTAAGGCTCTTGAGTAATTTGTGGGGCATGGAGTACTTTTTCTCCCTATCTTGTCTGGTCAATTTGAGTTCAAATACAACTTTGGGAAGAGATATGGAAAAGAGAAACTGAGAGATGTCCACACACTGAATCAGCCTCTCTGAGCGTGTTGTACCTTATCATTTTTATTTTGGAATGGATGAACTTGGAACAATCTTGCTGTGAAGAAAGAGGTATGGAGGAATAGGTAGGTGATGGAATTGGGCTGCAGTGAGGGGCATGACGATTATTGGGAGTGGTTGAGAGATTAGGACTGTGAAGAGGCTGGACTAGAAGAAATGGGCAACTGACACGAGGATGGGTAAACTGGGTAAAAGCGCGCGTCAGCCCCACTTTCTCCTTTCCCTTGAAAATGCCAAAACTGAAGTAGCCCTCTGCCTCTACGGGAACCCAAATGCCTTGCACTGTAGCCCCTCATCTGAGATAAGGCACAGAGAGTCTGGGCTTCCCTGGGAAAGGCTGAGTTTCCTTTCCCCATTCCCTGTGATACTGGAGGCTTTGTCTGAGCCAAGAATAGGGAGAATCCCTATCCATCTTGGGGCTAAGTATCTCTCTGTGGTTCTTCTGTGTGAGATGGTACCTGCTAATGGAGAAGGGGAAGGTATAGAAAAATGTCTGGATGTCTTTTCAGAGGCATGAGCCGCTGGCTCTAAAAGGGTGACAAGGTGGAGCAGAGAGCTGCTAATATGTACCCTGAATGCAGAAAAATCCACTTACATAAATTTGTAAAAACACCCTAACAATACAATAATAAAAGACAGGTACACTTCGCCTAGGAAGACTCTATTACACCTGTCAGGTACCACCTATGCATATAATTCTTCCTACCACAGGGCTGGGAATAATGACTGTATGTTTCCTGGCGTTCTTTCTAACTTCATGAGTGTGAGTGCAAAGAAGAAGGAAGATCTTAGCCCCCACTGTTCTGTAGTCTTTGAAGAGTATTGAAGTCTTCACTGTTTGTTTGTCTCCATCTGATAAGCAAAACAGGTTGTTCTGTAACTGTAACCTGTCATAAATTACTATTTAATCAACCTTTATTCCACCTGTGTTTTTTTTTCCTCAGTTTGCAATTTAATGTTTGATTCCAAGTCATTCATAAAAAATATTAAAAGAGAAACTGGGCTGAAAATTGAACAGCAAGAGATAAGCAATTATCTCTTCAAGCTCATTAATATTTTCTCCCTCTGTTTTGTGATGTCTCAGATGGTTTTTAATGCATTTCATACATACATATTTTATGAAGTGCTAATTTTTAATCAGAATTTTGTGTAATTCTAAGTTGAACTCCCAGGAAACTAGAAAAAATTATATTATGCCCATTCAGTTATCTGTACCAGCTAAACTGGAATTCCTGTCAATGACTAATAGCTTGTCAATATCAGGCATATCATGTGGTGATGAATACTACATATACTAACTTTGACTTTTAGTTTTAGACTACACCTTTTCCCCCAAACATACATGCACATAAAGAAAACATTTTTTTCCTTCTTCAAAACACCTACTCTGAATACTTGAAGCCCAGTCCCTCTCTGTAAGGTTGATGGATGGGTAACTCACCTCAGGATCTAAATGGAGTTTTTTGAGCTATGGGATTGCCACACCAGCCTCCTGCCACCTCTACTCCCAGTAAGTATTTCTGCACCAGAACATTTTCTTCTATTGTAACATCTTGTAAGGAATTAAGTCAATTAGAGTAGCGCAAAGAGATGGGTTAGATGTTAAGCTTGTGGAGGAAATATTTTGATACAGTTCCTCTCTTCCAAATTACCTCTCATCTTCCTCTTTTCTTTTCATCCTCCTCCAAGCAATATGATACACAATAGATGAAACAGATGAGTAGGTTCTTTGTGACTCAGAACCTCCCTAAGAGAAAAGGGAAAATGTCTGTTTTAATTTACTGTGGGAATATACTGACTCAGCACAACCTCACGCCACTTCTCCCTTCTTGCCTGGCCTGTGATCCTCATCTAGCCACTCCTCCACTCCTTCCTCCTGGACTGAGTTAGAAGCTGTTAGCACTGCATTTTCTAATTAGAGGGTTTGTGGCACAGCCTACAGTGACAGAAATTGGCTCGTATTTACTCATGCTATATGTAACACGCCTGCAAAAGGATCTGAGAGACAATTTGTCATAGCCAGACTGATTGAACATGGGCACTTTCAGGGCAGGCTCATCCATTTTCCATGGAGTCTTGGTAGTCATAGAACATACTGACAACTGTGGGTTACAATATATATTAAGAAAGCTTTCCATTGTAACCAAATCACATCCCTTTTGCTAAAAACAAAGATTTTGATACTTACATCTTATAACAGCCAGAAGTCCACAGGCATGCATTTTCCATGTAACATCTGGAAATATCTCCATAGGAAAATGGCAAAGTGTGGGTTAGATCCAGTATCTGATGTCATTTTCACTGATGGAGAAGTTAAGAGTAAATAAAAATATCTTTTTAAAAGTTTTGACAAAATATTGTTTATGTACTTTCCACTGCCCACTCTGGGACTTCAGGGATGGGTTCACCCATTATTTTATTTACCACCATACCGCTGATTGCCAGAGGCACCATTTTCTAGTAAGACAACTTCTGAAAGCTAATTATGGATGATGTGACAAAGACTAACCCCCTAGTGACTTGGACGCCTCCCCTAGGAAATAATAATTTAGTATTATAGCAGACTATTCTGTGTTAATTGTCTTGGGTCTAACTACAGTTAGAGGCAATGTGATGTCTGTGATTCCCGAAAAGTCATATTCTCTTCCTTCTTTCAGATTCTGCAGCAGGTTGATCTGAGACTCCTGTCCTGTGGTGGTTCAATGAAATTGCTTGGTTTCAGCCCATTCATCATTTAAAAATTGCTGCAGAATTTGTACCCCAAATGGTCTTAAAGTCAAGTAACACCAACCACTTGAAAAATTGCTTCTCTGACTTCCTTTGAAGACTCCTATCAGGACAGAAACAACCGTAGCATAATCACAGTTTTATTTGAAAAAGAAGAACACATATTTACTTTGATTACATTTTTGAATTACTGAAGGCTAGACCCTGTTCCCACTGGTGTCTGTGGCAAAACTCCCATTAACTTCAATGGCAACAAAAGCAGCCACTTAGTTTGCATAATCTGCAGAAAGTAAATATTTTAACACTTGTTTTCTGTGATATTTAAGCAGCTAATAAAAATGTGCATGTAAAACTGGTTCATATTTATTTAAGCTAGTAAAAAAATGACTTTCAAATAGGACAAAATATAGGACAAAACCATTCTGTAAATGAAGACTCAATAAATAAAGCAGATTTTTTCCTCTTTTCCTCCCCCATAGTAGAGCTTATGCTTTTTAATAATGTCACAGAAATACAGCTGTGAACACTGAAAACAAATAAAATGTACTTATTATGGAGATAAAATGACACATAATGACTTCAAGTCCTGAATTCTTCCACTACAAGACATGCACAGATAAAGGAGAAGGTAAATTGACAAACTACTCTACTTGAGCTTATTTCTGCAAAACCCATCTCAGCCCAGTTGCTAATATGCTATTTATCCATTAAAGAATGTTGCTATAGTTACAATATCTATTGCAAAAATAGTCTGGTAATATGAGAGAGTAGATGAAGAATGCAGAACAAACAAGCTTTCATATTTCTAGTGCTTATATTTTTTACTTGTACATGAAAGTTAAAAACCCCTTTACTGCTGGCTCTGTTTTGAATTAAAGCCTTAGAACAGTACCTTTGTACTCGGTGGACCTATTTTCTTATACATCTGGTGTTACAGGAGCTAACTTCTATGAATCAAATAAAGAGTCCAGTATAAGGGTTTAACTAAAATTTTCACTATAGGAATTTTATGAGGGATTACATAGGAAGATCAAAACATCAGGATTTGAATTAGTCATCCCAGACCTCATTTGGAAAATCAGACGGTGGAACCAACATTTTTTACTGATAAAGCGAGCAAAACAGGTAATTGCAAAATGTCAATTTTACACAGCTGTATTTCAGCCCAGAGCTACACACTGGCTGTGTTTCACATGAAGACACACTAGATCTGTTTGATCTCCCCCCAGAATTAGCCTTGGTGAAATCCTTTAACTGTATAGGAGTGTACCTACATCATAAACCAACTGCTTTGTCTTGTGATAGTTTTGCACCAGAATTATAATGCACAGTGCAGTTACATCTAAGCAATGTGTAGCTAGATGCAGTGGTTAGCCAAACTCCTGCTAATTTTAAAAACCCCTCCTGTCTAAAGAGAATTTTTTTTCAAAAAGGAAATAATCCAAAAGTAACAACTCCTATCTAAAAAAATTGTGTAATTGGACTGTCTTTTACAACTTCTATAGTAGAATCCGCACAGTTGACCCCAGTTTAAATAAAACTAGAATTAGACTCTTCTTCCAAATGAAGAGCTCATGATGTGAGAGTTATTGGGCTTAATTCAAACTAGGATGAAGCCCTGGACAAATTCCAGAAAAGTCAGCATAATTACATCAGTCTTAAAACCAATTTGATATCAAAGGCATTTTTCCTCTGTGAAGTTTTTGCAGTCATTCTGTTTCTCAGTGAAAAAAAAGTGGATGAGACAATGTTGATCTCCAAGTAATCTTGAGTACTTTGCCCATTCCCAGCTGAAGAGAGAAACTAGAAGGCACGTAGGTAACATCTTATTTTCGGATAACCTCAATAAAATTGAATCCAGAAAAGGCTATGGTACTGGAATGTCACCTACATAGGTAAGCATTGAGGCTATCTGGCTTTTAAATACTAAGATCCTGATATAACAAAGAAAAAAAAACGTCCTCAAGTGATGTTGTATCTATGTTATCAGATAATTTAGCTGCTCAGTTCATGCCCTGGTGCTTGACGGTCACAATGCGTAAATGTCAGTCCTACTGAGATCCAACTTAGTTCCCTCACAAGTAAAGCCCAGGCTGGGTTCCTGTTTTCCTCAGGCTCCTACTGCTGGGCGTTAGGAACAAGAGTGCACAGGAGATGACCCAGGGCAAACTTGAGGCAGCGAGAATGCAGCAATCTGCTCTACAAAAGGACATGCTTGCACTAGTGGGAATACATGCCTCTTTGCAGCCCTTGTCTTGGAGGTACAATCATTTTCTGGGGCAGATGAATTTAACAGTATAGGTGTAAGCTGTTGATTAGTCAGAATTTACTCTCTCAGGGCTAAGAGACTTGTGCAGACTGCTGCCTTAGCACCTGCACCTCCTCCTTTTGCCAGCAGTTGTGTCTGAAGTTTGGCTGTTGTGACTACCCTGAGGTGTTAGCTCAGCTGAATGGAGTATCTTTCGCCCAGATCCTGCCCAAGCCTGAAATTCACAGCCCCTTGCCTATATCACCAGAGAGGCCCAAATCTTAGTAACTATGCCATGTGCAGTGTCTTTGGCAGAAAGAACAGTAGATGCCACCACTGGGGAGTTTAGCTCACTGTACCTGTCTTCTACAGCTGCGTGGCCAGAGGATTTGGACAGAAAGAAAGGAATTTTATGCCTTTGCTTTCTTTGGAGGTGCCCTAACCATGAAGCAGTGAACAAGGCCTAGATACAGAAATGATCTACCACCACTACTGAGGGGGTGTCCATCACGCCCCTGAGAAAGGGACAGAGCAAGCCAGAAGAAGTGTGGTTAGATCTCAAGACATTCACTTGATAGAGCCTGACATAATATATAAATTTTAGCAGTGGTCTGTGTAATGCAAAATGCATAAACAGTTTTGAGGACAAGGTTTAGAGCAAGAATAAATAGCTTTGGAGGCATTTTATGTAGGAGAAAACTTGTCTGCAGAAGGGGACAGACAGTTGTTTCCTGACTAGTAAGGAGATTGAAAGAATAGTATTGTGTAGGATGGTGAGCCATTACCCAAAGATGTTCAGTTATCTAGTCTAAGTTTGTATTTGGCTCTAGGGATTGGAAAAGTTTGTTTCCATTTTATCTGAGGAAATCAGCATAGCCTATAAACCCCCAATTAACCAGTTAGCATGATTCTCTTTTTGCCTACTGTATTCACAGTTTGGATCATGTAATGGAGTGCTGTATGCAGATCCTTCAACCATCACCAGTGGAACTGAGGGACAGTCTGCTTAGCTTAAACATAGTACTCTGCCAATACACCTGCACAGCTTTTGGAAACTATGCAGATGTCTGTGGATGGTACTATACGGCTCTCCTCCACTGGCCAGTTTCTCCATTGTGTGTCCTTTGTGGTATTTTGAAGCTGCTGGATGGGAGGAGGAAATTGTGAGATAAAGCAAAATGAGTTAGGAATGCTCTTAAGCATCTGCTGCTGGTCCCTGCTGGTGGACTGACAGTGTGCTAGGTAAAGCTGTCCTCAGGTATGACAGTTTATGTGTTCTCTCCTTGAAGTCTGAATTCACCAAAGTCAAATTAACAACAAACGTGAATGATGGCACACCTCCATTGTCAAGCTTTGCAGGCTGAACTTCAAGGCTCCTGTCAGGCCTTGTCCCCAGTGTGATATCAACTAAATATATATGAATGTTCCCTCACCACCCACCTGTTGACTGCCTCACCTCCTACTAATCCAGAAACTACCCAAAGGACACTTTATTCTATCTTGATGTATTAGTCATTTATTATTAGTTCAGCATGCACTTACAACATTTCAACATATCTAAAATCCATATGCCATAATTTTTAAGCCATTTCAAACTATTTTTTTCAAATAATAGCCAATGATGTTAGACAAAGTACTGAGAATTCTGTCAACTTCATATGGCATGTGTTCTTTCACTTATTTATTACTTAATGTGAATAAAGCAATAAATGCTAATAAAATAAATTTTCTCTAATCTTTAATTTATAAATTTTTTTTGTCTTAGATTTACAAGATTTTTCTTGTAGTATTTGCTGATCTTGAGGGAAGCTTCTAAACACAGTGAATGAGAAATACAGAAAGCTCCTATTTTAATATGAAAATCTTTTATAAAAGTATTTGTATTATTTTTAATTATTCTGAATCACCAAATTGATTGCCTGTGAATTTGAAAACGTATCTCACATGAACTGAATGCACTCACTGTTGCACATTAACATTCAGGAATTGTGACCTGTATTGTTTAAATGTTCTTGGTAGCTACTTATCTGCTTTATATAAACCGTTACCTTTAAGTCTCAGTTTTTCCCAAACCAGCATGGATTTATTACCATCACAGTCTACTATTTAAATACTGCTTTATTATCACTGCCAGACCTCATCAGTTTTATTTTCTGGTTTCGTTCCTTGATCTCCAGTTTCAGTGCCATCTGAGGTGGGACCGAATTACCAAGAAGTGCCACTCTACAAGCGGTTATTAAGTTTTTCTGGGCCCTAGGCACCACTGGTCAGCTCTGAGCCATCTTCCCATGCTCAGCACCTCTGACAGCTATTTCTCACAGAAACGCCACCCTACTGTCACTTGACAACTGATGGCTACAAAACCCATCCGCGAGTGATGTGAGTTAAACCTCCTTCTCCACCTGAGAAGGTCTGACTGGGAGAAGGGAATGGGTTACTTTCTACTGAAGCATATTGATAGACTGCAATATTTCACCATTATCTATCAAAGACCATATTTTAATGAGAATCATGGGTGGAAAAACATGGGTAGTGGCCCAATCAGAGATACTTAGTGGGGGTCTGGGAAGTCTACTCCGACGCAGCCGATGGCAAGAGAATGAATGCAGACTACTCAAAAGGTAAATCTACATTGGGCACTTTTAATGTAGCAGTATAGACATAGACAAAGAGCCACTGTGCCAAAGAAAGTGAGCAAAAATCAGTTGGAAACATAATGGGAATTTATATGACAGGAGATGGGAAAGCTGGCTTTCACTCAAAGCAATGTATCACACCAAAATGCACACTGCAGAAAGGATTGCAACCAGTCTCTTACTTGGATGAACTTCCTTCCCAGAGCATCAGGGACAGGCAACCTCTGGCTGCCAGGCTGTGCACAGGTTCTTGTTCCTTTCTGGATACCTTTTATTGCAAGTAATAGTGGGGTTGCTATGCCAAGGTAACTCATATGGCCCGCTCCTAGGAAGAACGCTGGCAGCAGTGGCAGCTGTCAGTGACGCTGCTGGACTGCTGTGTGACCCAGATCATCTCCAGTCCCCTTCCTTCAGCCTTCATCCTGCCTTGTGACAGTGGGATGGCTGAGGAGCTGCTGCTATTATTGCTAAGCTTTACCCATGGGTGTGATAATCAGACTTCTACACTGCACTGCAATTCTCTGAAAGGTGGAGAAAGCAGGTGATTCTGGGCTTCTGAGTCAGAAGAAAGGTTAAAGGTGATTTCCCTGTCCATTCCCTCTTGGCTGTGTGGGCCACAAGTCTCTCTGACTTTTCTGGCAAATGTTCTTTATGAGATTGAAATGGCCATTGGTTTTTGAGTCATTGTGTTACAACAGCACTGCAGTTTCACAGGACTTTTCTATTGCCATGAAAGTGTGGGAACATCAGGAAGATCAGAACAAAGGCGGATTTAGAATAGACTGAGGATATAAAAACCTTCTCTCTCTTTTTTGCTCTGAGTGAAAAATCAATAAAGTGGTATAAGCCAGAGAGCATGAAATGTACAACTCCTAGACCTCCAATTTATGCACAAAGTGACCTTGACCCATTCTGCAATTTCCTATCATTAATTTATTATGTACCTCTCCTAACCATATCACTACAAACCACAATGAAAAACAAAACTTAAGAGCTGGATGTGTTTCCTTTCTTTTAAAGAAGCAGACTTAGCATGGAGTAAAAGAATGTAAGTTACTACTTGCAACAAAGGGGGCAATATTTTTTTTCACCATTCTTAGTCTGACTAAGTAATGATTTACTATCTAGAAGCTAGCTGCAGAATACATTCAGGAATCATATGATTCTGAACTTTCTGAAAATGTTATTACTGTCTGTACTTTTCTACCTTTAGCATCACAGTGTTTTCTGTCATATTTTCATGAGTATACGATCAAAATGAACAGGAAAACGGCAATGTGAAAACAGTTCGACAACCACATTTAATTCTTCTAAAAGAACTGAATTAATCACATTGTCAGTCGTAGATCAGTCTACTATATAAACTGCAATCAGAGGTAGATAATAACTTCTTATATGGGCCAGGCAAGACACAGAAGTTAGCAGTGTAATTCAGGCTGTACAGTGGGGAATCTGTTGAGTTTGAAGTAAACTTCAATGTTTCAGTGCCAGTTATAATAAGCAGGCTTTGAATGGATGTATGTAAAAAAAGTGGGAGATTCTGTTTCATATTACCATAGAATTGTCCAATGGTTTGGGTGACAGGACCTTAAAGATCATCTTGTTCCAAACATGGGCAGGGACACCTCCCACTAGACCAGGTTGCTCAAAGCCCCATCCAACCTGGCCTTGAACACTTCCAGGGATGGGGCATCCACAGCTTCTCTGGGCAACCTGTGCCAGTGCCTCACCACCCTCATCATAAAACTTTCTTTCTTGTACCTAGTCTAAATCTCCTCTCTTTCATTTTAAAACTGTTACCCCTCATCCTATCACAACACTCCTTGATAAAGAGTCCCTCCCCATCTTTCCTGTAGGCCCCCTTTAGGTACTGGAAGGCTGCTGTAAGCTCTCCGCGGAGCCTTCTCTTCTCCAGGCTGAACAACACAGGAGACGTGCTCCAGCTCTCTGATCATCTTCATGGTCCTCCTCTGGACCCACTCCAACAGTTCCATGTCTTTCCTGTGCTGAGGGCTCCAGAGTTGGACACAGTACTCCAGATGGGGTCTCACCAGAGCAGTGTAGAGGGGCAGAATCATGCCCCTTGACCAGCTGTCCACACTTGATGACTGGCTTTCTGGGCTGCAAGTGCAAACTGCCAGCTCATATTCAGCTTTTCATCCACCAGTACCCTCAAGTCCTTTTCCTCAGGGTTGCTCTCAATCCACTCATCACCCGGCTTGCATGCATGTCCTCAAACCAGGAGAGGGACTGCCACAATCTCAGGTGCAGGACCTTGCACTTGGTCTTGTTGAACTTTAAGAGGTTCACACAGTTTCTCATCTTCTAGTCAAACCTTTTCTATGCTGTCTAAAACTCATCTAATGCCCAGGTAGTAGTCCAGTCCATTCATTTCCAGGGCTGATCTAGCCCTGTGAGCACCTCGTTTCACTAGGATCTACTTTAATTTGCCCGTTTTGGGCAGGTGAGTCCTGTCCTGTCAGTGACATATCTGTTGTGGGCCAGATTTAGTCAGCTATGTACCTGTTTTTCCCTGAGGAGCCCTCTAGGTGACTGAAATCATGAGGACGTATCACCTTTTGCCCATATTACTTGAACATGGGACAAAAAACAAGTGGAGACAAGGATTTAAATCTGTTCTTATTCACAGCCAAGTTCCCTAGCTGATGGGAAAAGGCCTTCAATATTTTTCCTTTTCAGTTACATACCTGCCAAAACAGTAGCCAAGCTTCAAGAGAAGAGGTAAAAATAATATTCATCCAGTACAAACTC
Organism: Fratercula arctica; assembly: GCA_947846985.1. Classification (NCBI taxonomy): domain Eukaryota; kingdom Metazoa; phylum Chordata; class Aves; order Charadriiformes; family Alcidae; genus Fratercula; species Fratercula arctica. The sequence goes on along the minus strand of CANTUZ010000001.1, from coordinate 58,277,537 downwards.
TTGGTCAACAGAAGAGACAGATGCCTAACAACGGGCTGGACCACCCTCTTGAGCTCCCCAAGCTGCCTGCACAGGTAGTACCAAGGAAGCGTCAAGGAGAGGCATGTTGTCGGTCTCTCTGCCGGTTTCCATCTCTCCCTTCTGACAGACCAGAAAAGCTGGGCTGTTCTATTCAGGCAGATTAGATGCTTCCTTGCCCTCCACTCCAACATCCATCCTCTCCCAGGGGCACCTGCCTAAGATGAGGCAATGCCTCAGTGAGGTTGCCCGGATTATCACTCTGCCCAGGCTATTCTGCTAAATACACTGTCACGATCTTGATCATGAACAGCTTCAGTTCAATTTGAATATCAAAAACTCTTGACACTATTGTGCCTGAGGGTGACAGAAGCTCGCATTTTTCAAAACCAAGTTTCTATTTTCAAGCATGAGTACTAAAAGTAACTGCTTGGGTTTTATTTTATAGCAATTCAAGTTTTTCATTAAACCGAACAAGCAGGTAAAACACAGGGAAAGGTGTTCTTATATTAAGAGCAATTACTTCTCAGAACAAGCTTGCAAAAATAATTCAAAATCACTAGTAAAGAGCATCTCCAAACACAGTTGCCTGTTAGTGATCTGCTGTGCTCTGCAGAAGGGAGGCTGACAGGGAAAGCGTCCCCCTGCACGGGTACCGTGGTGTCTCAGGCGCACGGGCGCAGAGCGTTGTGAGCTACAGCCAGCGTCGAATCTGTGCCGCATGAATAGCCATCGCTTCTTAAAAAATCCCCAGATCTGCTCGAGTTTTGCCCTCGATTTCAGCAGGAGCAGGATCACGCTCTCTGAGGGCGCTTTGAGAGCTGCTCTGCACCTCGGGTACAAAGTCAGTGCATTCATAAGGGGAGCCCTGTCACTCCTATTCACTGCCCGCTGCACTAAACCCCAGGGAAGTTGTTTCTGGGTCAGTGTCTTGTGCAGTTGTTCCAAAGTCCTGGGCAGGAGTACGGAGGGGATGGACTCAAGACTTTCCAAATGTGTTCAGATTCTCCTCCTCCTGCATGCTGGCTAAAATCTGTAGGGGTTTTACCCCGCAAGCCAGCCTTCTGCTGCAGTATCGATGGGTCCTCCCCTGGCATTTGGGGACCTATAAATCACGCACACCTTTCACTTTTTTGTATTCAAATGTAAACAGCATGCGAAAGAGACAATGCTGCTTTTTGCCTGATCCAAACGGAGCTTTGCAGGGAGAGCAGCATCAGGCCCGCACTGATTCCTTTTCCCATTTTCACACCAGCAGAACGAATGTCAAGAACTAGTTTTCTTCAAAGCTAACCCCATGCAAAAGCAGGACTGCTTTGGCTGACTGGAAACAACAGGTATAAATAACCTCCCATGCTCTGGAAAGCAAGAGCATGGCAAGGCTCCTTGGTTCTGCACATCAGCCTATGAGCTCGGGGTGTTTTAATGCTCTGTTGATGCAAAGGAGACGATAGAAGCAGGGACAGATTACACTGAGAAGGAGGTAAACAAGTTGTTTACAACTCAGCAGGGCTGCAGCGTATCCTCCTTACATCGGCTGAAAGGCAATGAGAGCATTGGACACTGGGCTGCTGATGGGAAAGGATCCCTGGAGCTGCCAAGCTCTGGCTCCAGAAATGTCTGTGGGGCTTCAATAACAGGAAATCACGTGTGCTGTCATTATCAGCTGCTGAGCGAGACAGATGCACCCAGATCAATATCAGTGTCCGATATCAAAGAGCTATTGTGACGGTACCCAGCGTTTTGAAGTAAGGAGAACAACAAAACTATTTTAAATGATTAGGGCTGGCAAAAATCCCCTGACTTTCTCTTTTCTGTTTTGTTTTTGTTTTTTCCTTTCTGAGGCAGTGGATTCATCACCATTAAAGGAACTGAAAGTCCTCCCTGCCCAAAGTAACTTTGATCGTTATTGATCTAATTAAACTCTGTTTGCTTAAGGTTGCATTGGGAAAGGGCTGCAAATCAGCAGTCTGCCTCATCTCTTGTAATAGTAAAGGGTATCTGTTCACTCAGCTTGGGAATCGGCACGTCCTTCAGCACAGCTGAAACTGGAGCAAGCTTCCCTTATTGTGCCGCCTTTTATGCTGTCTAAAAATACAATTTAGGAACAAAGCAAAACATCTTCAGGGCTCTTGTTCCAAGCAGGACTTGGGGAATGGAGAGGTTCTGCGCGTAGAGGAGCATGTAGTTAGAGCTGCGGGGGTCTTGATCACACTGTCATTACACGACCCGGTTGATTTCTGCGATGGGCTTTCTGTTTCTTGTAATTTGTGTTGTCAAATAAAATACGTTTGTAAACAAGCAAGTCCTTTTAGCTTTGTGCAAATTATACGCTAACAGATGAGCTCTGTTTTACGTGGAAACATCTCTCCTGACATTTCAGCCCTTTTTGTTTGGCTATTTTTTTTTTGTTAAACCACTGGTAGGTTAGGATATTTTTGAAAGATCTGTTTCGCGTGTGCCTTTAAAACCAGTGCAAGCTGTTGCAGAGAATTCAGTAGTTTTCAGGCCCAGGACATTGAAAGGAAATCCCCAGGTAAAAGCAGGGAGTGTATTTAATAGTCCAAACAGAGGTACTTTTGTTATGCAAGGACAGCCCCTGCAGAAGGATTCCTGGGATACTTTGGCCCTTCTGATTTCAGATAGGGAAGAATCCGTGACACATGAGAAATGCGCTGAGGTGAATCACGCACTTCTTTCCATTGCTTCAGCTGAGTGGCTGCTGTGCTGTTGGTACTTCAGAAAAGAGCCAACAGCTAAAACAGATAGTTGCCTTCTGCCAGTTCTGCTGGTGGCTCATCTGTTTGCATTACACACTGCAGCTTGTAATTGCATCGCTGTATGCTTGCGTGTGTGTGTAAACTGCTCACATAATCTTGCATATCCTGATAAAAGCAGTGTATGAGGATGAAATGGTGCTGTCTGCACGCTAGCCCGTATATACATCTGTCTTAAGTGTAAGTCAGGTGCTTGAAAGGCAGATAAGCAGATTTAGAACGGGAAAAGGTCCAGCCTTAATTTTATTCTGGGCTAGGGAGCGGCGTTGGACCGAGGGAGGTTTGCAGGTTTCATTCCCCTTCGGCTTTGTACCAGCAATCAGTGCATGAAAAAACCATCTCCTTTCAAAGCTCGGAAGAGACTGGGGGGGGCAGCAGGGTCTGAAGCATGGGGCTCCTCTCACCCACAGCTGAACCCCTCCTCCACTGCTTTTCAAGACCATGCCTTTGGCAATCACCCTGATTGACCTGCCTCCGAAGCAGCCCTGCCTGGTTTGCCAATACTACTTCAGCCAGTAATTGGATCGGAGGGAGGGCTGCCATTTCCTCTCTGCCCCAGCAGTCTGCCGCAAGGAAAGCGTTAAAGCGAACTGTTTCCAGTGCTGCTCGCTGCTGTGTAGTGCCTCTCAGGGATGCTCCTGCCAGCCCCATGGGCCAGAGAGAGAGATACCCTCCAGAGGATAGAGCTTGTCTCCCGTGATAAGATAGACGAGTTCTTAATGCGATTCCTCAGATCCCCAGAGGGATAGCCAGAAATGCTGCAAAATAAACAAACAGGGGGGAAATAATGAATGGGAGCAAGGCAGCAAGGCAACAAACCAGGGCAGCAGCCCATAGTAAACAAGCGCACATGCGGCTCCTGGAGCCGCCCCTCGCCTCGCCCTGCAGCCACCAGCCCTCGCTGCCACCCGGCGAGGTGACAGCCATCCCCAAATCCCTCCTTCCCTCTCGCTCCAAGCCCCTGGATGCGAGGTGCCTCGCTCACGTGCTCGGAATGCACCAGTCTATTTTTACAACCATCTGAGAGCCCTGGTTTCCTCTGGCAGATCCACCGCTAATGCTATTACCCGGCAGAGGAGAAAAGAAACGAAGCTGCTAAAATAACTGTGCATCACCGAAATAGACGGAAAAGGCATTTTAGGTCACCCAATCCCTGCCCCGACCAGCAAAGGTTGCTCCCTACAGAATAAATCTGAGTGCTCTGTAGATCAGCTTTATATTGATGTATTAGACTCCCTGTTGTGCATGCTTCTTTTTTGGCCCAAGTTTTGAGGTTTTTTTGTTGAGGAGAAACCTTGACCAAAGTCATAGTATAAACTGGCACAGCTTCAGTAGTAACAGTTTACCCCAGGCAAAACTTAGTCTCTTTTCCTTTTTTCCGTTTCTGACTGGTTTTAAGACATAAAATCTTACTCTCTGCAATATAGAAGTGCTCTGCAAGGTCACTTGCACAAAATGTAATAAAGTAAGCTTATTGTTTCCCAGAAAAAGATTATGTTTGATTTTCTCTTTTCCTCTCTTTTTATTTAAACTGCTGTCTGGTTCACTTTGGCAGGGTTCAGCTGTGAAAGTCACACAAATCCTGACTGCCCTCTCATAATATTTGGTTTCAGACTGTTAACATGTGTTTCAGTCAGTGAAGCAGATATTCCAGGCCTTCTCTGACCTTCTTTAAATATTGTAATAATTGATGGTCATCAAGTGACTCTGTCATTCCTCAGATCGTCAGGTACAGCCAGGATGACCTTCAGTGTGGATCCTGGCCTGCTGACCATTTATTCTCTTAACTCTTCGTCTGGAAGGATGAAGGATGATCAGAAGGGATCAGAAGGGATCCAGCCAATGCGACCAAGGGGGTATCCTCTCCATGGTGCAGCATAGCTGGGAACCCCTGAACTGATGAAAGAAAATTGGAGGGAGAGATGGAAATAACAGCTGAAATCCTGGGGTTGCCAAGAGCCGCTGCACCTCAGCTGAGAAAATTTCATGGCTGCAGTTACACCTGCATTCCCAGATCTGAGAGCATTTCCCTGTTTCTGAGCAGGGGTGTGTGCTCTGGCCATATCCTAACTCCCAACTCTGCACCAAAGCCAGATCTGCACACCAGCCTTCTCCAGCCTGCTCCTGCGTGCCCATGGAAATGAAATCTTGCAGGTGAGGGCTGGCTGGGAATGGTGGCATGTTCCCCATGGCACTCATCCACCCCCATGGAGCACAGCAGTGCCAAGTCTAGATGTGAGCCTTTCCTTCTGTCCCTTCTGATCCAGTGGAAAGGCAAACAGATTAGCTTAAATAATTGGCTCTTTAGAGCTGTTAGACTTCAAAATGGAACAGAGCAATAGTGCTTGCAGACTCAGGAGCAGGCAGGAGGTAGTTTTAAGAAGCTGCTCCTTATCAGCTCTCAGCTCTTGGTTTCTGCCTCCCAGCTGAGACAGCGCCTGACTGTGTCCTAATTTTGATGTGATAAGATTGGGCCAAACAGGCAATCCAAATGTGCAAAAGCCATCAAGAGAAAAGTGTGCAAAACTTTTTTTTTTTTTTGTACAAGGGTTTAAAACCTGTATCATCAGCAGAGGAGGGAGTTTGGAGGAGAGAGCTGGAACAGATTACCAATAACACACCTCTGCCATTTGAGATAAGGCGAATACCCTTTGTTGTTTTCTCTTTAAGGTTATACTACCTATGACAGCCAGCAGAACATTTCTCATTTATTCTAAAAGAGCAATGGTAAATGTACTACATAGGTAGTACGATAGAGTGTTTACCTATGTAATAAGTCTTGCAGTTCTGAAACAAAATAATGTGGTTTGTTTTTTTTTTTTAATTTAATCAGGTTTGCAAATGAGGTAACCACATTGGGGGATAGTTTACTATGGATGTAGAATATGAATTAAACAGCTTTCCAATTAGGTAAGGAACAGTAGCCAACAGACTAAATTTAAGTGATAGTTCATAGTATAAGCTCCATGGACTACCTAGAGAAGGTGGGAGGGAAGCAAACAACATTTCAAATGAGTAAAGAAGAGAACCAGGAGAAGATAGCACGGGGGTCCAGAAGTCAAGGGGAAGGCTATGACAAAGCAACTACTGAAAGCAGGAAGGTATTGGAATATGCAGACGATTCCTTCAGCTGGAGAGTTCTTGAGACATGGAGATATCATTGAGGGCACTGGTAAGAACAACTGGAAAGCAGATAGAAGACAAGAGTCAGAGTGGCCTGACATCTGTTAGGAGGTGAAGAGCAGAAAACTGAGGCAAGAACTGTGAACAGCAAGGAGAAGTTGACACCAGAGCATGCAGAGCAACAAGAGAGCTAGAAAAGGAGTTGAAGAGGAGGAAAGCAGTGACAGCAGGTCTGTGTTGAACTTCTCAATGAAAAGTTACCAAGGTCCAGCCAGAGAGAAAGCGAGCTAAGAATAAGAAGGCTGAAGAAGACAAAGTTATAAAGGATGGAACTGGAACAGGGCAATGGGGGTTAGCTACTGCAGTTGTAGATGGAATGATGAAATAGTATTAATATGGCAGAAAAGGAAGTGCAAAGACACTTCTAGCGGAGGAAGCTATCTGGTGCTGAACTTCTCCCAGATGCTTTTCAGTGGCTCAGCATTTGGCAGAAGAGGAAATTTAATTTTGCTGATACTTATTATGGTTTTTTTTTTTTCTAAATTTCACTTTCATTTAAAAAAAAGGAAGAACAATACGAAAATGTAGACAGAAATGTATGCCTTTTGCAGTCATTTTTTATGTTAACAGTGTGACTTTAGCCCTTTAAATTTCTGTTTGTAGCAGCACTCCAATGCCTCACAGGATCCTTCTAAGTAGCTACCATATAATGCCTCTTTACAGGCATCTGCTCAAACTGTATCCAATTAGAAAAACAAATCTGGGAACAAACTGCTCCCAGTTTCAGCCGGCTGGCAGGTATGAATTCTACTTTCATAAAAGACCTATTCCTGCTCTCAGTTCTGTTTACGGCTATCGTGCTAGGAAAACTGTATCATGTAACTTTTAATTCATATAGCCTTTAAATTTATCTAACGTTGTCATCTGCAAATAGCATTAGAACAACATCAAGTCAGTAAAGAAAACAAGACAAAACAGCTCAGAAACCTAAAATATGGTGAGATACCTCATTCTGAAATACTGCCAAGAGTTTTTGGGAGTTAAGTGTGTCACATTTCATTGGTTTGGGGGATAAATCTTATTGATTTCTGCCAAGGTTAACAGACTTCTTGTTTTCAGTAAACCCAAAACAAACACAAAATGTCTCTCGGTGGTGATGCCTTCCACCTCAGGAGAGCTGGAAAACAGCTTGCAAGCCTCCCTTACCTAAGACCTATTCAACATGAGTGTTATTAGCATCGGTGTAGAATGGTGCAAGGTGTGGCGCTCTAATAATGGCATTATGGCAGACTTGTTTTGGCACTGGGTTGAGCATGCACTCATAAATCTGCTACAGCAAATTTTTACACTCAAACCTCCCTCCCTGCAGTTCGGGAGAGTAAACGCGGCTGGAAGCGCAGCAGCAGCGGGGCACGCAAGTGTTAGAATTTGCACTTGTAAAATTTATAGGGACCAACTGGTTTTGCAGGTGTACTGCCTAACACTTGTGCGCACCCAGTTGCCGGAGCAGATAAAGTGTGAGCCAGGGGGCTGGAATGCTGGTTGGGGACCAGGGAGCGGGTGCCCACCCCGGGGCTGCCGCGAGGGGCCTGCCTGGAGAGGGAGAGCTCTTGGCTCTGACTGTAAAACAGACCCTTATATGGTATCAAGTTTGGCACTCCGAAATGTAGGTATCTCTAAACACTGCACTTTCTTAAAAGGTTAGTCAGGAAAAAAAATGTTCACACTTCGAAAAATGTAGGCATTTAAAATAGAAGCCCGATATGAGGTCTTCAGATAATGTAACTCATGTCGAGTCAGACACTTTTATTTTAATTGTCAGACATAATCTCCAGCTCTGTATTTACTACCCATCTGCTCAAAGCGTTGTACTTGCTACCAGATTTACTGGGGGAGAGGAGCAGGGAAGAACAGGAGTGGGAGAGGTGTTGGAAGGAAGCAGGAGACCCTCCTGAGGCTGCTGGGACCGAAGCAACCCTTGTCACTCTGCGCAGCTCCTTTCCCTCTTCAGGCCGCAGATGCATGGGAGGGTGGCTTCTTTTGAAAATCACAAGATGTAACTTAAAAAAATTAGACGCTCTGTGGTCCCTAATTAATTGTCCCTCATTTTTTAATGTTCTCACAAGCATAGGTGAGTAAATGGATGTATACAATAATTGATGCATTTCCGTTTTTAATGATGACTGCTATTAAGCGTGATGCGAATTGATCATTGATACAACGATATTCAGAAACAGTATTTCATTGGAGTTTGCCTGCTGGTGACTTTGTTTCCATTTCTGCTGTGCTTTCCTAATAATTCTTACCCACCATAGAATGGGTAATTCACTCACTGATTTCCCCCTCTCAAGGGGATTTCGTGAGCATGGCTTCCTGTTATAAATATATAATTATAAAATGCTTTATTATGGATTATTAGAGCTGACCACATAATTTTGCTCCATCTATCAGTGCCAAGCAAGCTGCATAGCACTGATAGCAGTTAGGTATCAGAAATTAAGAATTTTTGGTTAGGTACACCTTATTTGCTGAGTTATACCTTACTGTTTCTGATAAACTGCGTATCAAAAGTCACATGGCATAAGAATGAAGAAGAAGGCAGAAGTGCAATCACTTTAGACGCCTCTCCGCAGGACTGAACAGCTGAGGACACCAGCTATAACGTACTAATTCCAATAGTTCTGCATGAGAAAGAGCTACTTTAAGATCCGTTGCAACCCAGCCTCCATGAGGAATATAGCTGTGAATACAGGGATTCAAATCCAGGATATACAAACCCTGCTGCATGGAATGCTTTGTCACTTGAACCTCTGTATGCTATAGATCCAGTTTAGGGGCAATGAGGGAGGATGAGGGGGGACTATGCTTTCTATTTATATTCTAAATAGACACCTAGCCACTGAGAAGCTGAGCGTAATGACTCCTTTTGCAATCAGGCAAACGATTTTGTGGCAAAACCCGTCCCGCTCGCAGCCCGCTCTGAGCCATCTCTCGCTGCTGCTGGTGGGGAGGAGGCAGAGCGGGGCACGGCTGTGCCCTGGCCCCCCGCGCTCCCGGCCCTCCCTCCGTGTAAACACCGTGGGGTCGGAATGCTGCAGGAATTTGGGGTCGGGAGCCAGCCTCCAAGGGGAGCGGGAAGGAGCAGCTGCTTTGTGTGATGGGCTGTCATCCAGAGCTTACTTAGTTCATTTGAAGCCAGGGAACCTTCTAAGGCTACGGAGAGGCTCCCCGGGAAGCTCGCAAGGCTCGGGAGCGAGGAGATGCCAGGCAGCTCCTCCTCAGAGATGAGAACAGCCGTGGATGCCACATACTCTCAGCAATACGATGCCCACACATCTCGCCCTTGCCGTCGTGCGGGGAAAAGCAGACTCAAAACACATATGGCCTCTGTTCCTCCTTCGGAACGCAGCAATTCTCATGCAGGAGCACCATGTGCTGCTAAACTCATGGTAATTTAATGTTTTAAAATCAATCTTAAAACTGTTGTAACTGTGTGGTGGGTGAAGTCCTGCTCCCTTGGGTCACAAGACTGGGGTTAGTCTTTCTTCAGTGGTGCCCAGTGACAGGACAAGAGGCAACGGGCACAAGCTTGAACACAGGAAGTTCCATCTCAACATGAGGAGGAACTTCTTTACTCTGAGGGTGGCAGAGCTCTGGCACAGGCTGCCCAGAGAGGCGGTGGAGTCTCCTTCTGTGGAGACATTCAAAACCCGCCTGGACGCGTTCCTGTGCAACCTGCTCTAGGTGACCCTGCTCTGGCAGGGGGGTTGGACTGGATGATCTCCAGAGGTCCCTTCCAACCCCTACCAGTCTGTGATTCTGTGACTTAGTGTGCTTAGCTCGACACAAGAATCCAATCTAGGCTTTCATTTACACATACACTGCCAAGTCAGCTATTAGAATTGAATTAGTTTCTAGTGACCACATTTTGCTCAGAGCACATTGATATACCCGCAATTCCTAGCTGTGCTCTACTGACATCTCTATGCTGATATTCACCAATAGATAAGAACTGAAAATAGCTTTCTAGCTGGGTCCCCACGAGGACAAGTCAGAAAGCTGGTCCATAAATCAAGTTAATACTTTCACCTTCTTTGCAGATTTATCTCATTTTAAGATATCCTGTACTGCACAGAGACTTCCTTAAATTGATCAATGAGAACATCATATTCCTTTGGGACAGGAGCAAGTGTCTCGGTGTTCCTTCACTACCGGTCTGTATCATTTTGTGAAAATGCAGTTTTAATTCTGAGTTTCCTGAAGCTCTATCACATACTGTTCATCATACATTCAAACTAAAGCTGTGCACTTGCAAATTCTACTTAAAAGCAAGAGTTTTCTTTGCTGAGGGAAAATGCAAGGAAGCCTACGTGACACACACATTAACCCAGGAGAAACAAATCTGGCTAAATTGCACCAACCTGTCGTCTTTTTGTTACCAAATATATTTTGTGCCTGAAAACAGACCTGACTGTCAGGACTCCCTAAGCACAGTGAATAACTCTTTAAATAGCCACCGATCTTCGTATCATTAGTTCCCTGTTCTGAAAACTGAAATGCCCTTTAATTATCCAGCTGTAGGAGCATATAAGATGGTACTAAATTTTGCTTAAGTACAGACTATTGCCAAAAAGGAAGCCAAAATACATAATTACATTGGCATTAGCATTCTATAGCTGTGTGATATCAAACTGCACAATGGCTGGAACATTCTGTGAAGGGCAATGCTGTCTGGGTAATGTAGCAGAAACACTTATCTAATAGCATGCCCTCCTGTGCCCTCTGTCAGGGCGCCAGCACATTAGTCCTATTATCAGCCTGCAAATACGGGAGGCTTCCACGTCGCGGCTGCTGCCAAAGGAAACAGTCTTCCCTGTTACAGGAGCAAATGTCTGTGCACATAAATGAAACTGAAGAGTAATTAGATTACACTGTTTCCAACTGACCCCCGCGCAACAAAATATTCGGGCTCGCTAATTTACATTAATAAAGATCCCACTATTTTTACAACATGTTTGGTTTAGTTCACAGGTCAGGCGTTTTCCGTAATACATTCTAAACAGACTATTTCAGTCAAGTAAAGAAGAAATGTCAGGGTGACCTCTTGTAAAATTGCCTTTAAAAGCACTGTTTGTCTTTTTCTTCCCCTACTTTATGTTGATTTTTTCACATGGGATTATTATTTCATGGGTTCAGACTTTGCTTTTTTTGTTTTACTTGACAGTTTGAACCAAATAGGCAAAAAAAATGAGAAAAAATAACAAATACCTGTCCAACCAACCCAAACCAAATATCTGTCAGAAAGTTATTTAATGTATTTAGCTCCTTCATTAGAGCCTTATTGCAATAGTCTGTCATCATGTGACAGGCTCATTTGAAACAATTTCATTTAGTACAAGAAAAAGGGAACCAGACTATGGGATCTAAACCACACAAACAAACAAACCCCAAAATTAAAAGAAATGTCTCACTTTAATTATTTTTGACAAAACAAATGCCAGAATGCACTTTTCAGGAATAAATCTATCCATTTATCTCATCAACATTGCAGAGTAAAAAACATCTGTTCATTGGAGCCCATGTAGCTGAATTCATATTAGCTTGTATAAACAATATATGCGCTATTAAGCCCCTCATGTTAAAAATAAATCAGTCAGTGATCAAAGAAGATAAGAGCTGGGGGGGGACGGACAAGTTTTGTGGATGGTTTAGATTTTGTAGTCATAAAATTCCAAAGGATTTTCCAGAAATCTGGAATAATATTGTTCCCTTAATTCCTTTGGGTCAATTTAAATGACTCTCTATAATTTTAGGAATTTATAGGTGAGGAAAAATAAAACAAAATCCTGCTATTTTACGCTTTTGGATCAAGCACTGCCATTTGCGTAGGATGTTTCTGTCCTACAAACTATTCCTGGAACTGCTGTCTGTAACTGCTTATGGGAAAAACAGATTCTACTGTGAATAAAAGCTGCCAGGTATCAATCTGAAAATTCCTGTCACTTATCAGAGATCCTAATGAGCACTCCAACTGGGGCAAGAAAGCTTCTTGGGATATTTGATGGGTTAAGTATAAAAGAACCAGGTATTCAGTGACTAATTTATTTACAATGGTGGATTCTGTTTCTGCAATTTTATGAGAAAATGCATTCAAAAATATGTAATGCGACATTGCAACTTTTTACGCGCTTCGTTATGTTGTGACTTTAAAACAGTTCTTTTATATGGTTCCGAGTGTGTCATTGTTGACAATACAGGTTACCAGCATTTCCTTGCAGACATGTGGCTTCAAACCTGCGCTTAAAATAACTGAGAATCGTATTTCTGACTTTTTGCCCTAATCTATTTCTACAGTGGCAGTGAATAAGCTATGGGTATTGGAGAGCATCCTCTCCTTTCTTTACAATAAACTTCTTTTTTCCAGTCACAGGGAAGACTAGTAAGTTGGTGCTAGCTATCAGACCTTGCTATAATCCACTGGTCTGGAATATCAAAGAAAAATACAGTGAATTACAGGTTAAGGGCAAACTCTTCCTTACCTGAGCATCAGTGACTTTAGGAAAAGAAAGAAAAAAAAACAAAAAAGAAAAGCCTACACATTTATTTGCATGTAGAAAAATATGTACCATTGGCTTTTTTTCCTCTTCGTGGAAGTAATGGATCAGCACTAGACCAGCACCCCCAGTTAATCAGTCTTAGAAGAGCCCGCAAGCACCTCACTTTCTGGCAAAGTTTTGTGTCCACCAGAAGGGATGATGCCTGTTTTCCAGTAATTCCTGCTCATAACTGATGTTTTAGTTCCCTATACAAAGGCTTCACTGTCAGCGCAGTGCTACATCCCCTTTTCTCTGTGTTTAATTACCTCTGGCCGTTTCTACACCCACTCCTCCTGCACTTAAGTCTCAGGACCTCTTGCCTCCTTGCAATACATACAACATCTTCTGATATTTCCTATGCACACAGTGTCTGCACACTTGCTCCTTGTACTGCCCAGTACAATAACTCTGACTTACTGGCTCTGGAAAAAGGCTGCTCAGCAGAAAACTGTAGAGTTTGATAACTTTGGCTTTGGTAGGATATCAGGCTAAAAATGCACTTTCTTTTTTTCCCTTGGCAGAATAAAGTGGCAGAGAGAAAGCTGTGATGTGGTCAAAGATACTAGATGCAGTAAAAAACTAGTGGGGAAGTCATTGACAGGGGAAGATTTGAGTTTAATTTCTTGTTCTGCTCTAGACATTCAGAATATCCTTCGACAAGTCATTTAACATCAGTTTCCTGTAGGAAACATGAGCATAAGAACAATTTTATGCCTGCCATCCTGCCAGTATTGCATGGCATAACGCAGCGATGACCACAGTGATGGGGGACACATCAGTGGAAACGCATAAAGGGAATATAAAATAAGCAATTTGTGTTATAAAAGAGAGAAAAGATGATTTTATCTTCTCAAGAGGAACTGGGTTAATACTTAGGAAAATCTATTTGCAAACAAGTATGTGCAATCCTGTTATGTATACACTAATGTTTTTTCTTTGCCCGTGAATATTCATGCAATCAATTTTAATTCACCTGGAGAGGTGCTTTTATTGGAACAGAGATGGAAATTAATGCATGAAGGCAGTATTTCTGAGCAAACAATGGAGAGCCGCCCTCAGGCAGCTCTCAGCTGGACACCGTGTACCGCTTGGTTGCGTGGGTTAAGGATGTGGATGTTCTGAGGTGAGAAAAAGAGCAAGTGTGAACATCGGTGCCTTTCAAAGAACTTCAGATACAGCACCCAGCACAGGCGGGAGTGGCAAAGAAAGGTGGTGTAACATAAGGACAGAGCTCATATAGTAGCAAACTCCCTGTCCCAGTGACACATTTAGTGTGTTTCAGCCTCAAAAGGCAGCACGATCTGCCTGTAGCGTGGGACAAAGCCTAGGGAGAGGGATCAGCCTCCGAGCACAGCCGAAGGGGACATTGTGTGCCGAGGTCTTAACTGATCTTTACACTCCTGTGTCTTTCTGCCTGCGGGGTGAAATTGCGGCTAGCCCTGCATTATTAAAAGGCACAAGGTTCTGAATTCATCTTGTGTAATTATGGGATTATCGAGGATGCCTATATTAGGAATGTTGCCACTTCTCACTCCCTCCATGGGCCTCTAGCTACAAGATACAGACACTGTCAGTAGGCAATCTGTACACACAGCTTTCTTTGCCGTATATTGTGTGGTGCTTTTGATGGACAGCCTCTTTTCATCTCACCCTTGCATAGTACACACTGAAGATGTCAGCTTTCCTACTGTCTCTTTCTGGCTGGTTTGATAATTATTTCTACGCTTTCTTCCACACTTCCCAAATCATAGTGTATTTTTTCTATGCTAACCAAACCCCCTAGTTCTTATTCTTGCAAAACCTACCGAGCAATATGTAAAATCTTGAAACCACCTCGTGTTCTGCATATTAATTTTAATTTACCTACAGAAGTAACCCATCCTGTTGTGTCCTGTGTCTTGCTGGTGTTTCCTCTGGTCTATTGTTTTGTCGAACCCCACAGTTATTCCCACCGGAGACTCATTCATAAGCTCATTGAGGCAGGAATTACAGCATTTATGCATGTCACATCTTTGTTAAAATAGCTAATGATGTGACCAATCACACAGCGAGACATGGGGATGCTGCAACTGAATGGCGAAGTGAGGAAAACCGCTCTGAGACCCACATTTGCACAATAACATCCAGTTCAAATAAGTCTGGGGTTCTCATTTGTTAAGCAATTACTACAAATCCATAAAAATCATGATCAACGCTCGCCTGTAAAGAGTGAAAAGAGACACACCTGATGACTGTTCAGAATGAATAGTCTGGCCAGCTGCAATCTGAAGTGTCTAGATGGGAAATCAAAGGTAATATTGCAGCCATGTATAATGCCTTGAGATTTGTGTTTAGAAGCTGATATTATGCAAGTTCAAATGAGAGCTAACACGCAGGTTGTAACAGTGTGGATAATCAATCCTGAGCGCAACTTGCCTGTAGATACAGTGGCTTCTCCATCACTGCTTGTTCTCAAATTGGCCACAGACATCTTTTTTGAGCAATATTTCCTATAGTTCAGGTAGAAGTTACAGTTAAGATAATTATGGAACATCCAATCTGTTTTATGTAGATGGTCAGACTAATTTACCATAATGGATTTCTGCAGTCTGAATATTCATATTTGGAGGGTTTGGTTTTTTTTTTTTCTATTTTGTACGAAAGATACTTGTTTCTTGTCAAATAGGTGAGCTGACCAGAAATTAGAAGATGTGAAGAGGAGACAAAAAATTTCTCACATTCTCACTACTGAGCTACACTCTGTTAAAAAGTGTTAAAAAGATATATCCGCCCCATACTTCATGAATAAAAAGATATTTGCAACAAATGGTTGTAATGGTGAAATACTTAAAAGACACTAAATAGTTTGCAAGATTTTTTTTGGTGGCTTCTCAAATACTACTGCCTGCTGGTCTATGAATAAAGGTAATTCTCATTACTTTGTTGCACTGTGCTGATTGAATGTTCTAAATGTACAGTAATCCTTTCCCAGTCTTTACCCTGGTTAACTATCTTTGAGGTCATAATGTGATAGTCCTTTGAGTTATGTTGAAAATAAAGATTAATGTTACTGCATGCATAAGGACAAGGAAAAGAATGAAAAAACCTATGTTTAAAATATCCATCATTAGGTTCCATTGTCTAACATTATTTTTATTAAATTCATAGTGTTTGAAATAGCACAACCTTACGCTTGGCAAGAAGCAATAACAGAAGTAACTAATTCTTATTCAAGGACTTGAAATATGTTAGCAAAGCAATGGGAAGAGAAAAAAGGCAACGAGAGGTACACTTCAGTGCCTCCAACCCTAGAACAGGAAGGTTTTTCCTGTAAATTGTCAGCATTTTTTTTTTTTTTTTTGGATAACTGACACTATAAAGTGTACCAATCACTGATTCTAACACATTTTAATCATCCTTAAATTCCTAAAGTTCCCTTTGTAAACGTAACATATGGAAGACAGTTTCCAATCTACCAATCTACATAGATTATCAGATAAGCTATTGAAGTTTAAAAAAACTTTTTTTGACTGTAAAAACCTCAATGACTTCTTATCTGGAGCTGGTCTTTGACCTTTCAAGAACTTCCTAGTCTAAAATAATTCCCACAGAAAAATTTTACGCTTTCTAAATCTTGAAAGTTTCTAAATCATACCACTACCCAAAATGATCCAATGTGTTCTGGGCTAATCAAGGGTAGTCAATGGTGCTCAAAGTGGCAGTGAAAAATGCAGCAACCTTAGTTTTAATTAATTTCGTTAGAAATTGTTAAAGTTGACAGAAGACCCTGGCATTCAATTTAAGAGTAGCTACTCCTATATTCTGTTCAAATAATTCTGTTCTTACCAGAAAACTATTTAACCAAAAATTACTAACTTTGGACAAAAAACCCCAAACATTTGGACTATCTATCTTTTATATTTGTTGTAGGGTTTCTCTTCCCAGGAAAGGTATAGCAGGTACCTATGAATGCACCAGCCAAAAGCCTGGAATAAAACAATATTTATTTTTTTTTAGTTCATATGGAAAAGCTGAGAGGTGTATGTGAGTTATAGCTGTAATCAAATCAATCTTCACTTTAATAAACACACGTTGTAAAAAGTTTGGTTTTCCTAAATTATTTTGTCCATTCAAAATCCATCAGAAGCAAGGAAACTTGCTGTACATAAACAAGGAAAATACCTCTTTCTCTGCTTGAAGCAGAGAAATATTACAGAAATACTAAAATATTGCAACAAGAATATTTCTTGCGTAGCAACTAGACCTTCCTATCAAAACATTTTGCCTTGCCAGACATTTTAGGCCTGTTGACACAATAGCCACTTTTCTTCTGAAGACAGAAAAATATGTATCATCTTCCTTAACGTTTTTAAAAATAAGACTGATTTTAAGATGAAAACAGCAATGTTTGCAACTAAAATGACGTGAGACACTTTCAAAGAAGTGGATTACTGTTGTCACTGGAGTTATCCAGTGCTGTAAGCTGTAGGTCTGGTGACAAATGCCTGCAGAATCATATATTTCCTTCTCTTATTCAGGTAAACAGCTCTTATTAGTCACACTGAAAATCGTGGACTAAACCCTGAAGCTTTTACTCTGTGCTTAATCAGTCATCAGTCAGGCAAACCTCCTGGGAAGTTGATGGGAGTTTGCCTGGGAAATGACGGAGTAGGAATTGATTAAAGCCCTTAAGATTGAAATGTATTCATAAGATTTGCAGGACCAGGCCTCTAATTTAGCATGAACTAAAAATGGTGATGGAAGTTGGTCATTGAAAAAGGTGTAGAAAGGCTGAGCCAGGGCAGGCACAATCCCAGGCAGTGCCTGCCGCGTCTCTGGATGTTGTGGGAGTAGGGTAACGAGAAGTGACTGATGTAGCTTGACAGAACACTTTAAAATGACTCATTGAGCTAGATTCAGTGAAAGGGTAATGGACAGATGGTTTTCATTTTCAGAAATTTAAGGGCTATTTGACATTCTTTGTCATTAGTGATCCTGTTTAAAACTTTATTGAATAGTAATAATTTTTGTTTCCTGTTTTAACAGAGCAATAGCTCTGCTATCGTTACAGCCAGCAAAGCATGCCTATGGAAAACCTCTACTTCTCAGTGGAATAACTGAAAAAATGACTACTTGCATACAAATTATTCATACTTATTTTCAACAAAGAAGTTGTGTGAGGGGAGAATTGATCTTTTTTTACTCCCTCAATATAAAAATAGGGGAAATGCATCTTGAAACCCATATCTGGAGATACATTTGCTCACTACGCTACAATAGCTGAATTTGAATAGTTCTTTCAATTGCTACTTTAAAGTTATTTTTAAAAGTGAGAAGTAAACAAACATATTCTATTTGCTCCTGAGGTCTTCTATTAAAATGATGAACATATAAAAAGAGATCTCTGGAAATCAGGTAAAATGTTCTAAAATGCTTCCTATTTCTTCCAAAATGATAGCCCCTCCCCCCAAATCTAGTAATTCCTTTTAAACAAAGATTGACATCCAAATTTATCCGATTTTCTGTCTCAAATTTCAATTTTACAACAAAATTCAGGCTACTACGTAGCAGAAAGATAAATACCTTATACATTTGTGTTATTTATTTCAGCTGCTAAATAATTATATAACCTCATAATCCCAAAGTGCTCCTTACTTATATTTCTGGTCTTTACATTTCCTCTGCAGGTATTTGCTGCCCTTAGGAAGTGCCAGAATATCAATTCCATTGCACACAGAGCAATCAGATTCAGAAGACGACTGCTAATGAAGTGTCTTTCTTTCATGAAGCCATGAAAATCAGTACTTCTTTCATGAATTACATTCAGAATGGGCATTTGTACATGGCTTGAAGTATGAAATTATAGTTTCAGTGAGTAGCCTGAAGTCCTTTTTCAAAACATGCAAAGACTTTTTATTTGTATGTTCTATAATGTTCTAGTAAAATCTGGATGTGAATTTTTAATATAATTTGCTGATTTATGACTTATTCATTATTTGGCAGGAAAGCTCATGATTGCAGAAATGATAATATTGACTTCTCTTTTCTTTTTTTCCTCGTAAAAAAATGCTGCTTTATTTGCTATAGAAAGACAAGGTTGCTCCAAACATGTAAGTTGATATTATGAGATCTCCATGCTCTTACAAACAGAGACAAGAATAAAAGTTCAAATTTGTGGCCTATTGACTCTGGCAGTGTCTTTTTAAAGCATTATTGTTTACTGATGGGTTCACGTTATCAGGCACATTCCATTTTCATTACTTATAAATGGTACAAGGCTTATTTCATTATTTATTTATTGCGATCCCATGTTGTTTTTCAAGTTAGTGAGTATCCAGGTAACTTCTGCAGTGTCACGCAAAAGGGCAGATTATCAGCTCCACTTAGCTCCCCCATTTTCACTGAAATGCATCAAAGCTCCTCTTGGGTATATGGTTGCCGGCTGGCTTCTGGCAGGAAACTCTGCCCACTTTAAAACTTGCTTCTGCCCTTCTTTATTGAACAACTTCTCCCCAGTTATCTGTGTTGGTGAAGGGAGGGGGAACATGCTTTCCTGGCAGTGCAGCAGATCCAGCCCATGTGGGTATCTTTGGGTGGCCCTGAGGCTGCTTCAGCCAGCACAGGGGAGATCGTGGGGGGGGGTGAATGTCTGCAGGGAAACTTTGGTCCTTTCCCACCCCCAGCACAACCACGTCTCCCAGGTCCCAAACAGACTGCACCTCGCTGCGGCTTGACAATCCAGCAGCGTGCTTTCTGGGAAGGAAACCCTTCCTCCGGACCAAGACGCTGTGTTCGTATCCAGGCCGCTTGCTGTTGCCCCCTGAGGATGGCTCTCCGGCAGGGGGGGGGCATCCAAACTGGCGTGGCAGCCCGAGCACGTCGCGCTGGCAGCTGTGGGAACCAGGTGCAGGACTGGCCCCGGCTCAGCAGAGGCTTAGCGTACTGCCACAAGGATATCCACCCTCCTGGGGGGGGTGAGGGGTGGGTGGCAAGTGCCAGCTGTCCCCTCACCCTGCGCTGCCGCAATCACAGCCTGACATTGGCCTCACCTTTAGGAAGAGGCAAGCAACTTTCAGTTCCTGCTACCAGGTGTCACGACGGCAAAACTACACACCCAGGCAGGAGATTAAAATATGCACTGGAAATGCACGTTGAAAAAGAAAAAAAGTCTCCAGGTTTAATGCAAGGCATCAATCTGACAAAAAAGGCTTCCTGCTGCCCGGGCAAGTGCTATCAAGATTAAAATTTCTTCTAAGAGTATGGACCCCTCCAGGGTAAAAACAGTCACACAATAAAGCTTATCAGCATTTACTAACCTAATCACCTGTGTGACAGAAATCAGTCAGATCTTCCTTGCTACTGTACCTGGTTGGAATCAAAATATCAATGTAGAGCAAAGTTGTTTTTTTTAAAGCAAGGAAGAAAACATTATAAGAGAGAGGGTAATTGCTAATGTTAGAGGTTTTTAAGTACTTCTTAATTTCCAGTAATTCTTATTTTGTTTAATGGTTTGTCATGGCTGACAAGTCACCATTTTACTTATAAAATTTAATTTTAAAATAGATTGCATCTGTAGGCAAATAACAATTTTGAGTCATTATTAGCATGTAGATTAAGTCTTTCACTTCTGCAGTAAAAGGCATATTTATTTTTTTCCACAGTGCTTTTATAAAGGCATCGTAATTCTCAGTCCTGACTTGGAGGGATTATCCCGTACACCTCTTCAGTACTATCTCCAGTGAGGCCGGTAGGAAGGATGCCAAAGGAACTGCTATTGTTTCCCTGCAGCATGACAACCTCTTCAACAGGAATAATCAGCTCAGGCCAAGAACTCGTTTCAGGTATATGGCAGAATTACTGACCCAAGCTGGATTTGAACCAGCAGCCATGTGATTTAAATAGGAGATGAAAATTGATCTCAAAATAACCTCAACAATCTAAGCCAAGGAAGCGACAAAAAGGGTGAAAGCTCAGCACTGCAGAAAAATAAATATCCTGTTTTAGAAAACAGAACTTGTCACAAGAACCGAATGCTCGTATATCACCTAGTATCTGAAACTGAATAATATGCCTCTGCTGGTAAACATAAGGAACACAATAAAAGAAAACCTTTAATGAACCTTTGCTATAATAGTATGACCGAAACTACTGGAGTGAGAGGCATATCCCTTTTGTTGTTAGACTGATGAATACTGATTATGACAACGTCAAGGGTATCAGTTTACATATTGTGTTACAGAGAAAGACTGGCTGGAAAGGAGTACCAGGCTAATAGAAACGAGGCCCTTAGCAGAGTCCCCTCTCTAGTTTACATGTATACATACACATAGACACACATATATTTGTATACATAGAAGATCGAGCTATCTAGCTACATGAATGTATACCTGGGAGATGTGCCTCACTGTGTGTATATGTTTACAATATCCTGTACAATGTATCACATATCACACATACAATGTGTTGTATCTCCCAAGTTTAGCAAGTATTCATTGTGATCTTTAGCAAAACAAACAATAGCTACCTGAATGCCTGGATTGTATTCTTCATGGGAAGTTATGATCTCCAGCAAAATTTACTTACCAAATGGATAAAATTCAGACTGTGGAAATGGCCCCAAGGTTCCCACTAGGTAAACAGACAGGGTGGGTGAAAACCATGTCAGCTTGTCGCCTGCCTGCTTCCTTGCACTGTCTGGAGCGCGCTGCTGGACAAGCTACACTGGCACCAGGTGTTCAAATAGTCTGTTGCTGAAAATTCAGGGAAGAAGTGATTTTTCTCACAGAAAAGGTTGATAAAGGCCTTTGGGAAGAGGATTAGGTTCTTTCCAGAACATCTGCCTGTGTGACAAGCACTTTACCCGCACAAGAGGATATGTTCTGCTCCTGGAATCCAGTACATAAATTACAAAGAAAATAATAACTTCAGCCCAAAGCACCATCCGCTAATCTACTTGTTTATATCACAGGTAATATGTAAGTGCTTTTCAGAGCTAATCCTGTCAGCCATAGCATAAATGTGAAGGCCAATAAGATTACTTGGAGATGAAGCATTTTAATAGCATCACACAGTCAGGAAGTAAACAGATTATGAAAGGCAGCAACTGGCATTGATTTTATTTTGCAGCTTGGCCCGAATGTCCTAAACTTGATGAGTCTTGTAATCAATCTCGTTTGAATTTCACATAAGATTTTATCTCATCCAGAGGATAAGGAAACGTGCAATTTCAAAAATCAGAACATTAAAACACAAATGACGAGAGGGCAGAAAACCACAGTGTAAAAACCCAGTGGTGAAATCCTCTTTGCTGGGCCTCAAAGGTACCTGACAGGGTTCAAAGGATGAATCTGTGAAACAGCTGTGCAGGAGATAACTGTGACGGTGCCCACCTGGAAGCACGCGCTCTCCAGAGAGAAGTCAGATTCTGTAGGTGGGTTGCTAGATAGTCTCCAAGCTTCTCCATCTGCGGGTTTGTTTTTCTCCCCTGTCACTCTGGACCATTCCCAGTGAGGACTGTGTTGTTCTGTTATGGTTTTAACATGATGATGTGCATCTAGAACAGATTCAAGCTTTGATTCTTCTGAAAGGAATCTCACTCGTGCAATAAAACAGCTTTGCAAATCAAGCTGATACAAAGGGACAATCAAGGATATAGTTTGTCAAAACTGCACTGCTGCTTCAAATCAAAACACTAAAGTAGAAGATAGAATTTGGCTTAAATTGCCAATCCCGTGAAATTAATGCCCTGATTGTGATCTATGAGGTCTTTCTGACAACCATCATACTGTAAGAGCTGGTTTTCCTTGCTGTAATACTACTGTGAAAGTTCTCTACAACATATGTAGAAACAGACATGTATTTATCTGCAAGCGTGACTTTTTTGGAGGGCATGGGGAAAGTCTAGATCTACAAACTGCATACCAGCTCTGATTTTCTGCCACACAAACCTTGAGCAGGGTGAAGAAAGCACCATGTTTCATCAAGCTGGCTAGCAAGACTAAATTAATAAGAAATTCATACATGCTCTTTGCAAAGAACGAGAGCATTTGACACGTCCTTTGCCACAACTTTTTTCTCCCCAAAGTTGAATCGTGTTCAACATTTTGTCATAAACCACATAAAGTCTGCATCTGAGATAAACCCATACTTTTCTTCCTGTGTAGGTACAGCCCCACATTTCCACTGGTGTTTGCAAATCCAGTAGATTTTAGTTCATTTCAATTGGAAACTCAACCCTTCCACTCTGTCCCTGCAGCTAGATAATTTGTTTCTGTGATAATCAGCTTTTACCTAGAATTTATGCCAAATCTGCCACTGCACTCATTTTGTGTGGTTGTACTTCCATTTCCTACTTCCAGGCTAAGTAAGAGGGCAATTACCTTCCCTTTATGTTAAGAATAGCTGAAACAAAAGAAGTTACTGCATAAGAGTGGGCAGGGACTAGCTAATATAATTCAACAAATACCCTTTGGTGCTGTGAAATAAGAGGGGTTGGTTGGATGTGAATGTGGAAGATAAACAGCAGAAACACGTTGAGTGCAGACAGAGAAATAACAGCACGCTAAGAGGAAAGCAAGAAGGAGGACTGGACGCTGGTGAGACAGCCAGCACAAACGGAGCACAGACGGCCCAAAAGCAGTTCAAGACACTCCTGGAAAAAATAAAAGCCTTGGAGAAGTGGAGAAAGACTTGCAACAGATGACAAAGCAACTGCATCCTACTGACTTCGCCCCAGACTTTAGGGGAATTGGGCCATATGAACCTTTTCTGCCTTTACAAAGGATTGCATAAAACAAGTATCTGACTCCACCATCAGTTTCTCTGGACACAGAGAGCCCTGAAACACTGGTGAACTGCTGGGAACAGACAGACATTTCTGTATGACACTGTTCTCAGATTGCCCTGTGAGTCACCACCATTTGCACAGGTTCAGCTCTGTCTCTCGCGCCACTCCTTCGGTGAGGGGGTGGCTCAGATTTGGCATCATCCACATTCATAAGGCATTTCAAAGCCTAACTTCCACCGAAGCCTTAGCTCTCAATTTCATATATGCCTTTGGGATTTTCAGCTTCCTCAAGTTTTTGAATCAGAACATCTGTATTGTTTTGCAATGCACTACTTACCTTGAAAACTCTCCCAGAACTGGTGTATAAATTATCATGCAGAAATTATTCTCAAACGTTACACTTTTCCAACAGATGTGTAAGAAGCAAATGAATTATATGTTAGTTTTGTGGGGAAGAAGGGTGGAGGAACAAGGTAGAGCTGCTAGGGAAAGAGTGGAAAACCAGGGTTGAATGAACAAATATTTTTTTCTGTGGATTTGAAGTAGATATGTACCATGTGAGAGTCTGATTTTGTGAAAAGGAAAGGACTAAAGGAAAAAAGTCTTCTGTATCTGTAGTTTTTTGGAGAAGTCTTACTCTTTCAAAGCTTCATCAGATAATTCATGGCAGGTGTGTGGTTTAATTCTGTCCAAAGATCATCTAATTCTTTGTGAGAATCCTCAGGCAGGGAATACATGGCATGTTATAGAATAATATATGAAAAAAAAAGTACTTTGATGATTATTTCATAAAGAGTTGTTTTCAACTGACCTTTGACTGGTTGTTAACTTCGTGTGTGATTTAGCCCGGAGACTTTCTGGTTCTCTGATTGTTTTTGTCTTTCCTGCACAGTCACCTCTTGCACAAATTTTCTGCCAAGTGTGTCAGGTTTTCCGATTCATCCCTGTGACCCTATGACCTGAGTCATCGACCAAGAACTGCATTTCATGCAAATTACAGCTGAGCATTCAAGGATATGAAAAGGGTTTTCTCCCCTACTCTTGTGAGCTGCTTTGTGGGCCAGTGGCCACACCTGGGTCACTCAGTGCCTCTGTTACAAACATCGGTGGGGAAATTTAGGACAGATCTCTGTCAGCTGTAACTGTGATTGCCATCATGTCTTTGTTGTTTTACCATTTCTCTACAAGGATTGTGAGTTTGCCCCCTGAGGTAGATCAATGCTGTAATTTTAGCTCTGTAATTTTATGGAAGCTTTTCAGCACCACTGCTTGATTTTCAAAACCAGTTTTGAAAACTGAATAGACAAAGGAAATTAGCCCAGAAAAATTAACCTCAAAATTCGCTTTTTGTTTCTCCCTTCTTCCAATTCTGAGGAATCATGTCATCACTCATCTTATGCTTATTTTAAAGAAGAAATCTTCCTTTTGAACCTTTTGGAGATTCTCTGTCTGAAGTCCCTTTTCCTTCCTCTCAGCAGGGTGTCTCCCCTACCATCTCTCTTAATCTTTTTCCAAAGGTTGTAGAAAAGCTTTTCCAGCTGACACAGACATATATCAGCATCTGTGCACTTTAACAGTACAGGGCACCAGCTACTGTCCCTTCCCAAGAGCCCAGGCTGGTGTCCTGTCACCCAAAAAAGTGGGTCAGAGATTTCATGTGTGCGCTGACCTACTTGACAATGTCAAACGAGCTCTCAGTGCTACCACAGAAAACTCCTCCTGCTGTTTCCTTTCCATGGCGGAAAGCAGGAGTAAGGTGGAGAACCTCCACTGTAGCGTCCTCTTGCTGACCAGAGGTTGGTTACTGGGCTGGGCATTATTCAGTGGCATCAGCTTCCTGGTTTATTCCTATTTATTCTGCTAAGCCCCTGTCTGGGTTAGTTTACTCACCCCTCCTTCCTTCTGTGCTGAAGAACAATTCACCTCTTGTTATCTCTCAGCTCAAAACCTGCTTGCTCGTGCAGCCCACAGAGATGTTTAAGAGTCATTCTAGTACATTCATAATGACTTAAAGGGAAAATAATCAGCAAATGCAAGCTATAGTGTCTTCCAGTGCACCATATTAATGGCATAAAGATTTAAGTCTCCAAAACGAAAAACAGATAGGTAGCCACAGTACTATTAGCCGCTGCATTGTAACACCTCTCTTAAAGTCTAAAAATGTCATCAGTGTTTCAATATTTATGTTATCTATGCTAATGTAAAACGACAATAAAGCTATCAAAACAGAGATCCACCTCTTGAAAACCTCCATAATGGCTAGTCTATGGTCTGGACTATATAAATCACACCACAAGAAAATACCCAGACAAATTATGTTTGCTGGGAACTGGTCCGATCCTTCTGAAATTACCCATCTTGCAAAGTAAAGCAATAATTTGCAGCACACACTGTTCTAAACTGTGCCTCTACCTGGGAAAATGTATACCTCACATTGCAAGTACAGGCCAAGGGAATGAAGTAGCTGAGTCTGTGTAAGGTGATCGGCTGTCACTATGGCAGGTAAAGGGCTATTCTGAAAATGATGTAAATTGGCTTCTTTCTATCTATTAAACTTTTAAGTACTGTACAGTTGCTGATGGAACTGCAAGTCTACAACAAAGTAAC
Organism: Fratercula arctica; assembly: GCA_947846985.1. Taxonomy (NCBI): domain Eukaryota; kingdom Metazoa; phylum Chordata; class Aves; order Charadriiformes; family Alcidae; genus Fratercula; species Fratercula arctica. Next base: position 58,251,651 of record CANTUZ010000001.1, on the reverse strand, counting down.
AAGCTGTCTATATTATCATTTATAATACTGGCGACGCTCTACGAAAATATAAATATATTGTTTTAATCCTCCCCTAGTCCTGTCAGGTATACTACTAATTATCTGGGCTTATGCTGTGGGGAAAAAGGACTCATACATTCTCATGTCAGGTTGCTGAAACAGCGAGTTTTGCAATATAGGAAATCATCCATTGTTTCCTTTCATTTATAGAAGCGTATGTACGACGTTTCGCTGTAGCTACAACAAGAAAACAGGCAAATTGTTTTAAATATGTTGGCATAAAAACCGCGCTGTGAGCTGGTACCTTACTTTCAGCTCAACTGAGAAAACTTTCTCAAAAACTCTTCATGCTTCTTCAGGTATCTCTGTGTCTACCTCCGTCGTCTTGCAATCCAATACTCTGTGTATTATCTAGAGAATGAACAAAAGTACACAGAACACAGATTGTGGGTCTGCAATCTTTTCTTTACTTTTAGGTTATAATTATTTCTGTGCGTTTTCGTTCTTGACTGTTATATTTATCTTAGGATAATGATGCTGGGACAGACTTTAAGTGTAAACTCCAGTAACAAACTTATGTAGTTAATATCTGAGATTGAATTTAAACCACAAGCAATAATCTTTATCTATATTTTAAAATAAAAATAAACATTTTGGGAAACATGGAAATCTACTTACAGCATTTGATATCTATTTTCCCTCTCCCCCCTTTATTTTGCACATCCCTGAAAATATAAGGAATTTCCTTGAAAATAGTTAGCACATGCAGAGGAATACTGGAAGCCCTATGACTTAAAAAAAGTCATGGGACATACCAAGAAAATGCAAAACAGATGGGCTGCAAGTCTTAAGAATGTTAGGTCTCCTCATTTTTAACTGTACATGGAACAAGCTTTTCCAGTAAAAATTGTATTAATTTCTGAAGTTGAAAGTCAACCTGAAGTGGAGTCAAAATGCAAGTACAAACATAAATGAAATTTAGGATCATTTTGGGATCAAGTGGTTACTACTGAAAAGAAGTAAATATGATTTCCATTGCACTAGAATTTCAGGTAAGTAATGTATACAGTTCATTTACATAATTAGCAATAATTTGCCCTGAATGACAAAATCAATATTTACTGTTTAAGACACATGAATTTTACATTGTAAAGACATTAAATACCCTGGTCAACAAATTCTTTTGGGACTCTATATGGCAGCATGTTAGAACAAGCTTTTCTTTGTAGATCTATTTCTGAATAAAAGCTCTTATTCTAAGCATATTAAGAGTAATATCTTCCTCCTACTCCACCTACTTCTTGGTCTATGTGCAAGGACCAATTGGTGCAGATCAGGGAGGCCAGTTGCGAGATGATGAACTCATTTTACAGAGCAAATAAAAACTGAAAGCAAATGCCTGTAAAAGAAATTCAAAGTTTTGATTTTGAGATACTTCAGTTGGGTTGATTTTTAAGGTATTTTCATTTACAAAATTGAAAAAAAAAAATCAAAACTCTTCGTGAATGTATTTATTCTAGAGAAACATAATTTAAAAAAAAAAAATTAGTTCAGTTGTGATCACTGCTCCTCTACAAATTCTTCTCTCTGTCTCTCTGTGGAATTGCAAGGAGAGGCTGGGACTGTTCAGCCTGGAGAACAGAGGGCTTAGTGGAATCTTATCAAAGTGTGTAAACACCTAATGGGTCAAAAGAAGATGAGCGAGCCAGGCTCTTTTCAGTGGTGCCCAGTGCCAGGACAAGAGGCAATGGGAACAAATCAAAACCCATGAAATCCATTATGAACACAAGAAAAATCTTTTTAGTGTGAGTGCAGTCAAACACAGGAACAGGTTGCTCAGAGAGGCTGTGGAGCCTCCATCTGTGGAGATATTTCAAACCTGATTGAACACAGTCCTGGGCAACTGGCTCCATCTGATGTTGCTTGAGCGGTGGGGCTGGACTAGATGATCTGGAAAGGTCCTTTCCAACCTAAACATTTCTGTGATTGCAGCACTCCAGCCGTGGGAGCTATCCCATCGTGTCTCTGCCATCCCAATGAGACTGTAGCTCTGCAATTGTATGCAGTTGTCTAATTTATCCTCTAATCTTATAGCACTGCATGCTTCTGGATTATTGCTTTACTTTCGGACTACTGGTTTGAACTCATTGTAGGAAATCAGGATCGCTTTTATCTAATGAACGTTTGGTGACTACTGTAAGATGGATTTTGAATCTCGCATTTCCTTCTGTAATGCATCTCTAACAATTAAAATGAAAAAAACATTCCAAGAGATTTTTTTACAGCTGTGTATGTGATTTAATTACATTAGTCATACTGAAGAGATTCATATCGTCATAGTAACTAAACCAAGATTCTTTTTTCCCTCTTGTACTGCTATAGTATATTATATAAATCCAATACTTCATCTTGTTCTTGGAGAGGCACTTCTCAGGATTTTTTTTGTTGGGACATATGTTCTACAGTTTGCTGTTCAGATGTGGTTCTTCGTCTCACGAATGCTATTGCTTGAGCTTAACTTTAAGCAAATGAATATGCTGTAGAAGCACAAGACCCTACTCATCTGTGCAGAATTAAGTATGAATGTAAAGATTCAGGTTACTGGAGCAATGAAACTCCTACTTAACTTTAATTTGGAATTCAGGCACATACTGGCATTAATGGACTGCTTTGCCTGATTTAGGGCCTAAGTCTTTGCAGAACGGATTGGAGTTGCGAACAAAACAACGGATCACCTTCTATGTCTTGGGGTTATTTCTTATCACCAGTTCTGTGTGGAAACACCTTTGTTACAGAAGAATCCGTCGATACTGCAGTGCACTGCAATGTACTTTTTACTTGAATAATTAATCTTTGTTCATCCTTAAACTTATAAGGAGCTACTCTGAAGTAAATAATTTTGCCAAGTGTTTCTTTATATTTACTTTGTACCTTGTTCAGAAAAAAAATGTAAAAACTGATTATAAACCTAGCAGACCATGTCTTGGATTTTGATTGGGTAGAAAATCAGTCATTAATGCAGGAAAATCAGTAATTTTCCTGAACAGCTGCTCAAACATGCTGGGGCGTTTACTATGGAAAAAAAAGTGGGGAAAAGACATTAACAGCATTGTAAAGCATTGATTAGAGTTTATTATACGAAACAATTACATTTAATCAATTATCACAGTTAACAAGTGATTTCTTGGGGATTATTATTACCTAATTGTTATTAAAGATCTGACTACAGATGGCATATGCAATTCATTGCTTGTTATTACTTTTACAAGCACAGATGGCACAGTACAACCAGTAAGACTAGCAGACAGTGAACTTTTTCCTAATATAATAACAAATGAATGTGCTGAGTGATTTTTTTTAGTTTTGCTAAAGTGCTGCAAAATAGCTAATGGACTCAACTCCTCAGATCATTTTTGTCTCAATAGCAATTCCTATAGATTGCATGTAGAAGCCTGTTCAAGAGATTCCCAAATTAATGTTACTGACTCAAAATATTTGCGTTATGATGCTCATTCCAACTTGCCTGAAACTACTCTTTGCATAAGAATCAGTTTAACTTGAACTCTGTGAACTCTACTGGCAAAACTTCTAAGGCATCACAATATCAATAACAGTCACACAAAGAAAGAAAGAAGTTAGCTCAAGAACATTTTAAAGCTATTTATTTAAAAATAGAGTGGTAGCTCTTTAAAAAATAGAAGAAATAAAAAAGATACTTATGTAACAGCCAAAAAAAAAAAATCCTTTTAAACTATCAAGAAAGAATTATTTCAGCAAAAGATCAAAAGTTTGTTCAGGAACAAAAACACAGCATGCATGCGATACTTTCCTACCTTCCTTTCCATCTTTCGGTCCTGAGTGGGTGGGAGGATAAGTGTGTGATTTTACTGACTGTTTAGTTAGATTAAATGGATCCCTAAAAGCAAGACAAGTGTGCTGTGATAAGTACAGCTTAATTCTTTTGGCCAAGTCTATCCAGCAATTATTTCTTGGAGTTACATTCCCTCTCCAGTCTCCATCTCTAGTAAGCAAGCCAATCATGTCATTCCATTCCAATGAATGGAATTATCAAAATATCTAAAAAGTGTTACACTCCTAAGACATAATTACAGTACTCCTGTGTGAGAGCTTTTATAGTCAGCAGTTGCAGAAAGCTGGAACATGTTTTCACTGTTCATCTTAGGTCATATTAAAAATGTATTGTTTGCTCTCCTTAAAAATACCCTAATCACATCTCAGAAAAGGCAAACAACGCTAAGTGTTATTATTAGAGAAATGTTATTGGAATACTTCAGTTTTGAAATAGAATGAAAAATATATCTCATGAAGAGGACAGCAAACATTACATCATGGTAAGTATAGATAATACAAAAATAGAAAAGAAAATGCAGAACCATATACTAAAATAAAAACAAAAGATCACCCAATAAATAGGTCAAACATGGGAATAGACAACTGTTTTTTTTGTTTTTTTTGTTTTTTTTTACAGAAAACATACATCACAATAGCTATATGCCTAGGTATGTAGCAAAAAAAGGAGTGAAAGTAACACTATTTATTTTTAAAATACTTGTATGCAAGTTCTGCCATTACACTAATTCTGCCACGCACTGATTATGTCCCTAATTTAAATCTGTAGAATGACATCTCTAACATTTAAACTTGTTATTAAAAGTCTCCCAAGATAACATTCTCTGCTTTCAGGCCCTTCTAAGCGTGATTCAGCATGTCAAGGCATCAACAAGAACAATTCTATCCAATCTTCTGAATAAAGTTTTTAATAATGAGGTCAACATCTATTCTTATATATGGTATACATACAAGGTCAAAAATTATTTAATTACCTTGTCTTATTGAATTATGACTCAACAGCTGAGCTGCGGTAACTGGCAAAGTGCACACCCTAGTAGAATCCATTTGGTAAGTAAAATCCATTAGCTTAAACCACTATGAAATTGTGCATAAGAAAATCACCATCAAGGAGTTGTGGTTTAACTGGTGGTTTGATCTAATGTGTTTCACTTATCACAGCTTGGCAGAGAAGCAATTGCTTGTTTAGCCACAATAACATGATTGCTTCCATTCTACGGCCATTTCCTTACACATTTTCCATTAACTTCAACAAAGAGCCTGGTTCTACCTGTCTTATGTTAAAAGGGTGCTTATGTTAAGAGCTTATGTGCTTATGTTAAAAGTGTGGCCAGCAGGTCGAGGGAGCTGATTCTCCCCCTCTACTCCACTCTCGTGAGACCCCACCTGGAGTACTGTGTCCAGTTCTGGAGTCCCTACTACAAGAGAGATATGGACGTGCTGGAACGTGTCCAGAGAAGGGCCACGAGGAAGACCAGAGGGCTGGAGCACCTCTCCTATGAGGACAGACTGAGAGAGTTGGGGTTGTTCAGTCTGGAGAAAAGGCGGCTCCGAGGAGACCTTATAGTGGCCTACCAGTATCTTAAGGGGGCCTGCAAGAAAGCTGGGGAGGGACTTTTTAGGATGTCGGGTAATGGTGGGACTAGAGGGAATGGATCAAAACTGGAGGTGGAACGATTCAGACTGGACGTTAGGAAGAAGTTCTTCACCATGAGGGTGGTGAGACACTGGAACAGGTTGCCCAGAGAGGTGGTGGAAGCCCCATCCCTGGAAGTGTTCAAGGCCAGGCTGGATGGGGCTCTGAGCAACCTGATCTAGTGGGAGGTGTCCCTGCCCATGGCAGGGGGGTTGGAACTAGATGATCTTTAAGGTCCCTTCCAGCCCTAACAATTCTATGATTCTATGCAGAGTAGGCATGGCAGAAAAACACCCACATGTAATTTCTTTCCCCATCAGCTAACTTAATTGAGAGTAAAATAATGTTGCCTTTAAGATTCTGAAGAGTACAGGAAATAATACAGACTGTTAGGTGAGTTGAAAATGGCAGACATGTCAGGTTCAGAGGGTAATAATCAATGGTTTGATGTTTGGTTGCTGGTCAGCAACTATCAGAGTACCCCAGAGGCTTTACAATAAGGGGCCTTATTGTTTAGCTTATTCATCAAAGAACTGGAAGATTTTGGAGTGAACCCGCAGCAAATTCAAATTAGAGGATTACTGTAACAAAGAGTAGGCCCTGATAAACTGGAGGACTGGACCAGCAAAAACCTTATGAGATTCAACAAGTATTGCTCTGTGCAGTGTTACAGTATGGCAGCCAGGTGACAGAGGCACAGTCACGCTGAAAGGGAACCTGAACTGAGTGTGAACCAACAGTTCACTCTCGTCACAAGGAAGGCAAATTGCGTGCCGAGCTGGTGCACGGGTCAAGGAACATTGATCTGCTCTGTAGATCTTGTACTCTTGTACTCTGCTTGCTGCTGGTGAGGTTGTATCTGGAATATTTTGTCTAATTTTGGGCCTTCCTATTGAGGTTAGGTGAAACTGAAGAGGGTCTAACTGAAGGCTGGTAAGCAGGACACAATGTAGGCAAGGATGAGGGAGCTTGACTTCTTTAACCTGGCTAAAATGAACTAAACATGACCAAAAGGAACTAATTGCAAATAACTGAAGGGTAACTACAAAGATGAGAGATGAGCTACTCTGTAGTATCAGATGATACAAAAAGGGCAACGGCCACAAGGAATAATGTGGGAGGTTCAGACTGAACATTTGGGAAGACGTTTTCACCAACAGAGTATTACAGCATAGAAGCAGGTTACCCAAACAGTATGTGCAATACCCGTTATTAGAGAGTTTCATAACTTGCCTGAACAAACCTGTGGCTGACCAGGCACAGTGGCAATCCACTTTGTGACTTTGAAGTGGAGTCTCCATAAGTCCTTTCCACCCAGCATTTCCATGGTATTAGAATGCTATGGTTTATGATGTGCCCAGAATAGGAATTGTGTACAATTCAGGTAAATATTTTGGAGATCGGTATCAGTAACAGTATCAGTATCAGCAACACAACCATTTTCAATGCGCAAAACTCACGGCAGCCAAATGTCCAACACCAACTGGTGGAAGCACAACCAGAAGGGATTGGAATGGATCATATATTCTATGGGCATGGTTCAAATATAAGAATCCCCCCTCCCAAAGTAGCCTTTTAAGCATTAAGTATCAAAGTTTTCAAATTGGAAAAAAAAATTTAAAAAAAAAAATTCCCAAAGTCTTCTGAAGTTTTTTTGTTTTGTGTTTTGTTGTTTTGTTTGTTTGTTTGTTTGTTTTTAATTCTATCCAGCACTAAGCTTCCTGTGATGAAAAAAACAGGAAAGCAAACCCTTCATTAGATTTTCTGTTGTCTAAAGATATTCACTTTCTTCTCTTTACAGTATGGATCTATTAGAATAGGAAAAAGTAATTCCTGGAATTTCCAAGAAGTTGATATAATTGTACACAAAATACTTAAAAATCTCTGTTACTTATAAAGAGGATGTGACTGTAGATGGATGTTTAAACGTCTTCTTGTTTCTGGCCTGTAATTGCCTGACTACAATATGCTTTTCCTCCCTAGTTCCTGTTTTCTAGGTTTAAATAAGTTGTGTAGTGTAGAGGAAATAATTCTGAGGTTTTATCATAGACTCATAGGATGGTTTGGGTTGGAGGGGACTTTTAAAGATCATCTGGTTCAACTCAGATTATCTAGTCCAGATCTTATGTCTCTTTTAATGTGTTTTGTGAAGTGTTTTGGTTTTGACTTTTTCTGGTCTTTACCATTTAATCACTTCCCCACTTGGATAGTGCTTTGTCTGCTCTTCTCTGCACATCGCTCAGAGAAGTGATGCACCCATGGAAGCACCGAAACCTGGATATAATCACTGAGAACGATCACTGTTATTATACCAGCCGGTGGGAAGCATTGATGGAGAAGGGAGAAAGTGGATCCTCATGCTTTCCTTCAACATGCTCCCCTTGGTGTGTCGTGTTACATTATTCTCCACTGCTGATGTAGAGAGGATTTATTGTACAGCTGCCATGGATCTCTGTGGCATGGATCACTTTCTTGTCTCTCTTTTTCACTAACCAGTTCAATGTCAGCTACAGTTGTCCATCCCCTAGCCTCCCTATATCCTTCAACCCAGGCTATTTGAGTCCTGCATACAAATGTATGGTGCAACGTTTTCCTGAAACCATCAGCCATCTGGACAATAGATTGCAACCAATACATTTCTATAAAAGTTCAGATAGTGCTGCCCTCAGTCAAAAACATCTGTCATAGACAGTAACTGCTGAGTTAAAATTAGAGCCAAAACTTCATTGCCTTGATCTGTCAGTGACTACTTCATTGGTCCTTCTGAGGAAAGTATTTTTATCTTTGGTGAGATCCTGCAAAATATCTTTTTATTGTCACAGATGTTGTGGCTCAGGGACAAAACTAACCTTCATGAAAGTAATAAAGAAAATGCTGGCTTTTCAAAAAAATGTTTGAAATTGTGAAGGATTTGAGACAAATCACTGTTTATTGGAAAGCCAGCACTCCTTATCAGAGCTAAGATGTAAAGATTTCAATATTCAGATGTGATTAGAAAGTAAGTCCACCTATTTCTATGGTTCAAGTACTTCTGAAGCCAATGCTCTCTCCCTGTGCAATAGAAGCTTTCAGCGCCTCAGAGACAAGTGGCCAGAATCCACCCGTAAGGTTTTGGGTCTCAAAACCTGGTATAGATTTATAATCATTAAAATAACAATAATAATAATAAAAAAAATCAAAACAAAAAAAACCCCAAAACAAAACAAAAAAAAACCCCACACACATGTAAAGTAAAGCAAACACAAAGGATCCCTTTGAAATACTTTTTTCAAGAGCAAAAGTAATGACCTGGATTCCTAGCACATGCACATGTTTAACAAGAAACAAAAGAACGTGCATGTGTATAGCTCCACAGGCAAGCATGGCAAGCAGTTTTATGTGGCTGTTTGCTCAGGGTTTGTTTTCTTTTCAGCTGTGCTTTTTCTCCTTTTGTATTAATTTTTTTAAAAAGTATGGGTTGTTACCATGCATGTTGGGCTTGAAGCTGCCAGAGTAAGTATTAGCAAAACTACTTGACACATGAGAGAGTATTTGTGCACTCTTCTAATCTGAGAACAGAAACAACACCATATGACTTGTCTGACCAGTCACAACTAATCAAGACAACTAGAAAAACAAATATCAGACATTGCATAAATACAGAAAACTGTTCACAAGCAGTCTCAGCATTACTGTTGCATAACAAACGCTTATGATCTGCTCATAGATTGATCATAATAAACATTAGGAAGAAGGAGACTTAGGCTGATGAGAAACATCACTACTTTCTTTCTGTTTTCTTTCACTTTGAGCATGTACACTTAAAGGAAAACGGCCTCCTTCTTGAAGTCTTCTCCGTTAGCAAAAAAACAATTCTAAAATAAGCTTCATGCTAAGCTTTCCATTTCATTTTGCTCAAATCCCACGTTTCTTGCATGGAAGATCACCTAGCTGTAACTCTAGTCCTTAGTTTCCTCAAGTTCTGTTTTTATCTGTATAACTGTGTATGCGCAGTACGTGTGAGTCAGTATACCGGTCTTGGTGTGATGACCAAAATTACAGTAGAGCCGCAGCTCTGCTACAGTCAACACAGGGAATTCCCTTTTGGAAAAAAGTGTATTCTCTTAAGTACTCTAAAATCCACATGCTTCCTTGAGTTTTCCTTGTGAAAGGTGGGGATAGAAATCCAAAGATGAGAACATTGGAAAAAGAGCAACAAGGTAGGGAAACAGAACTTTTTTAATGCATTGCAGATTTTCATCTCTTTTCTTGGCTTTGCTTTGATTTTCTGTGTGGAGATTACACTGCTATACTGGTTGTTCCTAAAATGGTCTTACTTGTTGAATATTTACCTTATGCTTGGCATCAGCTGCTCCATTGGGGAAATCTACTAGAAAATGGTATTCAGACGCGTATTTTTCTACTAAAGGAAGTCTAAACATAACTCTTCTGAAACAGATATTCACTTCAGAATAAAACTGTCTTTTTCTCGAGGTCTCCTCCCTTTTGAACCAGACATATCACCTGTGTCTTGGGAACTGAGGACCACACATGAAATAAGGTAGGTTACTCGCCTGTGTTAATCTAGAAGCTGAAGAACAATTTACTGTTCTCAGCAAACTTACATATATGAAAGGAGCAAGGGCAAATACTTGGAAGGTCTGGGGACAGTCTGTCTCTGAGGCCTTTGCAGCAGTCGAGCTCACTGTTCAGCAAAGGGAGGCACTCGTTATTTCCACCTTTCCTCAAGGTTTATGTGAAGTATTTTTATAGTGCTCCTGACCATCTTCCAAGACAGGGAGAAAATACCAAGGTAAGAAGTCGAGTGGCTGTCGCTTTTTACACATACAAGAGAGGCATAATTGCTGATTCAGAGCTGTTTGCAGTCCAGGGAGCTGTCAGTAGCCCATTATCGTTAAACACAATTAATATGACTTGTCAGTAACAGGATGCTGAATTTCCCCTTCAGCAGCACATCTCTCAGATTCTACTTCTTTATACTCTGAAAACCAGCTGGACAAGTTGCGATTTACTATTTTGCAGGAGAAGATGATTGCACCTTTTCAGAAGCAAGTAACTCAGGTCTCTGAGTGTCTCCAACAGATGAAGGAATCTGACAACCAACTCATGAGGACTGAAAAGTCAGCAGAGAGGAACCACTGTGAAACAGCTTGCCTGCCAGCACCTCAGTCCATCACCTCACGTCTGTGAGGACAGAAACCTAGACACCTAAGTTTTCAACATGGAACTCACCCAAGTGTTTGGCATTTACAAGGCTGCTACAAACGTCACCATCTTGACTAACTTTCCCAGTGTGGTCACTTGGGATTTAAAACCTAGATATCCCTGTATATGGGTTTTCTCATGTGCCTAGTTCAATAGACAAGCTCAGATTGTGCCTAACAATTCTAACACAACTAATAAAAAACAGGTGCTTTGATTTGAAAGTGAGAGTGTTTATTGCCCACATTTTTAATAAAACACTGATTAGAGCACTTACCGATAGAAAATTTTGGACAGAAAAAACGAATACCTGTGCTTCCTATTTACAATAATCACCAAGCTATGGAGCATTGACCATATGCAGCCAAAACCATAAAGGTCATGAGGCGATCTGGTAGAAACCAGGAAGCCTTTGTAACCTTCAGTTAGGCGTGAAGCTTAAGGCCTGCTATTATATTCACACTCAGATATCTGGATTTACTAATTATGTAACTTAAAAAAGCCATAAATGTAGACAAGTTTATCTTGAAAATTGCTGTGTTACCTGCTTTCTTCTTAAAATGTCTTCTTGTGACTTATCTAAAATATTTAAACTCTCACAATTTTAATTAAGTCAGTACAAAATATATTGGGGTTAGCTTAAATGAGTTCTGTAAAGCAAAATATTTTTTACTCACACATCTGATGTTGAAGCTTCATATTCTAAAAAAAAGTATCAAACCCCCATTTAAAAGTAAGGAAATAATTTAATTTTGAGATAACTATTTAAGCTTTCTTAAACTTGTTTCTAGTGTGAATCAGTACACAAACAATAATCCATCTTTTTCTGAGTTTTGTATATTGAGAGAACTGGTTCAAGATATTTGCAGTTTCACTTGACTCTGGTGTTAGGGGGATATTTTTTGAACAATTCACATACATAGAAAAAGTTTAAGCTTATGATCACACTGACTGCAAGTTGTATTCCTGCTGACATTTTCACTCACTCCCTTGATTTGAATGGTTTTGCACAAGCAGAATGGGTTTCAACTTGATAAACCATTTTTTTGGTAGTATGTTTGGTGAAGATATCAAAGACTGAATTGAAATAACCTTATTCTTCCTGTGTGACCTGGCTCTGCAACAAAAAAGAGCAGAAAAAGCATGGTCAATATTAATATTGTACTCCCAATGACCTGGGGTAAACATAGTGAGAAGATCAGACGTACAAGGAGGTGCTATTTTTGCATGCTCACTGTTCAGAGCAGAACCACACTTCAGCAGCTTTAAAGAAAGCATTCACAACATCTTTGAAATGCAAGCCTGAATCACAGAACATACTGTGCATTGAAAGACATCCATCTAAAGAACAATGAGTAGGCATTCTATTTTTGAAAAATATGAGCAAATAAATGGCACCATAATACATTTATTTGTAATGTGTAACAACTAGTTCTAGGGATAATTGCTGAGTGCCTGTTTACAAAAAAATCAGTTTCCTGAATACATTTTGAAATGGGCTATTAACGTCACTACATATGTGTCACCTATAGAAAGTTCTTGATTGCGACTGTGTTCACTTACCATCTTCAGAAAACAAGTAAAAAACAAATAGGACTATCATTTATCCATTTAAATTCAAATGTAAAAAAATATTTGCTGACTGTCCCTGCGATGAATTTAGTCTGTTATTTCAGATAACTTACTTGTGTACACAAAAGCAACTTGGATAACAAAGAGCAGGTGTTACACAAAGCACCAGGAAAGAGAAGCTTCCAATGCCTACCAACTCCTTCATCACTAATACATATTTCTGCAGCAGGAACTGGTTTTCGTTCACCAACCAGGCAGTTTTGCGCTTCATGATGAAAGAAGGCATTATTATCACTGAAAGCCAACATGCCTTTCAAAACTCCACCTAAACCTACAAAAACACAAAGGTATAGCTTTTAACTTTAGCAAGCTTCTTCCCTGCATTACAATGCAGACAGCGCTGTAAGCCAAAGACTAGGATCTCTAACAGCCAAAGATCAGTGAAAGCATGTAAATCCTCACAGGAGTGCCCAGGACCAATTTCCCTGACACCACTGGGGAGTGTGTATTTGGGCTTCAGAATAGAAAAAAGACTTTGAACCCCATTTTGGGTAAGAGCAAGAGATGTTACTCATACCTTGGTCAAATAGGCATTTGATAAAGTAGGACGTTGGCAAGAAAGCAAGGAAGAAAGACAATTCCCTTTTTCTCTCAATCTCCTTTTCCTCTCTCATTTCCATGTCTTTTTTTGTTGTCTTTCTGCATGATGGGAGTGTTCAGCTCTTGCCATTCCCTCCATACCTTTCTTGTTCAGTTATCCACATTCCTAACCATATAGACAGCGTTGACATTTATGTGGGCCTAATCACCATTGCCTGCAAGACAATGCCCAGAAAGTTTATAGCAGCCTTCTGATGTTTCAATCTAATTAAGCCCAAACTGAAGATTTTGAAAACACCTGCCTAGCTACCACTATAACCACAGATGTGTCTAATTTGGTAGGCACCCAGCTGTGGGCCTGACACCTCCCTGGCTTCCTATAGCCAGGAATGTCTAGTTTATACCTGGAGTTAGGTGTACCGCTTCCTTTGTCCGTGCTGGTCTGAGCCCTCTTCCTCTTTCAACCATCATAAAGTCTCTTCACGTCCTGGCAGCGGGCAGGCTACTACACTCTCTATCAGCCAGATAGGAGCTCCTCTCTATGGATGGTTCATAGGGTGCAGAAGCTGCCTACACTTTTTTTCTGCTCCTGAGCAAAGATATTGCCCTGTAACTGTCTAAATACAGCAAAACTGGCTTACTATATGCATACAAGTTGCTGTACTGTTATCTCCTAATCTTTTTTTTTTTTCTTCTTTAGGATAATTATATGCCTTTATCTTGATATTCTCACTGAGTGTATTCCAACTACTTGTTTGTGCCAATAGCCCAATATGTATTTAACTTAATTTGTTGGTTTGAACTGTAGGAAGCCTAGGGCAGTATTAATATCCTGTGTGCACATAGAACACATAGAACACGACTCTGTGGGAAAAAAATAATTCTTTAGTTAGGTTAGGTCTTAACTAAGATACCACCACTCCATGAAAAATAATATCTTTTTACTTTGAATAGTTTTGAAAGCCTTTTTTCTTTTCCGTTCTAGAATGGAATAATAAAAATGGAAATTGTTATAGAATCATTCACTGAAAATTGCTGAAGTAATAACATGGAGATGAATTCAAGCTCCATAGCGGGATAAACAAACAAAATCCCCAGGAAGCTAAACTTGACAAACACCAGTAACTTTATAGCACTTATTATTAATATTAAAGCTTTCTCAATGTGTTATTACCTGAGCTATGTGATTCACAGTTTAATTAGACAGGAAAAATGTGCAGAACAGCAAAGCAAATCAAATTGTCTCTCCCATGAAATCTCTGAAATTTCAAAATATTTTCCATTCCACACTGGGATAAAAGCTATGACCTTTTGACAATTCTCATTTAGGAAACAACATACCACCTTAGAGAGCACTCACACTGAGATGAAGGCACAAATCACTTCCCTTATTTAGGCTGACTTATCAGCTTTCAACTTAAAGACCCACAAAATTGCTCCAGGCATCAGGCTTTGCAAAACTCCTGTGTGGGAAGGCAGTAGACGTGCTCTTTCCTTTCCATTGACACCCCTAGTTTGGACTTTCTCATTAGAATGTTTGTATACATGTAAACACACATATATGTATTAAAATTTTGACCAGCTGTAAGGACAAAACTTTGTAAGAGGTTTCTTTAGGCCTTGTGATCTGTTCTTGTTCTTTTGCTAGGCTGTGTGAGGCGATGTTTGTTTTGGGGTGTTTTTGCCAGTGGCTGTTGTATGCAGCATTCTTTTTGCAGCAATATTGTTTTTTTTTTTTTTTTTTGCATTCATCTTTCTTACACAGTCATCTTGAAAGTTTTCTAGCTTAGGTTCTTGTGTATAAACATTTAGATTCAAAAAGTCAAAGGAAGAAATGATTTCTAAAGAGTAATGATAAGGAGTGTCAGCTCCCTACTGGAAAATGGATTAATCTCCAAGAGAATAAATTTATTCAATTATGTACAATTCTGAAAGAGATTACGTTAGGTCATTGTACTCATGTTGTGCATCTGAACTGCTGTTCAGTTACGGTTTTCCAAAATCTTTATTCCAATCTTAGTGCAAGCACTTTAAACAATAACAGAAATAAACCTCAGTTACTCTCATACCATGCAAATCCATTTGGGATTCACAACAATGAGGAAAAGACATATGAGACCTATTTTACTCTAGTACCTGTTTCTTTCCCACTGTTTTACGACATTAAAATGAGTGTTAACACTGCAGGTGTGCACGCAACATGGAGCCACTAAAAAGACAAAAAAGGATGTTGGTTACCAAATACAGGGTCTGATCCAGTGCCCCAGGGAATCCTTGGGAAATCAGCGGGTGTAATGCTGGATGCTGAAACAACCTTCCAAGTCTTTTAAGCTCAGAATGGGTAAAGGTAAAATGTTAGTGAGGCATTTCAGCTTGTGATTTAAACCTTAATAAACAGAGAACTGTGAATAAACTGTGACTTCTCAACTTGGTGCAATACCTCTTTCCCCCACTCTACCTAAACCTTTTTTCCTCCTGTGAAAACCCATTGCTTTCCCACCACCCTGCTTTTATGTTTATTAATACCATATTTATAATATTTTTATATTCTGTGATGTCTGGGGATAGATTTTTACTAAAGCAAATGTCCAAACATAGCTGTGCAATGTGTTTAAAAATTCAGCATGACATCTATTAATGGAACAGTAGTTAGGCA
Organism: Fratercula arctica; assembly: GCA_947846985.1. Taxonomy (NCBI): domain Eukaryota; kingdom Metazoa; phylum Chordata; class Aves; order Charadriiformes; family Alcidae; genus Fratercula; species Fratercula arctica. The sequence goes on along the minus strand of CANTUZ010000001.1, from coordinate 58,236,115 downwards.
AATAAATTTTCCATGAACTGAAATTAGAAAATTATAGCTCAGGGTATTCACCCACCAAAACAGACCATAAAGAGAAAAGGGTTATAGATTATTGTCTTACTTTTATTTAATATTTTAATCAAGCTGGCTTGAGTCCTACAATTAAACAAACAGCTCTCTCCCAAGGCATTTCTCAGAATGAGCAAACTGCTAATATTACAACAATATCTCGTAACATCAGGTTTCAGGGCAATGAAATGGCCACGACCTTTGCTTTCAGAAAAAAGGAAGGTAGGGAAAGGCAGGGAAAGGCAGGCAAGAGAAGGGCAGGGCAGGGCAGGGCAGGGCAGGGAAGGGCAGGGAAGGGAAGGGAAGGGAAGGGAAGGGAAGGGAAGGGAAGGGAAGGGAAGGGAAGGGAAGGGAAGGGAAGGGAAGGGAAGGGAAGGGAAGGGAAGGGAAGGGAAGGGAAGGGAAGGGAAGGGAAGGGAAGGGAAGGGAAGGGAAGGGAAGGGAAGGGAAGGGAAGGGAAGGGAAGGGAAGGTCTTGGTTTCATAGTAGAAAAACATTTCTACCTTTGGATATAAACTGGTAATAGTGAGAGGTTAAGTCAATACGGAAACTTCATTTTGAACTGCTGCTTTAAAATAGTTTGAGTTCCTATTACTTTCCACACAAATAAGTAACTTTGGGGTCATTTAAATTCTTAAAATCCTTCAAAACCACTATTTTCCCTTTGTTGAATGTCTATGAAAGTTCTCTGGGACACTTACTGACGACAGCATATTATTGCAGCACAATTTTCTTGTGCGCTAGGGGTTGGTTTGCAGTGACTTCATGCAAACTCTCAGCTGCTTTTTTTTTTTTTTTTAATATAAAATAGAACTGACACTTTGCTGACTGCTTTTCAGGTTACAGTTAACATCCGAACTGGGCCAAAACCCAACAGTTTACTGGATGGAAGACGTCATGTGATTGAGAGTATGTATGTGTTATGTTGGACAACACTACAGCTACCTTGTCTTCAGCGTAGATTATAAGGAGGGGAGTAGTAGTTATAAGCTACACCTTCTCCAGGTAGAGTGATGGTTCCTATACAACTCATATGCAAAAAGTCCCACAAACCTGGTACATTAGTGATATGATTTAGTCAAATCCATTTAACTGATAGAAAACATTTATTACAATGACAGGGTTTCTACAGATGTGTCACATTCTTACAAACTGGATTCTGGATAATTTTTCTTTCCTTATTCATAAGTCTTCATGGTATTGTTCACTTCAGAGTTTGGTTTAGCAAGGTTCTTTGTTTTTTGTTTTTGTTTTGGTTTGGTTTGGTTTTTTTATAATTTATTTTCTGGTGGTTTTATCTATCTTTATATCACCTTTAGATTAACTGCACAGTATTCTGGAAGATATCTCATTTATGTACACAGTAAAAGCATGTTTATTTTTCCATACTCACATATATTTGAATTTCTTTTGTTAGGATGTTAATGAATTGCAGGAACATGATTTAGACAAACATCTTCAGGAGAATATATTGACACTTCCATAAAAGAACTCTTGAGTTTGGGAATTTAGTGCTTCTAGCTGTGTCTTTTTAAGAGCCACACCAAAAAAAAACTGCATGCAAAGGGAAGCAAAATACAGATACCTGCAAAAGATGTCACCTGTGGCAATCTTGCATTCTCCAATTGCCACACAGTGGCAGTGAAGCAGGCGAGTACTGCTTCCTGTTGTACGTCTCACTTATCCCAGCATATATTTGTATTTGTGTTAATTGCAGGCACTGAATAACAGTCTCTCCTGGTGTCTCCTGTTTCAGTCTTTTTGGTTTGGTGCTGTTTTCCAAGAAAGGAAGAAACACTTGGGGAGAACTGGTGAAGAGAAAACCTGAGGAGTCTATACAAAAATGGCATATTTTCCTGTGTTTGTGCAAAAAAGCTCATAAAATACCTGACAGAGGAAAGTCAGAGTAGTTTGCCACATACAAGCCCATCTGCAGCTTCTGCTGATGTGGTAACTTCTGCTGACATGCTTAAAATAGCAAATAAACATAACCAAAGTCATTCTTATGAAAATAAAAACTGCTTTATCATCTGTCAGGATGACCTTTATCGTTAGGAATCACAAGAACTGAGAAAAAAACCCCAACAGGATAAAATATCTATTATGTTATCAAAGTAGGGTGTCTACTGGTCTTGTTTGCCCAAAACAATCCCTTTGCTTTATGTGATTCAAGCAGTTGCTTGCAAAGTCATATTTAGTAATCAGAATAAAATAGAATTGCAGATTTCTGGAAATAGCAGGAACATTAAGGCAAGATAATAATAATAACATTAATGGAAGTATCCGAAACTGGTGTGAAATTCATCATATGGATGAATTCAGAATGATCCCTTGGTACCAAAAGCACACGCATGCTGGAAATGCTCTAGGACACTTTTTTCTGTCATCTGCATTCATTTTATCTCTGAATGAATTGCTACCAGCTTTAACAATTGTACTGGGTCTGGCTGGGATGGAGTTAACTTTCTTCATAGTAGCCCATATGCTGCTGTGCTTTGCATTTGGGGCTAAAACAGTGTTAGTAACACCCCAATGTTCTGGTTATTGCTGAACAGCATTTGCACAGCATCAATGTTTCCTCTCATCCCCTAGATCTCGAAAATCAAGTAGGCTGGGGAGTGGCCAAGATGCTGAGAGGGGACACCACTTAGACAGTAGACCCGAACTGACCAAAGGGTGGGTATTCCATACCATGCAATGTCATACTCAGGAAGAAAAGCTCAGGGCAAGGAGGAGGAGGCGGGAGGATGTTCATGGTGATGGTGTTTTTCTTCCCAAGTGTTATGTGTGCTGAGGTCCTGCCTGCCAGGAAGTGTCCAGACATCTGCCTGCTGATGGGATGGAGTGAATGAATTCCTTATTTTGCTTGGCCTATGTGTACAGCTCTTGCTTTCCCTATTATCTGGACCCATGAGTCTTCTCACCTGCCTTCTTTTTGCCCCCTGTCCTGTGGGAGAGGGGAGTGAGCAAGCGGCTGGGTGGGTGTTTGGCTGTTGGCTGGGGTCAACCCACCACAACACTATTTCCAACTCTTTATACAGAGTCTGAAGGAGCAGATGTATAGAACAAACATTTGAATCGCCCTCTGCTTTAGTTGCAAAATTAGTATCCTTTAAGATGTATTTTGACCTGAGAAAAATAAAAAATATGAATTTTCTTAAGTCACATTTCTATGGCGTTTTATGATACGAAAAGACAAGAGGCGTACTTTAACATCTCTTTTCTAAAACACATTTCATTAAAAATATATTTGGTTATATTGGTTTTATCAAAACTGTTCTTTGCAGCTGAACCAAAACTGAGGCAGCGTTTATGACTAGTGTGTCTGTGGCATATCAGAGCTGTCTTTAAAGTTGTCAGTGTGCATACACAGTTGCAGTCCAAATCAGGAGTAGGTGAGGGCAGGCTAACCTCCCATCTGGTTCACTGATACCCCTGGGTTCATGGACAGAGTTGGCATCCTGACCTAAAGTTCTCATCAGCATAATTTGGCTGTTCCTGTACCTCAGATACTTAGTTTAAAACTGGTTTTGGAATACCTATGCATAGGCATTCCCTATTGAGCACCAAGTATACCAGTGATACGGTAAGAATTAAAAAATGATAACAACATTGACTCAAGGTAGACATGCTCAAAGTGCTTCTCACCAGAACAAAATGGTGTGTTTAGATTCCAGAAGAGATAATGGAATTTTCCGTTTGTTCTACAAGGTAATGGCATATTGACTGACTTGGTGTTAACAATACGTATACTCATAGTTAATCATTGACTACTGAGATGCAACACAAAAAGTGGAAGCTGTCACATAAGCTAGAGTGAAATTTGCTGTATAATCATGCACAGCCAGAAAGGCCTTTCCTTGTAGAAGATGGTACAAAAGGTTTGTAGAGGCCCTGAACTTGAGTTCAATCAGAGCTCAGCACCCTTGAGTCCTTTCATCATCAACCACTGGTTGTTCCTGTGTTGCCAAAGAATCTTATTATTTACTGTCATGTACCTGTTTTCTTTGTGTGAGTGAATTATACTGTCAGGACGGGGGAATTAGAGACATGCAAATTAACCTTTTCAGATGTAGGTGTGGGGATTCTTTTTCTCAGATTCCAAACCTCATAGATAAATTTTGTTTCTTGAGCAAAAAGCAGATGTGATTGCCTCTTCATAACCTTTTCATAAGGCTCTTTGGCTCTGACAATCAAATCGATACTCAACTAACCTAACAGTTTGCCTGGGATTCCTCAGTCTGCCCAAAAAATGTCAAATAGCGTTGAGTGATGAGGGGCTCTGAGATGTATCATTCCCCTTCTGAACCTGATAGCAATACCAAGAGAATTGACTCTGCGTTTGTTGTTATTTGCTAAGTAATGGGATCCATGGGGCTCTGAAAAATAAAGTTAATTTTGCCTTCTGTAGGTAAAAAGGGACCTGTAAGTCTGTTTTTATAGGTGATTATGCTGATCCAGAACCCTGAGATCATTTAGAAAGCACGGATTGTTCTTTACCTTTCAATGCAGGTATCTGAACTGGTTTTTATGTGTATGTTTATTTGAATTGTATTTCATCTGGCACAGTGACCGCTATTCATCTAGAGGTTCTTTTCATCTTTTGTGAACCAAATGGACATTTAGTACTAGTATCAAAGATAACATCAGATACACAGTTGACATAAATCACCCTAACTCTACTGAGCTGCTCGATTACTTCTGTCAAAGTTCAGATCTTAAACTCGTTGCCTGCTTCCTTCTGCACATTGTTAGTATATACATAGAATAGCATATTTCCTACTGCTGTTCCATAGAGGATCATATAACTAACCACAGTTCACCCTGAAGTAACCATGCCATGGAGGCTTCTTCACCATGGCATGTAGTCTTCAGTTGTTGGTATCTAGGTGTTAGCATGGCACGAAGATTTTTGGCTGATGGTCTCTGCTGTATGATCAACAAGGAATAGTTTAGATAAGCCTATTTGATACATCTAAATAGGAGTTGCTGTTAATTTGCCCATAAGCTTCTGGGAGTAGAGTTGGAGGCACTGCAGAAAAGGATCCATTTTCATGGGTAAATGGAAGCTTGTGGTCAGTTGCTGCTATAGCTACTTTGGGGAAAAGTATATATATTTTTTTTTTCCATAGACGATGGTTTAACTTATGTCAGTGTTAACTCATAGGAGTGCCCATATCTAGCTGTGGCACATGAACAGATGTGTGCATACAGTGTCATGGGCAAATGCAGAACTTCAGTTTGTCCTGCAAATTCTCTCAGTCCATGTCCAGGGAAGAACAAAGACTCCTCAAAGAGACTCCTTCTCCCAGCTGCTTCCAAATTGGGTAAAGCAGTCATAAACACTTTCATTATAATTCATTTTCAGTTTTTTGCATTCCTCCAAATGGTTCAGAGTATCCCAAGCAAAACATAATATATAAGCAGATTTTTATTTTAGTTCAGTGCTTGCAATACGAAACAAGGGCTTCATATCCAATAGATCTATCTTTCCTATAAATGACACTTGTAAGATTCATATTCCTATCTTGTTTGTGCAACTCACAAGCACAGTGTAATGACAGCTTCAGCATCTTCAAAAGTTGGCAGCGAAGAGTATGTAGAGATGTGTCTAAACTGGACAAAAATTCGGAGATAATTGATAGTTGTAAGTAGTTATTATGAATGCTATAGCTGCAACACCAGAGCATACTGGGCCTGAATATGTACCCTTCTTTTTTGTAGCTTCTGATGAACATTGAGCTGTTCTGACTGGAACATTTCTACCATGAGTAGCTATTTTAAATGTAACTCCAAGTTCTTGATGCTGTGGTTCATTGATAGCAGTGGCTGTACCAGCTGTACCACAATTGTGCATTAATCTTGATTCAATGGGTCCGCAGTGACCCATTCATACCACTGAGGAGACAAATGAGCAGCTCATCACAAGTATATCTCCTCTTCTGAAGGGGATGCTTCTATGACAGAAAGTCAGTTCTAGCAGAGTGAAAATACGTGATAGAAATAGATCATCTTCATTCCAGCTCCTATCCACAGTGGTCCTAGCTGCTTTGTATTAGAGGTTTGGTCTTCTTAAGGAGAACTGTAGGAGTCTGTAAAATGTACTACTCATGTTGCTTGCTCTTTCCAGCCATTTGGAGTCACAGAACTGAAAGGGGCTTATCTTAGGTCCAAGTATAATCTGCTTGACTGTGTGGCTAATGCAGTGTCTGCACTTGGTACAGAGCTCTTTCCTAGCCCATGTCTAGCTACAATCATGCTGGCTGGAGTTCTGGCTTACTGCTTTTCCATATTTTTTGGTCCAGCTTGCTGAGCTGTGTACAAGGCCTAGCAACAGAAACTAATGTAAAAGCTTCTTATCTTCTGCCCAGACATATTCAAAACTGGGTAAGTAGAAAGATAGATCTATGCTCTTTACTAATGACCGTTGACTTGCTCTGAGTGTGCATTGTTACTTTGTGGCCAAAAATATTGTCCACAGGCTTTCAACAGCAACAACAGATGGTCCTAAGGGCACTGGCCACTTGAGGGTGTTTGCAACAGATAATTGTTATGTTGAATAAGGCACAAGTATTTGCTGCTTTCATTTAATTGTTCATGCTCCTTTTTTGTCCACCTCCAAAACATGGCAGTGTGTCAAAACAGGCACAAGTTCTTGGGTTTTTGTGTGAAGAGTGCTTTGCTGCTTGAATGTTTCTTTTGTTTTGTGTTTTTTTTTTTTTTTTCTTCTTCATCAGGCCAGCTTGGGAGAGATCACCATTTCAGTCTATTCTGTTCTGCCCTCGGGAGCGTTCTGAGCCCTCTTTTGCTCTTGGTAGAGGGGAGACTGTAGAAGTGGGGTAGTATTTATGAACAAGACTATGTTTTTCTCCCTCCATTTATGTTTGTGCCTATGACTTAGCAGATTTAAGCACATTTCCTATGAATCTGAAGTAAATTTTTGATACCTCAAACTGTGCTTTTCGGGCTTAGTTACATGTATTTATTTGAGATGTCTGTTACTGTTAGCACTAGGAGTCTACATAATTATTTCACAAGACTGTCACCTCTGTGTGATCTGCGTGAGTCCTGTCAGGAATGCTGACCTTGTGCTGCCCTCATGCACATGGTCATGGTGTCTGCCCAGGTCCATGGTGACCCTTTACCTTCACATGAAGAAAAACAGTGATAACAGAATCCGTGACATTTTCATCCTGCTTACAAATGGCCTCAAATAAGAAGATTGATTTCTTTAAGTAGGACAATATTTTTCCTAAGATGGAGCAAGACATTTTTTCATACTGAGGCCAGGAAACTGCATGGAGAGTTTCATGGCCAAATTCTTTGAGCAGCATTGCTTTCGGATTCCTTCCTAATTATTGTGATGTCAGGAACGGCAAATCAAAAGGTCACTTTACACAGTCCTGGAAGCGATGTTTTCTCCCTGTCTTTCTCTGAGAAATTACAACGACCTGATCGTGGATCTATTCCTGTCTTTGCATGTTGTTTAAATATGTTGAATACCTGACTCACATTTACTGAGTGGTCCAATCACTGTAAATTAAAGTAGACCAGAAACAAATGAACTAACACATTGATCTAGAAAACAAAACCACAAGTCAAAATGAACATCCCAAACAGTATCCTTGACAACTGGCAGAATATTCAGAGGTTTAATTCAGCCTCCTGCTACCTGCCTGTAACAGGCACCAGGAATGCAGTACCCTCTCCTTTATGGACTCCCCTCCAGCACCAAATATGCTTCTCTGCTTCAGACAAAATGATTTTTGAGCATCTTGTCAGCCCATTAATGCTTAAGGCAGTCTGCATGGGACTGTAATATGAGATTTCTGAAAACTGTCTGGAAATGATTTTATGAAAAATTTAGCCCAAAGTGTCAAAATGGTTAATAACTTTGTAGCTAGCGACCTCACAGAAAACTGGCATCTGAACATAAAAGTCTTCTTTGTATTTTCATTTTTTTTTATATATATATAACAATAATATTAGTGGGGGAAAAAAGCTTTCACTATATTCTTTCCATACATTTCTACAATTTATGAAAAAAGACACAGCACCCTTGGGGTTATTCAGTTGAATGAGTGGAGGCTGTTCTGAATAGCATGCCTGCACTACTGTAGAAATGCCTCAGGAAGCTTTAGAACAGCTTGCTCAGGTAGTAGAATGGATCTAGTGTAGGCTTACAGACACCTTGTCTCCCAGGATGAGTTCAGATTCATCAGGGCAATGGTTTGGCATCGGTCTACCTGCACTACAGTTCCCAGTGCTCCAGGTCCACAGAGTCTCCCCCAGGGATGGCTGCCACATGGCATGACCCTGTGGCCCCATACCAGTGTCATATGGCTGTGGATGTGAGTGCAGGAGGCATTGCACTGCCTCCTCCCAGCACAGCTTTGGCAGGGCTAAAGACCTCGGATACTACGCTCCTACACAGCTACGATGCTTCAGAACCCAAAGCAATACTTGAGTGAAGCTGGATCTGCTGGAGCAGAACTGGCCCCATCTGCAACACAGCTGACACATGGCCAGGCTGAGCAGGTAGATCACTTGTATAGGTGCTCTGGGAGGCTAGACAAGAGGGCTGGAGCACCTCTCCTATGAAGATGGGCTGAGAGAGTTGGGGTTGTTCAACCTGGAGAAGAGAAGGCTCTGGGGAGACCTCACTGAGGCCTTTCAGTACTTAAAGGGGGCCTACAGAAAAGAGGGGGACAAACTTTTTAGCAGGGCCTGTAGCGATAGGGCAAGGGGTAACGGTTTTAAACTAAAAGAGGTAGTTTTAGACTAGATATAAGGAAGAAATTTTTTACAATGAGGGTGGTGAAATAGTGGAACAGGTTGCCCATGCTGGCAATTTTGCATCTTCGTTGTGAAGGGCACATGCCATTTCAAGCAGTGTTCAACATGCCCAGGTACCCTGGCTAGTGGCCTAGATGCCACCTGGGTGTTCCACTGGATGTGGTATTTTGTTCCCCTGGCCTCCTCTTACTTTTTCCATCAGGTTTCAATTTTAACCTAGTAGAAAAGGAAAAATTCAAGCAGTATGGCTAAAGCAGTACCTCCTAACTACCACCTGTTCTTGGAAGTCATTTATCTCCTCTACAGTGAATATGTGAGCCTTTCCCCTTGTCCTCCTAGGGCTCAGGTGTACCTAACAATGGGCAAGTGCAGCCTGGAGTGAAGGTCCATGGCTGGCCATTAAGGCCTTCACCACACAGACTGCACTGGGGAAGTTCACCTTACAAAACCTCTGAGGAGAGAATGTCAGAGACAACGAAAGGATGTGTAGTTGTGTACCGAGAAGAAGCTTTACCTTGTTAAGGTAATCTTAGGGCTTTTCCTAGGATAATTACACGTGCATATTCTGCTAAACATTAGGAAGAACTGTTTTCACCCTGCTCCCTGCCCTAGTTTGCTTTTCTGTTTTTCTTTTACTTGCCACATCGCTCCTCCCCCATGTCATATCCCCCTCCCCCCCTTTTATTTTTCAGTGCACTAAAATAGCTAAAATAGCTCATACATTGTTTTGGAACTTGTAGTACTTCTGTCACACTGCAACTTGACTTTAAAAAGGGAAGCTTGGTTGGCCCAGCCTTCGAGGAGCTGGAAAATAAGGACCTATGCAGTGCAGCATACAAAAGAGATCCAGGCTCAGCCTCGTAAAGAAAAACATCTAAACATTTATGTGATTACTAGGAACAGCATATTCTCCTGCACCCATGTGCTTCTGGATGCGTTCCAAGATATTAATAGCAGTAGTGGCAGGGCTGTACATTATATTGTTATTTCCTCCTTGGAGAGAACAGAATGTTAGACTGTGAGAATATGACATGGAAACTATGTGAGTTGGCTGCCCTCTTCTACTTTATTTACTCCTTCTTAGATCTTTCTGACTTTGGGGCTTTTGCAATCACTTTAAAAGGGATTCACTTTTTGCCCAGGAAGAGGAACACTGGAATTTCCACTCTGGATAAGCTTATGGACATTAATCCAGGCTTCTGTCACTATCTGTCAGAAACAGAACAGGCCTGAGTAGCCAATAATGTGTTAGACAAAGGCAAGTTCTTAAATTTACTTCCCTCTTGAGTTCTGATGGTGATCAATACACGTCAATAGGTATAAACATCGATAAGCTTCATTATTTTCCATCTTAGTTGTACAGGAATAGACATTACATATTCAGCTAAATGTCCCTTCATTTCATTGTCTGTCTCACTAGATTGGTCAATGACACTGTCTTCCACGAGTTTGATCTAGGACTCATCCTAAGAGCAGGCCAAATACTGCAAAGTGACAAGCCTAAGTAGCCAGGCAGAAAACAGTGATTCAGTTTTTCATTCCTCTTAGAGCAAGGGCTGGTCACTTTCTGAAAAGCTGCCATTCCATTGCTAAATGGGAACCCAAGTGTCTCTTCAACTGCCTTAATCTGGACTGAGTCTAGCTACATTTTCCAAGATTGGGTTTTTAAATTGGTGGTTTCCGTGGCACACGGATGAAGAGGAAGCTTCCAGTGCTGCTGGAAGTGGCTGCTCCCCCTCTTCTACACCTCCTTCCCTCTCCCGCCTGTTCCTGCCCTTTGCACCGCGCTGGCTCTTGTGCCAGAACAACTGTCCTGTCCGCGTGGGGGCACAGAATAGCAGATCAGGGAATTGATCCAGTTTGAAACTCGCTGTTTTAAGAGCTCAAGTCTGTTTCCCACTGCTGTTCACATTCAGCCGTGCTAGTTGACAGTGGTGCAGACACAGGCTGGTGGGCGGCGCAGGGTGGAGGTGAGGAGGGCAAGGGAAGGGAGGAAGATGGGCAGAACTGGCCCCACCTGCAGCACTGCTGCTTTATGCTGGTCAAAGTAGTTTTGTAATTACAGGCTAAGACACCATTAAGTTTGCATTTCTTAGCAGAACTTTTTTTCTGGAGAAGTAAGATTTTACCAGTTAATGCACCTAGACTCTGCAGGTTCAGAAAAAAAAATCCCAGTTTCCCAAAACAGTGAAGCTTGGCATATCCATGATTGCTGTGGACTCCAGTGTAAACTTGGAGGACATGGTAAAGCTAAAGCAAAGCTACTTCAAACAAGAGGCAATGGGGAAGCTGCAAAGGACATTGAAAAATTGTAGATGGTCATAGCTGATAAATCTGGATTTCTACCTCAAACTTGAGGATTGCTTCTCTTGTTCTCCAGATAAAAAGGAGAATCTGCAGATTAAGACAGTGATGCCTGTTAAATGTTGAAATAATGTTGCATTTCAGGGGACATGGATTCAATTATCTACATAGTACCTTTCAGTTTTCCATGCAATGTTATCTGGTAGTTACAACACAATAACTCTTTGAAGGGCAGATGCTGTCTTACCATAAATTAGCAATGGGATGGCGGGGGAGAGGGAGGATGCAAAGTTTTGTGGTGTTTCATTTCTCTCTGACGTTGAAAGGGAACAACCAGCAGCTCCTGTTCTCTGAAGACTGTGTGGACTGTTCCCCATGGGACAGACAGTACAAGATAAGGCTTCCCACAGCATTTGACAGAAGCTGATTCCCATGGAGGGATTTTGCTATAGATAGATTCAAATCGTATAGCCTACCTAGCAGAAAGTCTAAGGCACCAAAGCTGATGCAAGTTGTGTTCACACTGCTTATCGGAGGTGGTGCTTTGCATAACCTAACCCTTGAGCAGCAGCTGGGGTTTGTTTCAGAACGCGATGGTTTGCTCCGGAAAAGTGAACGGTATTTACTCAGTGCAGGTAAAAAGGTTTTGTGAACCAGGAAATTTGAGTTACCTGATAGTACAAATGCTGGCTACAGGCGCTTCAGTGTTTTTAGGGCTTTTAAAGTTAAGGAGTGGGGTTAAGTGTTTGAAAACTGGTTATTTCCCAATTTTTTGAAAGTGCTCTCTAAATGTACACAGCAGTTCCCAGCCTTTCTTGCTGTGTTAGTCAATGTAAAGAGGTAAGCATATAACATGGGTAGTAATCTGTGAAGATTTCCTTTACAGATAGATCTTCAGAGGTTCTTACCTGTCTACAGCAGCTGTGTAGGGACTGAAGGTAGTGTCTCACCCCCTGTCCTTTTTTCCTTCTGACCTTTCCTTACCATTGTAGATTTAAGGGCCTCGTACCACTTTCCTAAGTTAGCCTTACTGGGTCTAAAATACTTTTATATTTTGACTTAGAAAGAGAAGTTACTAATTTTTTTTCTGCATAGCAGAAAGTACTACAAATGCTAAACTTCAGCTTTCTAAAAGCAATCAAGGTTTTTCATTGTTATATCATTTGCTCCCAGTGTCAAATCACCCTGAGAGCCTCACTTATGATTTATTTGATAAAGCAGTGCTTCTCTGTTCCCTGTAAGATTGTTCCACTACAAACACATTATTTTTCTGCTTGAGTGAGAGTTGGACCCAGCTCTACGCTTGCATCTGAATTCTCTGATAAAGTTTCCATTTGGGATCCTGCTGCAGATTCCCTTGCAGAGGCAGGTCAGAGACCAAACGCTGAGTTTTGCATTGCTGCCGAAGTGATTCAGATGCCTGGTACCACAGGGCAGCTTTGAAAATAGCAACTGATGTGCAGGTTTAACACCATATTAGGTCTGTCTCAGAGTGTCAGGGGCTACAGAGCTGACGTGCTGGCCTTCACCAGTGCAGCACAGAGAAGCACAGGAGGGACCTCCCTGGCTCGGAAGCTTTCCAAAACACACTGACAAAGGTGCCCATTGAGAAGATTAACCTCAAAAGGCTGTACTTTCTTGGTAGATATGAAAGCAACTTCATTTCCTCATAAACCAAGTATCCAGGCATCAAGAAGATCTGTGAAATGCTGCTACAAGATTTAGTTTTGTGCAATGGCATTGTGGAATAAAGCTCATTGCCTTTTTTTGCTTTCTTCCAGTTTACACATTGTCTGAACACAACAACGGAAGTAAGGAAGTGTGTACACAGGACGGTAAAACCACTTAATGACATATATGGATTTGCAGTTTGTTTGGTTTGGAGGCTTTTTGTTTTTGTTTTAAATGAAGTGATGAACTCCAAGGAGGTTTTTATTCTAGTATCTAATTGCTCTGTGATGAAGATTTTGCCATGGTACCTTCCAGCAGATAAAGAAAGACACAGTGTCTCAGCTTTGCACAGTGAGCTCATCAGGAAGTTACTTTTGGAATAGCAGCTGCAGCAAGTGTTAATCTAGAGAATTGATAAGGAAATAGGATGGACTAACTCACTTTCCTGGAGTGTTTATCTGTCATTTAGGCTTATGTAAAATATTCTAATAATGTGCAGACCCCAGTAGCCAGAAGCTCTCACTGGGGTATCAGAGGAATCAGGGTTTGCATAACAACAGGAGGGGTTAGCCTGGCTATGCTTCCTCTTCTTCTCTTGTTCCCAGCCCTCCCTGTGCCTAGAATGGAAATTCTACACCACTGAGCAAGGCAGCAAGCAAACTCATACAAGGCAGCCGGCAGGTGGGCAGCAAGTGGTCAGGACAGCAGAAGAGCAGCAATACACTGTATGTCTTAACACTCAATATAGCTCTCAAGAGATTTCAGAGCATGCACAATCTGTATGGAAGACCACGGCTCAGATGAAGACCATGGTCACATGAAGAGTGAGGACGCAATCTCGTACCTGCGCATCACTCAGGTTTCCTGGGGACTCTGGTCCTGGGTATTTATAGATACTTTTTAGTCAAGGGACATCTCAGCTTACAAGGTGTTTCTTTTTTCATATAAACTGAGTGCTCATTAAAGGCTCTTCTGTGATGGTGTTGATGGCTGAAATGACCTTCATCTGTACAATTCATGCATGTGAATTCATCACATGGCCCTGTTTGACCCTAGAGGGTCCTTTTAAGAGAAAGGGGATAATGCAAATCCAGTGACCATTCTGGTGCTTTGCAGAATTAAATGTGTTTATAGAATTGGATAAAACATGTTGTCTGTGATTACTTTTTTATTAGAAAGAATTCAGAGGCAACTAAATGTGAAGAAGCCAAAAAAACATATGGAGAAAATAATATCCAAAAAGCCTGGGACACGCCAGAAAACCAGCAGTCAAACAGGAACAATAACACAAAAATCAATAGGAAAAAAGGCATATACTGAATCCAATTAAGTTTGCATTGATTATAGAGAGGAAAACAAAACCAATCTTGACTTCTCTCTCTAACATTTGATCCTGAGAATGGCGTCCTTATTTAAAACATGCTCAGAATCAGTTTCCATGAGCTTTCTCCTCTGAGAATGTGCCATACACCACATTTGTAATTTTTGTCAGAATAAAATAAGAATAAGCAGAGAAGCCACTAAAACCAGTTTCAGTTTTGAGAACTAAAAATATCAAAAGCACAATCAAAGAACTCAAAGAATAATTAGTAACAGTGAACAAAAAAATGACAGTTTCAAGCCTGTTTCAGATTTGGTGCTATATCAGGACAGGGCTAAGGAAGCACAGAAAATGGGAAACATGTTTCTTCTCAACAGACTACACCTAAGGGTCTATCCAATATTTCAGTTAAAATTCTTTAGGCTAGAAACTACCAGGTATGCAAAGGCATTTTTTATTTATTCATCTAAATCCTACCTTGCTGCCCAACATTGCCAGGTGATCAAATTGTTCTGGCTGCTGTAACACATTTTACACCAAGAACAAATCCATATGCAAACCTGGATCAGACAAATGGGTAACAAGTAGAGAATAAGGTAGCATTTAGATCTTTTAGGGTTCGTGGCTCTAAATTTCCTAAGCAAGACAATTAAAAACAACTACTGAGATAAAAAGAATCCACTGACATAATGAAAACTTCTGTTCTACCTTTGACTTATTATGTTACTACTTTTGAAGTTTCATTGACTTTCTAGTCAGTGAGGATGATTTCAGTATTAGAAGTTAAAATTCAGAAAAAATGGGTAAATTTGTAATGTGTGCTGGTACAAATCTCTGCAATTTTTTGAAGAGAGAGCTCTGAGAATGCTCCTCTCTTGTTTCCTAGTTACTCTGAAGTATCTATTCATAAAATATTTTTATTAACTTACTTGGGCTGGGGTTAACCTCTCCTCACATCCAACATCTGAAAGTCCAGTGTATGGTCTAAGCATGTCGTCCAACCTGATTCTGTTGTGAACAGAAAACATTGTATGTCTAAGACAGGTATCTAAGGAGGTGAATTGCTTTTAAAATGCACTTGCCTCATAAAAAGCTTGAAGTGCTCATCTCACTGTTAGGCTGCTAAAGTTGAGTGAGAGGAATCACAGCTTGACATGCAGATCCACAAAGGCATCTGTTGATTTCAATGGTAATATACTGAGAGATCTGGCTTCAAAATGCTACAGTTCATACACCTGGTAGTTTTGGACACCATGATGAAACATGCAAATCCATGAGCATTTCTTGCAAGGCACACTACTGAAATATCCTTTCCCTCTGGTTTCTTTCTTTTATTTTCATCCTCTCACTCAAGTAAGATTTCGGCATCATATTATGCTATATAAAATGCATTACAAAGGGGACATTAAGCAACCAACCTGCGTAGTCACAGGGGAAGTCAGGAGGAAATCAGCTTCATATTCAAAACAAAATAATTATTTTGGGCACCAGGAAAACAGTCTAACTTATTAGAAGGGTGGAAAAATGGAAAACGAAACTGGAGTTGTAGCAGTGTGTAACATACTGGCAGTGTGTAACAGCAGGCCACCTCACTGTCAGTGATGATCTGCAGCCAGTAGATCCTACTGGTCCTGACTCAGTCCATGAAGGGATGATTTGGCTTGCTGACCTCCAACCTCATACCTTACAACATTGTGAGAAGCCTTAACCTTTGCATCTGAAGCGTGTCTGAGCTCACACAGGACACATATGCCAAGGTCCAGCCATGTTTTATAATTCCCCATCAGTGCTGCAGGAGAAGAGAGACTGTCTTGTTCCCATCTGCCAAGACTTGAGCAGAGCTGTGCATGAACTGAGGTGTTACTCAACGTATTTGGAAAACTTTAAACTGAAATATTGAAATGGAATTTAGCAAAATTTGAGCAGCTGAGCAGGATCACAGCTTTGGACTTGGGTGTCTATGTGTTCTGTGCAAGTCCCAGTTCTGGTAAGTCCCTTTGGCTCTACCGATGTTGTGGGATGTGAAAGTGCCTGCCAGCTTCTTCATCCCTGAAACTGAATCTAGGCACATACCATCTGCCTTTCCTCACCAGGCTATGGTCTTCAGCCAAAGAATATTCAGGCATATGAGCAAGAAGACACTGACAGCAAGTTTCAACAAGTCCCCTTAATGAGTGGGGGAGTCACTCTGGGTGAAGTAGGGTACCATCGAGGACATGCAGCACAGCATAAGTGATCCCTCAGGCCGTATGAGTAGGGACAATATATTCATTTTTCCTGCACAAGCCAGTAGCGGATGACAAGGGAGGGGTATTTTGCCCTTCAGTATAGACATGGTCTCTCTGAATCTGGCCCAGGCAGCTGCCCAAAATTTAACATGCAAATAAGTAAAGCTTCTGAGGAGAAGAAATGTTTTCTAATTAATTTTCATTAGATAGAAAGGTGTTATGGATAAGTAGGAGGTTAGCTTTGCTGCCAATTAATTAATACACCTACTTCATGACCATCAATTGTTGTCAAAAATGTGTGCTGGTCTGGAAGATTTATTTTTACAAATTGACAGTGACCAGCCAGGCTGAAAGCAGGTGTATCCATTTGAATCTATTCTGACCTTTGGTTCATGGCATACGCTCATGTCTTGTCACATTACCTCATCATATCACAAAAGCTAAATGTCATACAGTGTCACATCTTAACCTAAGACGGCTCATCAGCCCCACTGTTTTCAGATTAGGTATCATGTAACAAGAGCACAGTAAATACATCGTCTGATAGGTTATTTAGCAGTCACATAAGAAGTCAAAGGCAATATTCATGTAAATGAACAGATATAATTTATTTGGAGCCTCTCTGCAGCTTATTTACTGAGTATTATATCCATAAACTATTTTTCTGTGTGTTAACAAATCTTTTGAACAATTCTTTTCAATACTGAGAACCACAACCCCTTGGAAATCTGCTCCTTAAGACTCCCTGAATTATTACCATGTTTGAGATGAAAGAGCGTGGCACCTGAGGGCAACTGGCCAATAAAATTGTCCTTGCCTTCTGTGTGGTTGTGGGATTGTCCTGCTTACCATGCTCATAGCTTTCTATCAGCCTATGAGTCAAAGCCTAGCAATTTAATCAAGCTTGTGTCTGTTTATAAAGCTTATGTCATCTGAGTGGGAAAGTGAAGCAATCCCTTGTGACTTAGGGGATCAGTCACACGTAGCCAAAAATGACTGACCATGGAGCTTGACTGCCACAGGATGTAATTTGTTTAGACAAATGGGTAGCAAACAATTGTGAGTGATACACAGGTTTGGATAAATTATCATCAGTCCACGGAAAGCTCACAGACTGGAAAAGAAGGCAGGCAAAGGATACACTCATCCTGCAAACCAGTTAAGTGATCTCTCCAGGCCTACTCAGCCCACACAATGCTAGCCTTCGATAAGACTCGCATGCAATCAAGGGAGTAAAGGTTGAATATTCTAAGGACAGGTAAATTGCATGCAGCTGCAAAATAACACCTGGTGGCCCTTTGGGAGAGTGGCTATCATGCTCTCTCTTAAGGCGAGGGCAGAAGGGTGGGCACATGGAGTTGCTTTCAGAAGATCTGGGCACATAGAAGTTGTGTAGATCTGGAAGTAAGAGGTTTCAAAGCAAATACTTCTGGTTGTTCATCTAGCTACATTATCTTTTTTCTGTCTTGTGAGTACAGGCAGGTGCCATTTTAATGAGCATGGTTTTGTCAGGCCACATGACAGAAACATCCTAACTTGCTTCCCTTCTTCTCCTCCCAATCCGTACTGGGCATGTAGGGAGGGAAGAAAGGAAGATGCAGAGCTATGCCCTTCCTGCCAGGCTGCATGCTGGGATATTCCCTTTCCTTGTCCCTGCTATACTCTTGTCTACTGTCTCATGCATGTGATGAGGGGCTCATGAAACAGTGGGGAGCATTAGGCAACGAAGCTGGTGAGGGGTCTGGAGAATAAGTGTTATGAGGAGCAGCTGAGGGAGCTGACATTGTTTAGCCTGGAGAAAAGGAGGCTGAGGGGAGACCTTATCGCTCTCTACAACTACCTGAAAGGAGGTTGTAGTAAGGTGGGGGTCGGTCTCTTCTCCCAAGTAACAGGCGATAGGACAAGAGGAAATGGCCTCAAGTTGCACCAGGGGAAGTTTAGATTGGATATTAGGAAATTTTTTTACACTGAAAGGGTTATTAAGCATTGGAACAGGCTGCCCAGGGAAGTGGTTGAGGCACCATCCCTGGAGGTTTTTAGAAGACAAGTAGACATAGTGCTTAGAGATATGGTTTTGTGATGGTTTTTGTCAGCGTTAGGCTGATGGTTGGACTAGATGATCTGAAAGGTCCCTTCTAACCTAGGCAATTCTATGATTCTATGCTTGGACTTCTTGCATGCAGCTCACTTGTTTTGAAAGTCTGGCTGGCATTTGGCAGCAAGATGCCAAAGACAAGTAGGAAACCAGGGAGGTGGGATTTAACAAGGGAATGAGGCTTCTGAGGTAGCAACCATAAGGACCAGCTCCACCACATGTCAGAGCCTTCTGTGTGAAATGCTGAGCATCCACAAGCTCCCCCATGGTCCATGAAGCCAAAAGGATTTGAGGGTTTCCAAAGATTTCTTGGAAATATTCAGCTTCTTTCAAGACTAGATTCCTCCCATCACTTCCTCCTTTTGCCTTCCTGTTCCTGCTTCAGCTGAAAAGTCTAATACTTACTAACTAAATCATTAACTGAGTTAAGCATTTTAATAGGCTAAGTAATTATAGCCCATGGTCATAATAAATGATATGGAGAGGGTATTTTTTGGTTAAGAAATGTTTTCCCACCCCTGTCTAGCATATGACCTTCAATGTATAGGCTGCATTTCTCACTCACTCTGCCACCCTGTGGGCACCACTTCCCTTTATATATATATATAAAAAAAATGTTAATGATGCACTTGCAATCACATGATTGCTTTTGAACAAATCTCATTCCAGACTTTCCCTGAAGGGTTTAGTTATACAGGTTTGTGCAGAATTACACCCAGTTCTAATCCCGGGGTCTGCTGGTGTAGCTGCTGGTTCATTTGAGCATTTACACTCCTGCCCAAGTGTGCACAAAGAAATGCGACACAACATTCAAAAGAAAAGCTTGATGAACACAATCGCAAACTGAACCTCTTTAGCAGCAATATGTGCCTTTCTGCAGAATAGCTAAACATAATTCTGAGCTATCCCTTCAATCTAGGAAGAAATCATAGTCTCAGTTAGTTCTTTTCATTATGCAATTCAATGTAAATATATTTTTTTCAGTCCCAGATATTTCAAAAAATAGCCAATTCAAAAACAGCTTCTTCCCTGATATCCTCCTATTATAGGTCTGGGTCAAAGTCTGACATCTGCTACCCTGCTATAAATCTGGAGGTGATACCTGGATTCCAGTGGAGTAGCTCTGGATTTATACCAACTCCAATGAAAGCTAATTTGGCCTTCTAAATATGTAATTGTTCTTAGTGCAAAAAAATCTATTAATCCCTCACAGCAGTCACTGATTGCGGTGTTTTAACAATAACAGCCAGCATGATTGAGTGTTTTCAGCGCTTACTGACAGATGGTCATTGTGTTACAAAACAGCCTCCAGTAAATAATGACCATATCCACATGAGAGATGGAAAATAGTTCTCTATTGTACAATCCTTTTTTGCTGTACATAATGAAGTAGAAATGTGTCTTTGACTCCATTTTATACTGATACTGAAAGGCCAAACCTTACATTTGAATGAAAAGTGAGAAGAATATGAAAGCAGAAATCTTCCAGGTTGCTTTTATTTGTTTGCTTGCCTATTTGTTTGCATCTAATAAACCATCGGGACTTTGTGGTTAATGTTCTTCTACCCTTATTTCATAGGATGCAGTTCCCTCAGGGTGCTAATGGAGCTTCTTTTTAAAGATCATAATAAATTAAAGGTGAAGATATGTTTTAATTGTTACAAGATGCCAGGGCTAAAACTCTGTTTCCTCTTACCACGATGAGTATGAGTGCACAGTGGTCTGCGTGGCTGGGAAAGAGCTTTCATTCTAACCACAATGCTTAGGTCCATAATGTGTACCAACAGCTGATTGCATTAACATTCACAGAGCTGTGAATTTACTAACGTTACTAACGTTGCTGCAGAAATTATGTCTGCTATGCCGAAAAAGAATCTGAAGCACCAAGCGTGTTCAATAGATGCCTCAAAAATGCTGTTGTTAGATGCCTTATTGTTACACTAGGAACAGCACAGTAGAAGTAGGAGTAAGTACTTCTGCCTGGCTAGGAGGTTGGAGTCAAATGAGGGAAAAAAGTTGTCTTGCATCAGATTGTAAAGGAGTGTTTTTCACAAGCACAGAGACAACTAAGCCTACCTTACTGAACGCATGCAGACCTAAATTTTTGAAGCATAAATTTTTGATCAGTAACTGTCTTCATTCCCACCGCAAAAAGTCTCAATGATCCAACTGAGCTGAAGCGAAATGATGAAGCACAACTGGAACAATGAATACACAGCTATTTGTTTATGTGTTGATTGTTGAGGAGTACAAAAAATAGCTGAACTGGTTTTTGCCATTAAAAAGAGCAGGTAAAGCTAAATACATGAAATGAACAGATCTATCAAATAAGAATGTTCCTGTCAACTCTCACAATCAAACTATCCTTCAGCAGTAATTTTCAGCCCCATCTTGCACAATCTATAGCAAAAAGACTCATGACTTCCACTGAATCTTTATCTGTGCTGAACCTGATTGCTCACCACAACACATTTGCACTTCACTACATTTTAATGTTCGATGTCTTAAACCGGATTATTTTACTGACTCCTACTTTGTAACCAGGGGAAAAATCAAAACTTCCCAAACCACAAGCATCTTGTCTACAGAAGTTTTCGGGGCACACTTTGCATAAAGTTCACTACCATGGAGGTCAATGATCAGATTGAAATCAGAAACTTCCATGTGTCTGAGTGACCCCTTCCAGTTGCAAGGGCTCTTGGGTCGTAACTTGTAGGTTTCATATCCCTCTATGTGTTTACATGTGTTTAAATCAGGAATTGTGCTGAACTAGGTCCTGCAATTAGAAGTAAGAGCTGTGCTTTTATTAGAGGCCGTAATGAGTTCTCAGAGCCACTCACTTGACCCCGACAAGCTGTGGGAAACGTTTTCTGTGGTGGTTCCCACTTGTTTCTGATAGTGAAGTAGCCTCTTCAGGACCAACTAATCTCAGTAAAGGTGAGAGACATTCTCGTATCTATTAAGTAACCATTTATAATTCAGAAGGACATCTATGAAAGCAGCAGCATGTCTTTTGTCTTCTATATATGGGACAACACTCAAGGCTTAAACTAAGTGAGCACTTTTGCTACAACTTGTTGGCAGTTGGAAATCCTGTGGGGAAATGAGTGCATGGCTTCATCACCTGCTAGAGAGCTATCACAGCTCACCCTTAGCTAGCAACCTCACAGACCTTGAAAGCTGAATGATTACAGAGGTTTACCTTATCATGTTTTAAAGGTGGTATCTTCATGTCAAGGCTGCAACAAAGCAAAACAGACCAGTAATAGCAGTATCGGGTGTAAAAAGATGACTCCCTGGCAGTTTTGAGACATTTTTCATTGTCATAATGTAATTTCAGTATGCAATTGTTTGTAACTTAAATATATAAAAACAGAGTTTTGTTCCTCTAAGCAAAGCAACACTGAAAGGGGGAGAAAAAAAAATCACTTGTTTCCTCACTTTCACCTGTCATGGTCTTGTGAGGCTACTTCCTTGTGCAGTGGTACATTCAATATGTTCTCTGTACCCAAACGGAGCTAAATCTTGTTTCATCTCCTTACAGACTCCCACCCACTCTTTATTTCTTTGTATGAAAAGCAGAAGGGGATATGGGAGGTATTATTTCTCCAAATAACAGGTTTCAGGGCTATCACGCATGGATTGTACAAGGAAAGCAGGACATTTCTAACACCATAAAGGCATATAATGGAATAGCATCTGCAGACTTTTTGTCAAGGTTGAATTGAGAATCCCAATGTTCCTATAAGGGATTTGTAGCCATACCTAATAGGAGCACATGTTAAAGTTGCAAACACAGACAGCAAAAGAGACACATGCGTGTGCACACACAAAGTATATCTCTGTGTGATACCACAATTATGGCAATACAATTGTTTTCATATCGACTGCTGTGTGCCACAGCTCACCCACTCAGCACATTACACACCGACTCCACCAGTCTACTCAGTTCCTAAACATGGTCTTCCAAAATTGATCTTTTCCCTGTCTCTGTGGAGAGCTATGAGTCTTGAAGCCCTGTTGTCTCTGAGCCTCCGGGCATGCTTTTCTCCACTGAGGGACAAATGAGCATTTCTTACTTTCCTGCACAGTGAGAGAACCTTTGGCAATTTTTGTCTCATCACTTTGAATTCTGCCCCAGCATTCTTACAGGCTCATTTGAGTTTGGTGCCATCCATAGTTTTATATATGTTCTTCCTGCTCAGCCATCCCCTCAGATAACAAATATTTGAAAAAAAAGACAGTCTCAGATGCCTCCTAAGAAGAGATCCTATGTGGAATCCCACTTTCCTGCCAGTTTGTGAGTGATTACTTTCCAAGAATTTATTTTCAACCATCTATTTATGTACATTGTGAACCAAGGTTGCTGTCTACCACAGCAACTTATAGCCAAACTGATGAGGTAGGTGGACTTCAAGGTGGGTAAAAAATTGGCTGGACTATTGGGCTTAAAGCATGTGACAACAGCTCAAAATCCAATTGTCAGCTAAATAGTAGCATTCCTCCAAGGTTAATACTGGGGAAAATACTGTCTTTATTAATGAGCTGAAAAATCATTAAATTTGTGAATAACAGCAAACTCTGCATATGTGCTGGGATGAAGAGGAGTCACTACTTCAGTGAAGCTCTGGAGGATGGGGCTGATGTTCAGTGGATGCTGGCAGCCTGAAGGAATGGGCTGGCAGAAACTTACCACTGCTCAAAAATAAATTTAAGTGTTACATCCTCTGTGGAAAACCCCTGTGCAGCAGTTCTGGGGGCTGACTGGGTAGGAAGCAGCTTTGCCGAAAGGACATGAGGGTCCATGGGTATAAGCAGTTGAATGTGTTTCAACAGCATGCCTTTGTGGCAACAAAAGCCAGCCCCATTCTGGCCTCTGCTAACAGAAGCGTAGCCACAGGGAAACTTAGAGAACCGATCCTCCAGATATTCTTTCCAACCTAAATTTCTCTGTGACAGCCCTTATTTCCTGAGCTTGTTTAAAGGATGTGACAGGACACAGAAAAAAACCCCAACCCAGTAGCAGAGTTCTCCCTTAACATTAATAAGGCTTTTGATGCTCTCTGACAGTTCAGTTACCTTATTAAAGAAGAAAATGTGGTGGGATGATACATACTCTTTCTGGGAACCCCACATGAGGTGCTCATTAATCTTCTCATCTTCCAGAAAATTGCTACATATTTTCTCCTTGTACTAGAATGGGATAAAACAAAACAAATAAAATAAAACAAAGCTGACTACTTTACGAGGAGTATGGTTTCTCCTCCTTCCCTCAGCAATGTTTTTCATCTTTATCCTTTAAAGTCTTCCACGTACTCCACAAATTCTGGATAACAATCGCAAACTGTCAGCATAATCCTGGGCAGCTCTTTGTTCACCCTAAGGATTTTTTGAGTCCTTGCCTAGGCCTTTACTTTCACCTGGGAGTATTTTCAAGAACATTGACATGACTGTACTCTCATTCTTAAAGTTCAAGCATCAATTCTCTTAAACACAGTGTCCCAGTGCTTTAGCAGGTAAGGAGCATGGAAGTTTGTGAAGTTTGTGAAAATTTACTGTGCTGGCTCAGAAATTTTCAAACTTCCTGGGAAGATGGAGTCTCTGTTCCCTTGACCTCCTCCCGTGTGCAGAGATATGCCCATTATAATGCACAGGGGTTCCAGGCTGCTGAGGTCCTCTGCTTTTTTCCCTGAACTACAGTCCTTTTTCAACCATGACAAATAAGTCAGATGGAATCAGAAATGGAAGCCCAGAACAGGCAGTATGGAAACCCAGCTCAGTCCCACATGCCTTTTGAGGGACAAGGCACCTAAAAGGCAGGTCTTGTGTTAACTTCCTTACGAGATCCAAATCCTTACCAGGATCTGGTCTTTTATTCCTATACAGGGATTAAATAAAAGACTAGGTCTATAAATTTGCCATGATTCATTGGTTTTTTTTTTTTGGTCTTGGTGGAGCTTATTTGGATGTTCAGGCAGGACTTTTGTACATATACAGAAATAAGTAAATTATCTGTGGGTCTTAAAAATCAGCTGTGGTCAAATCCTGAACTTCAGATCTTTGTAAAATCATAGACGTAAAGTAGACCCACATTCCCCAGCTACAAATCAATGTCTCTCTTGAACAAATAAGCCTGCTGCAGAATGTTTAAGGGAATGATACCTGGTATAGAAAAATAAGTAAGCACATCTACCAACTAAGACCAGGTTGGATGGGGTTTTGAGCAACGTGGTCTAGCGGGAGGTGTCCCTGCCCATGGCAGGGGGTAGGAACTAGATGATCTTTAAGGTCCATTCCAACGTAAACCATTCTATGATTCTATGATTCTACATGAGATATCTGATATAAGGCATCCATCATTGTGTCTTTGACCAACTAAACCGACTGTCTTTCCCACCTCAGAGAAGTTGAGGTCTAGATGTTGTTTGTCTACCCCAGGAGACAAAAGGTGCATGTTTTTCAAGCTACATGATGTCTGACCTTGGTAACTCATGCCTGATGAGGACGCGGGGATTATATAGGACTGAAAATCAAGGCAACAGAAAGTCTTTAAACTTTGAGAGATACTTTTGGGTTGCTGTCTTGATCTTTGGTGATATGGCATCTAGCATGTTACTTATGGTAATTCTAAGGCTCAGGAAGCCCAGATCTCAGCATGGGCCCGGAAGATATGTTTCAATGCACTAATTTTCATATTGTCCTTTTTTAATTATTTTTTTCTTTTTTACTTATTTTTTCTTTTTTAAATGGTAAATTCATATTACAGACATGGGATCTATATCAGTAAATGCTAGACTTGAATAAATACTTTAAGTAATCAGGTTACTAAGATATAATAAATGAGGATTATTAGACAAGTAACTTCTATTCAAGATATTCTTAACTCCACAATATGATTGGGACCAGATCCATAAAACAAGGATTTAGACAAAATCTAGCTTCAGGCTGCTGTTCAGAACCATGAGGAACGTTATCATATCTGGACATTTCCAAAGCACTCACCCAAACTTACCCATACACAGGCGACTGTTCTCCTGTCCTAGTCCGGTCACATTTAAACACTAGACATCCCCTCGCCTATGTGACTTGTGAGGCCATTCTATAAGGGAAGGTCTCCACTAGAACCAGCTAGAGATGGTTTTAATTCTAACAATTGACATGGAGTTGTTTTCCTGAAAGGACGTAAAATCAGCTCCCCTAGTTTTTGGAATATTTTCCTGACCTCCGAGTTATGCTATGTTGTGACAGAGAGGATCTATACCTCCAAAACTATTCATTTAATAGCTGTGGCTACTTCACTGCCACAGCTTTCTAGCCTAGTGGTTTGTTCAGACACGGACAGTTAGAAAGTTGCATTCCAATTCCAATTTTCAGAAATATTTAAGTAATTTATATTTATCAGTAATTAGAAAGAGCCTGAAGCACATTTCTCCCCTTTCCTTGGGAGTGTATGATGGATTCAGCATTTTTCTTTCTGTAGTCTAATTCCTCTACTGGAATAGGCTGCCCAGGGAGGTGGTGGAGTCACCATCCCTGAATGAGTTTAAGAGTCGTTTAGATGTGGTGTTAGGGGATATGGTGTAAGGGAGAACTTTGTAGAGTGGGGCTGATGGTTGGACTCGATGATCCCAAAGGTCTTTTCCAACCTAAACGATTCTATGATTCTATGATTCTATGAATATGAGGAGACAGGTGACTATATCCCTGTAAACCGAGACGGGGCTAGAGCCCAAATAAAAACTGTGAGGGCACAAGCATTAGCTAATAGCTGTCACGTGAACATTGATTGCTATGACAGCAATATACCTGTGCTTATTTTCCCTGTTGATGCTTCTAAGGACCTCAGCAGTTCTCCTGCGTCCCAAAACAAATATTCATTAGCGTGGTCTTTTCAGAGATGAGTGGATTTATGAAAAAGTATGTCTGTGAAGCGTTGAAATTATGTGTAAATTCAGACTGCATCCAACAAACAATTTCAGCTGGAAAAGAAAAGGTGAAAAACATGTTGAAAATATTGAAATATTCTTTTTCAGTATTTTTAAAAGAAAATGTTTCATTCCAAAAATTAAACCCAAAATTTATGCTGTAATTTCATTTAACCACTTTTTTTTCATCATAAAAGTCTGTTTGAAAATTAACCTAAACTAACCGGAAAGGAAATAAGGAAGGGCTAAGAGCGGATTTTATTCACATATATATGAGAACCAAAACAAGCTACTTAAGGTTGAAGTAAATACTTCTAGCTAATTCAAGATAGTTTTGTTGTTGTTGTTGTTTACTGTAATAAATCAAAAATCCTCAAAAAGTCAAATCATGACTTGACAAAATTTTTGCCTAAGACATTTCACAGCAAAATCCATGATTCGGCCAGATCCAGCATACACTCATGTGGCCAGGGAAAGGGCCAAACCCCAGGGGGGAAGACAGACAGTCTTTGCTAATGATCTAATTCTCACAGCCACAGTATAAGCCAGCACTGGGATTTATTTATTTTTTTCTCAAAATGAAAATCCTGAGTATACAGAGAACAGCAAAACTCGAAGAAAAGCATTTCCTTATACACCCTTCTGTTTTGTTCAGATACTGTCAAATACTTATGCTCAGGTGGTGTTTTCTTTTTAAAAACTATATATTTAGAACACAAAGCCATGAAATCTTTAATACCATTCTGGAAAACTGACTTGTACAGAGTTTAATTACATTTATTATTTAACAAGCGAATGGCAAAACTTATTTTAGGTTCCTCAGAGCATTTCAGATATTAGCAGGCTTTATAGAGATAAGAATAACAGGATTACTAGGGATGTCAATACTATAGAGCAGAATTAAAAACTACAATGAATATGGCTATTACTATCACTTTAGAACTATGCTACAATCTATTACGCTTTCTTAGCAAGTTAATGAAATTCTTTGCCCCACACACAAAGGATCTGCAGTATAATAAAGTTATTAATGAAAATAAGTCAACCTTTTAGAAGGAATAAAAAAGGATCACTGGCAAAAAGGGAAATGTAATTCACTTATTCAACAACCATTCTATTGTTTTGTAAACAATACAAATTCTTAAAAGGCTTATCACTTCATGCTGTACACAGATCTTTTGTAAAATATTGGTGCATATATTTCTCTGAATGTCTAAATCAGTTTTTTAAAGCAAAGTTTTGCTTATAATGTGCAATAGGAATGTAACTACAGCAACTAAAAACCACCAAGTAGTATTGCAGGAGTAACAAGTAAGGTTTACAAGCTTTAAAAATTTCTCATGCCAACAGCTGTTGTTATTCTTTTATTATTGTTTAATATGGTTTCAGGATTCCCTTGGCTTTAAGACCAATGACTTTTTAAAGTGTGAAACATATCTGATTCTTCTTACCTTATACTGAAGGACAGGCTGATTTGTTAGAAGTTTTGTTTGTTTCACATATTAAAAATCAAGCAATAAGGCACAATGTGGAGGAGTGATTATCTGTTGATAACCTCAGCTTCCTGAAATTGCTTTATTGCAAATATAAATACATTTTAGAGTGTTTGTTGGATATTAAGGGCATTAGCACGCTCATAGAGTTTAATCTTTCCCTTTAGAATATTAAATTCATAAGGCTTTTTTTTTTTTTTTTTGTCTAAGGTATTTTTTAATGTGCAAGAGAGGACTTCATATACTCAAGAAATACTGTGATCAGCTGGTGTATACTCCACTGGGGAGATTAATTTACAAGCACTGTACAGTTCTGCTAAAACTACTTCTCAACATTTCAAAATGTCAATAGTATATTTTCCCAGCCCTGTAAACACATTTTGATACACAATATAAACTTTAATGGTAGTTTTAAGACACCTCTGGGGGTATGGTTATTTAAGCAATAAGACACAGTAGGGTGTGAATTATGGCATAATAATTCCCTACCAACTGCATTGTTAGGCACGAGGCCAAAGGCCGAGGGACCAATGAACACGCTAGGTGTGAATTATGACATCATAAGTCACACTTCAGAGTGTCTTACTGCCATTAGAGAAATATTTAAAACATGTTTTAATGCAAATAATTTATTCCTATAGTACTATATTTTAATGGAATATCCTGAAAAATCTTCCCAAGTAAAAAGTTACCAATTACATAACCTGGAATTAATAACAATATTGGAAAAAAAAAAAAAAAAGGTCTCATATCTTCTGATATTTAGTTTGTTGTATTCCACTGTGGTAACATGCTTTCAGGAAGAGCCCAAGAAAATATATGTCTTACCCAAGTTCGTAAAAAATAGAACAAAGGCCTTCTACACAGCAGGGAATAATCTGCTTTGCTCATCGCCTGGAGAAGCAGATTGCCTGAATCAGGTTTGTACTGGCTTCTCCTCTGTAACTGTATTGATGAAACTGCTAGAAAATCTACACACCTTTTTTTCCATGCTTGGTTCATACTGCCATAATAGGGCACAACAGAGACTTTGAAAGAGTAGCAAAAAGGTTCCTTACACCCCATCTGAGCTCCTGCAGCTGAGGCTGATCACAGCTCTAAGACAAATTTTAGTAAGGACTGCAAATAGCATAATGTGCATTTATACTATTTCCCATTTTAAACGGAATTTTAAACTCCATTTGACAAATGTGTTCTCTCCCCTCTGGGTACTCCCGCATTACAAGTGCAGCAACGACCACAGCGTCGTCTGGAGATAGATAAGCTCGCCTTACAAATCGCAAGTTTGCTGACTGGTAGCGAGCTCGCTGCCGCAGCAAGGATCTTGGCAGGATCTAAACTGGCTTCTCCGTCTGTTTTTACAGCGTGCCCTGAACCTCCAGGCTGCAGTGGATTGATGGCCACCATCCGCCAAGCCAGCTAGCGGGCGTTAGAGTTAGGAATACGATAGAGCTTTACGAGAGTGCTCTTTGCCAGGCCGGTTTGAGGAGCGATAAGCCTGAGGGCATGTCGGCATGTCTCAGCGCAGTGGGGTGCCGGGGATGGCTAAGCTCACTGGGTAGATGTTGTTATGGCTATGTATAGCGATGCTGTGCCATGTAGGGATAACAACTTGCATCCTGGAAGCAAAGTAGTTGCAAGGGCGGGTTAATTAGGTCTCTTGCATCCAGTTCTGGAGCCATTTCATTCCGCTCTCACACAGGGATCTCTGAGTGTCCCTGGTTAACTAAGCGAAAAGGCAGAAACCTCAGTTCTTCCAGGCAAAGGCTTGTTCTGACATAATTGTTTAGTGGGTGACAGTTGTTTTCTGCATAACCTCACAGTGGTCATCTGCGCCTCTTGGGTAAAGTCATGATCTATGGCCATTTACATCAGCTGAAGGTAAGATTCAGAGCCTAGAGGCCCGGCTTCTCCGTGAAATAGGAAGGGGTAATCCCACTGAGAGGACTTCTGCGAAGCTAACAGTGGTAACAAGGTAAAATTCTGAGCTACCCTGGTGTCTCCCCTTCTTTGTCCACTCAAAATGTCTATTTTAATCTCCAGCAAAAGAAGGAGCTTAATTCTGCCTACAGCTTGATAGTATTCATGGGAACAATTCGAGTTTTGCTGCTTCCCTGTAAAAACAAACAAACAAGCACGTGATTGCTTTTTGCCACTCAGCCTGCTTGAAGCTTCTCTCAAACATGATGGAAAAACCTACATCTCTAAGGAGGTTGTTTTCCTTTCCCAACAACTTCCAAGCAAGGGTGAGTTCACTTTTTTAAACCCAGCTTATATTTGAAAATATGAGTTTTACATCCACTTGCAAAATTACAAGCACTTTCTCCTGGATCCCAATAGGAATGGGGCAAACAGCCAAGAAGAGTGTTTCACACTGGCTCTACACACTCTGAGAACTTAAAATAAGTGGCCCCTGACAAAATACCTGTGTATATATATAAATCACACCTTTTAGTGGCAAAGAACTATTTCAAAGACTGCTGAGCAGTAGCTAACAAGTTTCTAGTAGCATGTTTTTCATAAATTACCATTACTGCTCAGAACTCATGTTCACCAGCTAGAATGCTCTAATTTCTGAAACCATTTCATTACATGAAATTTGAGGTATAAATGCATCACTGTACCACCGTAAGTGCATAATCCTTTGGTATACCCATCTCCATAAAGCCTTCTGGCTTGTAACAGTAAATCACAGACCTATTTTCATACCTCATTACTATTATGTATCTTTCCACTGACACCTGACCTTATGCATAATCAGGCATGAATTTCAAACCATACTTAAAATCTAAATGAGTGCCTCGTTATTTTACATAACCCTGAATGAAATAAGATTTGAGATGTAACTGCAGAATTCACAGTTCACACATTCAGAAACATAGGTCCACCAAAAAGAAGTCATGTTCTCTAATTCATGACTGTGAACAGCATCAAATCACACCTGCACACAGGAGCTTTGCAAGGATTTCAGGATTAGATTTAAGAAAGGATATTGCCAGTTCTGCAAAAAACAACACAGTGTTGAAACTGTTGGGTATGTTGTTAAAGACAAACTATGAAAGAAAAATGAGAGTACTGAATTTATTACCTGTATTTTGAAGAAAGAACGACAGCACCAATTGCATAAAGTTATAAAACACCAGTAATAAACATGTAAATAATCTTCAGGTTTGCAACGCCAATAGAACACAGACATCTACAAAGAAATATATATATGTATACATGGAATATAATAAAACCATTCATTAGGGAACAAGAAACATCATATTTTTGTACTATATAAAACAACTGTACAGTGTGCACACAGACTTTCCTGATCTCTCTAAAATGCCTGTCAGTCACTTCTCCCCGTGATCATTTGCTTAACATGGTTTCTTCATTGTCCATGGGAGAACTCTAAGTGACTGTTTTGTAAGTTTAAACTCAGTACTTATAGTGCAGCTTGTCTCCATATATATATATATACACACATATACATATATATACTCACAGATGCACACGTATATGTATGTGTGTATATATACGAAAAGAACAATGCACACACGTACACGCACACACGACAGATCTAAGTAGCTCCTCCATCCTGTGCTCTTGAATGAGTGCTTATAAAAAAACCCCTGCACGCTTTGTGAAGGGAAGAAAACTTGCTGATTGTGCAGATTGAAGTCATCAGATGGTTTCATTCCTGACGGTCTGCAAACACACGCGTCTGAATCACATGGTGGTATCCCATATGCCCGAAGAGAGTCTGTTGCAGGAGGTATCTTCTACCTTCTTCAGCAGCGTTGGCTTTTTACACGGGGGTGGAGGTGGGGCTGTGATTCTTTGCTCAGTGTTGTGCAAGATTTGCTGCCAGTCTTCTCTCTCTTCACACAGCTTTCTCCTCCAATCTAGAAGCTCTTGCAGAGCCACACTTTCATTCTCTGAAAGTCTAAGCTGATGAATAACCTGTTAGTGAGAAGGAAATAATAATAATAATAATAAAAAAGGTAAATAAAGTTAACTCTCCTGGTAGTGTAAAACTGCAACGTCCATGTTAAATGAGACTTCACACAGCATCCTCTGCCTCTTTTGTCATGGATGTAAACCTGTGAGCAGGGCAGATTCTGGTCCCATTTTCTGATCTCCTTTGTAAAGAGCTCAATGACATGTATAATGTTGTATAAACAATAATGACTTTCAGCAAAATGTCCTTCCCTTGAACTCAGAAGAGGTGTTTTATACTGCCAAGCCCTGTGCGAGGAGGGAACCACCTTCTGCTCTCCACCCAGTATTTGCAAAGGGCACCACGGACCATTCTAAGCTTATCCACACATTGTAGTAGGATGATGAACAGAAATCCTGAGACTGCTACAGCGTGCCCTGGCTGAGCCATGTTAGATGGTGAGTGGCTGTGAGTGCTCCCACTCTAATATTTACAATTAAAGAAATAAATAGATGCATGTGGGTAAGCCCTCCAGTTCTACGCTCTTGCTGAGGGAAAGCTGCTCTCATTTGTGCTATGGCTGAAAGAAAACAGATCAAAACACCGTGTTAATAATTTGAAGCAACCTTGTCCTCCAAAAGGGTTTAAAACTGCGCCTAACTCGCTCCCCCCACTCCCCACTCCCCCCCCACAAAACAGACTGCCTACAGTGATGCGTAGTCCATATTCCTAACAACTCGATGTTAAAACTGTTGTCATAATACTGTTATACTCACAAAATACTCCTTCACACAGAGCAAATAACAGTTGCAGGAGTAGCAAGGTTTTGCCCCTAAATGTGAATACCCAAATAGCCATAACCAAGAAACTATAACCTGTTTTGCTGCATAGCATTAGTAATGCTACTTGTCACAGATAGGCGTTATCCTTAGAACCAGGGGCTGGCCCTTGTCTTCCTCCAGAGAATACATTAACAACTTAAAATGTACTTTCAGTTGGCTTGAAACTATTTATAAATTCATTCTGAAGTAGCCAAACAGTTCTGTACTAGATTTATAATCCACCCAGAGGAAACTGTTCCCTGCCATTTAACTTTTCTGTTCCAATGATTATTTATTTTCAGTTTGAAGGTCTCATGACAGCAACAAGTCCACGAAGCTGTGAAGTCCATCTCACCATCCTTTAAGACCTACTTAGCACCGATGCTGTAGAGCAGCACCTAGAGCAGGTACTGAGAGCTATTAGCTTGGGGGTACTCTGGAGCAGGAGGGGCTTATCTAGGGGATATAAACCAAACCCACCATAATAGCTAATGGCCCATGGCCTTTATCCTGCTACCTTCCTTCTTAAGGACCCCACGGGGGCACCTATAAGAGGTACCTATGACACGACTAAAATGCCCATACTTCATCACAGACAACGGGCTCATGTGAGAAGTATGGCTATTCTTGTCAAAGTTGCATTTATACTCCTTGTCATGATGAGAGGTGGCTGTGTGTTAGTTACCATGATAAAAGAATCGATGTTCAATGCCCTTACATGAGACACTATTCGTGTGGTCAGTTCCAGTTGCAAGGAGGGCTGAGTGACATGAAAAGCAGTTTTGTCACTGACGGGCAATCAGGTTCCCAGGGTGGAAGACTTTGCTACCGCCTGTGGCTCCTGCTGCTCCTCCATGGAATAGGAGGTACCTGGGCACAGAGGCTTACACGGGCTTTACATTGCTGCTTCAAATGTGTCCTGTGCAAGTCAGCCCTTTTGCTTGTGCTGTCTGAGAGGGAATGAGCCCTCACAATGGAGATGCCTGAAGATTGATGGGTAATCGGCTTCATTTCTGGTTGGTTGATACTTCACAGACCAATGCATTAACCTATATAATGCCTTAATAAAAAGGTATTATAATTTCAAGTAGAGTTGTAAATTATGCGTTTTTAAGAAAAAAAGAAGAAAAATGGAAAGTGTCTGAAAGACTTAATTATGGGATATTTTGGTGCCATTCTAATTGCATACCACTATGAAATCAAAAACCTCTTTGCTTTTATGTTTACACAATATGCAACAGGGCATCTCAGCAACTCAAAGGAAAATCAAATGTTCCACAGATATTCTTAGAAGGATAGAGGGATATCAGCGACTTCTTGTGTACACATTACCTTTTTATTTTTCTTTCTTTTTTTTTTTTTTTTTTTTTTCTTCCCCGGTGTGGGTAGGAAAGATTAGAAGACAAATGAAAAGTTTGTAATTGGAAACAATTTATCAAGAAAGACAGGTGGGTAGTTTTATCCTATAGAACAGACATGCAGTTTTCCAGGCACTGCAGCTTACTGTGGCCAATTTGTATAGATTTTTAGTTATGGGCATAACCCAGTTTAGAAAACAGGTAGATTGGAATCCAGTCTTCCTTATTTAGACACTTTATTTGCATCTAAATTTTAGGCATTTCATGAAGCTGTATTTGGCATGCTTCTCAGAGAGGTGCTGGAACGTACAAAAAGCAAGCTGTGTTAGACTCATTGCAAGAGTTTCATATGAAAGAGTTTCAGAGATAAATAAACAAGGACGTGCCTGAACACTGGTAGATAAGTATTCTTGCACGAAAACAGATATTTTGAAACTTTGTGTTATTGGATGCGCTCAGGTGACCCAAGTTTGACTCTAATGAAGTACGGAGGAATTTTCAGTTTTGGAAGATGGGCGAAGTATTTGAATAGAGGCAGCGCCACTGCTATTCTAAGAAACATAAAGGCACACAGGTGCAGGGTGAAAAGCGAGTACAATTTGCCTGGGCAAGGGAATTGACAAATGCATCCTATTTATAGCTCATAGGCACTGAAGAGGCTTCATTATCCAGACCCTGCTTATGCAAGCTGTAAATTAATGTTGGGTCAGCAGTTTCATGATAGACCTCATTTTCCAGTGTATAGTGGACAAATGTTGGTCCAGTCAACAAATAAGTGTACATCTTTTATTGTATTTTTTAAACAAGGATGGAAAAATATCTCAAATCTTTATTCATTATGAGATTGGTCTGGTAAGTAAGCTGGAAAAAGTCTATATTTCAATCTGGATGAAGGACACACAATGGAAATACAGTGGAAATAAATTGGGGGGAAATGCACAGGAAATGGAAGAGCTTTAAATGAATCAATTAATTTAATTAGATCTATTTAAATAACTTGATAACTTTTCTCTTTTCCATTCACAATTAGACCTGTGACAAGCTAAAGATTTATTATACATATTCATTATAGAAAAGATTTGCTGAATAATTTTACATGAAGCACAATGCAAAACAGCGAGCTATGTTTCTTCATTATTATTCTATATCCCAAAGAGGTATTTTGTGAAGGGTGAATGAGGTGTGTAGGATGTAATTGCTTTAAGACTACTGATCTTTTCAATGAACACTGAACAAACAACTTCAAGCATTA
Organism: Fratercula arctica; assembly: GCA_947846985.1. Lineage (NCBI taxonomy): Eukaryota > Metazoa > Chordata > Aves > Charadriiformes > Alcidae > Fratercula > Fratercula arctica. The sequence continues at coordinate 58,200,878 of CANTUZ010000001.1, read as the reverse complement.
AGGGGCAGAGATGGTACCAACTGTAGACCAGGATTTTCCTGCTCCAAGTCAATGGTAAACCAGACATGGGCACCATAGCACTTGGGCTAGACCCACAAAAACATTTACTATTCGGATACTTGCCATTTAAGAGCCCTGCCATCTGGTGGAAACACCATTCCTGTGTTTGGTGTCCAGAGTACTTACTGAGCAAACAAGAAAAGCTGATGTGTCAAAAACAGTGACGCACAAGAGAAGACCGTGCGGAGTTACCAAAGCTATTCATTGGAAACTGCAATGGACTGAAGCAATTAAAAAAGGTCCACATTTTCCACTGTAAAATATGGCAAGATGAACAAATAAATTTGTAATGAGCAGCCCAGGGGAGATCCCAGAATTTGTTCCTCCCATCTTACATCCCAAGCTATCAGACTGCAGAAGCAAGTGCTCTCCTCCTGGCACTGGGGATTTTGGCTGGTGACGAAGCATCAATGGTTCCATCAGGGCATGCACGGAAGGACTTTCACCATTAGCTAGCGATTAGAGCACATAGGGAAATCAGAAGATGTGGATTTGACTTCTCTCACGTTAAGGAAGAGACGGAGTGTCCATATGCTGAGAGGACACTGTGACTACAAGAGGTGGATTCTGAGTGCAAGGAAGAAGGACTTTGGCTCCTGTGCTTTGTTGCTGTCCGTGTGTGATAAGTACAGTAAAGCAAATCCTTCAGAGTGAGTCCCTTGTGGTTTCAGTGCACAAGAGATAGTGGAGACAGAGCTGGAAATCATGAAAATCTTAGAGCATGATTTTGCCTACTGAGTTATACACATTTAAGTATTGCATAGTCATTGGAGAATGAGCCTCTGAATTGCCTTCTGGATTTAGGATTCTAAATTGTGCCTGAATTTCACTTTACGGCCTAAAGCAGACATACTGGATTTCAACTTTGTCTTAGAAACAAGATGAGTTGCTATAAGTCAATAAATTATTTTAATTATAGTCTTAGTTCTTAGGCTAGTTTAAAAATGCAGTGAGTTTTTAAGTACGGAAAGTCGAAGGTTTCACATTTTTAAATCATTTGTGACAAAAGGTATGCCAGATAAAAAGATTAATAGGTCCATTTAAAATTAACTTTTTGAGTTATTTAGAGATTTGGTTCTAGAATCTCAGGAAATTCATTCTGCATTAAAACATCAAATGCTATTACTTTACAAAGGATATTCTGCAACATTCAGAAGTAACAAAGAGCTTATACTGTCTATTTATGTGTCAAATGCAACACAGTCTTAATCATCAAGCTACGGCTAAAGGACTCATTAAACTGTCTGCCAAACAGAGATTTATTAATTTGCGTTACTAGATTCTTTTGAAAATTTCACCTCATTTTGTTCTCTCCCTGACTAAATGTAGGGTTCGCTTTTTCAAAAATATATGTACTGTACTCTAGTCATTTTTTTGGTCATTTGTGATTGCATTGGGTTTTTTTACTACTATTCACCGGAAAATGAAAAGAAGTATTTAATTACATTCTTGGCTCTTGAAACATACAAATAATTTTCTTTGCATAAAATGTAGCTCTGCATGTTTTGTTACAGCTCTGGTTTTAGTTGCTACTGTAATTTTTAGTAAAATTCCTGAATATAGACATAAAAGCACATCAGAAAACGTATTTTTAAATCAGAACACAGTTTAAGGACATGTATAACATATAAACCTGTGCTCCTGAGACACTTGCATGAGGTAGCTAGTCCATTTTTTCCCTTCAGAGACATATTGCCATTATTTTCTTTAATAGATTTGTCAATGTTGGTGCTTTAAAGTAACTGTCAGTAGATGCTCACAATTAATTATTACAGCATTATTATGTTTCTCTTCCATTAGTGTTTTATATTGTTAGTAAAATTGAGGTCCCATCATGGAATCCATGGGGAGATTGAGCCTGGAACAGCAATGATTTTGCCTTTCTAAAATTTGATCAGGATCTAAAATGAATTATGCAATAAATGTAAAATGTTGATGATAAATTATCATAATTATCTTAGAAATGGAACTGCCTAGAGAAAACCCATGTTTTCAATCTTTTCCAGTTTGTAGGCTACCCAAAAATGTAGGCAGAACAAATTTCAGCCTATAGGTGACTCGCAGTTCTCTTTATTAGAGCCCTCAAAAGCAGCTCACGAACCCCAGTGGGTCCCCTGCGGATCATCGGTTTTAAGGACAGAAGTGATCAGGATGTTCTCACCTCTCATTTCAAAATTAAAGACACAATGTCATTCAGTACTTCTGGAAATGGTTCTTACTGTATGTGATTATTAGCAAGACCAACACATTTTGATTCAACCTGTGACAGGCACGCATCTCTCATAAAAATGTTTCTAACTCGTTTTAATGGTTTCATCTTTCTGTGTTTTCTTTTTGCATCTGATAAGCCCCTACACTGGCTGCTTCCAGACACGCTTGTCACATCTTTTTTCCAAACTACAGCACAGGCACGCTGCAACCTCTCGAAAAATCCTAACCCTTCAGGTTCAAACAGATATGTTTGGTTTTTTCTGTGTTACAAAAAAGTATAAATCAGGAAAGGACTGCTTTTCCACCAATTATTGAATTAAGAAAAAAAAGCACCTGTCAGCCTACATGTTGTTTACCACTACAATACTCATTTTAAGCTACAAGGGGAAAGCACACAGTAAACCAAGGGTGTGTTAAGAAGCCTAGGCAAGCATTCAACATAAATCAAATCAATATGTAAATTTGTGTTTGATTGGGAAACCTGCATTGGCCACGTAAGACCCCAGCAGGGAGTAGAGAGCAGCTATGATAAATGAGTTTACATGCTTCTAAATTCCAATTAAAAATCTCCAAATACAAGTGTACCACTGGGATCCAGGCTGATTCATGTGATTGTCTTGTGAATGCTGGGACATGCGTTTTTTTTGCAAATGTAGACCCACTGGACCTAATAACTTGGTACGTGATACGCAACAATAAAGTGATTTTAGTTAATCATTCTTTTAAACTGCTCATGATTTTTCTTTGTGTTGGAGCAACCTTACAATCTCCAAAAATAAAACTCTCCAAACGGATGGCAAATGGGTTTGTTGGAAAGGAGAAAATGGCAAAGACAACAGGTGCTCTGTCTGGTGCAAATCTGAAATTTCTCTGGAGGAGGTATGCCAGCTTAAACAGAGTTAGACATGAGATCCATAACTGATATATATATATATATTGCATTTGCTTTGTTCTAAACAAGAAAATATTTTTCTCTCTCAGTTAAAATTTCTTGTTACATCAAAAGAATAAACTGCCTTTAGGACAGGTGTTATATGGATGACACACCAAACAAAATTATAACTTTGCTGATATTTAAAAATTGGGGGATAATCTTAAAAGTAACTTTGTGTTTAAAATAAAACTAAAAAGGGACTACATTTCTGAACAAAATCAGATCTCCACAAGAGTCAGGAAGAAATGTTTTCTCTTCTGGAATGTTTTCTCTATCTGGATTTTCTGAGGGACAGATTTAATTTTCTTCCAAACACCAGACGTGGGGTGATGCTGGAAGAAGGATATTCTGGTGTCAGAGACCACGCAGGCACAGGCATCTTTGACTGCCCAGTCCAGCCCTCTGCTATCGCATGGCATTTGGAAAACTCACAAGCTTCATCCTAAAAAAAAAAATAATTTATCACACTGTTTGCCTTGGTTTGGCTTTCTGAAAGAATTTTCCAGAAAAATTCATGAAAGAAGAGTCCGCTAAGGATTTCTAGCTACAAAATGAACTCTGTCTCCAGACGGCTGGAACCTGAGAGATCACACCGGCAAAAGAGGCACCTCGCGACTCTCTCTTTCTCTTGGCAGCAGCCACTTCTCCTTTTCGTCAGAAAGAGACTCCTGGGCTACGCACACCTTTGGTGTGCCTCAGACAGGAGATTTTATATTCTTCATCTGACAGCTATTGTATTTCTGGTGTAAGTTGTCTGTTTTGCTCTCATACTCTTTGTGGTTTTCTATAGGTTTGTTGGTTTTGGTTTGGTTTTTTTTTTTTTTTTTTTTTTTTTTTTTTTTTTTTGGGGGGGTGTGTGCGTTGGTTTTGGATGATTTTTTTTATTTTATTTTTTGCAGGAATAAATTTTAGTTTCAAAAGCAAGGCTTGGTCTTCTGTGGTTTTGTACCTTTCCCTCAGTGTAGCAGTAACGTGCCTAGGACCAGAATATTCTCAATTAATTGGGTTAATCATCTTCCATACAGCTTGGAGATATTTCAGCAATCAAAGAAAGATATTATATCTTTGCAAAATAAAATCAGTACACAAATCCTGAGTAGAGCTGTAATGTGTAACCTGGCAGAAAGTACTAGAACAAGGTAGGCAATGTTCAAAAACGTATGACAGCACATATGTCAGGCACTCTGATTACCTGAGCTGGGAATACAGTTGAACAAGCCTATACATTCAAACCAGGGGTGTATTTTATTTACTTATTTGGATCTTGTGGGTTTCACTTATTTATTTATTATTATTTATTTCAGCTGAGTGTCTTTCAGCTCTAGATTTCCGGTATCGATTACAAGATGACACCTTCCCAGAGTGACTAAAATATCAATGAATATTGAAATATACTGATTTTTTTTCTCTAAGGTAATATTTCTCTTTCCAGACAGACTGACTACACAATGCTCTTTAAAACTTTCAGAGCATCCTTCTAATTCACCTCTGACACTTGAGAAAAAGATGATGTTCAGGACAGCAACTGTGCCTTTCTCAAGATGAATTCTGAAAACAAATCATTTATCGTAGACGTCTTCAGACCAGCTGACCTAACAATGTTGATACCACTTTGTACATAATCTAACAAAAAAACATCTGAAAAACTGAATGATGTTGCCTACTTATTTGATCACTGCCGCTTTGTGGTATTAGTAGAGATATTTTACTCGTTCGGTTTGCCACAATGCTTTCGAAGCAATCACAAAAACAATCATCAACTCATATTTGCTAACGTTGTGTATCATCCTTTCTTGTATAGAAACACTATCCTTATGGTCAAACATCAGGGGCAAACACCACTTAATTTATGGTCTGTTAGCAGTCTAAATCTCGGCAGCGTGTGACAGCAAGAGAATGAAGGGCAGAGGGACCAATTTATTCTCTCTCACACCAGGCACTTACGGCTGGGTCAGATGTGAAGTCACTCTTCACAGGTGCTGGCAGTGGGGTAGTGGACCACGCTCCCATTGAACTCAGGTTTGAAGCAGCCTTTTAAGGTGACCCATTGGCCAGTGTGGCAACCCAAGAGGAATAACTGCACACTTGAGCCAAACACCTGAGCTTAGGGACGGCACAGGGATGCTCAGAAGGTTTTGTTCCCTTCTCCTCAACAATCACAGCCTTATACCTGGGGAAAATGCAACGAGGATAAGCAGTGGAGACAGAAAAGGGGCCTCAAATGTGTAGGGGGCTGACTGTGGCATCTACTGGTTCAAAGAGGAGAATCTCTTTTGAAGGTTGCAGCAGTCAGACGTAGGACATATCTGCTGAGGAGAGGGGCATCAGCCTTCCAAAAGCCCTTGATACAGAAACACAAGATATTGTGCCTACTGATGAATTTATACTATACGTTACCTCATACCATTTTAACTATAAGGCACATGTTTTTGACTGTAAGTCTTCTAAAAATAAAGACGCACCATGTTATACAACCTGATTGTTGTCTGTATGTGACATTACAAAGAGAATTATTTGACAATACTGTCAAAACAATAAACAAAACACAATTCAGGGGGATATACTGATTCAGATCAATTTTAAATATGTAACATTCTATGCCCTCTCTTGGATGTTATGTGTTTACAAAAGCGTTAGTGATTTTTTTTTTATTACACCACACTTGATTGACACGTTTTGCTTCAAAGATGGTCAAAGATTACTTCCAGCTAATAGACAAACACGACAGACATTAATAACGAATGCTAGAGCCCAGTGTTTTAGAACTCCGACAATGGGCGGGGGGTAGCAACACATTGCATTCTTGACTATTCAATTTTTTTAACTTTTGAACAGTCAACAAAAGAAGTGATTGGCAACAAATATTAAATCAAGTAGGAACAAAGAAGGCCCTTGAAACTATAATGAATATGCAGCTCTTTCTGAGGGAAGAGACTGCTGAAAGCAATGAGATTTCATGAAATAAGAGCTATGGCTTAAGCTATAATGAAACAATAAATACATTCTTCACGAATATGAAAAGACATTTCCAATTTTTCATTGTCAGATGTTGCCTCCTATATTACTGCAATCTGCCAACCTGCACTATGGGGTTTAAACAAAATAGAAAAGATAAGACTGCAGATCTTTTAATATAACAATATGTGAAAAAATAACCATCATTTTTTACCTTGCTTCCTTGAGCACGTGACAGATGAAACATGTTTCAAAAGTGGGTAACTCAAACCTTACGCCAGGGTGTACTGTAGAAGGGGATAAAGTCCCTGTAGTGCACATAAAAATATGCTGGGGAAGACAGGCGGGGTTATTCCTGCCTCAGGCAAAGGCAAACCCATCTACAGGATTGCTTTTGCTCAGAGATCTGGGTGCACTTGATGGGTGATGTGGAAGGATGGGGAAGTCCGATGTATACCTCAAGGGAATTTGATTTTGGGTCAGAATAGCCAATGATTTGTATTGTATGATGTTAATTATATAATAATCTATGTGATCACTTCTGTGGTTGCTGTATACCATATCAATGGTATTACAGTAACAAATGCCCAGATTAATGAGGAATGAATTCTAACGAAACTGAGCAAAGTGCAGTGATGATAGAACCGGACAAGCGCAGAGGTGATGGAACCAGAACCAGCTTCAGCATGCAACAATCAAACACCACACACCATCTCTCCTGCCGTGAAGGACTCTTATGACAGATGAAGCCCAAAGTCATGGACTAAATGAACTCAGCAGACATTTCAGAGGATTGGCCCATAGACTAGGGGAATGATATATATGTGTATATATCAAAAGACACGAAAGGTGGTGGTGATTAATTAGGGTGTACTGGAAAGTGTGGGACCTTGGCATGATGTAGATGGTATAGATTAAGGGGTGGATATTGTCCTGCTTTCAGCTGGGATAGAGTTAATTTTCTTCCTAGTAGCTGGTATAGTGCTGTGTTTTGGATTTCAGATGAGAATAATGTTGATAATACACTGATGTTTCAGTTGTGGCAGGGCAGTGCTTACACTAAGTCAAGGGCTTTTCAGTGTCTCACATTGCCCTGCCGGTGAGGAGGCTGGGGGTGCACAAGAAGCTGGGAGGGGACACAGTCAGGACAGCTGACCAAACTGGCCAAAGGGATGTGCCATGCCATATGACGTCATGCTGAACAATAAAACTGGAAGGAGTTGGCTGGGGGATGGCAGCTGCTGCTCGGAGACAGGCTGGGCATCAATCAGCAGGTGGTGAGCAATTGCATTGTGCATCGCTTGTTTTGTATATTCTTTTATCATTGTTATTACTTACCCTTCTATTTATGTCCTTTTACACTTTATCTCAACCCATGAGTTTTACCTTTTTTCCGATTCTCTCCCCCATCCCACTGAGGGGAGAGTGAGCGAATGGTTGTGTGGTGTTAGCTGCCTGCTGGGTTAAACCACAAGTGGGTAACCAAAATCTTACACCAGGGTGTACTGTATGTTTGACATTACTTAACCTACTAGGATGGCAAGCTGCTTGCTTATTTTTTATCTTGTTCTGTGAGCATTTCCATAGGACGCTGAAGGCATGTGACATCATCTGATTACAAATAAGTCAACGTTCAGCCATGAGAAAGCTAAACTGCACAAAGAGGCTTTGTACCTTTTAATGGGAAATTTTCTACTTTTCTTCTCAGATGGCTGAATCTTCAGGAGACTATGGTTGTGAACTAACTTGCACAGAAAGCAACCCTATACATCTAGGTGGATTATTACAATTATATTTATTTTATGGAACATAAAAGATCACATTGATATGTGTATGAAATTTAATATAATATCTGGAACATCCCATAGAGTTTCTACTTTTTCACTTTGTCCGTCACTCTTTTTACTCCACCACCCTGTCCTTTGTCCTTGGTTCTTTCTCTCCTGTTTTTCTTATCTTCCTTTTAGTTATTTTTCTCACTTCTCTGTGATTTGTCATGTTGGGTTTTTTTTTTTTCCTTCTTTCCTCTTTCTAATTTTATTATTTACCTTCTCTCTCAGTCATTTTATTCTTCCTCCAACCTTACTTCTCTGAATCACCCTTTATCTGGTGCCTGTTTTACTCCCCACTCCCGCCCCAATCATCACTCTAGTCTTTAATCTGCCCCTCACTTCCCATCTGTTCATTAGCTCCAGGTTGTCCATCTCATCCCGTTACATACAGACCATGCTGCTTCTTGCTGCCCACATAAGAAACAAGGAGTCTTTTAGCTGGCCTGCTTTTCTTCATTCCACTCTATCTTTCTCACACCACATCCCACTTTGTAGTGAATGTTAATAACAACTTTAAAATATTTTTAACAAAAATAACAAAAAAATAAATACAGTCCTGGATTTGTGAAAAAGAAGACGACAGGACCGTTTAGCTTTTGTGTGAGGTGGCAAGGATACAGTCTTGCTTTTGTTGACTCTATTTCATCTTGCTGCTGTTGCTGACATTCCAAAGAACATATGTATTTCAGCAGTCTTTATGCTCTATCTTTTAAACATACACACTCATAGGAGCTATCAAGAACAGAGGAAGCAATAAATACAGTCTGGAGAAGAGAGCCCATTGGACTGGCTAAGGAACTGAGAAACGCTTCGTGTAAAAGAAAAAGAGCACAGAGGTAATATTTTATAAACCTTTTTTGTTTTAGAGGAGGGTTTGGGTTTTAGACCCTGCTAAGCAATTTCAACATTTGTGGAGTCACCAGTATGCTTTGGGATCACTTCCTGGAGTGGGATTGAATAGAAATGACTCTTAGTCATAACAAAATTTTCTATCTAAGCAAGATTATGGCACAAACGGCCAGAAGAAACACCTCTTCCATTTTGGTGGTTTCTTTGCCTCTGGAAGGAAATGGGCTAAGAATTCCAGACTACAGATCCAGGCACATTTGTAATTCCCAAACTGTTTAAACAAATCACTGAAGTAATTTGAAACAATAAGCATGTAAATAATTTTAAATCAGCAATTTAAAATCAAGTTTGAAAAAGGAAGTTTCCTAGTTTCCTGCTGTTCAGGGAGCAAGAGGCACAGCACAGCTACCAAAAAGTTTCATGTGGAAGCTGAGTTCGATGCAGTCCTTGTAGCTGATAATATGTGGGCTTAGTCCATAAGAGCAAAGTAGGTTTTCTTGTAAGGGTAAATTAGGATATTGTTTCTTGCAGTACCATTTTACTGTAGATTTCTAGTTCACATTTTGAAGATTTCCTTGACTAGAATGCTTTGGTTTACAAGGAAAGCAGAAAATACAAAGAAACTGGTGTGGTCATTTAGTGAAAAGAGTATGTGCGGCTCTTTGCTAACAAATAGTTTCTTAAAGATCTACTACCCAAACAAACTAAAGTGCATGAAACTTCTTGATAACTGGTTTGACCCTCAAATTCATGATTCGGTTTTCATCTTCATTGAGGATGAAGATGATGTGACAGTGTTATATGAGATATTAGGATCTTTATGGTTTTACGTGGTACTTAATTGCAACCTATAGATATAATCACTTGGAAATCTACAACTGTACAGCTACAGAACAATATGAAGGAAAAGGTATTAGTTTAAAAAAACCCCATATTTTGTTGTTTTAACAGCAAGAGTTTCATTTCTTTTGATGTACGTTCTTTCATTTCAGATGAGACAAAAACCAAACTTTATTTTTAATACTCTTTCCCTTTTTCTAGCAGAAGAAAGTAGAATTTTATTCCGTAACTTTCAAAGGAGAAATATTTTGTATTTTAACAATTGTTTTCTTTTTTTTTTTCATTATGATAAAAATTGACCTTTAAGTAACCATTGCCCTAGAAAAGTAGTATTTATGGCCAACAGTGAACTTTTTTTTTTTTTTTGGTTTTCAGCAGAATTTACTTTAGAGATGATCGATTAAGTTGCTGAGTTCACATCTGCATGGTATTTTATACTTGGTAATTGCTTCCAAAAGTGTTTCTTAAAAGACTGATCTTTACGATGCATGTCGACAGATACTGAGCGGAAGAATTTGCTCTCTGAAGTGTGTAGGTTTGCAGTGTGCAGGAAATACCAGGCAGTGATGCAGGTAATTATCACCTGATGTGACAACATGATGGTACCGTAAGCCACAATGCCTAAACTTTAGTTGGATGTAGATGAGCCTTGAGATCCTGTGACAAAAATGAAATTAACTCCTGTCACTTCAGTAAGGAGCTAGCAGGGAGATATTAAAAACCCCCATAAATATTAGAAGTCCCTGAAAGCTAATGAACCAGTTTCCTTTAGCTGAAATGACAGAGTGTCTGCCAAGGAATCCAAGGACCCAGTCTATGTTTCTCTCTCTAAAGCAATTAGTCAATCAGTACCTTCACAGATCTGTGAAACAATCTGTCCTATTTCATACGTCTGTGCAAGAATTACTTTACAGGGATAAGGTTACTGCAGTGAAGCCTGGCAAAGACTTCTACAATAGGGTTGTATGCTGTTAGAGTCACCAGCAGCATGCTAAGAAATGTCAACTGTAATTAAAACCAATCCTTTTCAAATATATGTCATGCTTTGGAAATGGTGAGGAACGCTTTTTGCAGTAAGAATTCTCAGCCCTGTGAGCACAGACTTTTTTTTAAGTTGTTTTTTTTTTTTTCTTTTTGTGGGAGGAAGATTTTTTCCTTTTTCTTTTGGCAAGACGAATTTGGAAGATGTTTATTCATTAAGGCAATTGTATCAAAAATCACAGAACTGCAGGTTTCTTCTCTAAACTTATCACAGTTCTTACGGAGCTTGCATTTAAGGATTGTCCCTGCATGTAATTCTGAGTACATGGCATGGAATCTATTTTAAAGATTTGTGAAACACTTTGGCAAAACATCTATTTACTGAAAAGTGACACTTCAAAGTACTGAATTGAAATTGCGTTCAGCTTTTGGCAAGCAGTTTGGGAAAAATAAAAAATACGCGTTTGTAAATGGTTAAAGACTTGCTTCTAAAATAGAGCATTTAAATGTTGCAGACTAATTTCACATAAGCATACTGTTTCCATTTGCAAAGATAAGAAGATGATAATGGCTCCCCTATACACAGTTCATTTAACTCCCCATGTACTGCAGTGATGTATTAATTCAAACATGATCCTCCTTGATCTCAGGCAAGCATTTTAGCAACAGGGATGTAAGGTGTTCCAGGACAGAAGTGTCTCACTCTGTGAGGTTTGTAACTGGAGCAGTATCTGGACCTTGGATTTTTCATTCACTAGAGAGGGCTCTTTGGCCACTGTCACGCCTAATAAGTAGTTGGTTGATCATTGAAAAATGTAACAAAAAGACAATTGCAAACATTGTCTGCAGTTGTCTTCATAATCATAGAATCACAGAATCAATCAGAATCATTGAGTCATAGAATAGTTTGGGTTGGAAGGGACCTTTAAAGATCATCTGTTGCAACCCCTCTGCAATAAGGAGGGATATCTTCAACTGGATCAGTTGCTCAGAGCCCCATCCAACCTGACCTTGAATGTTTCCAGAGATGAGGCACCTACCACCTCTCTGGGCAACCTGTTCCAGTATTTCACCCCCCTTATTGTAAAAAAATTTCTTCCTTATATGTAGTCTAAATCTACCCTCTTTTCATTCAGAACCATTACCCCTTGTCCTATCGCTACAGGTCCTGATAAAAAGTTTGTCCCCCTCTTTCCTGTAGGCCCCCTTTAAATACTGAAAGGCTGCAATAAGGTCTCCCTGGAGCCTTCTCTTCTCCAGGCTGAACAACCCCTGCTGTTGCCTGTCCTCACAGGAGAGGTGCTCCATCCCTCTAATCACTTTTGTGGCCCTCCTCTGACCTGCTCCAACAGGTCCTTGTCTTTCCTGTGCTGAGAGTGATAATCCCATACCCTCATCCAGTATACTCATCTGGAGGTAGCAGACCTCTCAGTATTTTTTCCCAATATGGTCAAAGTACATTTTGAGAGTCTGAGAGGTAGGGTGATGGCAAAGATTTGTTATTGTGTGCAAGATGGGTATGTGTCTGTGTATGCCAGGGCAGCTCTGGCCGGCCTCACTTATGTATGTGAAGAGATTAGCGTAGTGCTGAGTGCTGTCTTGGCACAATTCTTCAACTCAGACTATGCGCTGTAGTTATGTCTGTGCTTTGGACAACGGAGCAAAAAAAACATAAAATGAAGACTTTTGTACTAGTTTGCTCACATATTTACTCATTTATAAGCTATTGGTTTTCAAATTTACATTAAGACCGAATATGATGTTGAAGGTTGAATCCCACTCCTGCTGGAGTCAAGGGCCAAACATTCATTCACTTGGTTAGGGCCTGTATTTTGTTGTAATGAAATTTCAGCTGTCCCCTGCAGACAACGAGTAGCTTTTAAATGTGATAAAGCACTTCTCTTGCCTTCTGGTAAAATAGTTTGGAAACTGTACTGTTGGTTAATGAGAGGTTTCTGTCGAGGAAATTCCTCTCAGCTCCAACATATTTTCTCTTTGGACAATATTTGGCTTTACTGTAAAATTCTTACGGTCATCTCAAATAAAGAAATGACTCAGGACTACCCTTTTAGAAAAGTGGACTGAAGACATAAAGACAGCAGCAGAATACACTAATGCCATTTAAGTGAAAAAAAAAAAAAAAAAAAAAAAATTCTTGAATGCCTTCATGCCTGAATTGGCTACTTAGAAAGTAATGTGTTTCACTTTACATATAAAATGCTGAAGAAAAGAAGGAAGAAAATATATTATGACAAATCTTATTCCTTTTTGTTCGCTTTGCATATCAAACTTAATTCTGTGTTATGATTTTAGTGACATCAACTAAACAGAAATTTTAGAAGAACCAAAGTGCAAGCTTCATACTTGATTAGTCGATAGATATTTTGATTTTAATTTTTACTTATTGATATTTGCATAAAAACAATGAAGAATGCCTTTAAAGTCTTCACTGCTTTTATATACAAAAGAATGATATAGTTATGCGTTTATTCCTATGAGGTGCATTATCATGCAACTCTTTCTGGTACGAATGAATATCTTGAAAGAGATAACATCTTGGTCCTCTCAGAGTGAAGAGATGCATTTCCTGCCTGAAAATAGCATCCTCACAACCAGCAACAGTAAGTTTCATAAACTTTGAACTCTACTATGAGAACCTTTCAGGATGACTATCCTCCCAGCAAAAAAAAGTTAAGAGTAAATTCATTATTTTCCTTAGCTCAATACAAACCTGTAAAAGAAGTCTACATTTTTCAATGCCAACACACAAATTTTAATCAAGATAGCTTTCAACATGCAGTGTTATGATTTTTTTCTTTTACTGGTTCTAGTAGACCATCAATGAAACATTTACCTGACTAGTGTGGCTCTCTCTATGTCTTTGAATTGATGAGCCTGCCGTAGTGCTGGCCGACAGTCTTGAATATTCATTTTCCTCTGGTAGACCTAAAGCAGAACAATACTAATTCATAATCTGACATTTACGCACTGGCTGATTTCAGCACAAGATTCAAAAGACCTTGACATGTTTTACTAAAAAAGAATGGAAAAATCACACATTTGCCTGGATATTTACTTTTTCCATGCTTACTGAAACCAGAACAATTATTGTTTACCAAGTATGAATAGCATTACAGGTATGCATGCTGGTTTACAGAAGGAGCAATTGTACTGAAAGAGCCTACAAATAACACATTACTTATACACTGCCCAGGGATTCCTCCTGCAATGCGGAAATCCCTGGCTCCTCTCCCCCTGGCTCCTTTTCATCGCAGGAGCAATGCAAAGGGAAGGGAAAACAGGCCTGCGGTCTGCTCTCAAAGTCAATAGTAGGTCCAGGACTTACAACTTCATCTCCTCGGTACAGAGGGATTTTTTTAATTCTCGTACTTATTGTGCATTCTCCATGTGGGAATTAGCTGCCCAAAATTGAGCTGTGTAAAAACCAGTCATCCAGCGTAAAAGAGCCAGGTAGTCTCCCTCGGTAGTCAAGAGAAACAAACACCTCTGCACAGTGATCCTAGAGCAAGGCTCACTGCCAGCACTTCCCCATCATTTCTGCCGGAGCGGGAAGAACGTTCACACAGCACTACGGAGGATCTGAAAGGTGGGATGAGATGAAGCAAAGGCAGAAGCAGAAACACAGTGAGTCCACGACAGGCATTATTAAGGTCCTCACAAACTAGAATCACAGGCACCATGGTAGGTCTGGTACCCAGCAATTTTGGTATTGCTGCGTATAGCAATGGCATACTATGGCATCCATAAACAGCGTATCACTACTCCTTCTTTAGTCAACTGAACATAGAACACCCTGAGAAGAGGATTCATCCTGGTAAGAGATACGCAAGTTGAATTGTTCTCAGTAGATCACCTGAGATTTACTAAAACTAGAAATGGGTAACATCTAATGTGAAGTATTTGATTAGTCTAGGCATCTACCTTTTGTGGGGCTAAAACTAGGTAAGGTGATTCTGAGGCTAGGTATGTAACTCTTAGATAAGAAAAAAATGACACAAGCCTCACTCTTGGCATATTATACACAACATACACAGAATCATTATGGAAAAAATTCAAAGTTCAAATGCAATGAATCATAAACTACTTATGGGATTAGGTATCGCACTAGACATAGTTCTGTTTCATGCTCATGTTCAGTTTCTTCTTCAAGCATGAAACCGGCATAGAACATGCTTGTCTTCCAACTTTGTATTTTCAGTATTAAAAAGGGGTGTGTGTGTATTTTTTAATTTTGGTAAATAAGCATTAACTCTTACATGGTTACTGATATATGATTTAACTCAGGAAAATATAAATTGCATGAAATCCCATAAAATAACTTGATTTTGCAGGAGAAATAGAATAAGAATTTTAAAAAGAAAGAATGATCCTTATACCTTTTTGGCCTCTCTACTCTGCTTTCAGTTTCCCCCTTACAAGGGTGCATCTGCACAGCTTTGTAACTACGGTCAGCTGGTTTTTTTTCACTTGTTCTGAATTAGGCTTGTGTAAAGTATTCATAAATATGAATCTTTTTCTACAGCTTCAAATCATCTGGGCTTCCTCTGGGGACACACAGGCAGGGAAGAAGATGGAACCCCTGCTTATGGCTCAGAAGCCAGGTCAAATCTTGTGAGAATCCAGCATTTCAGTCCTTTTCTGCCTGGTGAAGAGAGCGAGTCTGGCCCTGTTCTCTCAGTGATTTGAACTATGTGTTGTTTTGAGGTGGAGTTATCAATTTTTGAAGCCAGTCCATGATATATTAGGTATGTACTGTGGCAAGGTCTGATGTTCAGGGTCTCCAGTATATTAGGCTTGTAAAACATATGTAGGTTACCACTATTCTTTCTTATCGACATTATATTCCCTGTTGTCCAACTTCAAATTCTCCCTCAGTAAAAATTGCATATTTTTGGTCAAATTAAATGCTTGAAATAAATTTCCCTCCAAAAATCCAGGTTTTGACAACACAAACCAAATCCCTTTTTTTCAAATCATTTCCTGAACTAATAATTTATTCACATGGATTCAGTTTGGATACATCTCAAACAAAGTAATACAAAATCATCCACATTTTAATACAAAATGCCTTTTAAAAGTAGGTGTTATTCATTCAATTCAAATAAAAGATATAATGTAAAATATTTGCATGATTCTAGACCACCATAAATGAATGAAAATACTTTCCCAGGCCAGCAGCATGTTTTGAAAAAGATACTGCTTTTGTACTACATTCATACACTTTAGGATCTACCGTCCATGACAGCCTTGAGCTAAGAATAAGGTTATCAATGATTTTCTGTTTATTTCTATGAAAAGCACTTTGATAAGAGGTCTTATCAAGTAAGTAAAGTTTCCATGTACAGCAAGAGCACGTCATCACAGACATTGCAAGCAGAGGCTTGGTGGAGTTTGGAAAGATAAATGGAGTACTTGATTATATTCTGAGAGTTTTCCTTTATGTACACCTAAGTAAATATTAGGATACCACAGCTGTGCACTGAATAAGACCTTGCTCAATTCAGCACAAGGTTGGAAGCATCAGTTTAGCAGGGGCAGGGGCAGAACTACAAGAACATAAGTTAATCAGGGGTTCAAGCTGGAGCACAAATTACACCATCTGGACTGGGCTTTCTTGCAACTGTTCTCAAGTTACCAAAAGTAAGTCTCATTTGGCATTTTTTTGGGCAAAATTATGTTTGCTAACATTATTACTGCAATTATATGTGATGGTGAAAGTGATAGCAAGAAATACAATTCAATCAATAATACCTAACTAGAGAAGTTAAATGAAAGAAATGCATTCCACTTTTTTCACATAATCAAGAATATGTCCTTGTCCCAAGTAATATGGCTATTCAAACTAGAAACCCAGTCCTTTACCCACTTACTCCCTGTAATGCCATTCTATATTGCTTTAAAGGAAGATCCCACGCTTAATCCCCGATCTTCTTCCTATACTTTCTATTTCCCATTTCTGCCCTGTTCTCAGATACTCCTTTAGGATCCTTCAGATAAATAACTTGCATCTCAGACATTGAGATCTAGATGACTGGACATCTAGAAGTAGTTCTGCAGTTCCAGAGAACCGCCAGTCTCACAGGTCCTGCTACCCCCGCACTGGAGATCCTGCACCTCCTGGCCTCCAACATCCATATTTGCAAAACAGCAGCAACACCACAGAGTCTCTGGGTCTTTGCAACTGTGGCCACACATCATTCCCCAAACCTTCTACCTCCCTCCATGATTCTGCATTCACACACAGGCTGGATCTAGTGATCACCTCCACTTGATACATTGGCTGCTATAGAGTGAAAGAGGAAAGGCAAGATGTAAGGCTCTGCGCTCAACGGCATGTAACCTGTGTCACGGTGACATGCCCCTTTGCTGTCATCTGCTGTGACACCTCTCCCGTTCTGCAACTTGTTGCCTGCTGTGCTTAGATCTGGTGGTAAGTTTCAAGAGACTGTGTAGCAGACTGTAGCCCACAGGTGACCTGCTTAGACAGAATGGCTACCTTCTTCATAGCTGAAGTTAGACAAGACTAATCCCCTTACCTGACTAATGCATAGGGCTTTTGGAGAAACAGAAAGGTTCCTGGACAGTTACTATCATGCTGATCAGCATAAACTATATATTAAGTCCATTTACATGGATTTCCATACACAAGCAGTGGACCTCAGTTATAACTGAAGAGAAGAGGAATAACTAGAGAGACTTCCTTTGAGGGACGGCAGCGTGCCAACGGAGCTGGATGAACAGCACAGGGCAAAGCGTGGACCTGTGTGACCACTGGGCACGATGCAGCACAACGCTCCTTCGGTCCAACAGGGCTGTCTCATCTGTACGATAGCTACTCTAATTTTTCATTTGGGTTACACAAAGTACCTCTACAGCACGTTCCACTGGAGGTAAAGAACTGTCAGATATCTGGGGAATTTCTGCCTTTCGCTACCCAAAGGTTAGGTCACCTCAGTCACTTATTGCAGTTGTCACATTTAAACATTTCACTTAAACATAGAATCATAGAATCATGACTAAACACTCCTCTCTACCCTATTAGGTACTCGTTGGAAATGACAACAAATTTGAGTAAGCTTTTACCTGCAGTGTTTGAATGTCTCCCACCAGAGGATCTGCTGTTTCAGGTGATTTAGGATCAGAGCTTTCAGCATTGTAACATAAAAGGCTGTTATAGGCTTTTTGATTACTTTTTGTGTTTGGACAAGAAATAGCAAAAAAAAAAAAAAAGCTCTTTCTTTCAGAGTAAAAGCTCTGGTAGGTGTGGAAGATTTGTGGCAGAAAAGTCACAGTTGATAGCACAGAGCTGTAGAAAGGTGTTACTCCTAATAGTAAAGATAAACTAAAGCAGAAGAGGATTACATTATATATAAAAAAAAAAAAAAAAATCAGCTTCTATTAAAATTCTGAACAGCAGTGCCAGAAATTAAACTCAGCTTCTGAAAGCAGCACAGTATTAATCTGTTTGGAAGCCGAGCCAGCCAGCTTTTTAGCTGCTTAGTAATGATTTTCTAAAGAATTCATCAGGTTGTAAGTAAGATTAACATCTTCATCAAAATGATTATTCTTAAGACCAGAGTGACTTTTAAGTTTCATGATACTTTAGAGGAGTGGTGCTGACACTTCACTCATGACAGCAAAAGACTAGTGTTATTTAAGAAGTTGCTTCTGTTTTAACTCTATGAGTAATGTATGAATCTAGACTTTAGTTCTGTCATTGGAAAGTAGATTATATAGTTGCGATGTGTAACAGCAGGAAGCGCATTACTCTCTATTCGAGAGTTTTGTAATCTCAGTATCAACTATTTAATAATGCATTTCAGGTTTTATTTTCCTCATAGCTAGAGGAGTTTGGTATACAGTAACCAAGAAATGAAGAGGTATTTTACATGGAAACATCTCATGACACATTCTCAAATATCAGTACGGCCTAGATGTATCCAACAAGACACAGATTTCAAAATCATGAAGATGTTAAGGTTCAGTCCTGGAAGGATTTTTTTCCTAAGCAAACTGGTTTTAAATTCATGGAATCAAAATATACCAAAGTTTTCCATATTGTCAACTCTTTCAATTATTATTAAGGGTGGCTGGAAAACTAGCATTCTATATCACAAAATTTATAATCTGCTTTTGCTCTGCATCAGGGTGAAATCAAAGCTTGCATCATTTCTACAACAGTCTGATAGGCAAAATATAGATTTGAACCTTGAAATACCAGAAATAATGCTAATTCCTTAACCAGTGGGATACTGACAGACCTAAAGGTATTTTTTTTCTACTCATAGTATACAGTGAATCTCAAACCCATTCCTTAGCAAAGTTGCATCAAAATTGGGAACCTTTCATGAAAAGTTAGAGTTTGATGAATCAGTGTTTTTCAATGGAGAAAATGTCTTACTGGAAAATTCCACTGCACAACATTACGCCTTTATGATTAAACTTTCCGCATACAAATAGTTTGAAAATAATTAGATTATGCATAGTAGATACTGTATATTATCAATATGAACAGCCCTGGCTACTAGTGGTCGCAAATACACTGATAAAAACTTCACACAAACAATTACAAGCACCCATCTCACCAATTAGTTGGCCTTTTATTCAAGCAATGACTATTTATTTCACTAAGATCATTTACTAACAACTATAATAATCACAAATTATAAACCTAAAGCATTATTTCATTTCTAAGCCATAAGAAACACAGCTCTTGTGATTAAACTCCCAATTAAGGGGTCTGGGGACAAAATGGTTGCTCTTACAAAAAGCTGATCTCCCACAGGTCCCATTAGGACACGAGAATATATGGTTAAAATCCTACATAGAAAGGAATCAAAGACTCGGTCTACCAACAGCTTTTATGTTAATTTAACAGTCTGGCTGTTATACATACTGAAAATATGCTCCTCTCCTCCCCAAATTATTATACTGATACGAATGGGGACACGGTTGTAATGGACAAAGATGCCTTTCTCCTCTGTCACAGTGTGTTCCTGGCTCCACACAGGAACGAATGCACTTTTATACTTGTATAACTTCTCAGACTGGATGAGTTTTCTGCTTTGATTATCAGAGAGAGCAGGAAGAATTATTTTGGCCAAGCACTGCAGAATTTGGAGAATAGGTTTTCTTGAAAAGAAAGGAATTATTTGATATGTTTCATTTTGATGATAAAGCTTTATTTTTCATTTCAAAACATTGCATGTTAAGCAGGTCTAGTATTATTTTTTTTAAAAAAGAGGATAGCATATTTGGAAAACAAAATTCAGTATTTCACTTAAGCTAATATTTTTTTCCCTTTAATTTTTCCAGTATAACTCCCAAACTACCAACTGCATTATGTGTAGTTCTGCCCTTAACAGTAAAGGCTATACAACTGTTCTGCTTACACAAATCATATTTAGACTTAAGTTTTCAGCATGAAGATAATTGTACCCACTGCCATGCATGTATTTAGACATCTGCTTCTCCACATTCCATCAAAATAAATACTTTCTATTTGTCTTGTGTCTATTCATGCTTGTGTATTTGTATTGTGTGACTTTATGTAATACTGGTGTTATATCCTTAGCATTTATGCTTTTAGGATCTTGAAACATTTCATTCGTTCTGACATTGCTCTTGCACCGTTTTGATCATCTTGTTGCAATGATAAACAATTTCTTATTCACTAGTCAGGCACCTGTAGCAAAGGCTGATCCTGATTTTCCATTTTCTGTCCCATTTGTATTGATTATAGGATCAGAAATCTCAAATCTCAGTCCTCCATACCTCAGGCTGCTTAGAGACTTGGAGCTGAGCTAATTACAAATTCCTCAACAGAGGCTGTTTTATTTTCTTCACATTCAGCTTTTATTGGAGAGGGGCTTATCAGTTCACACATACAAAGTTACGCCGGTTCCAGAAACACAGATATTTCACAACTCAGAAGATTCCAGCTTGACTATATCTTAAAAAGCTCACTCAAGGGAACACTTCAGCAATTTTATGTCAGAAGAGCTTTGGGATTAAAAACTGCTTACCATTTGATACTGAATTTCCATTTTCAGCAGTCACAGAACTGGACAGTGGATCAGATGACTGAGTTCCATGGTTATTTGCATTTTTATCCTGGGTTTCTGATCCAATTTCTGATGTATTTGGATCTTCCCTGCTCCTCAAGTTCAGATTAGTTTCAGTGCCTGACACAAACAGAGAAAAAGCTTGTCAGCTTCCTACTAACCAGCGGCTTTCACATGTAGCTAGAAACAAAACAACACAGAGAAAGGAAATTACTTTATCAAATTAATTTAATTAATCACTAAATTCACGAGTCCAGTGATAAATGTGGAATGTTGAAGTCAGTGATTTTTGCAGGGTTTTTCTTTTTTTTTCTAGTGTTCCACTTACAGTCATTTAAAGTTTACGGAAGTGAAAGACATTAACAAAATTTCATTTGTACTGTTTCTTTTCACACATATATCAGCCGAAAAAACTCAACAAATGTTTATATTGCCTTATTTTAGATTCTATGCTATTTCCCATGAGTTCATATACCGCTGTCGTCACTGCAATGTCTTTCACCTTTGCATTAGTTGATACTAGCTATAACATGGGTTTATTTTTTTCTCTTATCTCCTCCCACAAGAAATGAAATGCTCTTTGATATGAAACCATATGTAGGAAGATTCCTCCCAGCAGAGCCTCCTCGTAGGCATTATTTACCCTGCCTCAGGGCTCTCCAGCCATCAGTTGTCATTTTCTATAAAGTTCCAGGTTGTCATGTCATAGCCTTTTAGTTAAATTTCTTCACGATATCAAGAGGAGGCCTGATCCTGTAGGAGTTCCCAAGCTGCTTGCAGTGCACAGGCATTTCTCCGAAGAGAAAGGCAAAACCCTTCCCCCTCTGACTGACGGAACATCCACGCAAAGCAGATTAGCTCCCAGCAAAGTGCCCGGAGCTGGCTCTCAGCTTGCCTGGCTTTGTCAGCCCAGAGCGCCACAAAAAGCAGGGTTCAGCCATCAGATGTGCCCAAGCGGTGCTCCCCACTGGAGTTCAGGGGCCGGAGGCAGGCTCGGAACTGGCAGACAAGACTGTGAACGGATGGGGCTGGTAGGAGGGACCCCCACTGCAATTCTGGTATCCCTGTCTATCCCCGCTCCACCCCGTGTGGCAGGGCTGATGAGGCTGCAGGAAATGCTGCAATGGCAAGCCTATGCCGTTTTTGACGGATTTCTCTCTGTTTTCTGTGTTTCTCTTCATTTTGTAGCGAACATATATACACACTTTTTCCTTGCTATAATTAGGTTTGTTTCACAGAAGACAAAGCTGAAGGCAGGTCTCTGTTTAGCTCCATTTCAGTTGTCCTAACTCTTTCCACCCTCTCTGAGTGCTGACATCTTATGGCTGACCTGGGTGCAGAGGCCCTCATTTAACACTCTAAAATGGAAATTCTTCTTCTATGACAGCTCTCAAAGAGCTGTTCCTTTATTTTGGTTGTGTCTATTTAAGCTTTGTCATAATGACAGCAACAATCAACGGAGGTCAGAAGATTCGTTATTAAAACCAACATTACAGCATTCATCCATACTTCCAATGGCATCCTGAGCTCCCCCAAAGATATGATATATTCTTACGTCTTAAGCACATGAGCATTTTTCAAGGGGACAGGAAAAACATTTTTTCACCAGGTAACAGATACTTTGCCTACAGATTTTCGAACTTAATGCTGACTGCATGGTGAATTTTTCATTTTTATGCCTGAACTGGAAAAACCCCACCTGGTTTACAAAGTACCAACATTTAAGAAATGAATTAATGACACTAAAACTACACATCCATTCTGGTTAACTTGAAATGTTTTGTTTCATTGAAAAGAGCTTTCTTAGTTTTGTTTAGCTTTCAGTTATCTAACTCTGAATCTTTCTCAACATTTCCTCTTCTAACAACAAAGCTGTCTTGAAAAGTCAAAAAGTTCATTTCCAAGCTGTCAGAATAAAACATTTCAATGGGTTTTTTTGCTCCTTCCCTTGCCCTCATTCCCTGATCATTATTTTTTGCCAGAGCCGATTGGAGTGTTTCAGTGGCACTGTTTCATAAACTCCGCATTTAGGCAAATGCATTGAAAAAATTAGGCCAGCTCTACCCACAGTAACTGACTTGGGAGAGGCGGCAGAACCAGAGTCTGAGCTGGAAAATGCATACAGTACAATTATAAGAGCATGCCTGATTTAGCTTTTATACAAGCAAGTTGACTACAAAATGCATCTTTGCAGCTCATATTAAATTTGTCTGAAAAGGAAATGTCACTTTTAGATGTTAATAGTCAGTGCACTTGCCTATAGATCATAATCCACCTACATAATTATTGTGTCACCTTTTACATAAAAAGTCTCGGGGGAAGTGGCTGGGATCCTTATTTTTCTTGATATCCGAAAGATTTATTGATTTCCCTGACATCTGCAATTCATTTGAGAATGTGCAAGTAGAAAGACATTTTCTTGCCTTCCTATTTGCAGAAGCCTTTTGTTTCATAGGTACATTGATATCTTTTCATGGCATTCATGAAGGGCTCTTGGAAAAGTAGGTCATCTTTTCTCCTTTATATCTGTAAGATGAAATACTATAAAGACTTGTGGATAGCTACTATTGAGCTAAAATATCATCCTAAATTGGCAGAAACAAGGGACAGATATGCAGCATATCTTTTGGGACAGCTATCTAGAGATCTGTTATCCCATTTGCTCTATTCAGTCACTGTAAGAAATGCATGCCTTTAGTTTCTAAATAGGAGATTATATAAAGCAAATATACTGCAGAGTGTCTTCTTTAATTAATCCTGGGGGTAGAGAAGGTGGCTATATTTTGTTTCAAAATAATCGGGATTATATAAAAGTACTTGTACTAATTTTTTATATATAGTCATCTTCAGCTCTTTGTTGGAGCAGATTCATGTCAGTCTATGGAAAAAGTGTCACCACATATGTTGGTTAACTTCTAAAAGACTCCTGCAGAAGCCAGAGTGTATCCCTAGCAAACAAGTACTCTTCTTTATTTTGGACTTTGTGTAAAATGCATGAGTTTCTGAAGAAAATATTTTCTATAAAGAGGATGCTTTAGTCAGGTGTAACCAGTGTACTGTCCCAGTGCTGCAAAAGTTGTGTAGGATCACTGGGTAATTCATGTTGGAAGGGACCTCAGGAGGTCCCCCATGCACCCCAAGCAGGGCCAGCTGTGAGATCAGACCAGGCTGCTCAGGGCTTTGCCCAGCCGGGTCTTGAAACCCCCCAAGGATGGAGCCTGCCCGACCTCCCAGGGCAGCCCGTCCCTCTGCCTGCCCCCTGGCCTGCCAGTCCTCACGGGGAGAGGTTTCCCAGCCCGAACCCCTCTCGTTCCAGCTCGTGCCTGCGGTACCTTGTTGCCCTGCCACACATGGCTGTGAAGGGCCCGGCTGCCCCCTCTCCATCCCTCCCCATAGGCACTGGGGTGGCTGTGAGGTGCTCCCAAAGCCATCTCTGACCCAGGCTGGACAAGCCCCGCTGCCCCAGATTGTGCTCATGCAGAACATCTTTCTGCACTGGAGGCACCAAACTGGCCACGGTACCCAGATGTGGTCTAACAACGAGTGCTGGGCAGAGAGGACAACCCCTGCCCCGACCTCCTGGTGGTGCTCCTGCTGATGCAGCCCTGGATGCTGCTGGCCATCTCTGCTGCCGGGGCTTGCTGCTGCTCCCAGGGCACCCAGAACCCTTTCCCCAGACCTGCTCCCCGGACAGTCTGTCCCCATTTTAAGAGGTAATTCCTTCCCAGGTGCAGGACTTTGCATGTGTTTTCTTCAAGAAGCTTTAACATGCCATGCTTTATCTTCTGCACTAGGGTATCCTTCTCTGTCCTGCCTGCCCACTACCCAAAATATCCCTGAGCATAGCAAAGGTGTCTCCTGACTTTTTATCATAATATTTCTATTCCACACAGTTTATCATTGCACAGTGGCACCTTAGACAGGAATACTGTCAGGACAATAATAAAAGATATAGGGAAGCTTTCTGTTAACACTAAAGACTCAGAAAATCCCTGCTGATTCCTATTTTGTCAACCAAGAATTGGTCTGAAATTCACTTAATCATCATGTTTTCTCAGTCATCTAATATAGAAGTTTGGACTTTTCTCCACACTAATGTCAACCTCCCCCTGCTGCCATGAATCCCTGCAGATACCAGTATGCACTGCTCTCTCATCCCTTATCAACTTTCTGAAACTATCAGAAATACTTTAGGAGAGCGGAAAAGAAAAAACTATGGTTCCTACAGTTAAACCTCTTCACCAACACACTCAGTGTTAGCTTTTTGTTCAGACTTGTGCTCTGCTGTTCTCACCAGATGGCTGGATTTACCAGGTTTCATATATTTAATTTTTTTTTTTTTTTAAGTAACTGCATCTTAACAGTTTCCAGCTAGTAATAAATGTTATTTGAAGAGTCATCCATGCCTACTTGTGAGAGACTAGCTACAGAGAGGTATCAGCTGTAAGAGCATGGTGGGAGTTCATGATTATAAAAGGAATTCAAGCTTTAAGTGAAAACCTACAGACGCTTCGCAACAGTGAAGAGCATTTGGGTTATTATTTCGGTAAACTGACGTTGCCAAAATGATATCTCTGACTCAGACAAATTCTGCTCTGACTAATCTTGCAGTTAATGAGGATGTATGGACTCCAAGGATGTATGGACTCCAAGGATGTACGGATGTTTGGATTGGGGGCATAATTTGCCCCTCAACTGCAGCATAGTTAATAGCTGGAAGCAATCACATGCACAGTGTTTTTAATCAGAGTATGACAAATCGAAGTGTAACAATTATTTCCTTACAAGCAAACTCTGTATTTCAATAAACCCATAATTAATTACATCAACATTACTTGAAAAGTGTAAGAGGAAAGGTATGCAAAAGAGGCAGCTCGTGAAATCCACATTTGCTTGTTATTCTCAGTGTTCCTGGAAGAGGATGAGTTTAAAACTCATGACAAAGTCATAAGGCACAGGATGGACTTATGAAATTTCACTTATTTTGGAAAGAAAAGTCAGAGTATGACAATCATGGAAATGATTTAATATATCTGCTTTTTATTTTCCTTTTTGAGTCATTATCTCACTCTTAAAAGAAATCCAATGCACTGAAAGCCTACATGATACAACTTTTTTGTCAAAAGAATAACTTTAACTCTTAATTGAGCTATGACTTCCAAATACCCTATTATAAAGCTCTTTTTTCTCAAACATGAAATGTAGGATCCTAAACATCATAGTTATTTCATAAGTAGTATTTAGGCTGAATTAATGCTGTTATCACAAAAGTAGAAATTGGGCCAGTAGAGGCTCTACTCAGATGACAGATCAAAGTGCAATACTGAAACATTTTGAGAAACTATTAATTTTGTAAGGAAATTATATATTTAGCCTATTTAATAAAGTCTAAAGCAAAGTATAAATCAATGACTGATATTAGCATTTAGGTGGAATCACCATAGACTCTTTGTGCAGCAAGACATGAAAAAACAGTACGTTATTAAAAGCCCAGCAGTAACTAACCTGGTTGGGTTGTATTTTTCTTTTCCGTCAAAGCCCTTGGTTTTGCTTCCCTTTCTTTAAAAGTAGGTATATCCATAACGTATATCTGTCCCCGTATGTTCTTTTTTCAAATATCTCTCCTTTTTAACATTTAGTGCTCATTTACAGCCTGACTGAAAACTCATTAATAACAACAGAAGGCCTCCACTGCTTTCAGTGGGTTTTGGATCAGGTTCATGCTTACCTTGGATGCTTTGTGCAGCACTGCCAAAGCACCAAGGGATTCAGAATACAGAATAAATACAGAGGGCCTCTTGCTTTGTCTATCCTGGTAACTCGCATGCGATCATAACTGTTCTCTGGCCCTGAGGCAAATGGTAAGAGAGCCGTGTCTATGCTATTGCACTTTCATGCCCTCCACAGAAGAGAGGCTGCATCCAAGTTGTCTACTGGGAATAGTCCCTGGCCTGTGCCATTTCCTGAACCATGCCCAGATCTGTCTGGAAAGGAGCCAGCCTGCCAGGCCCAAAACCATGCCAGGGACTGCTCTGGCACTTCAGTTGTGCAGAGGATTGAGCTGCCACATCCAGGGCATTCCCTGGCACTGGCTCGCTTACTAAAACAGACATAGCCCTTCACCTTGACAGCACCAGTTACCACAATCAGAAATGAGTGGTCAACGTTAAGTCCACCTCAGGGAAAAAAGGAAAAATACGGAAGAAAAGCAACCTCAAACCAGATGGGGCTAGTGGGGCACTAAACTGTTGTCCAGTTTCTGCTGAAGTCACATTTAAAAGTTTCATCCTGACTGCATGGGGAGAGGTCCTAAGAAGAAACAATCTCTGTTGTGGTCAACAAAAACATCAGCCCCATAAAACAGAAACCACAAATATTATAGAAAAAGCTTAAAAGCTTTTCTACAAAGGGACGAAACCTACAAAAATACATAACACATACAATTACGGAAAGAAATACATGAAAAAAGGGGGAAATAGTTCCCTTATCATTTAATGCCTTTAATAAATCCCAGGATAATGTTAAACATTATTTCTTCATTCATGGAAAACATGACTTTCTGTAACCAATAGTCAATATACGGCTTTAGTTATCAAGATCCACAGCTATTCTGACTTTATTAGCAACTACGAAATGTGGAAAACGCATACATTCTGGCAGGTAAATTCCTCTAATCCAGGAGGAGAAGCTTTTTGTACCTGGGCTACCATGGAAGCTAAAAGCTAAAAAGCTTGATTTCCTTGAAACCTGTGGCTGGCATCCAATGAAATGGAAATTTCAAATCAAGCAGCTTGTCATCATACATGTGAATAAGAGAGAACTGATGGACCCTATTAACTAGCATATGCAAGACAAGACGTTGCAGACAGAAAGGGTTTCTGATCTGTGCTCTCTCTCTTTCTTGGGAGAGTCAGGAATACATCGAATCCTAGCAGCCAACCCTGAATATTTGTTACATTTACTGTGGTAAGTGGGCAGTGTGAAGTGAGGGAAAAAAGAAAAAGGATGGTGAATGCAGAAATCATGCAGGTATTTTTTGATGAACGAGAGGGAGAGGAAGGTTAAATAAGAAAGGCTGCTTTATTTTGGCTCAAGTGTTTACCACTGTGTTTTGTTGCACCTTTACAATTGCACTTGGCTTTTCCTGTTTTGCTCTGACTTAACTGTTGATACGTTCCTTGTCCACGGCATTTGCTAGCTGCCCTCAGCACATGTTGGCTTGGGTGCCCTTTCACTGGATAAATGCATATTGCTTCAGAGTAGTTCAGTTTACCCACATGAAGTCACACTGTGACCTGCTGTAGCATGACTGTTTACTTTGTCTGCTGAGAGCTGGAGGCAAACAGATGCATCTTATTTGCTGAAAGAAACGGAGCAGGATGAAAACTGTCAAGACAGGATTCCCCCAGCCCATTAGTGTGTACTGCCTGTCTCACCCTCATAGCTGTGCTGCCGGCTGCTGCTGCCGTCAGAGGCAATAATTATGCATTGATTTATTTCACCTCACAAAGCCTGCCCTTACAGCAGCAATTGTCTAGGATTTCCCCCTGCAATGATGCTTCTGGGATAGGCAGCAATGGATTTGTACTGTCATTTCTAGAACCCTTTCCCTCTGAGCTGTGTAAGTAAGTGGAGCTATCAGATGGTGCTACAAGCCACCCCAGGACCCGCATTCTTCAACAGAGCAGGTACATACAGAAACGGGGAGACCTTAGAGCAGTCTTCCAGTACCTGAAGGGGACCTGCAAGAAAGCTGGGGAGGGGCTGTTTGCAAGGGCATGTAGCGATAGGACGAGGGGCAACGGTTTTAGACTACAGCAGGGTAGGTTTAGATTAGACATTAGGAAGAAGTTCGTTACAATGAGGGTGGTGAGACACTGGAACAGGTTGCCCAGAGAGGTGGTGGAGGCCCCATCCCTGGAGACATTCAAGGCCAGGCTTGGTGAGGCTCTGAGCAACCTGATCTAGTTAAAGATATCCCTGCTTACTGCAGGGGGGTTGGACTAGATGACCTTTAAAGGTCCCTTCCAACCCAATGCATGCCATGATTCTATGATTCTATGAAACAGACCGCTGCTTCTTTGCTCTGAGAAGCTGCATTCGTGGAAGCTCCATAGGAACACTGGAAAGCAAAGAGGGAGGCACAGGCCATGAACATCAAGGGACAAAAGTCACTCTGCTGGAAGTAAAGATCTCCTCTGAAGAATATCATGTTAGTGTGACACCAATCAACCCAAGTTCAGTAGAGAAGGCTGATAGTGAGAAGGAAGTTGCTGAAGTAACTGCAGGAACTTCTAGGTCTGGTTCAGCCCTTAAGAACCATCAGCTCAATCACTTTTTTGTAAATCACTTCACAGCTATGGAAAGTATACACCTATAACAGAAAGGTTTCTTCTGCTTTCTTCTCTGATGGACTTGTCCTGGTGGAAAGATAGTGACCTTATTTTGTATTTATTTCAGTGACAATCATTACAAGCTGCGAACCTTTCCTTCCTTCCTAGAAGTAAAGTTAGGGACAACTTCGGATCAGGTAAACTTTCAGAGTTGAGGGAGGAAATAGGTAACACAAGTGCCTTGTTTCCCTGTCTGGAGGACTCTGGATTGTTTGAATTATGCTTGTTCCCAACAAGAGACAAAGAATACTGCTGCTGAAGTGGAGAAAACAGCTTTGTTAAACACTGATAATGGATGAAGAATATCTGAAGGCTGCCACTTCTCTTGCTTGGCAGTATCTTGAGCAAGAACTTGGAACACCTTTTTAATGCTGCAAGTGTGCTAGAGTCCAGCCAGTGCACGTGTTTCAGAGAGTGGGGATTTCATTCACCCCATCTGCTCTAGGAACTGACCTCTACAGACCTTTCTGAGGTCCATTACCAACCACAGAGGACAAGAAGGAGGGCAGAACTGCTGGGGACAATTTACTGTCTTAGGAGAAACATTTCTTCCCTCCATGTTCCCCACCCTTTCAAGTCTAATATGGAAACAAGTAGCTGATTTTACTCTGTAATAGTTTTGTTTACTGTTAGGTGTGTTGATTGGCTGACCAAAGAGTCTATTTCTTGTGTTTATGTGGTTAAAAAACTGCTGTGTGCTGGAAAAGGAGGAGGCAATTTGGTGAGAAACACAGCTTCCCTTTTTTAAACTGTTTTCTTCTAACTAACTGATGTGGATGCAGCAGTTCTTTTTGAAGGCAGACATTTAAGTTTGTTTACATTTGTGTGTGGTATCTCAGTAACAGAACAGCCATTACTGCTGGGCTTTAGCTGCTGTTGGAAGGAATTATGTGATCAGACACTGTCTCAACCTTCCTCCCCCTCAAACACAGTTGCAAATATTGTTAAAATAAACAAACAAAAAAACCCCAAACAAACAAACAGACAGGGATTTGCTACTGCCAACAGCATCACATCAGTTCTATTTACTTTTCCCACAGAATACTTCTACAGAGATTTTTCAGGATCTCTCTTATACCAGCTTTGCCATGCAAAAGTCTTAGCACAAATGACTGTGCTGGGCAGATAAATTGTTTGAGTGGATCCTGAGGGACAATCCAAGGAATATTTTGGATCACCTGTACTGTAATCCTGCCTACCAAACAGGGACAGCTATTCTGGAAAACCTCTCGGACAACGTTCTCAATTTACTTTTGAAGTGAGCTTGTAAAATAAAAGCTGAATTTAGATATTTCTTTAGCTTGTTTTTATGTTCATTTTGAAGGGATACAGTGATGGTCAATGACACCTCTGTGAACCTCAAAGCAAGAACATATGGATACCACAGATAAACTGTGATAAGCATTCATGCTGTGCACAAATATAGCCAACCTGTGGCTAAAAACCATCACTACATACTACTAGTATGTCAGCATGATACTGCAACTAACCCTTAAGGAAAGAGTTAAAAGAAATTAAATGTGGAACTTCAGGTTTAATTTTTTCATATGTTTTTTCTTTTAAAAATTGCACCACGGAAAGGATAAAATTAATTTTCATGTTTTTCATTTTAAAATAGAATGAAAACTCAAGCCAAAAGAGCACTAAACTTAAAGGCTTCTTTATTTTCCCACTCACAAGTGGGCCCAGGGAGAAGACAGATGCCCCAAATTGCTAGTCTTACTTCCAGTGATCCATTTCCAAACGTGCTCCTACCCTCTCAACAGCAGAGTGCAGCGGTGTGGAGAGAGCACAAGGGTCAGGGCACCCTCATGTTTATGACCAAGTCTTTTTCCCAATCTCTTTCCAGCTGTCTTCTCTTGCTTCTCCATCCAGCCCCACAAAATGCCGATGCTGGAACTGGAACACAATCCACACAAGGGTCTACAGAGTTTCATGGTGAGCTGCTCGAGTCCTACCAAGAACTTTGAGTCATCACTGAGGGGCTGGAGTTTGCGCAGTCACAACTGCATTGCTCTTGGATACCTAAGCCAGTGAGTTTAGAAGTAGCTTGGTTTGTTTATAACACATCTTTGGTTGCTGTGTAGACATAGCCCTAAATATCAACTTGACCAGTGTTGAAATGGCCACTCTTGAACTTATCTAGGTCCAAAAATATAAAATCAACACATTTAATTGTTAACATTTCCAGTAAGAAAAATTTTACTATGTGTGACGCAAACCATTTCAATACTTTCCAAACATTTTTGAAACACTGGACATGAAAGAATATTTATTTCTGCTCACAATTTCAGAATGCTTGATTTCCATTCCAGGGCAAAACAAAAATAAATGTCACAATCTTGACATTTTCTGTGAAATGGAATTATTGTTCTCTACTGAGGCTCTATGCAAAAGATGATTTAATGCTGAGATGGATGTAAATAAGTTAAAAGCATCTGAACAGATTTCTCACTTGAGACTTTCACTAAAATGTATGTTCAAATTTCAATCCCCACTACATCCCAAATGCTTGCAGTGGCCCCACTATGCCCAAATCCCAAGAGTCCTGTAAAATCAAGTGATATGACATTTATGACAAATAGCCATATTTTTGGCTGGTACCAGGAATGAAAGTGTGCTACAATTCAATCTCCTTGCTCTCTCAGATATGGCTAATTTCTCATATTAATGTATCTTTGGTTTACAATTAGTGATGTAGTGGTTCCTAAATGAAGTCCTATGCATCTTGGATTACATATAAAAAATACTGAAGACTGTTTACTATCTAAAGAAGCCCACAACACTGTTAGTAATGAGACAACTTTCTGAACCATTGCTGAATTTGGAACAATGATGTTGCATCAGACGGTGAGGACAACACACTGTTACGAAAATAATAATCTTGTAAATGTCTCTCTGAATAATCAAAGTCACTATTAAAGGTGGGATATTTTTAAAATCTATGGGCTTGAAATGCAGTAAGCTGAACCAGTATGGTGTGGCTATTGTGCTCCAGTATCAGACAGGATGAAGGGGACACAAAGTAAAACCAACTCAATGGAAAGAAAGCAGAAAAGAATTGGTAATTTAAAAGGAATGCCTGCAGTTCTCAGAAATGGACCATGTAAACAAAACAGGAAAGTTGGTGCAATTACTTCTCCTTAGCTTCCTTCCTGTTAAGCAGTGACTAGGTATGAACAGGAGAGAGCCTGTACTGGGTCAGACCAGGAGTCTGTCTACTCCAGGATCCTTTTCTGACAGCTGTAGATAGAATCATAGAATGTGTTGGGTTGGAAGGATCTTTGAAGGTCATCTAGTCCAACCCCCCTGCAGTAAGCAGGGACATCTTTAACTAGATCAGGTTGCTCAGAGCCTCATCAAGCCTGGCCTTGAATGTCTCCAGGGATGGGGCCTCCACCACCTCTCTGGGCAACCTGTTCCACTGTCTCACCACCCTCATTGTAACGAACTTCTTCCTAATGTCTAATCTAAACCTACCCTGCTGTAGTCTAAAACCATTGCCCCTCGTCCTATCGCTACATGCCCTTGCAAACAGCCCCTCCCCAGCTTTCTTGCAGGCCCCCTTCAGGTACTGGAAGGCCACTATCAGGCCTACTTACAGTACAAGACCATGTAAAAAAAGCAGTGATATTTCCTGTGTGATCCTGGGGCTGCACAGTCTCCTCCAACATCTATTTGACTGGATATAGGCTTTGGAAATGTGTGGAGGAGTGCTAAGTATTTGATTTATTTTTAATACAAGCATTTAAAATGCAAAATAAATATAGTAAATGTTTATGACAATATCCATTCTCTTTTCACCTGAAGTACAAATGAGACTTGATTTGTTCTTCTAATAATCTTCAGGTTAAAATTGTTTATGGTAATCACACACAAAGCCTCTTTTCCATGTCAGAACAGAAAACCAAAGCAAATTACACATTACATTATTTTAGGCTGTAAGAGCAAACAGTGAAATAACCAGAAAGAAAAATGCTACAGTGAAAAAAAGTTGTCATAACAAAACCACAAAAAACTCTTCAGCAGTAAAATATACTAGTTTTCAGAGATTTGGAAATGGAAATTTATTCTTGGTATATTGTATTTATCCTAAAACAACAAAACTTTTTTGTGAGAAATTATTCAGATAATGACAGACTTATAGATGAAGACTATAGAGATGCAAACTTATACAGAAGACTGCGGGTGGTATCTTCAGGCTGTAAAAAAGTTCATAGATATTCTGCAAACAGGAACGGAGGATACTTTCTCTAGACTCTTCTAACCCCTTTTTCTGCCTCAGTAATGGAAACCAAAATTATTTCCTCAGGAAAATCACTCAGCATGGGCTGGATGGCAACCATATTGCCAGCAGTTCTGTCTCCTCCTTTGTAATTTTCTGCATAGGGCACCTACAGCTAGCTGAGTATGGGCCTTTTTTTTATGACTTGCATTAAACTCTTACTAGCAGTGCTTTGGCTTTCTCCCACTTTTCTGTACCTACTGCAAGATATCCAGCTTGAGAGCTGCAAGTAGTCCATAGTGAATCAGCGAGTGATGACTCTCCTGTGTTTAGATATCTAATCTGAAAATTAGTCACAGAAAGTCACCCTCACTCCCTGGTAATTAAGGCAATTATATAAAAAGATACTAATCTCTTTCTGAGAAGTGTTGTGAAACTTAATTCATCAAAATCGTAATGCTTTAAGAATTTTACTTGAAAGATGGCATGGGAGTCCAATGCCTCATGGAATCAATCCTCCAGCATTCACAGGTAACAGAAGATACAAGGTGACAACATGGCTTTCTGTATTACTCATGTTTTGTAAGTTGTTAGCTTTTGCCACAAAGAAAGTAAAACTATTACATTGTATCCATATAATGTAGGAATAATGAGATGCAGATATGAATATTATCTTTATTAAGTTGCTTAAGAGGAAGAGCTGAGTGTCTTAGAGGATAAGGGACTGGGATTTTATCTCAGAAACCCCAGTGGGGATTTAATTTGCAATCCACTGTTGAGATGTTAGCTGCACAACATCTTACTCTAATCTGCTGATAAAGGGAAATTATTTACTAGCTATCAAAGGGATGCCTGCCTTTGACAGGACAGTACTCCCCATACATACACAATTAAATCTTGTTATTTTCCAACTTTGAGCCAATTTCAATAGAGAATATTTGGCAAGCCTTAGTCCCAACTAGGCACATCTAAATATTTGTATTATTTGTCAGCTGTAACTATCTTCCTGTGACTTTCAGCACTTAAACTGGGGAATGTGGAATAATTCACCAATATGTGAAGTTACCTGCCTTGGATATACCTCACTGAGGAAGTAGGTAAAGAAGGGATTCATATAGTTAATGTATGCCAAAGATATTGTGTAAACATTTGAACAGTATTGATATTCTGTTAACTAATGTTTGCATGCCTTTTCTGTTGTTACTATAGAAGTTACTAAACTGTTTTGGAAAGGAATAGGTCACTAAAGCATGTATAGACTTGCATATACAGATCTACTTGCATTGAAACTAACAATAATTCACAAAACTTGAAAGTCTATACATTGGTGACCTACATAAAGGAAAGGTCTTCCTTTATTTCTAAGGCACCTAAATCCAGGGTTGAAAGCTTTTACAATATCTTTTGCTCAGACAGAGAAATCAAGCATCCATGCCAATGTTTTCTTAACAAGCAAGAAGGAGAGAAGGCATTAAGTCTTTATTTGAATAGGCTGATGGAAAGGAAATTCATCCAGGTTAAGGGAAAATCATATTTCCTTTGCTCCTTTCACTTTAGAATCCACATGAATAATCACTCTGCCAATCTGAGCACGGATGATGGGCTGGGAATTATTCCATCTTTTGTTCTGAAGCTGAAACGATTCCTCTTTGTATGGAATAATTTAGTATCAACTGTACCAATCGAGAAATAACACTACAACCTAGCAATCTCAGTATCATTCATCCATGCTGAGGAAAAGAAAAGTCTGTCCTTGCTCCAAAAATATTTAATATGAAATGCTTAAACATGTAATTGTCTCTTCCTTATATAAGGAATGTCTTATATGTTGAATAGTTAAAAATATTTGTACATTCTGATAGAAAGTGTGGTTTTGTGATTAAGGCATTAAGTTGGGTTTCATGAAGTCTAGTTTCAAATCTAAGGTCCTGTCTAGAAATATCTGAGTAAGGCCTCTTCACACAACCATTCAGTTTCTATTTGTCTTGAAAACTAGTTTCTACTTCCAGAAATCAGGGAGAAATGTGCATGTGTATTATTGCTTACCTGCACTTAAGTCTCATTTTATATGGAGTAAAAGGAAATCCCTGTCTAACAATACAGCTGTAGCTTCAATGATAACTCTTTTCAACCTTGGAGAAATCACTTTATCTCGATTCTCACCTGTTATAGTTTTGCGTATTTAAACTATAAGCTCTGCAGAGCAAAAAACTTCTCCAATTACATGTAAAGTACTTTGCAAGAAATCGCATACTCTATGATCCTGATCATTGCTTGAACCAGTAGATGCTACTGTTGTATAAAAGAAAGCATGCCCAGGTTAGGCCACCAGATAATGAAAACTGTTGCCATTTGATTATTTTGTTTGTTGCCTGTTTGAAAGAAGAGTGCGCTCAGTTCGGTTCACAGTAAGTCCACAGTCCATCAAAAAACCACGAATCCATTCTACTGTAATTCTGGAGGAACATTTCCCACGGAGAGGTCAGGAGCCAAAATGACGTTAGTCTTCTCAGGCCTTGAAATTACTCCTCCAGGCAAGAGGGAGGCATACTGGGGGATCTGTCTGTATTGCACTTTTATTGGCAAGGAGGCTTTTATCTCAAAGGCTGATGATCCCCCACAGAAACTTATTGATCCCCACAGCTAACTCTCCTTGACTTTGAAATGGCCCACAGTTTTACTTTCTGTTTTTAGTTAAGGTTGTTGGTAGGTTACAACTTATGGAAATAAAGGAAATTGCACATTACAGAGTGCTGCTCTAGGCCATGTCTTCAATTTTAATGAATTTCTATTAAAATTAAGTTATTTATTTTTTTTAACCATATAGTCTCCTGTAAATAAAATACTACAAATGACAAAAAGAAGAAATGGAGGAGTCTTCCAGGAACTTAATATGCATTAGGCAATAGGTGATAAAGAATCAGGAGGTAAGGCACGGACAACTTTTAGTTTTACATAACAGAGTCCACTCTGCTGATTGCCTTCTTATTTCTTTGCATCAGAGGTTAAACAAAAGATATTTTTCCAACTGTTACCCTAAAAATGATCTGAACACATGAAGTATACATGAAAAAAGGCAAATTGTAAAAACACACACATAGGTTCACTTGTATTTCTTTGTTACTTTCAATCCATCTGCTCATCATTGAGCTATTCATATGTAACCACACTTAGTAGTATTATACAGTAGCTTCTCAGCTCATAAAATATTGATTCAGGTTTTTTATCATATATCTTTCTTGAACTTTGATCTTTCATGCTTACTGCTGCCTTAATGAAATATTTAGAAGTACAGTATTTTCCATGTGAAAGGTAAATTTAGAGTTTTTTTATGGTAGCCTCTGTTAATGCACTAGCTTCAACCCACAGGAGACCCAAGCTGAACTCTGTCTTGGTCACATTTAGTTGAAAATTGAGTTTGCAAAAAACCCTCCATCCCAA
The DNA here is from genome assembly GCA_947846985.1 of Fratercula arctica. Lineage (NCBI taxonomy): Eukaryota > Metazoa > Chordata > Aves > Charadriiformes > Alcidae > Fratercula > Fratercula arctica. The sequence goes on along the minus strand of CANTUZ010000001.1, from coordinate 58,164,072 downwards.
AGAAACACATTTTTTTTTTTTTAAGGTAAAGGTCAGTTTTGTGACTTGGTTGGAGTAGGCTTACCACACTTCCGCACCAGGTACATTGAGAGAGCCTTGAGAAGATACATCCAAAGAGCTGACTTTCACAGTTACTTCCCAGTGGATAAAAAAGTATTATCTATACAATAAAACAAGACCCCCAACTTAAAACAAAACGAAACAAAACAAATCAAAACAACATTCTACATACATTTATAGATATTGAATGTTGTCAAGTGATTTTGCCAAAGCAAGCAAAACTACTGCAACATCTCCTTTACAAGTTTAATCAATTCATATACTCAGAATAACAAACAAGGCACTTTCTTGAGGTTGCGAACTGATGAAGTCTCAGTTCTTAGCTCATGGCTGATTGAATTCAGCATCTAGGAACATGCAAGGTCCAGCTAAAGCTTTTTCAAGGTCTCAGGGGCTCACAAGTGTTCTGTCCACCACAGTTTCTCTGGTAGCTGGTAGGAGTCTTTCTCACAGTGTAAGTCTCTTGTCTCCACCCAGCCACTAACTTTCATTAAACCTGCAGAAACTCAGGAAGTTTTGAGACGTTTACCTCCTTGTTGTGTTTGGTTGAAAGGGGTTTTGGCTGCAGGCTGCCAGGCTTCATAGGGACAGAGAGATAGGGTGGCACATAGACAGACTTACGCATATCCAGAGTAAGCACAAATCACAGAATCAAAGAATCACAGAATGGCAGGGGCTGGAAGGGACCTCTGGAGATCATCTAGTCCAATCCCCTGCCAGAGCAGGGTTACCCAGAGCAGGTTGCACAGGAACGCGTCCAGGCGGGTTTTGAATGTCTCCAGAGACAGAGACTCCACCACCTCTCTGGGCAGCCTGTTCCAGGGCTCTGCCACCCTCAGGGTAAAGAAGTTCCTCCTCATGTTTAGGTGGAACTTCCTATGCCCAAGTTTGTGCCCATTACAATACCTGCTTCTGTTCTGTTATAGCTGCATAAGTCAGGATATGATACCGAAATCAATGGAGCAATATATATTTAAGAAAATGGACAATGCATAAGATAAACTATCCTTTTCTCTACTGTTTTATTTTATATTTCAAAAACAGGACTTCATATTGCCCATTTTGAATATGCTGCGCACAGCTCTTGATTAAGACAACCCATTTGGACAGACAGAAGTGAAGAAGCAGAGAAAACAGTCTAGAGGTTTTATCATCTGAATTTTAAATTCACAGAATTTTGTGTTTGGGAGATAGTACTTGGGAGAGAAGTTTCTGTATACAGTACACTGACTATTTTCAATAGGATACTTTTTTTAAAAAAAAAAAAATCTGAAAAGTAATGTGAAGACTGGAGTCAGTGTTGTAATTGATATGCAGAACCAGGATTTACTTCAACTTTAATCACTTAGAAGTTACAACTCTACTAGTTTAATCATCTAGGCTTTCCTCATACCCAATGGAGGAAGATATATGGGAGGACTTAAAGCCTCAAAAGGACTGTCTCTTCATAGCTTAAAGATTTGGTACCTATATATTGGGCTTTGAGATGGACAAAGTGAGGTGAGAAGTATCTCACTCTTACAGAGCAGCTAATTGAATCTGTTAACATCAGGATGAATTTTCAGTATTCATAAGATCCAGAGATTTGTTCCAGTAACAATGTTAAACCCTTTATTACCTGGACAAGTCAAATAATTAAGTGATAATGTCTGAGGACTGTGGTCTCAAAAACCTCTAGCAAAATTGTAAATTTGCTTCTTTTTATAGTTGGCTTTTGCACTAGATACAAAAGATGTTCTCCAGCCATGATACCAAGTAATCTCTGGGTATGTACATAACTGTAAATCACAGTAAAGGTAATAATAAAAGGATAGAAAAGGGAAATAAATACAGTTTGCTGCACAACCCTGTGTCAGCTTTATTTAGGAGAATAATAATGGCTGTACCACTACATTCAGAATTTCACGGAAATGAAATAATGAAACCTTAAAAGGAAGTCTTCAAATTAAAGTGCATGCTATCTACCAGACATATATTTCATTCAAAGTATTTCTATAGATTGATACCATAAACTCATTTTCACATGATGTAACATCTGTGTTTATTTTACTGAGACTGCTGGAATGTTAAAAATAATCCATTTAAATTTGTGTAATACAAACATTTTGGTAAACGAAAAGTTGACATCTCAGAGAAAACCTGAAGACCTATAATTTTTATATGCAATGTATTTTATGTATGTATGTGTTTCTTATGACTGCAACAGATCTTTCTTTACAAAAAAAACCCCAAGCAATGCTTTGTTTTGTGTCTTACCTACTCTATCAGCTTCCAATGTAAGAAACTTTTGGTGCAGAATTAGTACACTATACAGATGCACAGGGATCTGTCTTACCTTCTGGCTCCCTGATCTTCCGTCCTGCTGCAGATTTTCTTAGCACACTCCGTCCTGAGTTGAACAAGCTAGTTAACTCATCAAGGGGACTGGTCAATGACCTTGAGTTTGTAGGGCTGTACGGAAATGAAGATGACGAATTTGAGTTCAATTTCCTGTGATCTGCTCTTGCCACCTTTGGAGAATAAGGCAGTTTGGAGAATGGAGAAGATGAGCATCCAAGCTGAGCAGGATTTGGTCTCTGAGGTACTTTTGACAGGTCTGAGTTTGTACCTGCTTTCCCTGTATTAATCAGAAAACTAGCACAAGCCTCTGGAGGAAATGCAAAATGTGTGGAAGCCCGGTAGGAAATAGGAGGTGGTACAGGAGGAGGGGGTGGTGGAAGAGGAGGAGGTGGTGTGGAAGGAGGAGTCACTTTGCTGGAAACATTGAACACAACCAAGCCCGGAGATGCTGGTCTTTCATTCTCCCCTTTCTGGCTTTTGGAGTACTGTGGCGATAACGGACTTGAGCCTTCTGACTGCACAGGGTATTTTAGGTTGGTTTCCAAGACAGGAAGCTTTTTGACTTCTAGTGGTGTTAGAGGTGATTCATCAGAAGCAGGTGAACATGTGACAGGGGTTGGAGGAAACACAAGAAGCGGTGGCCTGTGGGGGAGCAAGTTAGGGAAAGGGGCTGGAATGTCACACGAGTCTTTGTAGATCAAAGCTGCCTGACTGTTTCCATCCAATGTTCCATCTTCCACATTAACATTTTTTTTGCTTTCAAACAACAGAGGAGGAGATCCAGTCACTACTGGAATTATTCCACTACCATTGCTTCCTTCTTCTGGTAGAAAATACTTCATTTCTTCATATACAGACTCTCCTTGTTCTGGGCTTTCTGCTTCAGCAGTAATGCTTTTCATTGCATTCCCTACCATTTCAATATAGACTGGCTCATTTTCCTCCTCTTCTTGTGACATATAGAGACTCAACACACCATGCTGTGGCCCATCAGCAGAAGCTGCTCTCTGTACTGTCACAGTGTCATAGATGCCTGGTTTAGCTACTGTGCTTGCCTGTTTTACATCCCCAGGTTTTTGGCCAGGTATTTCTTCGTAAGAGCCACTAAGCTTTGTATTGGGACTTCGTTTTGGTTTTCTGGGAGGTATTTTTTTCATGGTACTATAGTCATCACTGTGTGGCCTTGGACGGGTCAGTACTAGGAAAGTGAGAAAGCTCTGTGTTATTAACAGATCAAAGTCAGTTTTTTCTTACATAGGCCCAGTACTTTAGGCCTTCAAATGTTGCCCACACAGATTTGCCATGAGCAGCAATCACAAACACAGGGGTTCAGTCAAAAGTATAAATATTTCAAGGACGAAAATGCAGAACTTTCAGCTCCTAAACCACAAGCCTTTGCTACCTGGGCATATAGTCCGTTTTGGTAATCTCTACTGTCACTAAAAGATGAGAACTAACACCTGAGGAGGTATCTTTTGAATCCCAGTGTTCACTGCAAGGTCCGTAACGTGGAAATATGTGCTTGATACTCCTTTTGCACCAAGGGAGAGGGGGATGATTCTAACTAGGAGTTTTAGCATGGTGCTACTTTGACACGTATGTTATTGCCAGTAACCGAAGCACCCCCCTTTTATGTAATATGTATAAAACACTAATTATAGGCAGATATTATTCCTATCTCTTCTTCTTTTGTACTACAGGCGTGGAAATAATTTATAAAGTTAGTAAATTCCATAGCCCAAGGGCAATTCCCCAACTGAGTATACAGTTAACTAAACTAGATATCTTTTCACAGCCTCCAGGCACATATGGAGTGGAGAGACTAGTAACCTACGTGATTGGTCTTTCAAGATCAAAATTCGATGGTGTAAATCAGAGCTGATTTTGGACAAAGATTCAGGAAACTGACATAATTCTTGGAAAATGAGTATATAGCAGGGAAACTGGCCCTATTGTTTCATACATATGCGAAGAATTCCAAAGTTGTTTTGTGACTGTATACAAGCATTGGTGTTAAGACCACACATACATATATAAATTGTCATTCTTTCAAAAACCTCTGCTAGAGCTTTTTGGTCAAATCAATCATGTCTTGCAGACCTGGGCACTGAAAGCCGAAACCACTACAGAGCTCTTTAAGCTACACTAGTTTGAAAGTATATTGGACACAGTTCACCTCTCCTTACACAGAGCTTGAACGAGCAAGGACGAGGGTAAGAAAAATGGACTTGCATCTAATGAACTGGACAGGAGAATATTATTTTGCAGTAATTATTTTGCAAGAGGGAGCTGCAAAGGTTTCCATCCATGGTATGCAGGATTAGAGAATGGTTATACATAGCTTTAAAACCAACATGAAGGATCTTCCCTGGTAAGCCTAGAGGATCATTTACACAAAGCATGACAAGTCAGACTTATTAAGGAAATGTAGAATGCGCTCCCCCCCTTCATCTTCTACTCATTCATTTAAAGGCTGAAGGAGAATAGAACAACTGAACACGAAACCATTCTATATGCATTATAATGCATTGAGACACTTTGGAACTTTCATAGCACTTTCCTTCTAAACAAAAAAATTCACTGTAAGCAAGTTTTGGCACAAATATAAACCACTGAATGCATAATTCATGTGAACATAGAGAAAAAGTAGGAGAAAGTTTAATGTTTAACTTGGTGAAATTCGAGATCTGAGCATTCTGTTTTAGTGATGCAAGGTATTTTAATATACAGTTTAAGAGGGGAAATTAAACGGTCAGTGTGGTAGAATAGCTCAAGTTGACAGAGATCATTTGTCTCTGGAGAGAGAGTTCTGCAAATAGGTTTTGGTTGTTGACAAACTAGGCAATTAAAACACGTGAGTATTATTTGCTGATGTGGAAACCAATGACAAATTGACTGATTTTATTTACTGCCACTGAAATATTTCGGGGAAGCGGGACTTTTCAAAGGTGCTTGACTCGGTTTAAAAGGATCAAAGGGAAAAGAATAAATCAATAACCTAGAGCAACATTTGCGACTGTTTCTCCCTTTATGCCTAACCTTCATTAGCGGTTTCCTTAGAAGCTGCCGACAAGCAAGCACTAACAGCCTCGTACGAAGCGCTCAGTCGTGTGTTGGGGTCCCTCTTTGGTTTGGGAGGAGGCTGTTTCCTTGGTGATGGCAGGCTATTGCTGTCGTCCATGCTGAACACAGAGTGCAGGGAGGGGGATCTGATGGATGACCCAGCCGCAGAATGTACCAAGCCGTCCACTGCCATGGGGACAGGGACGGAGCTGGAATGAAAGTGCTTAGGTGTTCGACAGCCGGCAAAGCTGTCCTCAGAGACCTTCCCACCCTTGTCTTCGGCTCTGAAAACACAGAAAAGAGGCCCAGATGCATTATTCAAGCGATAACAATGAATCTGTTCATGCAAACATAACAACAGCTTTTTGGTAAACAATCTCACAACTCCCCTACTGTGCCAAGGGGATGTGTGTAGTAATCTTCTGACAAACAAATCCAGAGCAAGCTGCTAGCTTTCTTCCATTTCCTGTTTCATGATAAATCAGGACACTGGCCCTTTTTCACACAAATGCAGCCTTCCTTAAGCAGTTTCATATTGTTGATCAGACATTCACTGAGTGCATTGTTCACACTTTGATTGTTACACACAATCAAAAGCTGGGTTTTCAATCTGAATGATAATTTCTGGGAAATCCATTTTAATAGAAAGTTACTGAGGCAGCAAATGCTGAGCCTTTATCATTATTTTCTAAAAAGACAACTATAAATTCTATTTAGATAATGCAAATCTCTAAAATATTAGATGACCTTTTTAACCAGCTATATTGGCTGCTTGAACAATTCCACCCACATATCTATATATCTTCCTGTTTAAGCTTAATTATTAGTTATAATTTTAATAATATTAATTATGACATTATGTTTAGTCATTTCAATCGCAGTTTTGGAGTTTTAACTATTCAGATTTTTTCCTTTTCTTTTGCTATTTCAATACATATTGAGAAATTAGTTTATCAGCTGCTTCCAACAAGATGATTTTTTTTAACAAAAATTCTTCTAACATTTTATTCCTCCAAAAATCAAAATGTTGAAAACCTTTGAACTTAGAGAGGCAATGTTTAGATAGAAGATGTATATACCATCATTTTACAAACAAATCCCCAAGCATTTTGGTTTTTTTTAATTGTATTTCTGCATGGCAAATCACCAGCAGAGCTGGAATTCATGCACAGGATATAGCCAGCTGCCCATGTAGTAAATGAAATAGCTAAAGATGAAAGCATGGTGCTCAGTGGATAATTTGTTTTCACTGTAATGTTTAATTACAGTCTTTCCTACAAAGGCATTTCCTTCAGTATGTAATCACTGGGATATTTGGAGCTAATTAAGCAGATGCACTGCCATTTTCACTTTAATAAAAGTCACTGACAAAAGCAATGAAAGCAAAGGGAGTTGTTCTGGACGAAAATTAAGTTCCTGTGGAAAAATAAACATTTATATGTCCAGCAAGTTATAGACACATTCCTGCTATAGACACATGCCTATTAACTGCAAATGCTACCTCTGCCCACTCAGGTGTCTGAAAGAAAAGAGATCAGAGTCTCAGTTCCTGGAGAAAGCCTCTCCAGCATTTGTGCCTGTAAAGTAGGCACTCCTGAAAGCTGTGATGGGAGTTAAACAAAAAACATTTGCCTCTTTTTAAATAAGAGGAAAGAATGCTCCTCACAATCAATCTATCTAGTTCAATGCATAATCAAGATTTCTTAGTCTGAACTTTCTTGTATTTTAACACCTTCCTAGCTGTTTTGCATTACCTTGGCCATTTTCCAATGTTGGAATTTGAATTTAGAAGAATTTTTCTTTTGTTCATTTGGTTTGATGAAAGTTCAACCATAATCTATTTATCTTAGAATTAAAAAATATTTCTGTAAAAAATAAATGCCTTGAATAAGTTTCTAAAAGGCTCAGTGTCCCCTGAATAGGATATAAGAGGTGCCCTTAAGTTCCTAGACTTAATTTCCTGATATACAGAAAAAAATAGTGTCTAACGTTTATTTGGGTTGAGTATATACTTGAGAATCCTCTTGCAATTCCTCAGTCATTTCTGTGACTTTCTAAGCAGGGAAGGAAATCACTAAAATTGAAGAAATGTTTTAATTCTTCATAGTAGATGTTTCCTCATCTTACCGTTTGTGGCCTTCTTCTGGTCTGTTTCTAGCCTCTAACTTTTCCCTGTGGTAAGCAGCGTTCATCTCATTGCGGAGCCGGTCATTTTCCCGAGCAATGTCAGAAGCATTTTGAATGACCAAGGCATCGTATGTTTTCAATCCCATATCCTCAGCGTTCTGCAAGAAGCTTTTGATTGAGGTGACCTCTTGCTGTTTGATGCTCATCTTCTTTAGCAAGCGCTGACGAGCTAGAAATCCTCTTACAACTACCATAACAGAAGAACAAATTAGGGACCAGAGAAAGACAACTAATTAATTAATGAATAACCTAATATTACTGTGTGTTCTGCTGTAAATACGAGCAAGCATGTTCAGTCAACCTCTTACATAAAGATCGAAAGAAAGGTGATAGCATACAAATACTAAAATGGAGCTCTTTCTATTTTCTACTGTCAGTGATTAGAACAAAGTAATGATAGTAAATTAATTCATAAAGTTGAGCTTTCATAACTCAAAATGTTTACCTTCACTGAACGTTATTTTTTATTACATTACAAATGGAAACTCAGATGTAGGCTACAGATTGTGAAAGCATACATTTACACTGCAGAGGTCAAAAGCTCAGTTGTTTCAGAATAAAACCCTGAATAAATGATTGTTGCATTGAGTGCAGTAGGAATTAAATGATTGTTTGCTTTTCGGTCGACTTACTTAAAAAAATGCTTCAAATATTTTGGTGTGCCTAAAAAAATCGAAACCCACACAAGATTTTTTTAATGAGACTTACAGACCTTTTGTTGCTCATTTCCTTTTAGCAAAACCAACAAGATTAATTTAATGCAAATTTCTCAAATGTATCTGTGACATCATGTCTGGATTTCTCAGTTTAAAGTTTTCATCTGCATTGCATCAGCTTCATGTGTCTATTAGGCCAATTTTTCACACTCTTTGTCAGCCCTACGTTGGGAGAAGATGTTGGTGTACCTCCTATAATAGCTTTCTGTACCACGTTCCTAAGTATATAGATTCATTGCAACAAATTCTACTCAACCTAAATACCACCTAGTCCCCTGAATTTTCAGAAGTACCCAGCTGATCAGAAACACAAGGCACACGGACTTCCACGGCCATGATGAATTCAGCATCAAATTAATCACTCCACCTGCAACAGGGTGGTATTAGTACTCTCTGAGTGTATGTTTAGGCTTACAAGGAAGAGATGGACTAACTAAAGGTGCTTTGTTTGACAGGTTTTATTTTTTAAAAGTTCCACAAGATCCTTATTCTTTCCAGATCTGGAATAACTGCTGTGTACTTCACAGGGAAGAACCTGTTTTAGAATTATGCGCCTGTTGCCTGAAATATTGTTGACTTTCAGTACATCAACTTACACGTATCAAAAATAGGTCGAACTTCATCATTGCTTATTATGGTTACTCTCATTCTGGTGACTGAAAGTTTTTCGTAAGTGAAGTCAGCAGGCAAGAGCCTGTGATGTTTGGGGGAAAATACTGAAAATGTTAATATTAAGACTGGAAGGTAAAAAAATGCAAAAATGCAACAGGCCTTTTTAACAATACAATTAAGTTTCAGTCTTGGGAACACTGCAGAACAACATCAAATGAGAAAGAGTCAAGCTGAATTAATCTAAAGGGAAAATGTAAACAGAGAAAGACACAATTAGTCTTTTGTGATTGTAAAATGTTATTAAATAAAATAAACAGCTAAAACAGAGAACAATGTAAAGTATTTTCTACCACCTTCTGTGACCTTGTTTAGATATTTAAAGTAAGATTTTTTCTAGAGATTCTCAGTGCCCAGCTGATGAAATATAAGAAAGGTAAACGTTAACATACTAATACGGCTCCTTTCCAATTTTTCCAAACCACTGGGTTTGGAAACATTCAAGTTCAGGTACTTTGAGATTATTTATAATGGGCAACTTTGAAGGTTTACATTCTTATAATCACAGCCAGCCATGCCATTTTCAATCCCTTTAGTTACATTCTATAAAATCTGACTTCTTTAAACCCTGAAACATCATTGGACTACACAATTTAGTTGAACAGGAAATTAACAGTACAGTTATTTGTTGACAATTTTATGAGAGTATTCACATTGGATGAGTGGATCCAATTGGATGATTTGATCCACATTGATTCACATTATTGAGTCTGAATTCATAATGTCGCTGTTGCAAAGGTAATGAATACATACATAGAACATTATCAGAGTTCACTGCTCACAAGTATGAAAAATTCAAAAGAGCTTAATAATAAAAATTTATTCCCTCACTTCCAGTATTTTCTTTAAATTTATCTGCTGCAGAGCAGATAGGGTATTTGACAAATGGTTAAGCATCAAATCCTGGATGACTTTGGGAAAAAAGCCTGTGTTTTAAAGTAACATTTTCCAAGTGTGTGTGTATGTGTGTACTTTTACCTTGACAAAAAAAAAGGGTTGGTAGCACCACTAAGGTTGGTTAGGAAAAGGAAATACAGAGGTCAATCCTCTGGTAGGATTGTCAACAGGCATCAACTATGCAGAGTAGCCTGCTAGGATGGTCCAGTAAAATCATACCCAGTACAGACAGCTGTAGCATTTAGAGACTGTACAGCTACTCTGAACTAAACGCTTTCATCAAAATTGAGATGTTTTGAAGAAACATTCAACAAAGTTTCGTCAGGAAGGGCTGGCAGACAGACACCCTTCTTTTCTTTTGCAGGCATTTTCAGGAGCTGAGTAGCTCAGGTTTTCATTAGAAGATGGACATTTCACCACATTTGCTTCTCTATGAGAACATTTGAAAGGTTTTGTCTTCAGTTCGAAACAGAACAAAAAACCCAATTTCATAATCTCAAAAGCTGCTGTGAAATGAAGTTGTCATCTCCTAGACCTTTACTGCTCAGTTGCATCTACTACTGTACGGGTAGTAAGATTGTCTTCTGAACTTGCTCCTCATTTATGTAGATCTAAAATAATTCTTACTTATGCAAATTAAAACAATTGAGGTTAGCACCCACAGGGCAGAAGAATATCTACTTCTTTACAGTTCATCTAAGGATAAAGATCAGAATAATCGAAATTCAAGTAGACCATGGATCTGGGTTCCATGACAAATGTATTAAATATTGTATATACAATACATTAAAGTTAATTCTTAACCTACATGAACTCTAATGGAAGAAATTCAGCATGATGGATTTTCCTACAGGTACAAATAATTTTCTCAGTGATTCAACAAGGTCAAAACTTCCCATATGTAGTTCTCATACATGTGAAAAAAATATCACAAAATCCCTAGACTCACAGATCTGTTTTTAAATAAAAAGTGTTTCTATGCATGCTTTCACTTTAGTTTGACCCCTTTCTTTGCCTGCGTAAGTTAACTTTCAGGATAATAAAAAAAGAACTTATCATCTGGTTTGTTTTGGTTTGGTTTTGCCCAAATTTATGGGAATGATAAAGGGATCGCTACTAAGAATGAAGTAAAAACAGTTGATAAGAATTTTGGACAAGACCTGTTTTCCCTTTAAGTTAAGTCCTTATACGGGTATATATAAGGTATATTTAAGCCTGATACAGAAATTATTGACTACTTTTGCGATTAGTCAATTTACTATCAAGAGAGATTTGGCTTCCAAAGTCCTCTGGATGCAAAGGATGAGGGAGAAAAACGTGAATATGCAGTAGGACTAATATTACTCACTAAACTTCCCCATCCCAGTTTAAAAGCCTACGGATCCCAATTTTAGGATTACATAAGAACAATGCACAGGTGCCCTATGCTATTCCCAACCTTCCAGAGCACTTTGGCAAGTTTACAATTGTACTTGTTTGCAAATGGCAGCTTATTTGATGAGCTAATGTAGTCAAATGGATGTCATGCAAGTTCTTGATTTTCTCAGGTTTCCCAGACCATAAAAAACATGCAGATGAGTGATAGCTTTGATAAAAGCTTTGAAAACATAGTTTTGGTGAAAATGACTTTTTAAGTTAGCCTAATTAAGGAGGGCTAGAAGCAAACCCAAAAGAAATATTTCAGTAAGGAGCCAAGAAGACCCATTATCTTCATTCTTTTGGCAGAGTTTGGCAGATGTCTGTTCTCTTACCTCTGCATAACATGGACATATCTGAGGATGTTTTACATTTTGGTGTAGGGTAATATTAAAGTACTCTGTTTGCAAATTGGACTCTGAAAGGTAAATGTTTCCTTTCTTTGTTAAGTCAGCGTGAGAAAGGAAAGAGGATAAATCACTGTTGCTTTCCTAAATGTGTGAATACAAGGGGGTAATTCGCACAAAAAATCAAGCACAAGTTACACACGCAGCTGAACTGTGGCCTGTGTTAACTGTCACTCTCCACATTCATTCCTGAACTGCCATGATTTCGATTCCTCTTACTTCAAGCTTTCTCTTGGTCTCCTCTTTTTCACTATACCCTCACAGTGAAGAACAGATAGTTAAAATGAAAGGGGTTTATATATTCTTATATGCAATATTATGGATCTGACTAAAAAAAAAAAACAAAAAAACAAAAAAACAACACAAGATAAATCTTTGTCTTTTTAATTTCCTTTAAAGAGGTGATAATGGGAACCGTTGCAGACATCAGCCAATTAGATAAATAATGCATTGTGTGAAGGAAGCTTCTCCAAACAAAGCAATATTCACTTTTTCAGCAGTTATTTGAGATTTTGATAGGAAATGGAACAGAAGTAACAGGAAATCAGGAGGCAGTGCATAATCCCTCCTTTTAAAAATGTGCCAAAAAATGTCAGTGTGCCCTTAGTAAAAATGCAGGCATAAAAGCGGAGGGAAATGCATAAATGTAAAAAAATAGCAGTTAAATTATGAAAGCTGTAAGAAAAGGGGATAAACATATTAAATTATTAGCTTTGTATTCACTGTCGATATATTTTAACACATTGCAATTTTGTATCATTGTTATGCTGATTTGAAGAAGTTAAAGGTGATATTAGTGCCTTGCAAAATCACTGAACATACTTTAGAAAGGAAATATTCAAGATCCCTAAGTTTTAATTAGTCCACTGTTTGCCGTAGAATTATGTTTGACAGACAGAAAGTGCAAGCATGACCAATGTTAATATAATCTCAAAAAATCTGTATAAATAGTTAGCTGGAAATAGTCTGTAGCAACTACTCAAGGAGGAGAATTTTTTTTTTTTTTTCTTATGCAATATTCTGCTCTGGGTATTAAGTGACAGCTCAGGAATACTTGTTCTGTAATTGTTACCTTTTTGGCAGGTTATAATTTTCTTCTGAAGCTGAAGGCACAAATCGTTGAGATGGTCAGCTTGCCAGTACTTAAGAAACACTTTCCGGACGCCTATCTAGAATACAAACAGCAGGGAAACCTTCACCATCAACAAAAAAGGCCAAAACGATGACAGGTAAATAACAATAGTACGTATACAATCCAGCTAAGGGTTAAGATGAGACCTGCAATTTAAGAACAGTACAATGCCAATACTTGTACAGAGAGGTTGTATCACTTGGTTGAATAAAAGATGTGTTTGGGAAGGACGAGCAAGCAGTCAGACACACAGTCCCCCTTCAGTTCCAAAACCATCCAGAACAAATACTACAATCTTCAAGTTAAATACAGGTTCGGGGGGGGGGGAAGCATTTTGAATGTAATTATGCTAATATGTTAGACAACATAACAGAAAATAAGGTTTAGCTTTTCTTAAATAAGGAGATGTGGGCGAGGAGAAAGGTGACAAACCATAAACCCACGTGGAGCAGAAAATGGTAACAGATAGTTGTCATGTGTGCAACAGGAAGAATTTAGCCCAAGTGAGAGAAACTCGCCGCTATTAGTGAGAATGATTCCTACTGTCCAGCCAAATTATGAATCCTTGTTCCCAGGCCTGCCTGCTGAAGCTGTTCTGCAGGCCTCCTTTTAGACTCACGCCTAAGAAGTCAGAGACAGAGGGACTTATTTGTGAAAAATAATCTCCTAAGTACTGACGGAGTGTATGAGCTTCTTCTGGTGCTGACTGGTTATTTGGTTTAACTTATCTAGTTCTTGAGGGTCTTACGAACAATCATTACATGCTCTTCCCCTTTACAGAAAAATTTAGCTAGTTAGACCAAAAGAAAACACCGTCCTTTTGATACCTTCTGAACATGCTGAAACAATCCTTAAAATTCTTCTCTGTATAATCTTCAAAGCATTCCTTTCTAATAGCCTTTAAAAAAACCACCACACATAAGCAAGCTACACTACAAACAGTAACTAACTAAAATATTGGATAAATAATGGGCTTTCTTCTCAGGAATTCTGGAGAAGAAACTTTCCTTCTCTCTTTAGAAATAAAAGGACCAGTACCAGAGAACTGTGCTATCCTGAGAAGATTATAGCTAATGTCTAGCTATTAATTTCATATGGCTAATAGGCATACTGATTAATTAATACAAGTCTCGCTGAAGTTGCAGAAATTCACTCCAGCTCTTGTTTGTCTGCAGCTCACAAGCTCAGTCTCTTCTCATTGCACCATCCTGCTCCGCTGTTGATTTTTCAGTGTAGATCTGGGACACAGGTATCAGCAGGGAGACTGTCGCACCTTTTCAACTACTTATTTTTAATCCAAAAACTATTGTCAGATGTACGTCACTGGAAGTGATGAAATACGGAAAGCCAGGACATATATACCATGTCTAAACTCCATTAACAAAATTCAGAAATGACTGTGGCACATTTTTGTCCCTTGGCTTCCCTTCGCTCTACTCTAGAGAGAACCTGTTTTAAATAAAATGTTTTTAAAAGTCTCTAATTCTGAAGTTTGAGCTGATGGTGCAACTGCCTTTTAGTTGAAATCAGATGCACTCAAATGTCAAAATTAGAATTTTTTCTAATTTTTTTTTTTCTGTTAGTATCTCTCTTCCTGGTGGAAAATGCCTGGAACTGCTATTTTAGAAAATTGTGCAGCTACAAAAATTCTAGTATAACTTATCTATTCCAGAGCAACTCCTCTGTTCAGGACATCTATTCTGGAATAATCCTTCTGCTTACAAATTGGAGCCGTTATTCCACAAAAATATTACCTTTTCCTAGACCCTGTTTCTACACTGGTAGCTACCCTGGTAAAATGATGTCTTTATATTTACTTAATAGATTATCATGAGCGATGCCTTCCAATTTTTGACTTCATGTTCATTTGAGACAATCTCACTGAGATCTCATTGTGCTCTCATATTCTGACATACTCACATTCTCATTTTCTTGACCAGTGACTTCCAACAAAAGTTTTCACTTTTCTTCCTGTGCTTTCAAAATTCTCTTTTTGCCCAGTTGGCTTAGCACTCTGACATCCTTCTTCATCTATCATTTGTTCTGGAATCTGCTTCTTTCCCAGGGCTTGCTAAATTTCTTTATGAATCTTTCCGTTTGTCCCCACTTCTTTTCCTCCTAATTTAATCAAAAAGTTCTAAGAAAAAGAGGTCAACCACTTCCTTCTTCAGTTTGAATTTGCTTCTCTTTTAGACATCTAGTCCTTTATCATGAACAAACAAACTTTTCATGTTTTCCCAGCAAAGTATGTCAAGTTTCTCCTCTCTTCCCAACAAGTATTCTATTTTGGTGCCTTCAACTTTATTCCAGGACACTCCACCTTGACTCCTCCCACCACATCCACTCTGTCACTAAACCCTGTGAATTCTTTAATAACTACTCATCAAACAACGGTTTTCTCTATCCATCTTATCAAAACACATACTGAGCTTCCGTTATTACTAGCTTTGGCTACTAAATCCTCCATCTTCTTGCTCACATTACCTTAAATACAGAATTCTTCTATAAGAATAACTGAATTATTATTCATATTGTTAACTGTAATTAAATTATCATGCAGTTATTATAATTACCATTTGTATCTGAGTAGCTCTCAGACAACCAAAGCCTGGCCAGAAATACTTAACAGAATCATATTCTTCTACTCTGATTACATTTGCTCTTTATACTCCACTTTTCCTTTCCACAAACCCTCTACATCACACTGGAGCCTTTTTTCCCCTCTGTCTCAGGCCTATGCCAAACCATCCACTTTTTCCTCATTTCTGCCTCTTTCCCTCCATTCTTCAAAATGGTTGCTTCTCCACCTGCTTCCTCACTGGAAGTCTCTAAAACATTCCTCTCTACTAGGGCAGTATTATGGTATTGTGACAGTAGAAAAGATGAAAACTTACATTTCGGAACCTTAAAAAAGCCCTGATTACCAGCAATGCCCGTGGCAAAATTAACAACCCCATTCTCAACTAGTCTCATAATTAATATCCAGGCTATATTTCAAATGTGTAAACTAAGCAATGAGTTGCAATTTATTTTGCAGTGTATTATTGATTGTGTATTTTGCACAAAATCACAGTTAAGACAAGTGCTTAAATTTATGGTCAGTTTAGCTACAAGTGTCTGGCATTGTAGAGTCACGAAGCCAGCCAAGGGACATGCAAAGCACTGGCGCTCTTTTCTCCCATCCTACATGCTAGGAAAAATGTAAATGGAGTTATTGTGGCATCACTTATGCTAAGAACTTCATTAGTAGAAGCCTGCTACAATTTTTAAGTGAATGAATACAAAATGTCAATACAAATTCATTTTTACATTCGGATAAAAGCTATTTATAGATTTTACATCATATGCTAGGTCTATTGAGAGCAGAGCTCTAGACGTGTATAGAAGAAACTGCTATAACACATTTGATTATGTTAATATGGCTGGAAATCTGTGTTGCTCAGTCTCCAAATCAAATCTGATACCCTCTAAAGTAGACCGAGAACGAGACAGTCTCACTGCCCTCTGTACAGTCTTGGTGTTCAGTGAAAGCAATAATGCTGAAAAATGTTGGAATTGCATATACCAGATATCAAAACAGTTTTTGAGGCTGCCACTTGTCTTCCTCCTGGTCTTTTCTCTAATCACAAAACATTTCGTGCTTGCTTAGGGGAAAAAAAGGTTAAAATGTTCTTCCACTAAAGCACTCACTTTTCAATACTTTCTGGACTACAAAGTGCTCTCATCTGAGTCTGAAATTTTAATGTCATTCAGACTCCTGTAAAAGTAAACCATCTGTGAATTACAGTCATAGTTATTTTAATTAGAAAAGCATTAGGGTTTTAAATGTTATTTTTCAAAATGACACATTTTTTAAAGATTAAGTAAAATTGTCATTGATGACTACCAAAGCTTCAATTACTGCTACAGGCCTCCCTTTTTTTTTTTTTTTTCCCTGGGAGGAAGGAGAAAGGATGGGAGGGAGCTGTTCTTTCTCTCTTCTTTTTCTTTTTTTTTTTCTTTTTTTTTTTTTTTTACAGAAAAGGTGTAGGATGCAGAAGTACAGACATTCAAAACTATGGAATGGATGCTGAGATGGTGCGTAGGTGGCATGGAGGCAGTATTAGCTCATACTTAATAGGTGTCAAGGGAATCTGCAAAGCTGTTCTTTAGTTTAAAAAAGGCAATTTGTGGGAGTGCTGTGTGTTTCTGGCAGTACTTTCAAAATAGCTACCTACAAAAGACAGAGAACTATAATCTAATGATATTTTACACAATGACACACATTTTCACAGTGCATTAATGAAATGTAGAAAAAAGCCTTAAAACTATTGTAAAATGTGTCTTTTTGCAGTGTACATGTCTGCAAAAATATTGGAACGACAAACACATTTACAGGGTACTGATCTTTTACATGGACTGGAATGTTATTTTTAAAGGCTTACTCTTTCTGCTTTATTTCTTAGCTTTTCTTCATACATTTTAAGAGTCTTTGTCTCTGGCAAACTAATGACCTTGCACCACGGTACATACTGAATAAACCCATAGTTTAGCATAGCTTAAGTATGGCCTTCATATAAAGTATGTGAGTAGTCCAGTATTCATGCAAGTGACATTAAGCATATATGTAAGCGCTTGTCAGGAGTTGAACTTTAGGGAGAAAAAACTGTCATTCAGCTCTCTGGGAAAGGGCAGAAAAATGGTTGTTCCTTTTCCAAAAAGTGTACAAACCTCACAGCTCTTCACAGTTGTGAGGTGACAAAAAGAACTGCCCTACAGGAAAGGAAGTGACCAGGAAATACAAGAGGTATGTAAAAAATATTCCGTGGAGGGAACCCTACCCCAGTTTTATCTCATGAGATCTCTCATGGACCTACCACTCTAGTCTTTCAAAATTCTAGAAATAGACATAGCACCAAAAGAAACAATATGAAAGTGTCTCTCTGCGTGAACTGAGAAACATAGGCAACAGGCAACAGGGACAGCAATGGCGGAGAAAGTAAAGCCTGAGGTAGGAGACTGGAAAACAAAACCCAGCCAAATAAGAAATGAACACTGGAACCAAACAGGAACCAAAAATAGCGTTCTGTGTTGAAAGACCGAGAGCTTCGTGTTCTGAGGTTCAAGTAAACCATCCATTCCACCCTCTGGCCAAGGGGATGGGACGGACTTGTACTGTGTGGCACAAAATAGCTGCTCAGAAAGATTGCAGGTAGGTACCAAAAGTATTAAGACTTTTGGTAGTAAAGTCACTCTGTGGCAATTCCTGCTACTAGCAAATTATTTCCAAGAATATAATGGGATGTTATAACGGGACAACGATATAATGGGACAATGTAATTTTGCTAACATAATTCAAAGTATGAGGGAAATATAGACACTGATGTTCCAATTATTTACTGTTAGTCTGGAAACTCGTCCTGGGATATTTTTTTTTAAATGTGATTTTCATAATTTACTTCATTTTAAAATTGCCTAAACGAAAATTGACTCTTAAAATAGGATATTCAAACCAAAAAGGAACATTGACTTCCAGCACAGTTAAAATTACTAAATGATAAATGAACAAACTGGCATAAGATTTACGAGTACTCAGTTTTCCTACTCAAGGGAAAAAAAGAGTTAAGAATCCCTTATATATTGCATTGCTTGCAAAGTTCTCTAGTACTTCATCATATCACGTACAAAGCAATTTGTATTTCAATATAGCATAACCATTTTCATTTTAAGCCAAAATAAACAGTTCAAAAAATAATTTAAAACTCTCTCTGAACTAAGCATACAATTTACATATGTATGCCACTTACATTTAATACTCTTCTGTTTAATCATAAATATATTTTTCCCAAAAAGGACACTTGTATGCTAATATCGTATATTAATATATTGAAATAAAAAAAATACTTAGACAGCTGTATCAAATCCAATAAATGAAACACCTGTAGGTCAGTAATGAAATATGGTTCTCTTCATGATTGGTAAGATTTGGATCAGACTCCTAATTTTCCTCCTGCAGTTATAGAAGTGCTAGAAGAATTTAAAAACTCTAGATGGACTTCTGGTATTTCCCTTTATTAAGGGATTGTTCTCTGTTTTAACATTCTTTCTGAGTGGAAGAAGTTTAATAATCCAGCTCCACGCTGGCAAGGATGATTTCTCCAGAAACACTGCAGGCTCCTGAAACAACTTGAGCAGTGTCTGCAGCTGTAAAAATGTGAACTGGCACTAACACAGTATCTGTCTCATGCAACTACCTGGTGCTGATTTGGAGCTTCATAAACCAATTTGACTGACTTTCCTGTACTGCTTATTTCATACCTGATGAATCTTTGGATCGCCCCATTCAAAGTTAAGATGTGTCTTACTCTTTCCAAAATGAGGGATCTCTTGCGTTCAAAGCTACTGATAAGAAGGAATCATTGTGGATTAGAAGCGGCAGGCTAAAAACTGGAAAGATAAACTAAGACAAAGCTTTTATTAGACATTTTTAGGGATTCCTATCTTTTAACCAGACAAGCATTTCTAGCAGTCAAAGGCTGAAGGATTCACTTTGAGTGAAGTCTGGCCTTTGCAGCACTTTTATTTAACAGCTGCACTGTATAGTAAGAGCAAATTAAACTGATGTTTTGTTTTACTTCTGGTATAATACAAGTTGTTTGCATTTCAGCAAGCTCCATCTGAAGTAACTGAGAAGGGTTAATTGCAGACCACTGACCTTAGCTAAACAAAATGTAAAGCTCCAAGTTTTGATGAGAAAGCTCAGTAAGCTATGAGCTAACTCTCCTTTATTGAATTTATATTTGCAAGCTTAACAGTGTGAGGAATGATAATCCAAACAAATGAAAGTTTCCTTATGACAGTAAAAAAAGCCAAGGACTGTTTGTGCCCTGTACTTCTCCCAAAGCATGATAATGTTTGCAAGCTAGTCATGCTATTGGGATCGTAGGCTTTGCTTAGCTAACACATGACTGCATGACAATAAATGAATATAGCACTGAAAATGTGGGTTTCCTAATGTAAAGGCTTTCAGATGTTCTGGAGGGCAGGAGGTTCTTCTGCTTTACATGGAGCAGCCAGTACTTCCACTCAATTTGACTCTAAAAGTTACTACATATCATCTTGCTCTTTCTAACATTAATAGCAAAACTCTCACTGACTTCTCCAGGGGTTAAACAAGTCTATTACTTTCACTCTGTCTGGAGTAGGAATGGCTTGTTTTGATTTAGAAATCTGATTTTCTCTTACATCGGGTGTGCTTAAAAGTCACAGCAAGTAGCTAAGCTTGTCACGATCAAGTATATATTTAAGCTGAAAGAACACCTTATCTAGGCTGCGCACAGAGTCAGGATGCAAAAACTGCCTTTCATTAGTAGCTCTGCACTTTTATAATTTCAGTAGTTAAGCTAAGTGAAAGACTGAAACTGCATGGTATGCCAGCTTCAATGAAATAGCTATTTTATTGTCCTAGTTTAGTTATCTCCAGCTCAGCTTACCCAAGTAACAGCAACATCTCATAAACCCATCAACACGTCCCTAATAAATACTTTCTTCTAACACAGAAGCTGCTGAATCAAGCACCAGACGTTGGCTAGCTGATAGTGTTTGCTCTTATGCTCTACTAAGCAGTAGAAAATAAACCAAAACTGGATTCTGGTATTGGATCCTCTTCGCTTGTCCTCCATTTTTAGACAGACTGCAGTATTTGCAAGAGGAGAAAGAATTTGCTCTATGAGTAGGCTCTGGGTTTTGCTGTTTTGTTGGCTAATAAAACACTCTCCAAACACAACTTAACGTGAGAAAGAAAAGATAAATTGTCAAGCAGGAAATAAATACAAAGAAACCATTTTCTTTACTCATTTTTGGTCTCTCACTTCAGAACACATATTTACTTTCCCCTCCTCCAAGTTAATATCACTTTTCACAAAATGGGATGGTGAGGTATGTTATCAGAAAGAAGTTAAATAAAATATCATTCAGATTCACTCAGCTATGAAGTCCAGATCTTTCTTCTTCCCCCTCTCCTAAGGAGTTTATTGGCAACCTCATCCTCTGCTGATGACATATAAGCAGGAGGTTGATTTCAGATGTGTGTTGCTAAACTAAACTTCATCATCTTTGATGTGGATATTTTAGATATCTTTTTTTTTTTTTTTTCTGGTCAATTTATCTCCCTGAATCTGCAACAGCTCTTCAGGGAAGTGCAGGTAACAGTGCTGGGGAAGACATTTTTTTACTTATTCATGAACCCCTGCATCAAATAGATTTTCAGTTCCAGCAGTGAGTCATTTGAAGTAGTTACTGCTGGCAACAGGGGCTGAATAAACTGGTTATATGTGCAACCCCCTGCTTCTTGGATGATTTTTAATGATGTACTACAGATGACTCTTTTCCTCTGGCTTTGGTTGCTGACATCATCCTGGGTTCCTAATTCCTCCTTTCCTTCCCTTTCTTCCCCCTCCTTCTCCCTTTTAAATTTTTTTCTTCTTTTTTTCAGAGTCCTCTGCTGTAAAAGCATAGAGGAGGGCACCCATGACAACTGCAGATTGTATAAGCTTCCTCATGCAGGTTGTTATTTAAAGTTCAACTTTCATGATTAGTCAAATGAATCAAAAAGATAATTGAGAGAGAGATATTATGTGACACAGACATTAGTCACTAGTGCTGGTAGTTGGGTATATGTTTTTGTATCACCTATACACCAGTGTTGGTGTCAAGCTTGTATTCACTGGGTATTTATCTGTAAGAAATTGTCTGGACTCAGAGTGAATTTTCTCATCTTTCCATATGTTTATCATAGCTCTTTGTGGCTTGGAAAAGGTGTAAGGAG
The DNA here is from genome assembly GCA_947846985.1 of Fratercula arctica. Classification (NCBI taxonomy): domain Eukaryota; kingdom Metazoa; phylum Chordata; class Aves; order Charadriiformes; family Alcidae; genus Fratercula; species Fratercula arctica. The sequence goes on along the minus strand of CANTUZ010000001.1, from coordinate 58,142,379 downwards.
AAGGTCACTCATTTTTTCAGACCCTGTTCCTTTCAGCTTAGTCTGTTGCCATGTGCTTCTTAGTCACTGAGTGACAATGGTATAACTCTCACCCCCAAACCCTTCTATTTCATTTAACTTATCAGCATCTCTTAAGAGTTTTGTTTCTTTCTGGTTTGAAGGACGATGCATTATGCACTGCTGTAGTTTTTGCACACCTGACTTCTGGTGTTAATGAGATTCTGGAGTCAGAACTTCTAAAATCTGTTTGCTATCCCAAGCATCAGCCCCCTGCATGATGGAGGGATTCCATTTTGCAATTTCCTGTTTACATTTTTGTCTTTCAAGGTTTCAGGCTTGTTTTCAAATGCCAGTCATTACAGAATCACTAGTCTTGAGCTGTAGGCTTTCACTGATGGCCAATTGCTTTTTTTTCAGGCTGTAATGCTGTTACTGGCTCATGGGGAAATAAACTCCATAGGCATCCTGCTCTGTGTTTCGTGACTGGAGAACAATATGCAATTACTGTTACACAGCTTTTGCCCAACATCAAGCCTGTAGCCCCACAAAAGTTCTGAAGGTTAGAGGTACTCTCAGCTCCAGGTACTTGTAAGTGAAGGTACAGCTTCTAGATATTAATGACTGGTTTTTATAGGTAAATTTTGGGAAAGGATGCAGAATATACTCCAGAGCTGACTTAAGAAACTTGAGTAGGGAAAGCAAGTCTATTTTAATGTTGTTATCCTTGTCAGGGTCCATCCTTTTGCTCTTTGCTTCTGAGGGAGTAGGGCTATATACATGCCCACGACTTACTTTAGTGACTAAAAAGGGACTTAAAAGAGTATTTTGACCAAAGAAGAATCTTCTTATGTGCCCAAGTGCAGGTGATCGTGCATGTGTGCTAGTGGGAGGCCTACCTTTTTTCCTGTTATAACTAAGGAATCTGGGCCACTGAGAAACACCCATAGCACAAAGTCCAACGTAGTCCTTGTTCTTCATAAACAGTTGCAGAAACTTTTTCTGGGCATCTTAATGCTTAGACATCATGCATTAATCAGACGACGTATGTTAATCTCTTCCTTCAAACTAATATTCCTGAAGCCTATAGGAGTCTAGCTGCTAAACTTCATACTTGTCCCCGAAAGTGGTCTGGATGCTCTCCTGTGGAATAGATGTCAGTCCTCCTATGCTGGGAAAAGACCTGAATTTGAAGCTCACACCGTCTGGAAGAATGCTCTACACATTAAGTCACAGAAATAGCTTATATAGTGTGCAAGGAAACACCATTTTCTTTATGTCAAAGAAATCAGTCCTGCTCAGTTACAAAGCTACCCAAAGGAGATGACTGAGTACTCTGGACAAATGGGGACATCCACCTTGCAATCCTCACGTTGGTGAGGATTAACTAGGATATAAATAGGGTAAGGAGATGGGATAGGAAGTTGAGAGCTTCCTGTTCAGTGCTTGGCTCTTTTTTTTTTTTTTTTTTTTTTTTTTTTTTTACTTTACTTGATGTACAGCAACACTAGATACTTTGGTCTATCTCTGAATCAGCATGCTGGTACCTACAAAGGCATTGACCAGATGGGAAGGCCTAAGGAGTTGTTTTGAGTCTCCCCTATTATGACAGCATAGCATTTATTATAGGATTTTACATAAAGAAAATGTGCAGGGTGCTTTTCTTTTTTTGTAATTCAGAAACCATTCAACCACTAAAATGTGTACACCAAATACCTTTAAAAACCTGAATGCAAATTTACACAGGGTACGTGCTTAATTGAAATATTTTCTTTCCCACAAGAATACACTGATTTTTTGACACAATGATCACAGCTACTCGTATGCTAGAAACCTCAGAAAATCAGTTTGATTCTATCCCAAAGCATATATAAAATGTCAAAAGAATATACTGCTGCAAAGGATCTGGTGGCTTGCCACAATGGAAATGACTCAGCTAGCTTGTTTAAAATATGATATTTTAATTGCTCTGTAGATCACAAACCTGCCAGCCTTGTAATTTACACTGCTGAAGAACAAGACGACATCTCTCCTTGGCAGACAATTTCTTCTTCTCTCCTGCAGCCGTATCAGCCAAATCTTTGTACCTAGAAAAATCAGCAGAAGTAGAGTTACTCTAATGTTGGCCTGGTTGATGTCTTTGCAGACACTGTTAGTTTTGCTTTGACTCTCAAATCTTTGCTATCCAAACTGGAAGCTTAGGATTCTCCTACGGGTGAAGATAACAAGAAAGTCAATCACTTTTATATCTTTATATTATTAGACATGACCTTGGTTAATAACAGTGTGGGACAAGCGGTGCTTAAAACCCAGATTTGCTTCCTGTCAGTTCTTTGGATGCCTCACTGAAAATCAATGCAGAAAGAATGCAAAGCCTCACTGACTGATTTCATTGGTACTGAATCGGGTCACTGAAAGGAGGAAAATATTTTTTCAGTATGTGTCATATGACATATGCCTATTAAGGAGTAACTCATAAGAAAGTGACATTGATAAAAATGTTTTCCATCAGTCTGAAATAATTTTTTCTTCATTTTGAACAAAAGGTCTTATAGCAAAGAGACTTCAAGGAACTCGATCGGTTTACATTATTGGAAAGAAGATCAAGAGGAGACTTGATTACAGCACTGAGTACTTTCAAACACAGAAGATGCTAGATATTAAAGGGCTCTTTGATGTACCAGATAAAAGAACTAATGAACTAATGTAGGAAACTTAAGTCATACAAAGTCAAATAAAGTATAAAATTCAAATTTTAACTGTGGACTAACGACTACATGTTACTAAACTGATGAATTTTATACATCTTGATGCTTCATATTATAACTATACTTTCTTGAAGGTATTCCTCAGTCTAGATCTGAGTGGATGTAATGAGATGGAATGCTTTTTCATTATAAAAAGCCAGTTTTTGAAAAGGGAAGATTTTGCAAAAGTGTCACTTTTGATTAAATTCTCAATGAAACAGGGGTAACTTTCCAAGTTTGCAGGCTAACTACATTTCCTGACATTTTATTTATTTGGTTCCTTAATAACTGAATTCACCTATAGCTCTGGTGCAACCCAGAACTGTGCTGTCCTGGGATCACTCACACAGACCGTGGCAGGCAAAACTGCAGGGCTGGAATGACTTCAGGGTCCTCAATGATCCCAGGAGCTGTAGCAACTCTGGAGCAACATCTGCAGACAAACTGCTCTAAGGCCAAATTTCAGCTAGACTTCTAGTTTCCTGGAGCTGCACAGACCCTTGGGTATCTCAGCTCCCACAGTGCGGAAATGTTCTCTGGTCTGGTAGCAGTCCTGCTGAGGACTCCGTGGCTGAGTCTATACTAGTAAATGAAATGTGAGAGGGATAATTTCTCTGGCATATAAACCATCTGGCAAAAAACCAGCCCGTCTATTTATTCAGTATTCTGCTATGTTCTATTAAACTGTGTTACCTTCCAACAGAGTGTAGCCACATCTAAGCTGCCTTCTGGGACTGGTCACTAGGCCGTCTTAATTCCCGAATTGTGCCCAGGAATTGTTTGGAGGACTGATGGTGGGAAGGGGCCAAAACTTCACCAGAGATCCTTTTAGTTAGTCTAACACTCCTGATTAGCAGTAGAGAACTGTGGATCCTACTTTCACAATAGCTTAACTAGTTGTACGGTCACGAAGACATTTGTTTTATGGACTTCTATTAAGGCTGAGGCCACCTCATTTCCATACTTGTATCAACTGGATTTTCTTAGAAATCATGGAGAATCAGAGGTGTTAGAGAGACAACTGCTGGAAAGCTTAGCAACTGCTGACTGAAACGAAGATGACTCAGCATTGACTTAACAATGCATGAAGAAGTAACTGTGAAAGTGGTCAGCCTGAAACTTACTCACAGCAGAAACCCAAAGAAATATATTTCATTCCTGAAACAGAGCCAAACAAAAATTTAAAAGGCTGAAATTCTAAGTTTGGATCAGATTTATTTTAGAACCATGCAAATCACAGGAATCAAAACAATGATAATCAAACATTCTTTACAATCTGTATTATACAGGAGGCCAGACAAAAATGATCCACTGCTTTCCCCCAGCTTTAAAAGTCTCTGAAATTCTACCACATTATCCTGGAAGTCTAATCAGAGTTCACAGTTCCCTTCTATCCATTAAAGCAAGCTCTGTCTTAGAAAAACAGGACAGGCTAATGGTTGTGGTAGGAGAGAAAGAGCTAACTATGGAAATTTAATTCTGCCACAAACTTCCTCTGTGAACACACTAAGTCATTTGGAAGATGATCTACCTTTCCTTATGTTAGACACTGAAAAGCTGCACTCCTAGCCTGAGTTAGTCATCTTGTTTTCAAGACAGTCTGTGAAGATAAGTATTTCCATAGGGTGACTTGTTCTATGCATCCTAGATTATTTTTGTTAAAATGAGAAGAGATTGCCCTCTGGAGGTGCTTTTCTCTACTGACCATAGAGGGACTCAGAAGTCCAGGCTGGATGTTTGTGTTCTGGGTGGCTGAGAGGAATCTCACCCTTACGTCTACTTGTCTGACTGACTTACTCATCTGCAGAGTAACTAACAGAGGGACTGACAGAACTTCCTTATTTCTTCTATCTTGTTCAAATACACTGGCTATCAAAGCACCCAGGATGAAAAAGCACCTTTAGATGTGGTGTCATCATCTGCTATCTCAGATCAATCACTTTTATCTTGCATAAGGCTTCTCAAACAGAAACAACACAAAATTTGTAGCTATTTTTTCAGCCAGAATGGTTCCCTGATTTGATTCTCAGCCCAGTTGTGCAAATCCCAGTGTTAACACCATGGAAGTATATGGGAATTGGTAAGTGGGAATGAGCAGATCACACCTGTTGGTGGCAGCCCAGATTTGTCCTGGCCAAAAGTGGTGATCTAATCATAATCTTATTTGATTTTTTGTACTTAATTTTAAATGAGTTAAAATATTTAAACTTTCTTCATTCTTTTTTGCCTTTTGGGGAGATAACCGAACACTGTAACTTTGACTTAGGGATTTTTTTGTATTTTAAACTTGCTATTACCCTCAGTAAAAAAAATATGTTAAAAGAAAGCAAAACAGAATTGACAATAAACTAAGATATGAATAAAGAAATAAAAACTTATGAGATATTATCATCAAAATGCAAAATGACATATCTTTAATATACCAGACACTTTATACTGTGAACTGAGCTTGTGTTACCATGTAGACACAATAATTTAATGTACTCTTAAATTTAACCCTTTCATAGTCTCAAGAATAGTAACAGAACTTATTGTTATTCAAATTTACTGTATCACAGAAAATAGTAATAGGAAGTACTGAATTTATGCTGCAGGCTTGTATAGATAAACTTGAGCTACTTGCAAACAACAGGGCTTGCTTCTGAGGAAATGTAATCTGGAGAGTCTTTGAAACTTTCCCTTACCAGAGAATTCTTCCCCCACCACTGCAGTCTTAGTTCACTCAGAAGTGAATGGACAAATCCAATTAAATATCAGGCTTCTTCTCACTAACAGGTCATACATTTTGAACCTAGTAAATACTGCAGTGTCTTTGTAAGGCTTTAGAGGGGATCCTGAAGAATCCAGTGAGCATACTCAGTGCTACCTTGCTAAAAAAAAGTCTTTGATCAGGTGAAATACACTTGATCTAAACTTGGATTGATGACTTAGTTGTACAGACTTTCTTAAAAGTCAGTAGAAGACATTATTCAGGTGTCATATACCCTACTGTGATATCAATGCTTAAAATAGGTCAGATGAATTGTGCACTGTAAGACCCTCATTTCTTTCCATTGACTATAAAGATAGTCTATGCTCTCGAGTCCAGCACAGACATCTAATATCAGACAAAGTAAATCTCCCTCCTAGCCAAGTCAAGAAGCTGGTAAAAGCCAATATTTCATGGCCTAGCCAGAGCAACTCATTCACTAAGGGATCCAAAACAATTTAAAGGATTAAATTGAATCAACATCCCTCCCCTACCATGTCAAGACTAATGTAGTGTTGATTAGGAAACAAATGCAAGACCTCTTCCAGTTACAAGTTGAGACAGGGTACACTACCATCGGGGGGGCTCTCCCCGTCTCCGCTCCACAGGAAATCAGTGTGAGAGAAGCTCCATTTTCCCCAGCTTTGTCCTTAGCAGCCTCCTTGTACTAACTTGTCATTTTTACGTGCCTAAACAGAAGAAAGAGCTTTTGGCTAGACAGGCTATCACTGTCAGCATGCACAGACTGGCCAGGATCCGCTGGTGTTGCAGAAGCTGTGCTCTGACCTCTCTTTGCTTCCGAACGATGCTTTTTATCAGGGAGACTTTGTGTTTGTTTAGACTAGATACTGCTGCCAATACCTTCAGGTAGCCTGTGAATATGGAAAACTCAGTTCTCTTAGGTCTTCACAGATAAGGATGTTATCTGATCATTTTCTCCCTCACTTCCCTAAGTGCACAGCTGACAAGATCCAGCAGGCTGGTTTTGCCTGAGACAGAATATTCCCCAGTCCAGGTTATGGCACAGTAACCCACAGTAATATTCGCAGGCCCAGCACGCTATTTGATTTACACGGAGTGTGCACAAATAGGCTGTAGGGCTGTACTCCCCGTTCTGTACACAGAGCAAATCTTTAAGCACAGGAATAAACACCACGCACTCAATTTCAATAGCACAACAGCATGATAGAAGATTCTAATGGAAAGAACACGGCAAGTATAAAGGGCACAAAAACAAGCAGCTCCAAATCAACAGCTCAAACAAACCACATAGATGTCTTTGAAATGAAGCCTCAGAACTACTGGTTTTTTTGTCTTTTTTTTTTTTTTTTTTTTTTTAAATATTCGTTTTCTCAGGTCTCTCTCTTGCCTAGCTAAGAAAGAAAGATGAAAAATGGCAAAAAGTAAGAGGTAGCTACCGACTGCAATCCAACGTTCTCGGTGATAGGACAGCTTCTAACACCAGAACTCAAATCTTTCCTGAAAGCAGCTCCTTTTCTCCGTGTCTTTGTCTTGTTATTTACGAAATCAAAATCATGTATGGCTGGCATGTAACTGCTTTATAGGAGTGCTAAGTAATGTAGTTTTAAGTTTTAAATATCCAAACATAGCTTATGCAAGGAAAAATAGGCAGTCCTGCCAGCGTAATTAATTATGTTGCAGTTTCATTTTCTCTTTCTTTTGTTTACTACGATGTGTTCTGTTTGGCAAGGGAAAATGGCATGATTTAGTAAAATCTCTTCAAAAAGTAGTGAATAAAAGAAGGCAATCAAAATTAACTTGTACCCCGTATTTCTGTTAGAAGAAATGCAAAAATTGTCATCAAAAAGGAGTAAAAACAGGTTGTGCTGTCTTGCTAAATTTGTTTTTTTCCTTTCTAAACTTCCTCTTTTCTTCCTTTGACAACCAGTAACAGATTGATGTATTATTATGTCTGTGAAGTATGTGAAAGAGATGGACTTTGTTTGCAAAACTTGTCACTATGTGCTCATAACTCAAGATTTTTAGTTTTGTTTGTTTGGATTTGGGGAGGATGGGGAGAGTGGGTTAGGCATGGCTTGTATTTGAAAAATCTATCAAGTGAGAGCTGAAATATCTGGAGGGCCTATCTACTGAAGAGAGAAATGTATTTTTTTTTAAGGAAAAAAAAGGGATGTTTGGAAGACTTTCAAGTATTAGAAACCTTGTAAAAGCAGTCAGCAGCAAAGAATAGGATGGAATTTTGATTAATGTTATGTGTATATAAAAGATATATAGTCATTTCACTTCCCTGTGTTACATTCTTTTTTTCTGACCTAATTATTTTTGAAATATGAGGAACATGGGAAATTCCAGATAATTAGAAAAGGGGAAACAGATTATTATAGTTACCAAGAGAAGAAAAGAAAAGTTATTCTGCCAATCTCTGTACAATATATATGACATAAATATCTCATTATACAGCACAAATTTTAACAATGAAAGCAGGTATTCAAAATTTTGGAGAGAATAAATCTTTGGGTGTGGAGAAGAAAAAGATGCCTTTATAAAGAACAGATTATAGTGGACAAACAGACTGCATTTTGGGCTTCTTTTATAGGAGTACCAAAATATAGTATAAGAGGACTATAAGGTTGACCTTTACGTGAAACACATTTTGCACTGAGGCTGCTTCATACAGAGTTATAAAAATAATTCAGATTGGTGTAGAGGTGAGAATGAAGTGCAATTTGCCTGATAGATTTGAAACAATGAATAAGTATATATGGCAATGAACCAAAACTTTGGAGTACCCGCCAACCATACTACTGTTAGTTTTTTAGATATCCTAATTGATATCAAGCAACACAGGATTAAATGGCTAGATCTGCAGAACAATAAGCATTAAGGGAGAAGACAAAATTAGAGTAATTTTGGAAAAACTGCAAGCAATTTTTTTCTCTCTGGGTTATCTGGCACACAGACATTTTGTGACAGAAAGAAACCTGGAAAGTACTAATGCTAAAAGTGACCTTTCAGCAAATTGACCAGATATCATCGTTTTACCACAATGTTTTTATATATGCCACTGGAAGCCAGAAACATTGATGAAACATTCTGATTTTCTACTTCAGCAATTAAAAATTCACTTCCCGTATAAAGAGGTGGAGGGGCATAGATATCATGCTTCAGCATGTCAATGGAAAAAGGAAAATATACTTAGAGTGACATAAATGGTATGTAACTCAGACAAAAGGGCAAAATTAAGGACTAAGAAATAAAAGTGGAAAAGACTCAAAAAATCCCCAGAACAGAGTTTTACAGTGACCTGCATGTGAGTGTGCCACTAGTCCCTTGTGGAGGTCAGTACAGACTTTTGAGAGAGGATCAGGGCTATGAAATCCACTGGATTAGAATACCCTTGCATACGAAGTGGCCATTTGGGATATTTTAATTTAGACTGAATAAAAAGTAAAATAAATTTCTCAGATGAAGATACTACTTTGGGATGGGTGACAGATAAACGAATTGGAAGGATTTATTTTTTTTTCTTTCCCACATTGTACGTTTTTGCATTAGGTTTTGCCACCCTTAATCTTTTCTAGACACCTGAATTTCAATTTCTGGAGAGAAGAAATAACAAATATATGTGTGTCTTAATCCTAGAATACTTATTCATATACTTCATGTAATTAAGCAGGGGCTTCCTCATCTCAGTCAACGTGGCAGCAGAATAATAAATAGAATATAAATTATAGTTCAGCTCTTGGGATTAGTGGATTCAGCTATGCAAATAAAAAATGAATTCACAACATCTGCTAAAGATTTGCATTACAATACTTTTGCATCATCTTACTTAACGCTGACATTCCCATTCGATCTTGATAAAGCAATGTAAAAACATATTTATTTAAGAAATTGGCAAAAATGACACATTAACTCAGAAATATGCTAGCATCACAGAATCATAGAATGGTTTGGGTTGGAAGGGACCTTAAAGATCACCTTGTTTCAACCCCCCTGCCATGGGCAGGGACACCTCCCACTAGACCAGGCTGCTCAAAGCCCCATCCAGCCTGGCCTTGAACACTTCCAGGGATGGGGCTTCCACCACCTCTCTGGGCAACCTGTTCCAGTGTCTCACCACCCCCACAGTAAAGAATTTCTTCCTAATATCCAATCTAAATTTCCCCTCTTTCAGTTTAAAACTGTTACCCCTCGTCTTACTGCTACACTCCCTGATAAGGAGTCCCTCCCCAGCTTTCCTGTAGGCCCCCTTTAGGTACTGGAAGGCTGCTATAAGGTCTCCCTGGAGCCTTCGCTTCTGCAGGCTGAACAACCCCAACTCTCTCAGCCTGTCTTCACAGGAGAGGTGCTCCATTCCTCTGACCATTTTTGTGGCCTTCGTCTGGACCTGCTCCAACAGATCCATGTCCTTCTTGTGTTGGGGGCCACAGAGCTGGATGCAGTTCTCCAGGTGGGGTGTCATAAGAGCAGAGTAGAGGGGTGGAATGACCTCCCTCGACCTGCTGGCCATGCTGCTTTTGATGCTGCCCAGGGTACAGTGGGCTTTCTGGGCTGCGAGCGCATGTTGCTGGGTCACGTTGAGCTTCTCATCAACCAACACCAAGCAGCTGTATAATATGAACAATTGCCTCTAACTCTATAAATGTTTACATTTACCTCTAGATAGATATGCCTCGTTCACAGATAACTTCCTCTTCATACTCAGGCACTCCAGAAACAGGTGCACAGAGCACTCAACTGCTTCACTGTATGCAGAATATATGGCTGCAGAACTAATTTAACTTTCGTTATCATCCTGCTAATTTGATTCTATATAACACTGAGGTGGTATAGTACCGGTGTGTAATGAAGCTAGTTTCCCTTCTCCACAGACGTAGAGGTGGGGTGTCCTGCAAAACTAAAAGGTTTAAAATCACAGAAAATCAAAAGGTAATCACTTTTTTTTTTTTTTAAACAGAGATCAGAATAAAAGAATTCCTGGGAGAAGGAGTTAACAGGTGATTGAACAGATGGGTAAATTTTTGCCCTTTCCTACCACAGAGAAAAAATGTGCCTGGTGAGTCTAAGCCACATCTCACACTACTCAGGCTATAAGGAATTAGAAGATATTTATGTACCCCTTTCTTTAAAATCACACTAAAAGGCAAATTTTTTGGTGATTTGACACTTGGCCTCCAGGAAACTTGCTGCTGGGCCTCACCAACAGGCTGACTTCGAGTAGGTCAAGATAGAAAGTCATCCTTCAAGGGGCACAGGACAAGGTTATGAGTGCTAGTCTGTAGATCTGCAGACACAGTGGTGGGTATAGTATTAAAAGGAGGTGAAATTACGAGAAGACTTTGAAATGGTATTCAGAGGACATGCTAAGGCCCAGCTCCTGTCACAGTGTTTGGAAGCCTGGAATCAGATGCATGAAATAACTGCAAAAAGGCTGTGTAAAGCAAAGTGACTTCTGAGTTTTTCTGAAAAATACACAAGGCCTTTTCAGAAACATGATGTGATACTGAGTTGAAACCCCAAAGTGGGCTTAGACACTTTCCCACTTGGTCTTCTGGAGGGGTTGCTACTTCATTGGCACTTCCTAGCTCATTTGTAAATATACCAAGATAGACATATATTGCAGAAGCAGAAAGCGAAACCAGAGTAAGATGGTAAATTTGACATTAAAGGTTAATAGGATTGAATATGATGTTCCACCTAGATGATACTTTATTTCTTCCTTGCTTTTGTTTCTTCTTTTCTGTGCAATCTTGACTCAGCCAAAGAGGAATGGAAATACATAAAATCCTTCCCACAGTGCTCACTAGTAGCTCAGACAAGGTGTATTAGGATTATGGGGCAGTATTTTAGCACCTTCCTAAACCATATAGACAAAATAGCTTCTCTGGAAGATCATCTCTATCTACTTTCTGCTGTGGGAGCTTCCCTTGTGTGCTCTGAACCCTGTGAATAGTATCAGTCTGGGTAACAGACCTGGTTCTGAATTGTATAATGGTCAGACAAACCATTCACGAGCAACATTTTTCAAGACAGGCTAAGGCTGTCCCCTTGGCATACTATATCAATACTCAACCAGATTCTGCTCTCATTTACTGTGGAGTACAGCAGGAGTGATTCTGCTAAAACTGATGATGTTAAATTAATGCTAGGTTGGTCTAAGAAAAAAAGAAAATTAAGATCCAGTGATTAAGATACATAAAAGGATTTCACATGTGTGCTTGCATAGGATTTTGTGTTTGCTCTCAGATGTCAGCAGTATTAACTGCCTACTATTATTCAATCTGACTAGGAAATCTAGCTTTAGGAAATCTCATTCCAGGTTCTCCTGATGAAGATTAAATGGTCGTAAGGAATATCAAGATGTGGATACGGAGAAAAAGGGTGTCATGAATGTCTGAGTTGAGTGGAAAGAATTCAACAGCTGCAGAACCAGAGAAAGAAAAAACAGCAGGAGGATCGCAGTCGCTTTTGAGTGTGAAGCAGCTGGACTGCATTTATACAAGTCCTATCAGCAGCAAAAAAAAAAGCAGTAAAGAGCAACTAGGCATCGAAAGCACACAGTTATATTTAATTAATCAATGAATACAAAGGAATTATTTTAAAACTACACAGCAAAATTAATCTATGCATGTGACAATTTGCACATTAATGAGATAATTCAAAGTTCCTGCATAGTGCCATTAGCATAAACTACTGTGTTGCATACTTCTTTAAAATGTTTATTTTAAAGATAGGCTGTTTGTATTAATTTAACAGGCATTTCCTTAAAAGGGTGTCAATGTATAAGGATTAGTGAAGATATTAGTGGTTGATAATATTTTCTTCTAACAGGTTTATTTCTATGGCAGGCATTTCACTGAACTTCTTACTACCATATATAAATCTATGTCCATTATCTTTGTCATTATGTGATGTCAGCAAATTATGAAGTACTCAATAATTATTTTTATTGAAACATCAAGGTTCTGAAATTATTTAACGTTATTATCTGCCTGTTATAGGCACACAGAACTCAGCTTGTGAAATGCGGGTCAAGAGCTTTCAATATTCTTATTTTTACATAAATATAATATTATCTATTTTCATCATCCAAGCTTTTAGATGTAATCCAGTACTGTGGTAGGTATTTTGGTACTCTGTGGGAACATTTCTCTGTGTTTAGAAACGGCACAAGCTTTTAAATTCACAGGTGTAAAATATGCATAACTATTATAAGGATATCATAAAGTAACAGGGTTATTTAGTGATTTAATAAATGTTTAGTTAACCCTGAGGAATCATAGAATCATAGAATGGTTTGGGTTGGAAGGCACCTTAAAGATCATCTAGTTCCAACCCCCTGCCACGGGCAGGGACACCTCCCACTAGATCAGGCTGCTCAAAGCCCCATCCAGCCTGGCCTTGAACACTTCCAGGGATGGGGCTTCCACCACCTCTCTGGGCAACCTCTTCCAGTGTCTCACCACCCTCATGGTGAAGAACTTCTTCCTAACGTCAAATGCTAGTGGAAACTGAATATCAGTCCAGAGGTACCAAGGATGGCACTTAACCCCGGAAATAAAATAAACATTTTAAAATTTCACAGATCCTTACTTAAGTTAAAATAAAGAAAACCACTGGAACTGTTGAAACAGTTCAGCCACAATTACGTTTGTGTGTGCCCGACAGATTTATCATTGCCTAAAAAAATTAAAGTAGCTAGGAAAAAAAAAGGCAGCAGAAAAAAGTGCAGAAAAATACCTCGTATACTCATAGTAGTGGAGGGAGAACAATACCTTGAGGTTCTCTTTGAAACAATCTAAGAACCAGGACATTCTCTATTGCACAAAGCAATAAATTCCCTGTAAGAAGCTCCACTAAGGAAGTTTTATATATTCTATACTAAATGTAATATAAATAATGCTGGAAGATTATTCAGATTTCACACCAAACATTTTGAAGTTAAAGACTGCCAAACATAAAACTGACCATGCCACCTTTGTTTCCTTGTATCTGTCTATTTTATTACCTAATTACATCCTCCCGCTCAAGGGACCCCTTTTCATGTCGATCCTGCAGAACTCTAAGTACATGACAGACATAAATAATCCAACTGATTTCAGTGGAATAACACAAGAGTTTACACCCATTTATAATCGTTTTAGCGAATGAGAGTTGCATTATAAAACTCAGAAGATGCCCAGCAAATATTTTTGCCTTCTAAGTATAGAATAAAGCTAGATGTCTGATCTACCACTGAAAACTCCAGTCGAAAAAAGAAACTTCATTTTCTCTTACATTCATTTGTGCACTGTTGGTAAGCCCTTGAAGCACCAGCAGCTTTATCATTCTCACAGTCCAGCTCTGTGACATGTAACATACGGACTGATATTTTGCGTGTACAATACTACTTATTCTGTGGGCTAGAGAACTGATGATACCATGGCATAACTTCAAAGGCTGCTTTTGTTTCAACTCTAAAATGTTGTTCTCTGTTTTTAGTTGGAGCCTGCGACAAACCATTAATTCTCTTCCTTGCTGTAGATGGGAGTTAAACTGAGACTGAAATACCTGCAAAAATGGGTAAATGTAAAATAAGTCAGTTGAATCATGTCCTAAAAAAGACCATTTTTCTCTGTACACTATAAATTAAGTATAGGCTCATTAGTTGAGCTACCATAGGCATCTAAAGTTATCTAGTATATTTATTGTCTTTTGAGTATTACAGAGGACCTAAGGGGGAAAATGGAGAAAATAAGCCACACAGCTACAAAGAAACACCTAATGGGGATATTAGTCTATTTGTAACATATAGAGCTACTTCGTTTGTTCATAATATGAATAGGCCAGATAGATACTGTCACTATGCTATCACATTGTACAAACAAATGTCAAATGGCCTATAGCCTTTAAGACAGTCCCAAAAACCTGCTTACACCTATGCAACTCCCCAGGTGATGTACACCAATTTGAATACATGTGGCTTGCTAGGGATAATGTCAGTGCACTCTGGGTTCTGGTCATCCCTTAAAGCATAATAATCTCCTACATCAGCAAATTTTCACAAAGGATTAGTAATTTAGAATAATTGTGAGACTGCTGAAAATTATTCCAAACTGGGCTCCGCTATCAGAAAGGTCGATAAAGGAAAAAAAGAAAGAAAAAAGCTGGGGGAAGAAGAAGGAAGAGGGGACATTTGGAGTCATGGCTTTTGGCTTCCCAAATAACGCTTACACATGATGGAGCCCTCCTTTCCTATAAATGGCTAAACACCTGCCCGATGATGGGAAGCAGAGAATGAATTCCTTATTTTTCTTTGCTTGCACGTGCAGCTTTTGTTTTGCTATTGAGCTGTCTTTATCTCAACGCATGAGGTTTTTGCCCATGTGATTCTCTCCTGCACCCCACTGGGGAGGAGTGAGCGAGCAGTTGTGTGGGGCTGAGCTGCCCACTGGGGTTAACCCACAATGCTTCTTTATAGAATGTGGTGATTACCAAAACTGCCACAGACATAGTCATTTTAAAAACGATGGTTTTAAACTTTGTGGATGACCTTCATTCTTCACAGGAAATTAGTCATTACCATGTTTATGAATTTGGGTTTAAGGTGCCTTCAAAACTGATGGCTTCAAAATACTTCATTTACTCACCTTTTCTTGCAATCTAGAAGAAAGACAAACAAAAATGATTACCCTCAATCAGAAATATCACTTCCAGCTCTAGGTCTGAAGCAACAAATGACACAATGGTGAGATTGCCATTTGGTACAAATTGATATCATTACATCTACTTTAATGGAATATTGCTTTTTAACACCAGTCAGATTATGCCTTGCTCTCCTTGCAACGATTTAAGGTATCATGGCACATATCAATGCACTGCTCTCTGAGAAGACTGATGATATCATTGTATAGCAGACAATAAAGCTAAAAGGGCCAGTGTGATGACCTATCACTTTGCAATCTACTCAGTACATCATTCTCACTTATGTCCTGCCCAATTTGCTCATAAGACTCTGAAATGTTTTGATGCACTTTTTAAATTCACAAATGATTTATTATGAAATATTATAACTTCCCTTGCTTTCAAGAGGTTAAAAAGAGAGAAGAAATACAGAGAGAGGAAAAAAAAAAAAAAAAAGAACACCAAAAAGCTTCTGGACAAAGGGAGTTCAGATATGTCGTCATGAGTCCCACACAAGATCCACAAACATAAACAACATATCTGTGCAATGAAGCATCAGATAAAAGTGCTAATTTGATCAAAAGCTTACAATAGTTATTAACAAAGGCTTTACGCCAGTTCCAGAAGGACAGACAATATTTGACAAAGCAATGATATTAGCATGAACATAAACTTTCCTGCCTGAGAAAAAACGTATCTCTTCAGAATGACCTCCAAGCAAAGTCAATTGTCTGGGTGAGTTAGTAACAATTAAGTGCTCAGAAGCCATTTTTAACTTGAAGTCCACTCTTAGAGGGTTTCAGTATCAATGAATGCTGCCCTGAGTAGAACTGCAGATTTCAGGATCTGCAGTTGTTTAACTTCTAAGAAGAATTTCATCTAAGAATAACTTCATACTGAAATCAGAGGAAAACCTGTAATTAAAATAGGCTTCAAAGAGACTTTTTTCACCCTCACTGCTATGATTATCATAAGAATCCATTATCACTGTGTTCCATATCTTCCTTCCTAATATTTCCTATTAAAATGGATGTTTTGCCATCTTTTTAAGTAACTTTAAAACAAAACAAAAAAAATCATCAGACTGTTAACTCTTTTTAACATTCTATTTTCAATACAATAAAATCTTAGAGATTCTTTATTTTTAATTGACTCCATACAACTTACATGTTGCAATTTAGATATTATAATGTATTCTGTCCATAGAGCAGAAAAAAGTTAGGCAATGAAAAGGAGGAGGGAGAAGAAGGAGAAGCAGAGGGGAACAATGGGAAGAAGAAGAGGAAGAAGAAGAAAAAGAAGTTTTCAAAACCTGCATATGACATTCTTACTGGTTAGCACAACAACTTATAATCTAAGTTGCATGTCTGCATATGCATAGGTAAAACTAAAGACTAGATTGATACAATTGAAGTAAAGAGAATTTGAAATGGTAAATCATAACATTTTACTAACTTATCTCTTCTTGCAACAACAGTGTAAGAGATGTCTCTACGTACAGCCTTCATGTTTTCCTTCATAGCATGAAATTTTCTCTGCTGTTCCTTGAGCAGCAAGAGAAGGCAGGATGGCAGCTCCATGATGGAAAACATAAGATTTAGTCGAAAGAATTAAACCCCAAAAAACCAGTCTAGAAACCAGAGAGACAGTAATGAAATTCAAAGCAACACTCAAAAAGTGCAGAAATAAAGACAAGGAACAGCACACTATTAGACAATTGTGCGGGCTTTCTGAACAGCATGGGTTTTCTCATAGAAATCCTGCAATTCTCATCAGCTATGTGAAAGGCTCACTTTGCTTATAGTTCATATAATCCACAGGGGTTATACTGAGATCCAGCAGCCCTGAAGGTTTGCCACCAAGGGCAGGGAAGGCTAACACAGATGTCTTATTTCAGGACCTGCTCAACTGGACCTTGCAGTCTCCATTGCTAAGCAGTGTCCTAGACACAAGAAATATGTGCGACGTGAACCTCTATCTTTAAGGCAGTAGTTCATAAATTCTTCCTTGATCAAGCAAACAGGCAGAGCAAAGCACCGGCTACTGTTCACCAAGTTGGTGAACCACATTAAAGGAGAGAGAGGAAAAAATTATTTTAATTTCTAATCCAATTTATAAAACATTAACGGTAGAGGAGTGTTTATAGAAGAGGATGGTACCAAAATAAAATTGTTCAGAATGAGTGAAAACAGCATCTTACTGCCTCATTTTTACCTGAACATGCCTGAACAGCTGTATTCTTGCACCTCACTGACCAAGAAATACAAGCTCACTTCATTACTCTAGAAGGGTCTTTGCTCACTGTCATTATTTTTAAAAATTTATATTCCAAATGGCTTTTACATGTCTTCCTTGAGCACCAAGTGAGGTGAATGACACAAAAGTCAGCCAGAATCCATTTTATTAATTGATGAGAAGAGATTAGGTTCTAGATATTAAGCCTGTACAACCGGGCCCTGTCTGTGCCCCAGAGAGTTTCTGAGCCCTACTGTTCTACACTGGTAATAGAGCACACACTGATACTCATTTTCTTGCCATTGCACTGAATACCATAAACATAACAAATAACTACGTTCCTACTACAGAACTTTGTGTATATCTTGGGTGGAATTTTCTTCATTTTAAATAAGATATCAAAATGCTAAATGCTGGAAAGAAACAGCCATCTACAGACAGTTCCTAATTCTATGGTTATTTTACTGTTTTCTTCCATGAAAAGGATATTTGAGGATACTTTGCCTGTGTGTACAATTTGGGCTGTAAATTGGAAACCGAACTCTTCACAATGTTGTTTGTGCCACTGGTCTGACCGAAAAGTAAAGCTAGAATTTCAACATCTAGCCCACTGAGAACGATTCTGAAGATATTAATGCAAAATATATGGGTAATCTTTTCCAAGAGTCTAGAATGCAAGTTACTCAAGGCTTTCTATTTTGAAGATAAGGTAAAAACTGTTTACTGTCTCTCTACTCAAAGAGTTTTAGAAATTGAGCCAACACTGCAGGCAAATTCAGCAGAAACACTGCAGCTGGAGTTGGCAAATCCACTGAAATCACATATATCATTTCATAATTATATTGGTGCTGCCTGTTTTTACAGCATTTAATAGCATCTGACCTTATTAATTCCCATTTTTATTATACATTCATTGACAGTAACTGTCACAGCTTCCACTTAAGAACCAGAATTTCCACAAGATTTCTTTTCTGATCAACGAACTTTGGTGATTGAGGGGGTCACCTAGCAGCTGTCAGCTTTTATTTTAATAACACAGAAGCAGAACCAGTAAATCCAAAAAGGACAGCAATAGAAATAATGATTAAGCTTTGTAGCCCAGGAAGAAGTGCTCTTGCAAAATATGACCTTTCCTTAGCTACTGTCTTTCTTTAGCCATCCTAAGAGTTCAAATGTGGCTCATAAATATATGCTAGAGACCAGTCATATCGATCCCTAATTAGATATTAATATAATTGTATTCAAATTTATCCAATTAAGAAAGCAATAGTACTGCCTGTATTACTGATAAAATATCTGCATTTTTCCGATATTCTATCCCTTCACCACAAAGGCCCCTAATTCAAACATTCTGTCTTTTTATTAGCCAGCAAACCCCAAGGTTTTTAATTTTTTTCATTAATTATTTTTTTTAACTCTGACCACATTACCTATATGATAAGGAAGGCTTGAAAAGTAAATGCGTGAAAACTGCAGGGAGGGTGGAGGAGAGTAGCAATGCACTGCCTTTTGAGAACTGAAGTTGGGATCTGGGCCACAATTTCTCTTTGATTTTGCACAGTGCTTTCAGACCTACCGTTAATATCCTTTACTTCCCAAGCCAGGTAAACCAGGGAGAACTGCATAGTACACTCAGCTCTAGAAAAGCGAGATTTCCTTGCATCACTACATTAAACACTTTGCAGCTGAGCTAAACCAAGCTGTGAACCATACAGCTGCATTCACTGAAACTCAGCCCACCGGGAGGAGTCCAAGACACAAACTGAAGGTGAAAATCTTACAGGTATGGGTAAATCTCTCACAGGCACCCATCTGGGGATACATTTTGCCAACTCTAAGTCTTGTCATTCTTGAGTCACGCTTATCAACTATATCAGGATAGCAGGATATCTTGGGTTTTACATCTGTAGGTGTATTTTTCCACCTTTGGGTCCACACGGTCAAATTGCTAGTTAGCATGACTCAAACGGGGAGGAAACTCTCCTCTTCAAAAGAGAAAATTTGCATGAAAATCAAGAGTCCCTACTAGTATGTAGCATTTACAAACAAGGACACAGCAGAGCATGACAGAATAAAGCAAAAATGACTTATCTTTCAATTTCTTACAAAACATTCAAGATAAAATCAAGGTGTAGGCAAATTTCATTATTCTCAGGTGCATCCATCATTGAGTTAAGAGATGGAAACTATCTATTTTTATTTTCCCCTTCTGTGTTTTTATGCTGTCAGCTGTCAACCTCTTTCTCCCCAGAGTAATGGGGAGTACTTCCTTTGCCCCTTGGGGCCATGGGGGACCTAAACTTTTTCAGCACCTGGTAATAGCATTCACTTCATCTTTCCTTGTATTTTGTTTTCTGATTTTTCTGCTCCCCCCACCTCAATATAATCAGTATAATATTAAGTAAATACACTAATTCTCTACTAAAAAAAAAAAAAAAAAAAAAAAAAATCCAAAAATGAAAGTACAAGAACATCATCCTTGCTCAGTGTGATAGAGCTGTATTTTATCCCTGGGCTTCTGAGTATGATGGCTCCTTCTGGATGTGAAAATACCATGGGAAGTGGAGGACCTATCAGTTGGTATATATTTCTGTACTCGAAGGTAATCAGCAAGCCTTCGCTGTCTTTCAGATCCGTTCCTTCCTTAATTATAAGGTTTTAACTAACCCTCTGACTATCCATTTCTATCTAGAGCAATATTTTTTCTGTTTGTTTTTTTTTTTTTTTTTTCTTTTTATTCTTGGTTCTAGGACAGCTCAGAACAGAGTTTGTTCACATACACACCAGTATCACTGTGACCTGTTGCGAACACAAGTTCTCAGAACTTATATTTTATATGTTTGTATGGTATTTCCATTGGTTTGGGTTTGAGGGACCCTAAGTAAAATTTAAGTTGATGTCATTTTTTCTGTCTTTTGCAACTTGAAGAATAACAACCAGTACCTCAGAGAGAGAGGTTTAGACTCTTGTGCAGCATCCTGACTGTTCTGCAAGAAGCAGCTCTTGGAAAGCCATCGCACTCCGTGCCTGTGCTCAAAGTCTGCCCAAACGCATACCAGTGCAACCATTGCTGCCTGCCTAGGGGCTGGAAATCGCAAACCATTCTGAACCATGCAAAGGAAGTACAAGAGCCATGATGGAATAAAAATAATTGCAGGAACAGAGAAGATACTATTTTCCCAAGTATTAGAACACTAGAAATACCGGTTTGACACCAAAGGAGATAAAAACTTGAAAGGTGAGAAAGTCTATCAACTTCAGGTCTATAAGCATTATGGAAATCTGACAAAATCATTTCTTATTCCAATCAATGAATAGCAGGACAAGACCAGAGTTAGGCCGAACAGCCAAAAAGCAAATTCAGTTTACAAGAACATCGCCAAAACTAATTATCCAGTTTCCACAGCATCCTGTCCAGTCACTGAGGTAATACAGAGATGTAGTACAAATGATAGTTTTTAGAAGACTTTTTGAAAAGGTACCTCATAATCTCTGAATTCAATAATTCTTCACTCTTTCTTACCTGTAGTCTATTAGCTAAAAAAATACAGTATTAAGAATCGTCAGTACTTTTGAAGTGTAATCTAATACTATCGTTTCTACTTAAAAATTTTGCACTTTTCATCCAAAACTAGAACAAATAGCCACATGCTTGTACTATTTGAAATGACTGAATGTCATTCAATACACTGAATGTGAACATGAAGGTTAACTGGTCATGGTGAGTCAAGTGAAGCATTCGCATGTTCTGCTGTTCAAAGTAAGATAAGATAAGCTTTGGCCTGTGTGATAGGAATGGCTCCTGTAAAAAGCCTTACAACGCTGATATAGTTTCTTTCCAAAAGACCTCTGTGTTCCTATTTGTACACAAATTTAAAAACCAGTAGCATCAAGACATGTATGCAGAGTGATTATTGCTAACTTCTGAGTACATATATTCACAGGGAATATTATAAAATGTACTTCATTTTCAGTGACACCATGTGAGCCCCACCAGTGTTTAATTCATTTTATGTATAATAATACAATTACTAGGACCTGGTGCAAATAAGTAAAAAGACAGGGGCTCAGCTACAAAGAACCTATAAAGATAATTTATTGTGGCAGAAAAAGGGATAAAGATGGACAGTAACAAAACCAGAACACTTTAAAATAATAGCATAAACGTTGCTGGCATCATATTGTTGGGTTTCATTGCTATTCTTGTTTTACTGTCATTACTGCAAATAAATATTTATTGTGAGATAACAGACGTCCTCTAGACTTTTAGACAAAAATTTGCCTTTGGGACATACTTGAGGGAGTGGACGAAAAAGACTGAAATTATATTTGAATCTTCAAACATTCTTCTAGATATTTTAAAATAAAGTTTCTCCAAAAAAAGACAACGTGCCAGACTCATGCCTATACTGTTAGAGTGAACACGCTTGGTACCATTCTCTGGCACTGAAGCCAACTGAATAAAATGACCTTTGTACATATGTTTACTCTCTTTTACCCTTAAAAGAAAGCAGCTACCTCCACACTGTCCATCAGGAATGGTCCCAGGCCTGTGCTAAACACCAACCTGTATCTGGGAATTGCAGTGAGAAAATCTAGGTGGCAAGGACCAAATCCTTGCCAGGAACCATTATAAGGATTTCATAGTAGAAAAGACTGTGGTTTTGTGGTCATGTAATAGTCCCTTGAAATGTTCAATTCAGTAATATAGAGATTGTCCCTACCACTTCTCAGTATGAAAGCAGCCTGCTTTTCCAAATCTGCCATTATTGCATCTTCTCTTCAACCAGCCTGCAATTCTGGATTCACACCGCAGGATGAATATTATGGAAGGACAGAAACGGTTTACCTTTGAAACGTGGGATTATAAACTCCTATTCTGCTGCGCTTTTTGAATATTTACAGAATTGCCAGAGAGAATATGATCCTTTCTAAGCAGTAATTCAACATCCACAACTTTTTCCAAGAAGGCAAGTGAGAGTTTGGATGTGCGTAAACAGCTGATATTCCCATGCTGTTTTTCACAAGTGAAATAATACGTAGGCCAGAGCATGACTGCTTGGTATATCAGTCAAGGATTAGAACATGCAGAAAGGAGGAATGTGTGTTGAGCACATGAGGCTGCTAACTGAACATCTCTTGGACAAGATGGTGCTCTTTCTTTGCTGTAGCATTTGAGAATGTAAGTCAGCCAAAACCCCAAAACTGAATTGGGGATGGGGGAAGAGAGTTTGCCTTCAGCCAGATGCAGTGACATATATATTTTTGTCTTTTCACATTAATTCAAAATTTCTAACAACAATAACAAAAATGGTGTTGTGGTATTAATAACTTATCACCATGCAGAAACAAATTCTAGCATATGAAATACAAATACTGAACCCATGACACCTACGCCGATAAACTTGAAAAATCAGACTATTTCTCTTTCTGCTTTTTAATTACCTGGAGACAGCATGCAATATTTTGTATTTTATAAATCATGTAAATAACATAAATTATAAAAATACAACTATTTTGTGAAGTTATAGTTTTAAAATTGAATATGTTTTGCTGATGAACTTTATGGATATACTTCGACAAAGTTCATGATTCCTTCAACTGAAAAATAACAAGCGTACACCCCTTGCTGGCAGACATGATTTTTCTCTGAAGAAAGCCTGAAAGACTTATCAGCAAAACAACCCTGCGAGCACTACCAGAACATGACAGAAGGTACTGTACAGAAGGTAAGATAAAAGTTTTTTATGAAACTTAAAAGAATTTACCTTGACAAGAAGTCTGTGAAAGAGAGACGTATTGGATATCCATGTCGTATGATTTTGACCATGTCTAGGACACCAATATACTGCAGCTGAGCAGACACATAAAAATTGTCAAAAGTATCTGGCAACTTGGAGTTATTAGGCTTTATACAATGAACAGAATGTGGCGTGCAGTTCTGCAGCTTCCCAATAATATCTGTGAGCGATTTCTGTAAGAAAAAAAAATCAAACAGTTATCAATCATTATTGTG
Source organism: Fratercula arctica (assembly GCA_947846985.1). Taxonomy (NCBI): domain Eukaryota; kingdom Metazoa; phylum Chordata; class Aves; order Charadriiformes; family Alcidae; genus Fratercula; species Fratercula arctica. The sequence continues at coordinate 58,118,987 of CANTUZ010000001.1, read as the reverse complement.
CAGCAAAGAAATTGCTCAACATGTATGCTCTTCCTAAGTTGGCCATGCAAGAGGCTTTCTCAAGCATAGGATTTTTCTGTCTTCCATTGCAATGTGTAGAGACTAATCCTGCCTTTAAAATGTTTTTAGTTGGTTTTTTTTCCCAGTAAATTTCTGTCCAGAAGATGTTTACTCACCCTGAGCTGTATTGCCACAGTGATTGGGCCGCCTCGTTCCAGTCTCTGAAGAAATGAGGATGTTCCTTTCTTTTTCAACAGCTGTGGGGGAGAAAAGCACACAAATAATAACTTTATCTCAAGATGGACAGTAAACCTTCATTTTCATCGTAACACAGTTTACTAAAAAAGGCAAACATTTATACAAATAGTATCTCATAGGCAATGATTTCAGTTTCAGAAAGGATTGAGAAAGTGGATAAATACCCTCAAGTATCTGCAGAGCCATGACTGGCAAGAAAGTTTTGATTTCAAAAGCAGATGTATACCATTGGAATGATAAAATACCTTTTCCAAATAACTGATCTGGAACTTTATTTCAGAAGCAGGACTTGTGCAGTTAGCATCTGATAAGTTTGCCTATACGTAGCATAATTCTGTAATAGTCTCAAAAGGTTTTTTACGTCTTTGGCAGGTGCTTAAGTGAGTAAATGTAAGCACACATCATTAAAAAAAATCTTGAAGGTGAAACAATAATATTAATATTTAAAAAGCCTTCTCCTATCTTCCTGCACATGTGAATGCAGTTAACCTTTTTTCTTTTATTTTTTAACCCATTTTTACCCATTAGAGACATACATTATCAATACCTTCCTATTAGAACCAATGTTACCCTATACATCAGAGTTGTAAGTGGGGAACAAATTTATTTTTTATTGTTCTACTTTCTATCTTTGAGACTAAAATGGTAATAATCATCCTAAAAGTGGTCCCAGAAATTCGGGGGTTATGTTAAACTTTCTACAGGAAGGCTGGCAAAATTATCACATTCCAGAATTTGGCCAAGCTCTTAGATTCAAACCTCTGTATCAATGACAGCCTTTTCACCTCTGACTTTTCCATTGCCTTTCTCCAGTCCACTTACCCCATAAAACTCTTGATAGGAAGTCAGCATGTTCTGGCTTACTGTCTTTTTCCAGGTGCATCAAAAAAGTGTACATTTCCTCAGCGTGGCCCACTCAAGCCAAATTCCATCAAAAATATCGCAGTGCAAGCTATTCTCTACTCACTATGCTAAACTTTGGAGCTCTTTTTTATTTCAAACCTCATTTACTAGGATGCAATAAGATTTTAAAAGCTAATTCATCCCCAACTTCACAACAAAAAGAAGTAAAAGATATCTGCTTGCTCCAGGTCTTCTCATAAAAAGAACCACTAGCATGACAATGACACTTCTCAGTTAAAGTTTACAAAATGATTCAGTCATATAACTAAAATAGAGTTTTCTCCACTTGATAGATAATGCACTCACCCCTTTCTACCAACAGATTAAGTCACTAGTTCAAGACCATTTCCGGAGCTAGTGGAACAGCCAGGAACAATGCTTTGGATGCTAAAGTTCCTGCCTGCTGTCCTGTGTTGCATACTTCTTCCCATGGGAAAGAAGTGTTTGGTTCAGAATGAGGGAGAGAAAAGAAAGAAAACAAGGCAAAGACAAAAAATGAATTTAATTCAAACTCTACAAACTTGGATATCTTCAGCTATGGGCTAAGGAACAAGACTACATCACTGAAGCCGTACTTCTTTATTACCCTCTAATAATACAGCTTTATGTTGGAAAACCTTGCACTTCTAATCTATGGGGAAAAAAAATACATATATGTAACTCTGCAATCTCTGTTATGAACCTAAAACCTCCTCCTCCTCACTTCACCCACAGAATATTTCAAATTTTTAACCAGAAGACATACCAAAAGCTTTGCAATAGATGAGTTCTTCAACTCACAGACAATGAAGCACAGTGGTCATAAACAGAAACAACATACAGCCAATGGAAAGAAAAGACTTCTGTTTGTGATGTGCATTCATGTGACCAGACTTCTGCTGTATGATCTCTGAAACCCACTGATTCTTCTAAAGGAATCGAGGGGAAGGTAACAGGGCCAAAGTAGGCCAACTACGAAAAGATTACAGAAAAACAAGGAAGCAGGAGCTGATGTGAGCAAAAGAAATTAGTGAGAGTATCAATGAAGATATATCCTATTTTATTTGAAAAGGGGGCACAGTCTTCATAAGTGACAGAGACCTGAGCTGGCATCCCCAAATTCCTGTGACTCCTTATGCGCTCCAAAATTCTGGCCAGCTATTAGATCTGTTCATGTCTATCTTAGGATGGATGCACTGTTCTCTTGGACCTTACTGCAAGTAGAGTGGTGAAATCAAAGAGGTAGACCATTCTTATCTGTGACAACATGCACAAAATCAAAGAAAGAGTCATTTATGAAAAGGTAAACAGGTAGATACATAGCCATACAAAGAGAAATCCATAATTATATAACCTAGCAAGTCACTAGCACTGCAGACGACAAGCTGAAAGGGGAGAGGAATCACAACAAACTCATATCTGACCTCTGAAAGTGTCTACTTCTCTTCTCTGGATATGGTGGAGTCTAAATGACTACCCTCAGGATAAACTCCAATAAAAATGCAGTGGCTATGATTTTCCAACATACAGTCATTTTAATTCTAAGCTGGTAAGAAAATGACACCTACATTGCATTTCCAATTACAGTAACAACAAAACAACAAAACCAACATTATTCCAGCCCATGACAGTGGATTTTCAAGGCTATACTGGAACAGGGAAGAAATTATTTGGGACAGCACAGTTATAGATGTGGGTTTGATCCACAAAATATTTTAAGCACTTACCTACTTCCAGCTCCTGCGTCAGGTGCCTATTCGAAAATAACAAGTGTCTCTTTTTTGCCACTGGAACAGCTCAGATACCTAAAGTTCTGCTTCCGTCCTGCAGGGCAGCACAGCACCTTGCTCAAATTAGGCCAACTTAGTATCTACAAACTAGGTGGTGTTCTGTCTCACCTGCACAGCTCTTCTCAAAGCCTACCTTTGAGAAGCCAAGCCATCCTTGTCTCTGTGGGCAGATGAAGGATGAAGTTCTTCCCACCTTCCACCTAATACCTAAAAGTTTAGAGCATTTTCACTGAATCTGGAATTTCTGACTTATTTTATCATGCTTCCCAAAGGAATTTGAATATATCTTCTATCTCTCAAGAGAGTAACTCCAGGTTAAAAACTATTCTGGACTGGTCAAAAACCTCATAGTTTCAGAGATCCCAGCTGTGTAGCGTTTCCCACTGGCTTGATTAGGCTTCTAACTTAGACGTGCTTTTCATACTTCCTTCCATGTATGGGACTAGGATCTTTTTCACAGCTTTAGGAAGCTTCCTCTAGGAAACTGTTACTATAGTGGAAAGGCACCTAAAGGCACCTTGTGATGCCTCAGCTGTTTGCTAAATATAGCCTTAAACCAACACCGTTCACTTCAACTTAAGTTTTTCCACTGAGTTTACTGACAAGAACAGTAGACGGGAATTATGCCACTATCAGCAGGGGGGCTATTAAGGAAAGTCCCATTGCTATTCTGTGGATGTACTTGCATAAAGCCTTCCACAATGACACATGAGAGCAGGCTCCTTAATCCCATGACAGAATCAATTTTATGCAGCTGTAAGCCAAAAATAGAGTCGTAAGATTCAAGAAGCCTGGAGAGGCAGCTGATGTATTGTGAGAACTGCTTGCTTCTTTTCTAGAAGGAGGAATTCCAAAGCTCTGTCAAGAATGGACTCAGCAAATCATGTTATTTCTCCTCAAAGGAGACATGTTCCATGTGACGTGAACAATTAATTTTCTGATAGCCTCCCAAGTTTCCCCCCGCTGTTTTGGTTTTGGTGTTTGGGTTTTTTTAACTTCTTTGGCTGACAGCTAGCAAAAGAGACAAGTTCAGAAATCGGAGAGCTTGATTTGATTTCAAATTGACTGGGAAAATTTACATGCAAGTAACCATTTAAAATAACAATGTTTGCCAAAATGTACAGGGTTTACCTTCATACAAAACCACACAAACTATCTTTTGCAAATGAGAAATCTTCTCAGATTAACACAATAAAGGCTCTGAGGTTTAATTTTTGTGCTTCCTGTGTCTTAATTCACCTAACTGTTCATCATAAAGTCACCCAAGGAGATAAAACAAAGAAGTGTTCCTATATAGCCAAAAATCAGTGAGATTGCAACCCCTGCTAAGCCCTGGAACCAGAAAATCATGGAATGATTCAGGCTTGAAGGGATGTCATCACCTTGCCCAACCTTCTGCTCAGAGAGTCCAAGAAACAGGTTTTTGAATCAGCATTATTAGAGTTAGTAAATTATAACCTGTTAGTTCTCACTATTGCTTTAGTGCTGATATTAAGTACTAAATTATTTTAATAGTTTAATGACTACAGAGAATGAAGCAGAGAACAAAGACCTTTCAGAAATGACAGAGTAACTGAGAAAAATCTTCAAGGAGCAAAGAGCAGAAAGAATCCTAAATTGTTACCTTGCTGAGCTCAATATATTTCTTTGCTTCTCCACTTGCACAGGCTGCAGATGGTTTTTTACTCAGCAAAGCCGCTTTACACCCTTTGATTTTAAGTGAATGATATGGAGGAACAAGTGATCCAGTTTGTGTCAGCTTGGACTGGAACAATTGATTGATGACTACATTTTCACTGGCTGGGAAAAAAAGAAGAAATTAATGCATGAAGATAAAATACAAGTTAGAAAATTATATATATATATGGTATTTGGAAGTAAAAAAAGGAGTTAGAATTAAATGATTAAACTTAAAACAAGTGGACAAAACAATAAGCTATTATATAATGTTAGTTATCAAAGAGCACTTAATATCTAAGGATGTTAGCCATCAGTAACACTATTTTTAAATATATTCAGGTCCTGTTTTGAACGAAACAGGGCAAGCCCCCAAATGTTTCTGTGTTGTCTAAACCTAATTACTTATGTGATAATCACTACTGAATTTTCTTCCACTACAGACTCCCAATGTATCCATCTATTAAAGTAGTATAAGAGATGCATTCTGCACAACATTTATCTAACATGCAGTATTTAGAAATGATCAGGGCACTTGACAGAAATAAATTACAGAAACTCACTGCACCAAAGAAAAAGAATTATATAAAACACAACATAGGAAAAGATAAAAAAAAAAACAAAACCAAAAAAAAAAGGTCAAGGCGAAGGGCAGAACTGTAGCAAGTTGGGTTCATATTTCTCTACATCAAGACTACAACTTCCAAACATTTACAGAAAAATGACAATGCCATACAGAAGTTTGATGCAGTGGTGATAATTAGTACAAAACAAATACACTTCCAAGATGTGTTTTTAAAAATAAAAATCTGAGTTTTAAGACAGATAGGAAACTTTATACTAATTTCAGTCAAATTATCCTTTATGCATTTATGGTCATGGACTTATTAAGATGAACATGGTGATTACACGCTGCTTATACTGTCACAGCACCAACAAGCAATAAAAATCTGTTGTGTGCTATATCCTTAACCATCATTAATTTTGATTAATTTTTTATAACTGGCATTATTAGAAACTGGAATTATGATCACACCCATCATGTGAATAAAACAAACAAAAAACCAGAAAGATGAATGGGATAAGCATCATAAATAATGTCATTACATTTAGCATAGCAGGTAGAAATCCTCAGTTTGCTCTTTATTAGCTGTCTAAAGGTATTTTACTAGATGCTTAAATGCAATAGATTTGCTTCCCTTTTTCTGTGGAGATTACTATTCCTTACTTAACAGGAATAATAAAATTATGAGGAAGACAGTAAAGCAGATACTTGAAACAATTTCAGCACAATCAGCTGACATAATAAACCTCCATATTTTTAAAATATGGATAAATGTAATAAGTAGCATTAGGAAAGGCATTAAAGTTATGTCCTTCAAATTAAAAAGATAAAACCTATAGCAATAATCTCTCCTGATTTATTTGTGGGACAGGTACGTTCCCCGTTCTTACACATATATGCAAATTACTTTAATGTTGTTAGCATATTTTAAAGGTTTTGATTACAGAAATTAAATTCAATGAAAATCAAAGGAAGCATGCGCTTTAAGTATACCTCTACATAATTTATGAAACTGACCCTAAAGGAAATACATCACTGATAATCAATAGGTTTTAAGCCTAAATCACTTAAAATAGAAGGAACGTAGCCCTTAAATGACTTACATGTTTGTAAATATTCTGCCTTTAGAATTTTTCCCTTAGTTATGTTTGTTATTATGACTTCTTAATTACATATACACACACTCTCAGCATATCAAACATTTTACATCCAGTCCAATCCTCTGTTCTTCCCTTTTAACAGTTGCATAGCCAATTACACAAAATAGCAATGGAAGTGCAAAAGGAGACTATGGGAGCGAATGGAAGAATGCTCTCTCTTGTAGAACACACTGGAAGTTGCCATACCTTCTCATACTCTTTGGCAGATTATCATGCAAATTCCAAGTAGTGAAAACTGGAATGTCTCTAAAACTATAATCAATACAATTATATTCAAGATCAATTCTTCCATTTCTTTCTTCACCCTTAATGTACACTGTTTGCCTTTAAAATGCATCAATTATTTTACTAGTGAGTTTAGCTAATTCCACGGTAAAATTGCTGAAAAACTACATTGTAACAGCGGGGCTGATTTGGAAGACAAATGTGACCTCCAAAAGACCCCTATTTCTACGGAAAGAAATATAAGCATATAATATGTGAAGTGAAAGACTCTGCAGTGGTTGGAGAAAAGACAAATAACATCTCAGGATACACTGACATTTCCCTGAGAAAAATGTTTTGCTTTTCTTCACAGAAACAGTAAATGATAGAGGTTTTAAATAATCTAATTATGAATCATTAATTAATAAACTGGGATGCATTATTATTAGGCATAATTACACAATATGTACATGGAAAGGTATTTAATTTTGTATTTCAATGGACATTTGTATCTATTCACTGAAAAACATAAGAACGCCCACAAGTTCCTGCTTTTAGAAAGGTACTCAAGCAGTGAAGTGCATCCCACTGCAGTCTCTATGATTTTGGGAGCCTTATTTCCTCTCCCTATTTTCTGGGGTTTATTTTTGTTTTAATTCATACTCAATGATTTCCTCAAGTCATACTCATCTATCACACTATACCTTCTTGTTCTTTACAGTACATCACATGATGAAGATGCTTTATGTTTGTGAATTCTAAAAGCTTTTTAAATTAGAGCACATTTCAAACAACGTGTACATACTTCAGAAAGATGAGGGTAACTTTTTTTTTGCTGGAAATAAAATATATATAAATTTCTCTTAAAACTAAAATTAAAATTAAAGTCATAATATCTTGATTATTAACAACAACAGCAACCACAAAACCATTTACTTACTTTTCATTACAAATATGAGATTTTGTGAAAGGCAATCTTTATTTTTTTCTGTCGCACCAGCGATTTCGTAAGTAACCTATAATAAAATATTGTGACATCATTAGTAACGACCAATGCATCTTTTAAAAATCTTACAGCAGTAGAAATGGAACTTTGGGGTTTTTCCACTCAACAGTTAAAGGCTGGCACCAAGTAGAGTCTTTTGTTCCTTTCTTAGTGCCAACAATACTAACCAGAAGAACTGGTTGTTGAACATTGTGTGTCTCTGCAAGCATACAGAAATTTCATCAGACTCATTCTAAAACATTTCCACAATGCAAGACTTTGAATCAAAAGTGTAATGTAGAGTAGAAGACAGTGACCTAAATATTAGTTTCCCTGCAGGTTGGGTGAGTTGCTCCCAGATCACAGATCTCCTTGTCAAGGAGAAACTGTCCACACTGACCATGACAAAACACTCATGGAGCAATTCGAGTCCCGGCTCACACTCAAGGAAAGTTCCAGCCATTTATACATCCTTTGGAGGCAAGTTCAGTCTACAGGTTATGTATAAATCCCATTTACCTTTCTAATAGCTAGGCACATAAGGATTTTGGATCACCTTAGTTGCCTGATGTCATAATTTCAAGAACAGACAATTGGATTGTCACTCCATCTGTCATCTAACGGCAGATAAACTCTAACACATGTGGTGGGCACTCTGAGAAGTGAGCAAAACGCAATGCTCTCACCAGTGTTCCTTACGGCACATCCAAAAGGAGGAAATACGACCAAACCCATCCCAGCAGACACTGTGTTGAAAAGCAACACTAAGAACAAAAAGCGGTCACTGAGCCCGCGTTGGATTTTTTTTTTACCTTTTATGGGGATGGAAGACAAACAACTAGTTAATTTACAGGCTTTAGATATAAACAGCTCTGCCTTGCACAGTAGTAGAACCCAAAGGGAATTTTTAAGTTAAAAAGGAAGAAAATCATAGATTGTAGTACCTTCAGGGTTAGGCGGACATTTAATGGGAACTTCTTACAATACAGTTTGGTTTTGTTTACCTTGGTACCACGTTTCTATCTAAAGCCTTTTTAAAGTTTTTTATTGGATCTCTATCCTAAGCGCCTTAGATATTTGCAGAAATTTTATCCTTGTATATTTAATAAAGCTGTAAATATATAATTAAGATTAGTAATACTAATCAGTGCATTAATTTTGTTTTCCATTGAGTCATTTGACAATTAAGTAATGTTACCTTACTCATGAAAGAGATTATATGACTTCGATATGTATAATCTGGTATAGTTAGTAATTGTCAAATGATGTAATTAGTGTGGCATCTGACACAGAAAAGGTATAACAATAGAATTACCTTCTTTTCCATGACAGATGCAACATTATATAATTTTCTAATCGCATCTCCTAAGAACATACAACATAGTTAGCAAATTATTAGAATAATTTAAGTATACTATTAAATGCTTTTAGTGTACTTAAAGTAAATGTTCTACCATACTGGCCCATAAAAGATAATTAACAGAACTTATTTGGCAAATCTATAATGCCAGTTCCTAATTGAGTGTCTTAGGCTTTGAGTAAATTAGAAGAAGAGAGTGAATATTGGTGGGAAGAGTAGGCAAGTACAGCAGTGGGAGATACTATATTATGATTAAGTGCCTAGATTGGAACAGGGAGAAGCTTCAGCACTGGTGCTGGTACAATACATCACCAGCTTCTAGAACTATACTCGTAAGACATTTCTCATATCACATAAAATACATAAAAGTTAGCAGGATTCCCCTTTATGAAGAAATTGCTAACTCTCTAACAGTCTTCCCATAGACTTGATAAATTAATTCACTGCCGAAAGACACGAAAACTGACTCAGTGAAATGGCACTCTAGGGTTCCATATTCATTGCCAGTCCCACAAAAGAGAAAAAGGAAGAAGTGCTCTTCTAGCTGCCAACTTTGCTAATTTAATCCTGCCCTCATCAGAGATGCCAACCTACATAGCACTTTGCTTAAAGCACATATATTTCCCTCAATTTTCTTGCACTGAGTTTCTTAAGTAAACCTGGCCAAAATTCTGCACTGACTGGCACTCAAGCACAGTGGATAGTTATTCTGAGGAGACAAAAACCAAACAAATATGATTCAGACAGGAAATGTGCACGTGCTTAGATCATGGTTCTGGTATTATAAAACATACTCCTTATTCTCACTTCTATTTATTGCAACTGTTTGCTCTATCTTGCTTTACATGATGAACTCTTTGGGGTAGACTGTATGTAAACCTACGTGCCTGTGTTCAGCAAAGGAAATAAGATCTTTAGATACCATCTGAACTAGCTGAAATATTTTTATTAAAAAAGAAAATAGTGTGCAGTTCCACACTGCATTTTATTTCATTAGAACAGATTAAAACAAGAGAGGGACTGGATTTGCTTTCCTTCTTGATTTAAATTCAGAAAGAAAGAGAGCTTAACCTAAGCACAGTGGTAGTGGGGCAGGCCAAATGTTCATCTAGGCCTGGATATTTAAGGAAAAATATTGAGGAATACATCCACTCTCCCTCCCACCAGTTCTCCTCTCAGCTTCCAGGGTTCTGCCCACTAGGGAGCTCTCGACCTGCAGGCTGTATCTCATCTTTGTGTTTAATATCTCTGGACTGACATTTCCTCCATGAGTCTCCATTATTAATTATTAACATTTTCAGCATCTATAAAACTCTGTGGCAAGGAGTTTCACTAGTTACTAGCTATGTGAAAAAAATACTTAATTTTATTTGTTTTGAACCTGTTTTCTGGTCACTTAAGTGGACATAGCTGGTTTTAATATCACAAGAACTAGAAGATACAACTAAGAGGTAAAAAAAACCACCACCAGGAAAACAGGAGGCTCACACACCAAATGTGCACAGAGCTAACTCTGAGAACCGCACGTTCCTCCTATCTTCTTACATACTCTTGACTCTTTGATTCATTAATCATCGTGCCACCACTCCATTGTACATCTTCTCTCAGAAATTTCTATTCTCAATTGAAGTATCCCCTCTTGTAATGGCTGAATTTTGTAAAGGGACTTTATCTAAGTTTGTTAGATTTCCCACTATGCTTTATCAACAGGGCCACCATTACACATAATTTTCATCAATTCCTTCAAATATTTTTGTTTTGTAAATAGTTCTCATATCTTCTGATAGGCCAAAAGTACTCATGGTTAATGGCAGATCCATCAGGAACCTGAAACAAGCTAGGAAATTGCCACCTGGAATGTTAACGTTGATTTGGCTTAGTTAAAAGGGAAAATTTTACTGTTTTAGTAACAACATGTAACTCAGAAACTCAGCTTTGCATGTGTTGTTAAATTTAGTTAACAAGAAAATAAGCAGTTTGTATAGTTAAAAGACCAATTTTTGAGAACATGTCCAAGGACAATTTCAATGTGCAGTGGGTCACTTGTAGTTATTTTTCTGCCAGTACTTCAATGTGAGTGGTATCATTTAAAAGCTTGAATGTGCCATTTTTTTCAGGATCACTGGCCTTCTCACCCTCCCAAAACAAGTCTTGTTTACCAATGAGTGAAGCAAATAATTTTATATAGTCTGTAAAGTCTTATTCTAACACTGTGACAGAAATAGTAGCATATTGAAACCAGCAAATATTTAGAAACAAAATAGAAGGGTGGGGGAAAGAGTTCTATTATATTCTTCTGTAAGTCCAAAATCAAGTCTTCTTAAAGAAAGAAAGAGAGAAAGGGAGAGAAAGCATGACTATCTTGTCTGCGTGAAAAAGAGAATCTTTGTCAAGTAACCTTTACAGGCTTTGGTATAGCTTAGACTAGACTGATTTGATTGTTATGTCTGGGGATTCAGCCTGGGGAAAAAATAAGAGAAAATGAAAGCATCCTTATTGATTAATCCATCTCCTTTTGTCTTTTGATTTAAAGGTTCAGTTTCAGAGTCTGCCTGGGATATATAAGGCATTTCAGAGAAGACTGCCTTGCTGAAGGTGAGCTGACAGCTGAGAGGTATTTTTGAAATGCACATAGCTGAGAAATGGAAGAGACATTGATCTGCACTTAAAGGACATTATGTGCACTGGTTTATAGAGCAAAGAAGCTGCTTTTAATCTGATCGGTTTATTACAGCACTATAAGTCAAAACAGTGGCAAGGCAAACAACGGCAAGGAGCATATCTGATTTGTAAATTCACGTATATATTTAAACTGCAGAAAGCTTAAATTGTAATGACATATTATTCAGATTACATGAACAATGGGCTAATAGCTCATTATCTCGAACAGCAGTATGTTGAATACCACTATAATGGTAAAGCTGTGTCTCTTGGCATTGTGCTAAGACAATATATTTCTGATTTACTTATTGATATGTTAATTCTTCCATAAAATTAAAAAAAAGAACTTTGAGTCCTCAAGAAAGTTCAGTGATGGAATGTTATTCTTCAAAAATCACGACTATCAGTGAGGCTGACAGTTCAGAGATGTAATTCATGTGAAGCCCTTCGTTACATGAGAGCCTACTATGTAAATATTAATGTTATCAATAAAAGTGCCTAGAAATTCAGTATTACACATGCTTAGTATGGTTTCAGTTGATGGACAGATGCATTGGTCAACTGCACCCAGATCCTCAAGGCAAGCTTGCAGCGTGCAGCATGGTATCGGCGTGCCTCTGCTCTCACAGTGCTGCCAGGCAGACAGCTGAGAATATCCACATTCATGTTGGGCATCAGAAACAAAGCAATGCCCCAGATAAACAGAATTTTTCCAGAAGAGATCAGACTGCCACTGTTCAGGGAAATGTGTTAAACAACCTTTAGTAAAGCCTTCCACTAGGATTTTTTTTTTTTTTTTTAGTCATACAAAACCTAAATCATTCTTTTCTACCTTCTGCTTGAACAGAACAGATAAGCTTTTTGTCTTACAGCACTCAGATACCAAGACATTAAATAGCTCTTAGAAGAGACTCATAATGTGTCAAGGCATTGTAGGATTCTGTTCAGCTGCAAAATTAAAACTGGGAGATAAAGTAAGATACTTGATATGATCAAGTACTAATGTTCACAGTGGCCTTCGCTGAGCGTATGTTCATATAGTTAACAACTGTATCATATTGCTCATGCAGAAAAAGACAGATTCAGTGCCGTGCAGGCATAATAGTAAAATTCAAGAAAAATGAATAAAAAGTTGTTTTCTTTCTTCCACAGGATCATGTTGTCACATTTGTGTAATACAGCATTCTCTCCCAGCTCCCACTGAAAAATCTCACCCGTGCTGATTTCTTCTATGTGCAGAAGCTTACTTGTGCATATTGTTTTCCTCTTTTATTGCACTTTCTTCATTCCAAAACAGTAAAGAAAGTAGAGAAAAAATCAAAGGTCTCTCAGAATGATATTGTACATATAGATTTTCTTAAAGCATTGTTTTCACCAGAAATTCAAGTATGGATTCCATATTCTTTAGGATTTTTCCCCTTACACATTATTCTGAGCCTCTTCTTCCCATATGCCTTCTTAGCCTTGCTTTGACCTCATGTTTCAGTTTTTCATTTCTGACCCATTTTCTCTTTTCTCTCAGTACTGCCTTTTCTGGAATGGTCTAAGGCTAACCAGGATTGGAACAACAATACGGTATGTGTAGTCCTAGAAAAAGCTACTGAGCATAAATATAAGGGAATGGGCAATACCCGGCAATGAATGACTACAATCAATCGAAAAGACTTGATATTGTAAGAAAATATAATTTTTCTATGGCTATCCCAACACAAAACATTAAGATATGAACATGTTAGAGGTCTTTAAGACTGCATGGACACATCTGTATCAGCTGTAATTCTCTCATAATATAGAGCAAGAGATATCAGTTTTGTTCACAAAAGGCTGTCTGTCAATTTCAACTAAATATATAGAAGAGGTCTCTTCACTGAGATGCTGCATTTTCCAGTATAACTGCACTTAAGAGTTGCTAAAATAGCTACTGTAAGTGCCTGAGTAAAGATATGAACCTGATTCTATCCGGATTTCGAGCTACATACGTAACCTACTGATGAGAAGGAGCCCAAATTATAAAAGGTCCATATGAGATTCATACCAGGGCAAACATAGAATATTAGCTTTTTTTGCTCTAGATGACTGGGAGTAGCAACTGTTTCACATTGGCTGTGAACTACACTGCAGTTAACAACTTTTGTTACCTAGAGAGATCAGGATCTCTGCCTTCACCCTCCGTTTAACACAGAGCCTGCATTCAGTGCGACTTCCTCCACAAACACCAGCCTAAACACATCACCCGCATATAAAGGATTAAGCCTAGAAGTGAAAAATTTCATGTTCAATTACCTGCCACATTTTACTGGTAATTCTTTTTCTACCCTCTGGGTCCAATTCATCTTTCAGTTATGCTCAGGGAAATAATGGGAAGCTCTACTAAGTTAAAGGAGTTACAATCAGTGAAAAATTGTGGTAAGTGAGAATAAAATCAAGTCTTGTTATGATTTTGGGGATCTCTGAAGGTAATGACCCAGAGAAAGATTGCTTTATACTTCCCTTACTTTAGACTTATTTAATTGATATCAGACTATAAAAATGGCTCTCAAAGCCTGCCAAACCATACTGTTACTTTATAAATGAAATTCTGATTTTTGAGTGCCAATAAAACCTGACATATTTAAAAGCCTGATCCTTTAACAATTTTCTTAAAGCATAAATCACAAATGACATTTATAAAAAGCTACTAAATGTGCTAAGTAATAGCACAATCTGAAGAACAGCATCAGCAGTTTTAAAATCACAGTTTCTATTTTTCAACTTGTCAACTTATGAAGACATACTAGTCTCAAAATAGACTCAATTTGTATAATTATTTAGTAGAGTAATGCTATCATCAGATTTTATGTAAATAAACATCATAAATCACTGGAAATTTCAATCTATGATAGCTAGATAACAATTCCATGGGATATCAAAAATGCAAGCGTCTTTAAGGATTTTGTTCAATCAGTATTGAAGTAAGGAGAGTTAAAGACTTGCACGGGAACTTCTCTGTTCGGCAGCGACAAGCATTTTACTGCCATACAGATGCAAAGAACAACCTGACTGTCTGGAATATTTCCTTGGCCAATGTAAATCAAAGGATCTCCATTGACTTCAAAAGTATGTGTGAATTTACATTACGTGGAGAGCTGTCTATTTGTTCACACTTTTAGATTAAATGTCATTACTATTATTAGGAAAAGGTCAAATCAAGTGTCTATGTTACAAAAAAGAAAAAAAAAATAAACAACCATGCAAGGATAAAATACACATTAATGAAAAGTGTGCTCCTTACCACTCACAGTTTAACTTTCAGAACCGGGCACCTGAAACTTTGATCTTAACACATGTTCCTACTGAGTGCTTCTTCAGAGAGTACGACAAACATTTTTTTAATTTTAAAGAAATTTTCTGGTTAAAGAAATTGTTCTGGTTGCGATTTTAATGCAGATGCCTTGTTGCTGCTTTCACGTCAGTTTTTTTGGTGTGTGGAACCTTTTAAAGCCATTGTGATAAATTCGTATAATCACAGCAGAACTCCATGAAAAAAAATATTTACCTAACAAGTATAGAACAGATTTATAAACAAATGTAGACATCCGGAGTCCACAGTCAATTCTTAACTCTATCACTTTAAGTGCTAATAAGTTTCATAAAATCTTCCTTGTGCTGCTATCTAACCACTGCCTGCCCTCATTCCTACTGAAAAGTCCCAATAGTGAAGGTATTGAAACCACTTAACTTTGGCAAATAATTTGAGTCTAAGTGGAAGGCCTTATGATGAAAGAAGAGCCTCCAGGGAGTTATTCAGAGTATTTAGGTTAGGAATTTAAGCACTGCCCAAATAGTCTTAATCCTTTCCATAATGACCACATTTCTATCATTGGACAGGGACAAATTTGCCTGCATCAGAACACTACTCAATGCTTCCATTGACTTCATTTCCAAATGAGGAGCCACAAAATAGCCCTTTCCCCATTTCTATTGCTGTAAAGGACCCTGATCTGGTTAAAGAAGCCTAAGCATGCACAGTCCAACCTTTCGTCAGTTCTGGAGAGCTCAGGGCGTATAATGTCACCTTGAGATATGACAGAGACAGCAAGTCTTTTTTTGGTGACTTGGAGACAAGTCTTGAACATGCCTCATAGGAGTACCTACTACCAATAGTCGGCTGACTGTGTGTAAATCTGTTCCACCTAAAATATTCGTCATTGCAGAAACTGTGTCATCCAGTACCTTTAGCAGCATGGATAAGAATTATTTTTCTGGTTTTCTAACCCTATCAAGCACATAGAACTTCCTTCTGTATCTAAACTGATTTTCTAGCAGATAAACTCCCTGCATTTGCTACTCAGAAAATCACGTGAGGGAAGGTTGCTCTAATTACCTCTCACAATAAGCAGTGGCAAAGCTATTACATTTGTTTCAGAATTATAACATGCATTCTAATCAAAAGACTTTGTCATAGCTGGCCAATGTCTTGCTCATCGAACTCTCTGTTCATCTGACATGTTCATCTGAACTCATCTCTTCTGTCTGTTGCTTAGGTAAAGAGAGGAGGGTCCAGGTGTCATTTGTCTGGTTATCCTGAAGCACCTGGAGTTTGCACGTGTCTTCCATGGAGGATTCTGAAATTATTAGGTACATATCACATGCTGCCACTAAATCCTGAAAAAGCCAGGTTCTTCCTGACAGCAGACTCTACCGAGACCTCAAGTTAAAAGTGACCTACTACGTAAAGTCATCAACTAATCACAGAACCACAGAATTTTCAGAGTTGGAAGGGACCTCTAGAGATCTAGTCCAACTCCCCTGCTAAAGCAGGATTGTCCAGAGCACATTACTCAGGACTGCACCAGGCGGGTTGTGAAAGTCTCCAGAGAAGGGGACTCCACAACCTCCCTGGGCAGCCTGTTCCAGTGCTCTGTCACCCTCACCATAAAGAAGTTTTTTCTCATATTTGATCGGAACTTCCTATGTTCCAGCTTGTGCCCGTTACCCCTCGTCCTGTTACTGGGAACCACTGAAAAGAGTCTGGCTCCATCCTCCTTAAACCCACCCTTTAGATACTTGTAAACATTAATAAGGTCTCCCCTCAGCCTTCTCTTCTCCAGGCTAAAGAGTCCCAGCTCTCTCAGCTTTTCCTCGTAAGGGAGATGCTCCAATCTCTCAATCATCTTTGTTGTCCTACGCTGGACTCTCTCCAGTAGTTCCCTGTCTCTCTTGAAGTGGGGAGCCCAGAACTGGACACAGTATTCCAGTTGTGGCCTCACCAGTGCAGAGTAGAGGGGGAGAATGACCTCCCTTGACCTACTGCCACACTCTTCCCTATGCAGTCCAGAATTCCGTTGGCCTTCTTGGCGACAAGGGCACATTGCTGGCTCATGGATAATTTACTGTCTACCAAGACCCCCAGATCCTTCAGAGCT
The DNA here is from genome assembly GCA_947846985.1 of Fratercula arctica. Classification (NCBI taxonomy): domain Eukaryota; kingdom Metazoa; phylum Chordata; class Aves; order Charadriiformes; family Alcidae; genus Fratercula; species Fratercula arctica. The sequence continues at coordinate 58,102,040 of CANTUZ010000001.1, read as the reverse complement.
GCTTTCCAGCAGGTGCACCTCTAACCTATACTGGTGCCTGACATTCTTCCTCCCCAGGTGCAGGACCCTACACTTGTCCCTGTTGAACCTCATTAGGTTCTTCTCTGCCCAGCTCTCCAGCCTGTCTGGGTCACGCTGGATGGCAATATGGCCCTCTGGGGTGTCAGCCACCCCACCCAGTTTGGTATCATCAGTGATCTTGCTGAGGATACACTCTGTCCCCTCGTCCAGGTCGTTGATGAATACGTTAAACAATACTGGTCCAAGTATTGATCCCTGGGGGACACCACTGGTTACAGGCCTCCAACTTGACCCTGCTCTATTAATCACAACCCTCTGAGTCCTGTCACACAGCCAGCTCTCACTCCACCTCACTGTCCTCTCGTCTAGTCCACACTTCCTCAGTTTCCTAAGGAGGATGTTATGAGAGACAGTGTCAAAAGCCTTGCTGAAGCCAAGGTAGATGACATCTGCTGCTCTGCCCTCATCCAGCCAACCAGTTATAACATCATAGAAGGCTATGAGGTTGGTCAAGCATGATTTACCCTTGGTAAATCCATGTTGACCACTTCCAATAACTTCCTGCTCCTGAACGTGCTTGGATATGACATCCAGAACAAGTCGCTCCATTACCTCCTTCCCAGGGACGGAGGTGAGACTAACTAGTCTGTAGTTCCCTGGGTCCTCCTTCTTGCCCTTTTTGAAGACTGAGTGATATTGCCCTTCCTCCAGTCCTCAGGCACCTCTCCTGTTCGCCATGACCTTTCAAAGATGATGGAGAGTGGCCAAGCAATAACATCTGCCAGCTCTCTCAGCACTAGTGGGTGCATTTCATCAGGGCCCATGGACTTATGGATGTCCAGTTTGGCCCAATGGTCTCTAACCTGATCTTCCTCTACTGGGGAAAACTCTTCCTCTCTCCAGACTTCCCCCTTGCCTCCAGGGCCTGGGATTCATGAGGGACAGCTTTAGCAATGAAGACTGAAGCAAAGAAGGCATTCAGTAGCTCTGCCTTCTCTGTGTCTTCCACCATTAGGGCGTCCATCTCATTTGTTAGTGGGCCTACATTTTCCCTAGTCTTCCTTTTTCTATTGACATACTGAAAGAACCTCTTCTTGTTATCTTTAACCGTGGTGGTCAAGATGAGTTCTGCTTGAGCTTTGGCCCTTCTAATTTTTGCCCTGCATAGCTTCACTACATCTTGGTATTTTTCATAAGTAGCCAACCCCCCTTTCCAAAGATCATAAACTGTCCTTTTTTTTCCTGAGGTCCAGCCAAAGCTCTCTATGTAGTCAGGCTGGTCTACTTCCCTGTCTGCTCATTTTTGGGGACTTGGGGATGGCCTTCTCCTGAGCTTTTAAGAGTTCCTCCTTGAAGTAAGACCAGCCTTCCTGGGCACTTTTGCCCTTCAGGACTGTCCCCTAAGGGACACTCTCAACCACGCTCCTAAGCAGGCCAAAGTTTGCCCTTTGGAAATCTAAGGTGGCAGTTCTGCTGGCTCCCTGCCTTGCTTCAACAAGAATTGAAAATTCTATCATTTCATGATCACTCTGCCCAAGACGACCTCTAATCTTTACATCCCCTACAAGACCTTCTCTGTTAACAAGCAGCAGGTCCAGTAGGGCCCTTTCCTTAGTTGGCTCCCTCACCAGCTATGTTAGGAAGCTGTCTTCCACACACTCCAGGAACCTCCGGGACTGTTCCCTCTCTGCTGTGTTATATTTCCAGCAGACATCTGGGAAGTTGAAGTTCCCCACAAGAACAAGGGCGAGACCTCTGCCAGCTGCTTACAGAATATTTCATTGGCCTCTACATCCTAGTTGCGGGGTCTATAGCAAACTCCCACCACGATGTCTGGGTTATTGGCCTTCCCCTTGATTCTTATCCATAAACACTCAACAATGTCATCATGCACATTGTTAAGTTCTTGGCATTCAACACTGCCCCTGACATAGAGGGCCACCCCACCACCTCTCATTCCTTGCCTATCCCTTCTGAAGAGTTGGTAGTCGTCAATCACCGCACTCCAGCTGTGTGTGTCTTCCCACCACATTTCTGTGATGGCAACTATATCGTAGTTTCCCTGCTGTACAATGGCCAGCTCTTCCTGTTTGTTGCCCATGCTGCGTGCATTCATGTAGATGCACTTCAGCTGGGCTAATTGCCTTGCCACTTTATTGGGGCGACAAGCCCTTATTCCCACCTGTCCGCGCTCAGACATTTCTGCAGTTGCCGACCTATCACTACTCCTCATGTCTTTGCTAGCACATGGGTCATCTTCTCCCACCTCCACTGCAACAACAGGCTGTAAGCCCTTGCTAGCGCTTTTACCCACCAGCACTGGCGTGCTGCTCCCAGGCACCACTTTAGTCACTGTGGCTACATCCCCATCCCCCTTCAAACCTAGTTTTAAGCCCTATCAATGAGTCCTGCTGACTCCTGTCCCAGAATCCTTCTTCCCCTTTGGGTTAGGCTTTCCCCACTTGTTGCCAGCATGCCTGGTGTCTTGTATATCAATCCATGATCAAAGTAACCCAAGTTCTGCTGGTTGCACCAGTCTCTGAGCCAGGAGTTAATCTGCTGACTCTTCCTGTTTATCCCCTCATCAATAATAATACCTACAGCTATATTGTAGGTGTTATATATATACAGTTATATTGTATATTGTAGGTGTAATAACACCTACAGTTATATTTATAAACAGTTATATTTATAAACAACGCAGTGCATATGATCACAATGTGGTGGTTCCGAGGCACAGCAGCTAAACAGCTTGTAAATATGCTATGCATAAAGCTTTTATGGGACTCCCTCAGTGGACGGATAGCTCATGGGATCATCTGCCTAAGACTTAGAAAGTGTAAAAGGACACAGAACAAGATGTTCAGATGTAAAGACTGATTCCTGCAGTCTTCAGTCTATGCTCTCACCTGATTTCAGTGGAAATTTTGGAAAAGTGATAACTAAGAGCCCCCATTGCATTGTGCCCATATAAACTACGTTCACTAGCTCATTTCAAATACTGTGCTTTGAATAGAGAGAAGTTACAGCATGTCAGATTAATCACAGAGGGGCCAATCTGCCAGATTATCTAAAAAAAAATATTATCCCTTTAAACATGTACCTATTTTGCTTGCTCTGGCCCGCGGGTGGTTGTGGAGACAATATGAAAATGAGCTAGTATTGGAAAGGAAAGGGTAAGAGGCCTATTTAACAGAATTGATTACGCTTTTCCCGTGAGCACTGCAGGAGGGGAAATGCAAAACATTCATCCTGTTTTACAGCCATATTTAGAGACACTTAGCATTTTCTGGGATTTTGAAGAAAAAAAAGGAAAAAAAATATGTATTTTGATTACGATTACTAACAAAAATAGTGTGGGGTTTTTTTTACCAGATGCATGCTGGTATCCAAGGTACCTACATATATGGCAGAGGATCTACAGGGAACTTGTACTGTTCTGCAACAACATCTGAAAGCAAACTGACAGCCAACTAGAATGGCATTAAACATTTATGCTGAGGTATCTGAATCACCCCCTTCTACATGAAGTGCTTACAATGAAGATACAATTTAGGAGACAGAATTAGGCAGCCTGAATATTGCCCAATATGATACAAACTACAGATTTTATACACTAGATATTGTGTTGAGATTCTAAGCTGTTCCCTGAAAATTCATCACTGGAAAGTGAATTGGTATTTATAGCCAGGAGTCAGAGAAGCCATACAGAATTTTGTTTTGTTTACTCTTTTTCATTAACTGTATCTAACCAATCATTCAAACAACTTACCCTCCCAGCATAATGCATAACAGTGAAGGTGGAGCCCTGATCCTTTGGGGCAAGGTTACCATTTCCATCTTTTGTGGAGGAATATACTGTATTTGTGTCTAATGTATCCAAGTAAGACTGAATGCGTTTAGAAAGACTCTGTTCCACTGACCAAATAGATTGGCTTTCTTCATCCAGCATTGACAAAAACCCTGATGGTTTCTGAAATGAAAAATAGATTTTTCATGTTTTATACAGGAGTAATAGAATTTCAGTTGTTCCTTGTAGAATAACACAGCTTGCAATTTAGTAAACACAAAGATATATCACCCCAAAGAAAAGGAAAAAATTGTTAAAGTATTCTGGTAAGTCTCCAAGAACTATGCACATCAGATAATTCTGCAAGGAATGTAGGGAATAATATTTCAGTTGCCAAAAATGGTAACTATCGATGATCTTTCAGGAAACTGACTGGGCTACTTTCTTAGAAGTTACACTCCAGAAACTAGCTCCAGGCACAAAAGAAACTGTCTGTCTTACAACAGAGACTCGTCAGTCCTACAGCTGCATTAAGGAAATGGCATGATACCCAGATTCTATGCCGGAATCAATACAGACAAGGAGTTTCTGTTACATATTCTTCAAGCCTGGACTGTTAGAAAGCTCTGCTACCCCTTGAGCTATGAGGGCAGTTATGACAGCCCTCTCTATGGTCTCTTTGGACCCATAACCTTCTCTACAGATTCATAAATCAGAAAATGCAGGCAAAAGTTTGTATTAGTCTAACATGCAGAGACAGTGTATAAATATACATGGTGTAAAACGGATCTGAAAACTACCTGAAAGAAAAAATCTAAGGCTGCAGTATGGTTACCAGGAGAATACACCGTTTCCATGGTAACTCCCTCTTGTACACATTCTGCTTGCTCTTGTAGGAAAAGCACTTCATTGATGTACTGGTGTATCTTCTCATTGGTCATGTTGACACACAGCTATTGTAAAACCAAGACAAAAAAAAGAGTATTAGAAGTTTACTACATAATTCATCGGTGTAGGTTTTACTGCACGTCTAATATTGAATTTGATGAAATGTCAATCCACAACATGCTATCTCTTGCTAGACCATAGATTAGCAAGACCCTAGGGAAATTTACATTTTAACAGCTATTAGCATTAAATTGGGAATAAACCGTTTTCTGCCTACACAGGTCATTGTGAATTCCACATAAGAATTATCAAATACCAGCACTGTCAAATATAGTGCAGATTTACACTAATTCCATTGATTGAAGTGGGGTAACTGTACGCACAAATCGGTACACTTAACATTCTTCTGCAGTTTATATTCAGGAAGACTACACAGATGCAATGAGCTTTTAGAAAAAATAACTACATATTTTGGTTAAGATCCTGACTCTGTAGTTAGTTCAACAGTAACAAAGACATTCAAACTCTGCTTCCATATATAACGTCACTGAAGTCTAAAGCAGTCTCTGAAGAACTCATTGTGTTTTGCCCAAATATATGTTGTAAAACACCTAAGGACATTTTACTAGATGCTTCTCTCCATTTTATTGATATTCTAAGGGAAGATTGGCAAGAAAACAGTCTTTAATAGAAAAGTTCAAAGTTTGGAGAGATAAATAATATAAAAGCCTCTCAAATATTTTCTTTGATTGCCTTATAAAAGCTGTAGTGCCACTTTTGCAAAATAAATAGTTTAATAGGAATCTGATTTTCAATTAAAAACAGGTGGGAGTTGTATCAGCTTATTTTATGACCTTTCCTATTTTATGCAAAGTTCACCTTCTGCAAAAAAGTAAATATTTAATAACTTTGTGGAATAAATGTTTTAACTGTTTTATTTATATAAAAGTGGAAATTTTAGTGGAAAATTCTAAAACCTCCTCCAATGCTGTGCTATCACTAAGAAATTAAGAAAACAGAAACTCCTAAAAGGGTGGAAGAACCCTTTATATGAGGAATGATGCAAGGAATGCTTGCATGCAGCCTCTTCTCAGACTCGAGTAGTCACATATTTGTTTTGGCCATAAACTATATCTTCCATGAATAAAGTGTGTAAAAGCAATTCCACAGGCAAGTCATATTAAAAAATACGAAATATTTAGATCAAAAATACATGGCTTAACATTCAGGTGAGGGAAAAGAACCCAAGTAATGTGTAATATTTGCCTGAATTTTCCATTAACACCTCATGCCAGCATAGTCAACTTGCACTTGCTATACAATGAAATAGACTAGTGTGAATAACAGCAAGAAGGAATAAAACAAAACCCCATTTCATAACCAAACGTCTGTTACTAATTGTCTTTACCAATGCATGATAGTGCAGACAAAAGACAGCCTTGAATAAAACCACTATTTTTTAAAAGTGGAATTTCTAAAGATCCAGATTATTATCTCACTTTATTAACAATGAAAGTATACAATTGACTTACACTATCTACTTATTTTACGGAAAAAGACAGCTTTTTTAACTTTGTGACAGGCAAAATATGCCTTACTGATCGCTTTTTGAATTGTAATTAAAAAATCTTTTCAGAAGCTTCTTAATATTATTTTAGAAGGCAGACATAACATTACAAGCTTATACTTCACAGGACATGTAAAGCCTTAAAATGATGCATGCTGTGTAAATCTTTATTTGCAAATGAGTTATTTAGAGACCTATGTCATTTAACTTTACACAGGCATATTTTACCATAAGAGAAGCTGATAAAATCACTATAAACTCAAGCTTACTTTTTATCATGTGCCAATCTCCTAAAATACTTAAAAACAATAAATATACTTGGGGACCTGACTGTGCGGCAAAATTATTAAACTACACAATATTTGAGCTGAAGGGAAAGACTGTCTTAGTCATATCTTAAAAAGATCTGATGAATAGCATTGGTTTTAACTGACAAAAGCAAAAGGCATATTATTTTGTTAAAACATTCATACATAATACGATGGGCTGGTAAAGAAAAAAAATTATAAATATTTATAAATACTACTGATCAGTATGTTATGGCATACACTGGTGTGCTTTTTAGTAATATAAGCAATGCTGTCATTCAGATCGGCAGATTTGCCATGATGAAGACAAGGTTCTGGAAACCAGAGCTGAAAGCAATTTCAAGCGTTTATAGAAATCGCAAGCTGCTCCAAAGCTGCTCTCTCCAGCAGTGGCTGTGAGCAACAGCTCTGCCGAATGAGAACCGGGACACCAGCCAGGGACCGCTGAAAAGCAAGGCATTCGGATCATGTCTTTCTCCATTTCAACGTTTTACACAGCCTGCTGGGAAAAGGCAATAAAACGAATGTTTCGAATTAAAAGCTTGACACAGGTTGACATAATAATTAAGACAGCTGAAATGTAGAAATCAGATGACAATGAACTAAAGTAGCTTTGCTAACCCAACTTCTTTTGCTCCATGTCATAAGAAGTATTACATAAAACAATGACATATTTTCTGTTCAAAGATACAAAAAGTTCAGAAAACCACATTTTTTAAACATGTATTGAATTGCACGCATGAAAATTAGATGGAAATATAGTAGTCATGAAAGAAAACACAACAAATTTTTTACCTAAAATAAATGTTGTGGGAATGCCTTTAAGCATTGTGTCTTTACTTTACCTTGCAGCATTACTCAACATTACCTATGCTATTTTTTGTCATTAAACATTGTTAAATGTTCTTTACATGCCTCTTATTGGCTCCATCATATGTCTCTTCTGTAAGAAATCCTCCTTTCTATTTGTCTTCCTTTCTAATCCTAACTCACTGTCATGTCTCAGTGGAAACAAATACACCATCTATTTGTCCAAGTCTTCATTAAAAAGTACTTCTACAATATTATTTGGAGAAAAAAAAAAAAACAAACCAAAAACTTGTTCAAGTATTTAAGCAAACAACTTGCACTATCATCCAAATTGTAGACTTTGGAAAATAATATAGTGACATTTGGTAAAAGCAATAAGTATTCACCACATCAGAGTGTTAGCTTGACCTCTCTTCATTGACTGCATTTGACCAGTTAGTACTATTAAGTATACTCCAAATTCAAATGTAGGTAGAAGACCAAAATTGTACTGTATTCTGAAGACAGAAAAGCACCTATGACTAATGAAATTTTCCTGCTCTTAATTTTAAATAGGTAACTATTTGAAAAGGCATAGCCAAACAAAAAGGAATTTGTGAAAAGAAAACTTGGTGACTGTCAGTCAGTGAGGGAACGATGGATGTAAACACCCTTTTGGAAAGCTCATTTACATCCTTTGGTCATGCAGAAGGATTAGCTCTCGCAAGCGATGTGTATTCAGAGCATAGAGAAAAGCTTACCACCGTCATACCAATACACCTATCAAGCCGTCTGTTATGGGCCAAGATGATGAAGCTACAATGCCAAGTTTAGTTTGCAAGCATGTGCTCTAGCATTTCTCAAAAATGTAATTGTAAGACAGTGGAAGGCAGAATCATCTTCTACTTACTGAGACTGGACTCAGAAAATAGTTTTAAACCTAAGGTTGATAATCACTTATTTCTCAGAAGTATCTTGATCACTGTTCCCCTTTGTATCTGCTACCCAAACATTTCCACATCCTTTTTTTACATAGAGTATCAATCCAAATATTTTTAATGAATGTATAACAAAACTAGAACCCATTACAATTAGGGGAAACAGGATCTGATTTCTTATTTTCCATGCAGTTCCAACAAAAATTCAAACATAGTCCTTCTGCCTCTCTGCCAGAACTTTATTTCACTAGGAATTCACATCATCTCTGGGGTCAGTTGCCATTAGCTGATCCGTGTTCCTCAAATAAAGTAAAACAGAATCCAGTGCTATATCAAAATTTTGTTATGGGTAGCTGTCACCTGAAAAGCCTTCCACAAAGGAGGGTCTGAAAAGCCTCTCCAAAAGGGACACAATTTCAATACAAAGTGGAATAGCACCCCATCTGATTTTGTATATATAAAAGTATTAAACAAACAAGCAAACAAACATGGTAACAACATGGTAACAACAGTCTTTCCTTGAAAGAATTTGGAATTACAGATACTGAAATAGTTCCAGAATATTTTTTCACTCATACTGCTGGCCAGCAACTAACTCCTGTAGGATAAAAAAAGGTGCTGCTGTGGAAAGTAAGATATCAGTTAATACACGTCCTTGTGCAGCATTTCACCAACGAATCACAAACTGTATCTAGCTGGGAATGTCAGTTTTAGATAAATGATTTTATTGCGGCCGCAAAGTGTCTACTGTACAAGAAATAAAAAAGAATAAAAGGCAAAACCAAAGAAGGCTGATTTCTTCTGCATAAAATAAAATATTGGAATGCTCTTTCAGACTGTCCGAATGCAGGTGCCTGCGTGACCTCCCGTTTGCTAGCATGGGGACTGCAGTGACTGTAGAAAAGTTTTATCTATTCATCTCCATCCATCTACTGAATAGGCAACATGAGCTTATATTTGGATAGCTAGAAGTGGTCTCATAGCTGAGGCTATGCAATTTAATAAAACATATTCTGTTATGGCTGTTTTGTCTAGGAAAGGTCACATGACAAAATTAAATGAAGTCTCAGCAGGGTTAACTAAAGAAATAACATGCTGAGAAGTTAAAACCTACTACACCTAATCATAGAAGTAGGCGAAAATTCCTGTGAACACAGCAGGGTTGTACGAGCTCTTCTGCTTCACCATAGTGGCTCTGAAGTGAAGTCCTAAGGGGAACAGGCAATGCCCTGTGCTCTTGGAGCCACCTGGCTCCTACTGCAAGACACGTGCTGCGTGGAGATACCACAGGAGCCATACCTCTCCCAGCACTCTACTGCATCACACAGATAATGCCCCACATGCTTTAATGGACATAGACTTGAACGGGAGTCGAGAGACACCTGACTGTTTCCATGACCTGTGGTCCTAATTCAGAGAAATTGCTTATATTGCCTGTAAAAAGGAGATTATGATATATACGTTCTTCTGCAAAACTTAAGAGGTCTACAGAGGCAAAATACCATGCGACACCTAAACGCATTATTCAGGAAAAGCTAAATATTTTTTTGGTTTACCACGTGAATTAGACATCAGGGAGGAAGACTCTACTAGAGTCCATTTTATTTAACCGCGTCATTGCTCGTTATGATCCTTCCACAACTATATAGACTTCCATTTCTTTAGAAAGACCAGACTTTCTGCAGGAGGAAGAGATGCAACTCTTGCTACTCTGTCTGGTTCTTCCGCTATAACACAGTTTTCTTAGAAACAATTAGAGGAAAATAGTACAGGTAACTTTATCAACCTTCCCTCCTGCTTTATGGCTTGTTATGTTCATTGGCCATGAGTTCTTTCCATTTGTGTGCATGCTCTTGTGGTCAAAGAACATACTAGCATAAAGGTATATAGAAGATAGCAGCATTTCTTGACTGCGCCATTTGAGTTGTGCTGTGAAGGAACCAAGATCTAACCTAGTTTTAAGCTCTACTAGAAGACAAGCAGACATTTTCTACTTTTAAAGGAGTGCAGGTTAAACTGTAAATAAATATAGTCCCTCTCAAACAAGGAAACCTAAACACTGAGAACTAACAGTGAAAACTGACATTGCTGTTTTTGGTAGAGCACTCATATTTCCCTAAATGATCACAAAATGAAGGCCATTTATGTATAGAATAGGACGGACAAATCTGTGCTCACTTCTGACCCATGTTCCAGTGTGGCTGTATACAAAGCTGTTCTGGCACAGCAGGTATGCAGCTGCTCTAGGAAAATGCTGTTCCCAAGCTAACGATCACTGCTAGGAAGTGACTGTAAACTGTAATTGGAGTGAGGTAAAAGTGTACGGTAGTCATTTACCAGAGCTCAGCTGATGAGCAGTAACTCATTCCGTCCTGGTAATTCAGAAGCTTTCAGTCTTCATTGAGCAATGACTCCATCAGACTGCAGCTTCTAAAAACACTGTCCCCTGTCTTTCAGCTTTCAAATTTCATACCAAAAATCACAACTCCACTCACTAGTGCTTGTTCCATACACTTATTTAATGTTATTTTAAAATTACATGTCCTATGTTTACTATTATAAATATAATGTATCACACATATATTCTACAAAATGAAGGCTTACGAACTCTCACCAAGTACAAGGAAAACCAAACACTTAATACTGTTTTTAACTCCTCATGCTGCCTTCTATTAATTGCCTAGAAAACTTTTCTCCTTGCAAGCTGTCAGTCACATCATCTTGCTGCAGAAGTTACCAGATTCTTGGTGCAGACATAATTAACCTTACTTTTCTAGTTCTTTGACATCTGTTGTCCTATGCATTGTTCATTAATCGTTTCTAGACCAATTCTTGGTTTGTCTTTGACGTTTCAATGCTTTAATGCCCTGTCATTCCAACGCACTCACTGGAGTGAATGAGTTATTTTACCTGTTTTATCCAGCTCTGTCTTCCTGAACTGTCTTCAAACATAGTCTATTAAAATGAATTGCTTAAATTGACATGTAATTTAGTATCATATTGCTCTCTTAATTATGATATTAAACTGTCTATCAACTGACCTGATTTGAAGCACCAGAAAGATTCATGCAGCTGCTTGGAATGTCCCCAGATTAGGGCAATCATGAGGTTTTAATCTTTCTTGAAAATAGTTGTAATTTTTTTTTTTTTTTTTCAAGAAAGCAGGCAAATATATCACAAAGAATGCCTTGTCTTACAATAATTTGAAACAAGAGGTTCATTTTCCCCAAATTACTTTTGTGATGCCATTTTAAAATATGTTAATCTAAATGTGATGAAAAAGTAATTTTTATGGCTCCCCCACTGTTTGGCTGTAACATTTAATGTTAACGCTCTGCAGTCACAGGTCTTGACACTGGGCACGTTTGCAGACATGATGCAATGTTTTGCATGAGGACCCTATCTGGGCTAACAAGCCTGTTTATCATCAGGGTTAACGAGCCCAGGCAGAATACTGAACGAGGCTAGACTGCTAGACAGCTCAAGATTTTGAGCGCAGGCTGTTTTGGGTACGTCTGCATGATTACATTGTGCCATGGGGAGATACAAACTGCTTCTTTTCATTGAAACTGCAACCTATCACTTCAGGAATCAGACGTGTTAATCACATTATAGAGCTCATATATAAATGAACTCTACAATTCCCTCACCTCTATTCTATTCTATTTTCAGGAATGCAGTTCAGTAGTTTCTGAGGTAATGACTGAAGGTATTACTCAATATTACTCGACAAAATGCTTTCAGTCCAGGTGGAGGGACAGCAAGTGTCTCTTGAAATATATCTATTTAGAAAAAATAAAAATGCAAAGTTGAATTTGAAATTCTCATGTTTGCTATGCAGAAATCATAAAATAAATTACATTGTACTCATTTTTCTTTAAGTCTCATATTTTCTCTCCAAGCATCCTCTGCAGTCACCAAGCAGAAAATGACTTACCCCAGAAAATGGCATTTGTGGTATTTCATGATGTCAGCTGCAGAACTTACATGAGTTTCACGACAATAAACAATGCAGAACAGGGTCAAAGGTAAACAACCATTAAGTCCCAAGATGCACCCCTCTCTTCTCAGATACATTTTAAATGCATACAATATTTTACCCTTACTAACCAGTAGGTTTTATGAATATATTTTTTTACATATATTCAGTCTGTTAATTTTTTTTTTTTTTTATTTTTTCAGTTGATATTTTCCCCCAAAGTAGACATTCACACTGAGTAAATGACTGTGAATACCGGCATATATCAATAGTCCTTAATCCAGCAAACGTTCAAGCAAGGTAGAACTGTAACAGCAAAAAGAGTTTGTGACAGCAGAATTTTATTGCATTCTTACATACTCTTTTGAAGGTAGAGGTAAGCTCACCCTGCTTGCGCTTTCAAACATGTGGAAATAGCGTAGTGACGTAAACATGCTACACAAACTGAACTAATGTGGCTCTATGACTTCTATTTCACTAGAAAGCTGAGCCATAAAACAATAGATTGACTGGGATGAAGGGGCAAATTCTGATTTCAAGCAATAACAGGTCCTTTGTTGTTGCTGATGCCCTCTTTATTCTTTACTGTGCTTTGATTTTCTGTTCTATGCTTTGATTCTCTTCTGCTGCATTACAGAATGAATGAACAACTGAACAATAACTTAGACATCTCTTTCAGCGTGTTGTGTAGAGCTGCTAATGCTTTCTGAAATGTGTAATTCACAAGAGCTTTGGTGTTCAGAGACTAATGTTGAAGGTGGGCAAAGAGTTCCATAATTTTCAAAAAATGTTTGCTATTTAAATGGACTTTTAAGCATTCAGTGAGCTAAAGTTTAATTTATTTTCCACGGATATAATTACATTTTTTAAAAAGTCACATGTTGTAAAGTCACACAGAGGTGAATCTGCCAGTAACAGCACTTAGCATAATGTAGCATTTTCATTCTATTTTTTCTCTAAGGCATCTGAAGACCTTTTGATCTTTCTTCCAATCCGGTGTATTGTCCTCCCACTCACTGACCTAGTTGAAGTATCACTTCCACAAGCATGAAAACAGACAACACTAAGTATTTTCCTCAGAGTCTTTCAGTGCTGATACTACTCCTCTTCCAAATCATTATGGTAGATGTTTACTAGGTTCTTTTAAAATGATGAATAACTGTACAAAGCCCAGGTTTTAATTCATACCCATGTAGGCAGTATGGAAAAAAAAAATAGTTTAAGAGCAAATTTTCTCTTCCGTGTATTCTCCTCCATATCCTGATCAAAACACTTGATTTGGCTGAAACCCAAAACCTTAATAGAAGAACTAACATTAACAGTGACAGTAATTTCAGCAAAACATAGCCACTTACCTGTTCAAAAGTATTCTTTTGAAATTCTTCAAATCCAAATATATCCAGTACTCCAATTTCAAATACCCGGTCACTGGGAAAAAAATATATTGCACATAATAAGAATTCAAGCAAGTGAATATATCTGTCGTTTCTGACTAAAGTATTTCTGTTCTAGGATGAAAGCAGGCTGTATTTAAGAAACGCAGTATGAAATACACAAGCAGACCATGTAAACAACAGAATCAAAACTCTACCCACCAAGGTACTATATTGAACATAAATAAAAAAAGCAAGTTCAAGATTGTTTTAGCAGCCACTTTGAAAACTAAATTTGTAAGAGAAGGAAAAAATCTTAGCTTCTTTAAAGTCCACTTCCTAAGGGTTGTGGGTATCTATTCGCTCAGATGAGGGACAGCCATTTAGGGGAACTTTCAAAATTGCGTGGTTGCACACAGTTACCCCGTCCAGTTTATATTTCTTCGACAGCAAGAATTGCTCCTACTAAATGTACTTCAAGGGAAACCTGCTAAGCCAAAGTCCTCTCTGTGCCAGCATCAAGTAGAGGCTGTGAGCTCAGGCTGCACAAGAGGTTATATCTCTCAGGGGAAAGAACAGTTGAGATTTCAGAACAAAGATGACAGACACTTCTTCTCTGTATATAGAAAAGAATACTTGTTGGCAGTGCATCTAATTTGTCACGTGCCACTGCTTGCATTCAGGGAAGGGCTTTTATTTTGGCCCAGTTGGAAGGATTAGGGCAGGGTGGTCACCTAGGATTTGGACAGGAGAAATGGGAAAGGGACAGAGGTGGTGTTATTCTGTACTTAGGACTAAGTCAGTGTAAACCTGATTTGGAGAAGAAACTAAGTTCACTACAGGAAGCAAAATTAATGTTTTGGGATATCCCGTTGCCTGCTTTGAAAGGATTTGAGAACTCTATATGAAAGGGCTGGGCTCACTGAGGCTGGGCTTTTTCTTTATTTTCTCCACTGTTATCATTAGGCAGAGAACATAAGGTTACAGTAAGAGGGTTACAGTAAAAAATTTGTTGCAGTTTGCCTATGTGAATGCAGTGGGACTTGGTCCAGAGTGAAATAATCTGCCAGCAGGGTGAAAGACTTTGCAATACAGCCAATGGCTCTCTGGAACAGGGAAAACCAGCAAAAGGAAAAATCATTCCATTTCCTGAGAAAGGAGATGGACAGTTTCTAAAGCAGATGAATTTTGCTTTCTCTTTGCCAACATAATTTGTGAATGTATGGTGTTATATGCATACAAATAATATTGCAGCCTGCTGTTTCTGAAATCTACTTTTCCTTACACATTTTTCCTCCATGTTCCATGTTTCCTCTATGTCTAAATCTTTGTGTACATCAGGATATAGACATAGAGGACAAAAAGGTGATCCACTGTTGAAGTACTTTACTATAGTTCTATTACAGTGACTGTAAACACTACCATTTAATTAGGCAAGGATCCAGCCCTGAAAATAAATTCCCATATAACAAACAAAAACAGTAAAATCATCATCAAAAAAAAAAAAAAAGAGTACTAGAAAACAAGCTAGGGAAAACAATCCTCATGGACAAGCAGACCCTTCTTCAGATATTATACCCAAGAAGTTTGTCTTTATTTGTAAGGTATGCAAGGTATGTTCAATGCATTACTGATTGTCCCAAGCCTGGCCATGTGCGTAAATGTCAGACAGAGAGAGTTGCATGATAAATCTAGTCTAGAATGACTTTGTTGGGCAGGAGAGGTAATCGCGAGGTCAATTAGCCTCCAAGGGAATTTCTGCGACAAGAAGCATAAAGATATATCACCACCTCCATTTCTAGCAATGAGTGCAATTTAAATTGTATTTTAAAATGTAAGCCTCATTCTCAAGTGTTCCTGATTAGAGATGGGTGTACGTTCCTTGTCACAATGTGTTTTCAACAAAACCACTCCATTTCTATAAAAAAGAAGTAGACATTTTGAAAATAAACTACCTCAGAGACTAATATTGAAAAGCCAGAATTAGTATGGTATTGAAATAAGTATTGGGAAAAAAATAGTTTGGAATTTCAGAATACCTAAGACGTTTTCATTCTTATTTTGTTATTTTGTCATTTATCTATAACCTTCCTTATAGGAAAGAAAAACACGAACTGCTATGTAATATTGCATAACAGCTGAAAGAGTGCATTGTATTTCACAATTATTAAGAGCTACTTAACAGGGATGGAACAGCTTATCCCTGCTCTGTCTGATTCAATGAATAGATGTGAGAGGGGATTACTTACATCCCAGTTGAGTGCCATGACTGTTATTTTGTCGAATTAGTCTCTCCTACTTTTTCTCAAGGAAAAGACCTAAACAAACTGACTTAATGAATAATTACAAATCAGTCAAAACAGGAACCTGGCCCTAGTTTCTAAAACTCCAGGTAAAAGCCTTAGCAGCCAACCTATTGCCTACCTCAGACAACGTTCCTTATCAAAACTGTGATAGTTCCAAGAAATATCTTGATTTATTGCAGATGCATTTGTTGACAGGAAAACATGTCATCCCAATTTTTTTTATGAACTCCACCTGATAATCTTGGTCTTGTATTATTAGAAGACGCACACACTACATGAAAAGAGCTGGAGGTTTTACATAATTAATATCTTGCCTACAGGGTAAGTATAACATAACAAGGCTCTGTATCCTTTGCAACAGCGACATTTTATTACTACATTGTGGCATTTATTTGCAAAATATTAAATTATTGCCCAGATTTTGAAAATTAAATAGCAACAGACAGCACAACATCAAACTTAAGAGTGTTGTTTTATATGTGGCTACAAATTACTTTACTTTGGTTTTTTTTTCTGCTTGTCTTCCTCTGTTTTATACCACTTTTCTTCTGAGGGGGAGGGTCGATATATGTTTTTCTTGGCTAGCTGTCAATCATATTAATTCCAGCAAAATTACTTTCCTTAAATTAGTCATAGCAGAGATTCCCAAGGCAAAATAAAGCATGAATGATCCCATGTTTACAAATGAAAGGGCACATCACCAGTGTCTGAAAGAACAAATATTAGACAAGAGCACTTTTTGTTCTGAAAAATCCCCTTATTTTACTTTATTCTTTTATGGTTACTAAACATCACTGACACTTTTCCTCATTATGGTTCAGATATTCTGTATTTACTATGTATAAATAAAACAGCTACATTTTAAATGGGGACAGAGACTTTGATTTCAAGTTTGACTATTTCTTAGCACAGAAATTAGAAAAACCACAATTTGCCAATATCTGAAGAATGTTTTTATCTCTTAGACCAGTACATAGCTGTGAATAGTTAAAAACAGGAATAGATGTTAACCATAAGTAATTTGATTTTTGTGATTTACAAAACAGCATTTTGACTGATAGTATTTCACAATGTCTCCCGTTTGGCCTTTTTTCTCAGAATGGCATGTCTGTAAAGATGTCCTTACAGACTAGAAATACCTTTTGATCTTGTACACTTAACAACTGCATTATGAAGAAACTACATAAAAATTCTTGGCAACTCCTAAAAACAATACACATACACCAGACATCCTGTCTGATGATCTACTGTCTTGGCAGACATCTTGCCATTCATCAAGAGATGCTCTTGACCCGTTTGCCATTCCTGGCAAGGTGAACAGAATTCCCTTTACAATATTTCTGACCCAATGCTTCAGACAAACCTACAGGATGTTATTTGTTCACTCTTTGTTCATCCCAGATGGTTTTCAGGTCTGAAATCCATAGGGTTCCTTCCCATTGTCATTTTTTTGTAATCTGCCTAGATAAAGCAGTGAGGTGAATCTGTTGAGGCAGGATGATCTAACGTGCCTTTTCATCTGCCCCAGATATAAGGTTTCTTGTTCTTCCTCCAACTGCTGCCAGTAATCAGGAAGGAAGCCATTTGGTTTATGGCTGATGTGGATAAACCAGAAGTGATACTGATTAATGAGGAAATATTTATTGGAACAGATGATGTATATAACCTAGCCTTCAAATGAGGACCCTCAGAATCCCACTGAAGACTCCCTCCCGTTGTCATAGATATCATTCTTGAAGGGAACAGGCTGAATACTCCCAGTTGGGTATGTTCTTAATCTTTAACAATTACTAAAACAAATAAGTTTCTCTCTTTTGAGAGATATTTTTCTGAGATATTTTTAAGATTCTGAGATTTTTGCTGAGGCCTGTTGTCATTGCCGCATTTCTCAGTCATCTTGCTCAACAACTGTAATTTTTCTTTCAATATTACCTTTTACCCAGGTGTGAGTGGTACAGATAGCGACAGTGGTTGGACACAGCAGAAAGAAACACTGGTACCATATCTGACAAACATTTCTTTGAGTAACTTGACAGGTATGGCAGGAAGGGAGAAATATTGTTGCTAACAGACTCAAGATCTATAGCCCTCTCATCAGTAGCACATACTCTTCCCCAGCTCTTTAAAGCAAAATTTGTTCTATGTTTGAAAAAATGGCATTGTCTTGTTTAATGTAACACTGGAAATGATCCAGACTGAAACAGATCTCAAAATATGATATGCACCATATTGTATAAGATGCTTTGTATTGTTTGTCTTGTTTCAAGATTTCCCTACCTCCACATATAGAGACAATTCTCATTATGCTGTGGGTTCATGTTCTGAACAGGAACTCTTTCTCTCCTTACTGCATTCCCAACACCCTTCTACTGGGTTCAGTAATAGATAAACAAACATTTTAGTTTATGCTCTGATTTTTTTCTTATCTGTGAAGAGTATCCCTTTCTATTAATCTGATAACATTGATTAAGAAGTTTTTAAATGAGATTCCTGAGATATTTCCTTTGCCCAAATAGATGTTGCCATGCTACTCTCTGGCTACATTTGAATTTCACTGAGAATAAGATTACACATTTAGAGTAACCAAGCTTTCAGAAAATATCAATTTAGAAATATTCTATATGCTCTACTTGAAACAGAAATCTCCTATGGCTGACCTGGTGATACAGACACAGGGTATAAGTGAATGTTAGCTTTCTTTGCTTGTCTGTAATACAACAGGTATATTGGCATTAGCCCCATCTTCAGGCCACATAAGAGAGAAATGCCTTCCTAACTAGCTAATAAAACATCATGCTTTCTACTTACCAGCAGGCACTGAAGACAGTATGAAAATTTTCTCAAGTATATATATCTAATTCGGTTGTTTTTCATCAAAAAAGAAAAACAATGTTTCACAAGAGTTCACAAACACTCTTAAATCCCCAAAACTGTGAAGTCCTATTGCAGAATGAGTCAGGAGTGCTTAAAATATCACCTTAAGACATTTTATCACTAACATTTGGATCCCTAGATCCAACCTCGTCAACGTGCAATCAAGTACCTTGAAATGACACATTTAGCAGCCATGAATGCTCTGGTTTCTTTTATCTACAAAACTGAAAATCAGCATACTTACTTGAATGGAAGTAAAGTAGTACAGAATCACAGAATGGTAGGGGTTGGAAGGGACCTCTGGAGATCGTCCAGTCCAACCCCCCTGCCAGAGCAGGGTCACCTAGAGCAGGTTGCACAGGAACGTGTCCAGGCGAGTTTTGAATGTCTCCAGAGACAGAGACTCCACCACCTCTCTGGGCAGCCTGTGCCGGTGTTCTGCCACCCTCAAAGAAAGGAAGTTCCTTCTCATGTTTAGATGGAACTTCCTATGTTCAAGTTTGTGCCTGTTACCCCTTGTCCTGTCCCTGGGAACTACTGAAAAGAGCCCCATCCTCCTGACACCCACCCTTTAAGTATTTATAAGCATTTATAAGAACCCCCCTCTGTTGCCTTTTTTCCAGACTAAAAAGACCCAAGTCCCTCAGCCTTTCTTCATAAGAGAGGTGTTCCAGTCCCCTAATCATCTTTGTAGCCCTTTGCTGTACCCTCTCCAGTAGTTCCCTGTCCTTCTTGAACCGGGGAGCCCAGAACTGGACACAGTACTCCAGTAAACTTTGAAGAGTTAAGAGTCTTGGGAAGAATTTCATATAGACAGTTTTTACAATAATGAAATCAGTAGAATAGGAAATCACTATATAAATGAGTGCATATAAATATTAATTTTTTAAAAAAATAATTATAAGCACCTGTGAAAAATTTTAATAGCTTTCCTCTAATTCCGTTCTAAGGCAAATTACAGAAAAGCAGTTTCTCCCCACTGAATTTCTTTGAAACAATATCAAGATGTAATAAAGTAATAAAAGTAATAAACCTCAAAGGTACCTTGCAACCAGTTCAAACTAGCATCCATGTTTCCAATTTAGTTCTAACTAGACAACTTTTTATGAATAAGAACAACATTTCTGAAGGTGTATTATCTCAACACTGTCATTAAAACTTTTGTTTTATATTTATTGGATAGTATTATAAAGTAATGCATTTGCTGGATTCTGCAACACTTTTACTCTTATACCTATGCTTAATACCTCTAGAACTTGGTCTTTGTAGCTTTTCATAGAATCATCTCCCCTTGTCTTAGATCTAATGGCAATCCTCACTTTTACCTTGCCTGAAACCTGCCACAAGCTATTTCATGGTAAATATAAATCAATATTAATGAACAAAATCGGGTAGCTTCACCATAAAAGTTAAACCCAGGTAACTAGTTTCCTCAAAAATGCCAAGATCAAATGTTTCTCTTAGAGTTACTAAGCCAACAAATCTAATTATATTGCTTCATAAATTCTCACTGAAGTGGGATGGAAGTACAGTTAAGCTACCTCACAACACGACAACAGAACTGAGCTAGAAACCTTATTCCTTGTTTCTGATGAAGGTTTCATCCCATCTGATAAATATTAACTATGTAAGTTTCCGACTGGGGAATGAAGTGTGGCCTGAAATGCATCAGCCTTACTTAGCCACATTAGGTAATGTCTTTGGTTGATCTTTAAGCAGAGTTTTATTAAAACTGCACCAAATTGGAGGTATAATGCTGCTAGTTGATAGAATTGCTCACATGTAGATGAAGTAAATCTTAACCACAAATCACAGATTCATGCAACGACTTACATTAATCCAACTTGCGTCTTACACTGTGCTATGCCTTGATTTACTACTACAGGTTATACAATATGATTAGGCTGGAGCAAAAAAAAAGCTGGGGGTGAGGGAGGTATTTTCTTACCTTAAGGTGGCTAACTCAAGTGAGGTTTAAATATCAATGAAGGATGGTCAACTTCATTTTCAGTTAAAATAAGCTATTTAGCTTCAAGTTTGGAAAGGGACCTGAGGCTGAATTTGGCCTGCTAAAATTTGATGTCTTGTCAGCACTGCCAAAATAGCCTGAGCTGGTTAGCTTCCTTAAGACAGCCTAAACAAAGAACTCCTCTTTTTCAAGCATAGGTATAAATATATATATACTGCAAATTCCTCATTCCTGACATCAAACAGTTGTCCTGTTTTTGCTAGGATTTACAACATCACATAGTCTTCAAGTTACCACACAGGTAGAAATAGTTTCATTGAGAAGTATTTCCACAAGGCAGAAGTCACCTGAGGCACATACACTTGCACTAAAATGAGACTACAGGGTAAACAGCTTTTACTTTCATTATTTGAAGATCCTATGATACGTAGAAATTATAGATTTACATTACTGAACAACAGAGATACACAACATCCTATTCTGAAAGACTGAGATATCAAATTTCAAAATTATGAAATTACACATTGAAAAACTATTTCAAATAATTTTAATAGATTAATATACGGATTCTAGATTTCTTCCTCAACAGCCACTACAAATGAACTCACTGTAATTAGGAATACCTGAGCTGGATTGTTGTCTGTCACAGACATGCACTGAGCTAAGCCCATGTTCCGTAAATCCCAGGAATGAATGGGAAAAAATTGAATGTGACCACATGCCATTGTCCCTCCTCATTGTAAGCACAGTATTTCAAATTAGGACATGGACTGGAAAGTTGCTCTAGATTGGTTGTCCAGGTGCCTGCAATTCCAAGGGGCTGTACAATCAGAAACAGACGAGTAAAACCATTCCATGTTACTGCAAACCTTCATTTTGCCTCCAGCAGGAAGCTAGGTACTCTGGTGGTATATATAACGATGAAAGCTTTTATGTGCAGAAAGCTCTGAGTTACTCAGGTATGATAGTTTTTTCTGTTAGCTAAGCCTATAGAAGAGAAATGGGATTTATTACTAATTGGTCTACAAATAGGATAGGAATAAAAAAAAAAAAAAAAAGATTGTGAAGTCTTCAACCATTAACAATTCTAAAAGAGAGCACTTGATAAATATTTGTCCCATGAAGCCAATGCAGATATGATATAAGGAAAAAATACTTACTCTTCTTTGGAAGTTCCACATCTGTCTTTTGTGGATTTCCATTTACCAATAATGCTGAGGCATCTTGTACTTAGGGTTCATAAGACAGCTCATCTGAGCATGTGAGATGTTAAACCTTGGTTAAGTCACATGCTCAGATGATCATCTAATTAGGTCTACTGCCTTAGCTAGCTACTTAGATTCCACTGAGACTTCTTTGGTTTGGTTGGTTTTTTGTTTGTTTCTTGCCTGCTCCACTGACACACATTAATTAGCGTTAATTTTTTCTAAGAAGCCACACTGGATAGCAGCAGGATTGAATTTAGCAGATGATAAACTAGAGACATCCAGAACATTCTTAGAACATTTAATTCAGTGAAGTTTAAACATTTATTTGAAGCCCTTTGAACAAAATTCTTTTTTTAATACCCTGTGCTAATGTCATAGTTTTGGGGAGAAAGAAAAAGCATATTCTGCACTAAAAAAACACTAAGCAGCTTTTTGCTCATTGAAAGACTTATCTCATTCTGTATTGTCAACTCTTAGAAGGCTACTAATTTTAACCACCAATCTAGATTACTGCATAAAGTACCATGTCCCCAAACACATGCAAATACATAAACAAAGATGCTACTGAGGAAATGATTTGAAATAATGGTCAGTGATTTAAATATACAAGCATCACTGTCACGCTATCATAAAATGCTTTAAATGATGGAATTTTGTTTCTTGTATGGATCTGGATTTGAACAGATAACGGCACACCTAATAGTTTGTAATGGCACTCCTACCTGCCAGTCTCATCTTGATTTTGAAGGTAGCAGTTGATTGTGTTGACTAAAAAGCTAAATAAACGACCGTATAGAGATTTTGCCAAGAGATCCCGGTAAAACTCTGCAATCTCTATAGTATGCCTCCGTACAATCATGTCTCCTAAGAGAGAAAGCAGAAAATGAAGATGAAAGCATGCTGTAAAGCTCACCTTAAGTAATTTTAGTTACAGAAGTCCTTCCACCCTTTTTAATTCTCCTTTGCCAAACATATACATGGTATTAGGTTTTTTTTCTGAAGCCTTCAGTGAAAGATGAGAAGCCTGTCAACACTCACAAGACCTTCAGTTTGGAAACATCTACCTTTGTACTTTTTTTCAATAGAGAAGGGTATGTGTAATACAAAGAACTGGCATTTCACTGAAAATAACTTTTTAAAAACTTTTTTTATTTTTTTTTCAAGGACACTCCTATTGACTTTAGTTCTTAGTATTATTATCTAGTCTGTTATCTTGACACACTTTTGTAAGATTAGGAGTCCACCAGCATCAGACTGCAAAACTGCTTTGCTCCATGTTACAAAGACATTTCTAATTCAGTGGCCCAGTCTGATTCATTGCCCGGCAGATTATCCTGCATATTTCTCAGAGAGAAAATTTACAAGACCATATAAGAAATAAGAAATATAAATTATCTGCTTTTAAAATTCTCAAATCAGAAGGATCAAAATGCCACCAGGTCTGATCTATGAGAATGTAAGCTTGGAAAAGATTACCTTTAAAATACTGAACATCAGTTGTTAAGGCTGAAGCAAGCTCATCTGGTGAAACCTGCAGCATCCCTGCCACTGAAATAAAAAGAAAATTTGAAGAAAGCCTGATTCATGTTCTCCCGCATATTTTATTTTTTGTAACAGATTTTCTTATGCCGATGCTATTTTTGCATAGTGAAAGAACCCACACATTAAAGAAAAGAGTGCTGTCACAGGAGTAATCAAAATTAATGAACATATAAAATCGGATTACTATAATCAGCACTTTGTGAATTTTGAACATATCTGTATATATTACATTACAGCTTTCTTTCTCCTTCAAAGATTACTCAGGACTTTCCCCAGGGCTTGGCAGACTTTCTCTCGTATTAGAGTTAAGGTATGTTGCTTATTGACATTCTGTATCCATAAGCCACTTTGAGGAGATTTGCTAGTGACCAAGAGGGCAAACTTCAAAGCATGAAAACAAGAGACCCTTTTAAGACATAGATTTTGAATGTAAGGAATTCAATTCAATGCAAATTGTTCAGCTGTTGACAAGCGTCACAAGAGTATTTCAAAAGAAGACTGCACAAAGTGCACTGTACAATTTCTTTTGGCAAATGATAGCATTAAATATGACATTGAATTAGAGAATTAGCAATACTAGCATTTTATTTCATCCCATAAAACCCTGTAGTTTATAAAACACCCAAGGCAACTGGATACTGCCTTCCCACAGGAACATGGATTTTCAGAAGTTATTTTTTTGGTCTCCCTGGAACTGTGTTTCCATCTGTTGGTGGCTCGGCGCAACTGCCCCGCTGTAGGACCAAGCAGGCAATGCTCCAAGGTCACGTCCTACTGACCTTGTTCCAGTAGCTGCAGGTCTGACACGAATGCTGTCTCAGCGTCTGTCAGGGCCGTAAAGCGAATGTCTCCAAGATGCAGAATTGCTGAGAGAATTACAAACAGGTTCTCCACCTCCTGCACATATTTGATGTAGAATTAAAGATAAAGGAGAGATCTGTTGGGCACACCAGTGAAAGGCAAAGCTTTGTAAAAACGCAGATTGTTCTGTTCGTTTGAGTGACTGGCATTTGCTAAGTTTAAAAGTATTAATGTGTGAACTATTAACAGGAAATTTGGATTTAGAAATCAAACTGGAATCTATCTATCTAGGATGTAAAACAACAAGATTACCTTTTTTTTTTTTTTTTCCTACTGCTTTAATGTAAATCACATTAACTTCTGAGTTAAGAAATTTTTTCAGAATGTGATAAAAAAATACTGAAATATCTTTAATGGATGCACTATTTCTGCAAGAAATAAACGTATCTTCTCCGTAGAGAATTTCCATCAAGACAAATTCTGTATCTGGGAACAGCGAGGTGTTTTTTTTTCCTCAGCCAGTTGCATTCACAAACAAGTGTCTAGCTATAAATTGTAACAGGTTCCTGGTAGTAAAAGCTGTAGAAAAGGTCTAAAAGAAAGAAAAGCAACCTCCCTTACCCACACGCTTTCCCTCCGTGATTGCATGTTATGTTCTGATGCCTCTAAGGTTGTGAAGCACTTATCTTTAGGGCTAGATTTTTCCAAGCGTCATTTTTACCACAGCAAGAAGACAACAAATTTTCTTGTTTCTTTTTTTTTTGTTTGTTTGTTTGGTTTTTTAATGTTTTTAAATTTGAGCAAAAACAGGATACATGAAATATGAATCAAAAATGCTAAGACATGGCTAACATTGTGTGTTGTTGGATGTTTTTTTAAGGTTTGTTATATAACAATGGTGCTCCTTTAAAATTATAAAACAGGAAACCTGATAGCCACTATAGCATTACATGGCATTATGCACAGGAAAGTTAATTGCTAATTCTTGAAAATATTTTTGAAAAATAATATTTGGAACCTGATTCTACTGAAACAATAGAAGTGACAGTGAGAAGTCTCACTTACTGGAATTTGCAGAATAAGATTAAAAAATACACTACAAATTAAATACTTAGCCAATATACTGCAATGAATTCAGAACACACTGAAACCAAGCTTTTCATCAGTTTTCAAAAGCAGCAGGTGAAAAAAAGAGCTTTTCTTCTTTTTCCTTTCTCTAATAAATATGCCCGTTATCAGAGGACATTAAACAAAGCTTACAGTCTTTCTGGGATACAGACTACAGCACCTCTGATGGTGTTTAAGCAATTTTGATTCTCTAAGCTACATTTTATGACAGGAACTTTTAAGATAATCTCTTACTGTATGAGATAGATGTAAATAGGGCAACAGCATATTTTGCTATTGCACAGTACCACGTCTGAAGATTAAAAAAAGCAATATATATACAGGCTGAATAAGTCTGAGTAAGACAGTTAATATGCTATCACGTTAATATGGTATTATATGCTAATACAGAAGCCAGGGTGCTATACCCTGTTTCTTGGGAAGGCCTCTTAGGCAAGACGTAATGGCACTCTAGTAGAGCATGCTTCTTGCTTCTTCGTTAGCTTGTTTAGAACTGCTTTGAGGATGACTGTACAGCACTGAATTGCAGCAGGCTGGGATAGCTGTTTCTTCTGGTCATTTTGGCAGGGTCTTGGATTTAGTTCACATTCCAGCTTCTCAGACACTTTCTCATTGTGCTCTAAGATGCATGTTCCCACAACTTTAAAACAATTTTTAATAAACATTAACGTACTTTGCAAGATGCCATCAAAGACTGCTAAGGAATGTTTATGTAGTTCTTCAAAAAGATAATCTACTGTATCATTAAATGTGGCTAGATGGTCAAGGAATAATAGATACAGACCTTTCAATGTTCCTCAGAAGTAATGGATAGAAATTTTAGGAGATGAGTTTTCTCTACATATTCCCCTCTAACCTCCAGCACAGGGGATCAGCCTGCAGTACTCTGGAGGTCCACAGATTTCTAGCCTCCTAAATGATTCTTCTAACGTTGCCTGGATATACAGAAGCCTTGAAGATGCTTTACGCTTTTCTGAGAGGCATCTTACTTCCTTTCAAGAACTCCGAGCGAAGTGAAGTATTGGATCCAAAAGAATACTTTATTTTTCTATGTAAAGTGTTCTCAGACAGTTTCTGCAGGCTTCTAAAACGTGACTCATTATGCATTCAATTATTTATTTATGGGCTGAACCCCTTCCTCAACAGACAAAAATATTAATCAAGTAGAGAGATCCATCCATCCATCCGTGAACACTGGGCTAAATGCAGAACTACCTGGAACTTTTGCTACCGAAATCTACAGATGCAGAGTTTGAGTCATGAAGAGTAAGGAATAATTCTGTCAAATATAGCCATATGTACATGGCCAATTTTGTACACAGCCACGTGAATATTAATGAAAAAACTCACACTCTTTATATTAAAAGGTGGTATAGGTTACCAAAGAACATGTGTTACCACCTTAACTAGGGAACGCCAAACAACACATGATGTACCATCACCACAGAAGCCTACCTCACACCTAAATAACAGGTTCAGCAGACTCGCAATTTTTTTTTGCTGATAGCCCTTGATCTCTTTTTATTACAACTGCTGCCCATCTGTCATCTCTTATGATAATCTAGCATACTGTCACATTAACTTTTCCTCTGTTTTTTTTTCTTATGACACTAAATGTCATCTAGGAGTAAAGAAGTTTTTACCCCTATCTAGAACTACTGTTGCTTATGCATTTGTTTTGCAGAAGTGTCCCAGCTACAGTGTGCTAAGTAGCATATACACGTGTAAGAAATACGGAGTTTATTAAATATTCAGGTATCCTGAAGGGAACTACACAGCCTACATAAGTTCTTATACTCAGCCCTGCATTTCTCCAGATTCCTTTCAAACCTCTGTCTTCCAGAATCTCTTCTTGATAATTTTCCAAATTATCGTCCACGTTACCTTTACAGGATTAAAGACCAACACCAGACCTATCTTCTTGTTGCTTTTTTGGGGTTAAGTCAGCTCTTTCAAGTTACCCAGCTCTAATTTTCTTTGACTAAATATGTATTTACTTTTTTTCAGGTGCTGCTAGCAAAGGCATTTGGAATGTGTGTTTCACAAAATTAAAAGGGACAGGGAGATAATCAGGAAGAGTAAAAAATTCCTGTGGGTTTTATGAGGTTTCTGTCATATGGGATTTGATTGTTTCTTTTTATCTCTGTAATTTAATTGTTCAGAGTATTACACCTTGAAGCTGTTTTGTGAATCTTTAAGAATGAAAAAGATTTACATTGTTGGTGCTGTGTCTAATTAAAAGTGATTACAGTAATTTCCCTGGAGTGAACTAGTACTGTATATTGTTTCAAGGCCTTAGCCAACAGAAAAAGAAAAAGAAAAAAAAAAAAGACAGAAAGGTACTTCTTTTCCCCACAAAAGGTTATCAGTGAGAGTTCCTCATGGCCTGCTTTTAACTAAGTAATATGGTGATTTTAGCCACAAATAACATAAGCTTGTGTAACTTACCAGGCTATTGAATCCCATAGCACCTAGAGCTTGTTTTAGCATGGCTAATTTCTCCCTGTTTTGAGGGTTGGCTGTTAACATCGTCTCTTCCAGTATGGTCTGGCTTAGATACCTGCACGAAGGAAAAGCAGCATATGTAGTATTTTCAAGGCCAGCACACAATCAAACTTTTGAGATTAAAAGCCTGCTTTGCCCTTCTAACCAGAGGTTTATTAGAGATTTTTCTCAGCCTTTGGAGGGAACAGCACCAGTGACAGAATGCTCCGTATTTCTTCCCTTAAGCTTTTGCTTAAGGCTCCGTCCCACCAACTTTAGCCCTACATGTAAACTAAAACTGCAGATTTAATTTATACCACTGACAGTTTTGCCATTCTTGCGTTACCAGAGATTCCCCTTCAGGAGGAAGATTTGAAGAGATCCTGTGATAATTCTGACTGCTTTACATTCCCCTCCTGCTGGCTAGGGAATAGATCAGCTCTTATCTGCCTGATCCCACGATGATCATTCAATGTCAGCAGTTGAATGGGTGACAGGTATACTCAGCATCTCTTAGAACAAAGTAGTAAGTAAGTACATAAAGTAGTAAGTGTACAGCCCTTAAGCTGTACTGCTTCGCACACTGTGAATCAAAAGGAAATTTTACAAACCTTCCCCAAAACAATAATTAGTAGAGAGAAAGAGAGACACCTAGTGCAGCAGCTAACTCAGGAAAGAAAAAACAAAGCCAACATAAAAAGTAGTAACCTGAAACAGAATAATCAAATACCATAGCACAACAGACTATTGAAAAGAACAGCAATATAACCTTTACAATAATGTATTTTGACCCTCATGAGATATGTCTATGGGCCAGATTTTTAAAAGTATTCAGGTATTTTCATACAACTTAAATCACTAAGAATGAGGAGGATCTTATGGGATCTGATTTTTAATTACATCATGCTGAGAATGTAAAAAGATGTTTTCTTTTATCATCACTAAATTATCGTTATCATCAAAATACACATTCATCACACAATCTACTATCTTCACAAACGTCACTTACATCAACAAAAGAATTCCCCACACCTAAATCAAAATAACATCATCACAACACCAACAAAGGTGGGCAGTTTACACACACTCCACCTCTCAGCCCTTCACCACAATTACAACAACGAAAATTCCCCACAATTGTTCTGCTCTCTAATAATGTTCCATTCGTGATCCGTCACATAAAGATGGGAAAAAATACAGGTTTAAATTGTGACAATTCTCGTTCACAATCCTATTCTAATTGCATGATAGAGGACACACGGTTTCAAAATAAAACTCCTACTACCACAGAAAGCAGTAGTTCTTGTAAAGGTGGCCTTTTATGTGAATGCACGTAGCTTTTAGAAACACATGGAAGAATGATTTAGCATTTGTACTTTTCTAACTGATCATGAGGTTTATGAGGTAAACGCGACAAAATGCAGAGCACATTTTTAGTGGATTGATACCAGACTTACCAGTGTGGATTTCCCTTGGAGTGATAATGGCCTAAGTTCCCCCAGCAGGTGAGCAGAGGAATAATGACGGGGAAAAAAAATTGTGCCTGGGTGCATAAGCACTTTTTGCACCCACAGAAGAACTCAGTCAGCAGATATCTCAAGTACAAACAAGCCTCACATCAGCGGCTAAAGCCAGTGAATTAACACAGCCTTTGAGAACATGGGTCTCTGAGCATCACTGCCAGAGTTCTGCGCCGTTTGCTTGAGGTTACTAAAACCATGAATTTTGTCCAAATCAGGTAGATCCAAACCATAGCACAGCTGTCAAATTAGCTAGAGCAGATGATACAAAGTGTATGCCAGATTTACGCTTTTTTTCTGGGGTTTTTTACATTGCCTGTATGTTTCAAAAGGAGGCTAGAATACATCTGACACTGAATCTGGCATAGAACCTACTGGTATAAAGGTTAATCCAGCAGAGAATTTTCCACTGTTCTGAACTGCTGCGTGAGCTTATACCAGTTCAGTGTTGTGCATCTCGTGTCGGTGGCATTTTTTTGATCCATAATTAGGAGATTTACAGCGGCATCTACTCTGCTGGCAAAATATTCTATTCTTGAATGGCTGGAGGAGTTGGAAACTTATGGCCATTTCTGCAAAAAAGTCTCCTCACTGGTGTTCTCCCTGAATAACTCCATGTCTCTCTTTCTGTGTACTGAGCAGGGAATACTCTTTCCTGTCTTGTGAAGCGAATATTGTATATTTTTGTATATTGTATATTATTTAAGCAACTCCATAATTAGCTCTTTTTAAGCACAGTTAAAGTGCTAGTGGGTATTGTCACAGCAAAAAGGTGTGTGACCGCTACCGACACATATCAAAGCAGGCTGTGCAATAGCAAAGTAACCCGGAATGCTCACTCCCCTGGAGGAAAGAGCTGAGCTGTGATATGAACCAACACGCGGCAGTTCTTGCCTTCAGCGCAAGCGCTTCTTGCTGATACAGCAGGGGGCAAACTGGGTACCCGCCAAACCAGGTGCCTGTGGCTCCAACAACCCGTCCATAAACGGCAGCATCTGTCAGGACACGCCTGTTGGAAGAGAATCTGACTTTCCCAGTATAAATCTCCTGAAGATTTAATCAGTGGATGTGCTGGTGCCCTTGGAAAGGGCTGCTGTTGGACATTTTCTAAGGTACACTTCAATTCAGAGTCAGTTTCTCCAGTCTAAAGGCAATTAAATTCTTTCGTAACATGTCATGAGGCCCACTCATTTCCAAACTATTTAAGGGCTAATGAAATACGAAAATTGCTTTGAAGATATGCACATTCAACTGTTATATGTTTATAATATTAAGTATATGCATATTAAGGATGGATTAATTGTATAGACTACTTGGAACTGTTGATGGATACCATACAACTCCCGCAAAATGCAGAAAATATACAGTTTAGCACCATGGGGGTATAATATATACTAGCTGTGCAAGGAATCACTTTTTTATAATTATTGTTAAATTCATTGTACCTCAGAAACATAGTGACATTTAGACAGAAACATAAATGTATTCTTTTGCTTGTAAAACAGTTCCCGGGCATCTTCTCCTTTCCACTTTCAAGGCCTTGAGGATGAAAAGAGCTTGAGACACCCTTTGTATCAATATTATTACTATCACCTATTTATGCTTAAGAACCAGAGTCCAGAAACAATTTTAAATTGTCCCCTCTCCATGAAAAATAAGGAAAGGGGAAAGAGATGTGTCACAGCGCAGAAGTCCTAATAATAATGAAACATACTTTCATTGCAGATACATCATTATTCCATAAAATGAAAAGGTTTTTCCAATATGTATAGCTTTCCTCATATTTATAGTATATTTTTGTCTTTTGGTATTCAAGTGGCCTGGATAGAATTGCATTGCTAGTGATGAAGAAGGATTAAACCGCTGAAAATTTCCACTGTGAACCTACCATGGAGCTCTTAGTTATTATTTTTACTTACATTTTTGTTATTGCAAACTGTAGTGTTATAGCCATCATATTTATGAAAACCTATGCTGTTACTAGAGTGTGCATAATATTCCTATAAGTTTCCAATGAAGTAGTCTGTGTTCAAATGCAAACCAGAACCTGGTGACTCCTCAATTCTTTGTTGATGAAAATTTTGGTAAATGAGACACTACTCCTATACAAACCAGAGGTGGTGCTCCATAACATCCGATGCATGGAGGCTGCACACCAATTGTGGACCTACTTATCCTAGTTTTATTAGCCTTACTTGCATATCTCTGTGCGCAAATTCATTCTGCAAATGCACATTCACATTAGCTTACTGTAGCTTTAGAAAAAGTTTATCAGATTTTGGATGAAGTTGAACCTTTTAGTTGAAGGTAGCTGCTCAGACAAATGATATAAATATCTCTGGTAAAAGTGACAAACCAAACAGTGCATGCAGTTCTAGTAATTAACTCATTTCTACTGACTGCCTAACCATTTGTTTAAATGCTACCACATTGCCATTTGCCTCTGACTAGTACTCTCGACAGACAGCTTATCAGCATACAAAAAAGTTTTAAGGACATGTGAGCAGTGACTGTTTATTTCAAAGAGGACTGATCCACAAAATGGGGTTCTGTTAAGGAGATAAACTCATCAGTAATTGTAGTAAAGTATAGTCACTTTAAGTAAAATACAGTGCTGCATTAGACAGACAATTTCTTGAGAAATGTAAAAGAAACTATCTCCATAGTTCTTTCTTTCTGATTTTTTCTTCAAAGTTCTAATTTGCAGCATGTAGCATTCCCATCTATTATAGTCTCTCAAAGGAAAAAAAGGACTATTTTGAAGAAAAAAAAGAATGGGGGTAATTTTTCAGCATACTGCTTATCATATTATACAGGTTTTTGATCATCATTCAAATGACATCATAGATCAAATTTTCAGGTAGGGGTGTGACTGGTGTGCCCAAGAATATTAAAAAATACTTCGTATGACATTTCATTTTTTATGTATCAACTGCCCATATAAGTCAACTATTACCTTACCTGTTTACTTTATCATTCTCGTTATAATTGTTACATATCATCATAATTTGTATTATTCAACTTGTATCTTCAATAAAGTTCATAATTTCATTCATACATCTCAAATATGAAGAAGAAACACACAGGAACAAATGTCAGTTTACCAATACCGAGTTTTGGTGACAAATGCATATTTCAAAATTTCTTACATAACTCTACTGGTTAAAAACTCTCTTTAAAGTAATATTGTCTCTTAGATGACTGAGCAAATAACAAAGAGCTGAGACTAAAAAGAAAAGTTTCGACTATCAGTTTGCTGCTCTGCCAAAAACTCAGCACAGCAATATTTGATTTGGATTGAATTTAAGTTCATTTATTTTCTTTTGAACTGCAATCCAATAACATTTAGTAACAAATGCAGTAATCTGCCTTATTCAACATAAACAAAATATGTCATTTCATTTCCTTACAATAAAAGCAAAGGAAATAAAAAGTAGGAGTCTCAAAATTATTACAGAAGGTGAAAGTGTCTTTCTATTATGTGTTTCTTATTCGAACTGATACGTTTTTATAAAATCTGTGAGGAGATAAAAATAAAAAAGTTCAAAATTTGATAATCAGGGGATTTGTTTGGGAAGAGGGTACCCCTTTTCTGGTTACTGTCTCATAGTCAGCATGACCCACAGAAAAGATCTAGAGCTTCCCCACTTGGTGTGTCTGGTAGTCCATTTCAAAGTGAGTTTAAAGCATCGAGACCATAAGGGAGATGTTGAACCTTCATGTTTTATGTCTGAGGTAAGTACCAGTTACCTCACACTGAGGCAGAAAAGCCTAGCACAGTCCAGTCAGGAATCACGGAATCAGAATGGTCTGGGTTGGAAGGGACCTTTAAAGATCATCTAGTC
The DNA here is from genome assembly GCA_947846985.1 of Fratercula arctica. Classification (NCBI taxonomy): domain Eukaryota; kingdom Metazoa; phylum Chordata; class Aves; order Charadriiformes; family Alcidae; genus Fratercula; species Fratercula arctica. Next base: position 58,068,710 of record CANTUZ010000001.1, on the reverse strand, counting down.
CAACCCCTGACTTGAAGTTTCACCTTCTTTCAGTGGGAAGATCAAGAGCACCACAGGCTTTCAAAAATAAGTTTGTCTTGATATTTTGAAGCACAGTCAAAGCAAAGCCAGAAAACAATCACCTTTTGGCCCTGGATTTACTCCCCAATCTTGGAATCTGGCTCACACTTTGATCTGAATTCAATGTATCTATAAACTTCTCAGCTATAGTCATCGAAGTCTACAGACTGTGGTTATCAGAGTTTCGAGGGAGATCTGAACTTTTGATATATGTCGCATAGGGAACTTTTCTGATCTCTAGCAAACAAAGGTTGACAAATATTTTCCACTAACCAAGTCTTTAATCATCTGCAATCATAAAGTACTTTAAGCTGTATTGTTTATAGTTGCTAAATGAGAAAAGACGACCTTGGTACGCACCACCGACCACAGAGATCCCAAGGCTTGTCACAGGGACCCTGTAGTAGCAAACCTTCCTAAGGATTGTTACAAACTTTGATATTTCACTAAGAGAATAAATAAGGCATTACCAAAACTCTACCCCAACACCTAACCACTTCACATTTGTAAAATCTGACACTTGAAATATTCAAGTTTTCTATAAGAAGAGCTACTTTATGCCACATAACTATAGACATTATGGACGTTTATCAAACAGAAATATCTGGTTCATTACAGTGGTTCAGCTCATATCTGACAGTGAAGCTGTCTGAAAGAGATTAGTAGGTTGCATCCACTTCATCAGAAATTCCCTTTTGTCAGGACACTTAATGTTGGGTTCCAATTAGAGGAGAAGAGGAAGTGTGGTTTTGCCAGATGGACACTTCTTTTCAGGGGGCTTTCCTGAAGTAAATACATTCTGTCATGAATAATTAAGAGAATTCTTGGTAGGATTGTATCAATAAGTGGTTCTAAGTCAGTATAAAAATTTAGGATACAGCTCTATGATGAAAGAAAAGGGATTTTTAATTATTTTTTTTTTTAAGTTAGCATCTAGCTGCTTTTTTCTTGATTCCTTTCCTGATAGAGGATCAGTGCTGCATTTTGTTGTAAAGCTTTCTGGGCTATAGCAAGCTTGATATAGGGGAACACAATATAAAGATTAGTTGTCAGTTATGAAACTTTATTATAGCTGATAAGTAAGTGCAATAAATGTTGTTTCTGGTAATAAGGATCTCACAGATCACAGTTAAACTCTTCATTAAAAACGCTCTGGTTACAGGCAAACAGATTAATTTTCTAATTACTTATACTCAGAACAATTTACCCGTTTGAGGTCTCATAGTATTCTAAAGCTTCTGGGCTGTGATTAGAAATAGAACACATACCTTTAAGACAAGAGAAACACAGAGGCAAGGGGCTGAATAAGATTATTCACGCTAGTTTATTGGTCAGAGAAAGTGTCAGAGACCAGATGAAAGCACATTTTGTCAAGGAATTAAGCCAAACACGAATGAGTACTGTGAAGATACAATTATAAAATAAGACAAAGGGATAACTGAATGTATAGATTCAAGACAGATAAATCTGATTAGGCAGTGGATCATCAGAAAAGCATTTATCACAAACTAAATGAGAGTCAAGTATGCCTTGATATTGCAAAAAATTAATCATCATATGTAACACCCTTATTTACATATGCCAATATAAAAGGCATGAAATACTTATAATCGTAAAGCTTCAACTGGAGTATTCTGTGTGATTTTGGGCATTCTATTTCAGGGAAATCAGGATCAGTTAGGGAAAATCCAGAGGAAAGAAAGAGAACAATGTATCAGAAAAACTACTTAGAGCAAAAGAGTTCATTAAATGTAGCCTACAGAAGACTGAGAAAGATATTGCAAAGAGGAAAACTCCTACAGTCCTTTGGGCCCAAAACCATGGACATGGAAATACCACTATTTTACACAGCTGACCTGAGGGACACAGCAGAATAGCATGGTAGAGCATGAAATGGATCTTAGAGAGATGAACCAATTTCAAGGAGATGTAAAATGTGAAAGTACCGCACTAGAACTAAGATACAAAGATAATTTCCAACACCCTTCTGGATTTTGATACCGCGTTTGTGTCAAGTTTGCAGAGGACATCAAATTTGAGGGACCAGCCAATATGCTGGAGGGCAGGGCTGTCCTTTACAGGCTGAAGGAATGGGCCAACAGGAATTTCGTGAAATTCAGCAATGACAAGTGCAAAGTCCTGCAAATGGGAAGGAATAAACCCTTGCAATGATACAGGCTGATGAGATGGAGAGCAGCTCTGGGGAAAAGGCACTGGGGGCCCTGACGGCAGTGAGCTGGGCAGGAGCTGGCAATGTGGCCAGGCAGCAGAGATGGACAGCAGCATTCAGGGCTGCATCACTAGGAGCATTGCAAGGAGACTGGGGTTTTTTTCCCCCTGCCCAGCACTCACTGTTAGACCATATCTACATATTGTAGCCAGCTTTGCGTGCACACACACGTACACAATACACAGGGAGACATTGCTGGAGACATTGCTGAAGTGGGGTGAAATCAGTGGAGGGCCACCTAAGTGGTTGGGGCTGGAGAATGATGTGGGAGGAGAGGGTGAGAGAGCAAGGTTTGTTCAGTCCAGGGAAGGGAAGGCTCCAAGACACAGACATGTTTGGAAGGTTTCTAGACTTGTCTGGACAAAGCTCTGAACAACCTGGTCTGATCTCACAGCTGGCCCTGCTTGAAGCAGGCAGTGCACTAGGGATCTCCTGAAGTCCCTGCCAAAATGAATTATCCTATGATTCTATGAAACACATTAAAGTTATTTCTCAGGTATGTCAGGGGTATTTTTAAACCTTATATAAAAACAGTAATTCTGGCCCAGAGGAGTGGGAGATCAAGAAAAGGTAGGACTCAAACTGTTAGTGACATTATCTTGAGCTTTGAACAGTGCCTAAAATACAAAAATTGAACACGGCTCTTAAAGCCATAAGATGTCTGAGGACAAATAAATTTTATTTAGAAATTTATGTTGTCTAAAATCTGAAGGGATGACAGTATTTTAAAATCAGAACAATCTTAAACATCAAAGCCCTACCAAAGGACGACTCAAAAAAGGAAGGGAATATTTGTGTACTGCAACTCCTTTGCTTAGGTCAGTAACCCTTCTCACTAGTTTATCTAGTAGTTAAGTAGCACAGCATTATTATTCTATGAGGAGGAAAATGTCGCCTTACCTTGGAAATAGATATTTGGACACCAACTTTTAAATAGTCTTTCTTTTTTAGAATTTTAGAAAACTTAATTTTTAATGAAATTAACTTTCATTTTTAAGAAAAACTGATATGAACCATTTACAATCGGGAAATTTCCAGACACTGCAGATCAGAAACGAAAAATAGGGGCTTTTAGGATTTTTTTTATATCTTCAAAATATCTGGAGAAATAGTATTACTGGTAAGTCAGAAGTTGTTTTAGAAAGAGCTAGGGCACAGGGCCAAACTCCTGAAATTTAGGAAGACATCCCATGTGAGCTGTATCAAAGTAATTGTCAGGATACATGCTGTGACCACCAACAACGCATCCAAGCTAACTCAACTTAGCTTGATTTTGTACCTAGACAATAAATGGTTTGTACTTTCCACACAAAATTATTCATTCATAAGTCTAGAAGGATGACTGAACAATAATCCTTTCTTGCACAAAAACACTCAGGGAGGACAAGGTTTTTATTCTACTGGACTTCCAGGTAAAGGCATACACTAAATGAGTTTGATCTTACTTTATTTAGATCTTAGTTCTTGTGTTGCACGAAGTAGGGAAAAGAGGAGGCTGAAATAGTCACTAGAGACACTTTGCTGCTTCTAAATATCATTCTGAGGCAGAAAACCGCAGGTCTCAAGATTCAGTAATGACAAAATCATCTTCCTGGTAAGAACTGTGAATATGAATGTGAACGCAGCTAAAACAGTCCTGGCATTAGTTTACGAATCAGTTAAGTTTTCTCTTTCTTTTGTGTAGCTGTAGCAGTAGATTTTCAAAGAAGCTGTCTGTTTGCACAGCAGATCCTGTCTTGATACAGAGTTGGACCAGATCTCTGGAGGCCCCTTTCAAACTAAGGGCAAAGGAAAATATTTTTCTCTGTTGATAGTCCTTTAGTTGGTGAAAGAAAAAAAAAAAAGAAAGAAAAAAATGCATAAGAAGAGCTAACAGGGTAAGTGGTTCCTGTGAGGAATTAAAACTTTTACGGTTTGCTTTCTTTTTCTGATCCACTTGCCGACGTGTCATTTCACTGCTACTAGCAGGATTTCTCTTAGCTAACCCCTACGGAAACAGAATGGCATCAACTCCTATTCTAGCACAATTGACCACACTATCTAGTACATTTATTTTGCTAAAAGGAGTTCAAGATTAGTGGGTAAAGAATGCACATGGAAGCAGTGAAGAATAAATATTTAACATAAATAATTAACTACAGGACTCTATCAATACTTAACTACGCAATCCTGCATATCATGTTATGAATCAGAAATTCTGGATTTTGTGTATAAATGCCTTATTTATTTTACAAAAATGATGTACAAATGAAACTCATAGTGTTCATTCACTAATTCAAAATAGCTATTAAAACCGAGATCCTGGTACTTCATATTTATTTACACAAGCCAGAACTTTTGTGTTCTCACTTCAAGAACAAATAATCCACACTTTTTTTTTTTTTTTTTTAATATCATGCCGTAATCATGTGGAAACCTGTCACGCAGTAATTCTCCAAAAGCTGTCCAGTTAAAGAAATTCAGAACAGAGAAATGAAATCAAGCTGTTTCAAAACATCATCTTCATCCTAGATATGATTTTCTGCATACCTCTCCCTTCACACAGAGGTATCCAAATTCTTTGTAGTTGTGGTGACAGGCAGGAAACAGAACTGACTTGTCACTTACTTTGCATGAGCTGGTTGACGAGTCAGCTTTATAGGTAACTGGCAGGGAATACTGTGTTTATATCCTAGAGGAGAGCACGTCACTTGGACAGAATGGACTCAGATATGTCTATCATCGGAAGCATTCATACACTTCTGGTGTTGTGAGGGCTTTTATTACAGCTTGACCTTAATTAAAATGTGTCATTTAAAAATGTGCCAGTGCCAGCTTCTATAAAACGTTGCATCAATTTTTCTAAAAACAAACACAGACCATGCATGTCACGACATCATATTTAGTGCTTTCAGGCCGCTGAAACAAGATGTAAAGTCTTTTTTTTCTTGCCAGGTTTACATTTACTGGGAAGTAGAACAATGATCTATTCCACCACAGTACATTGTCCCAATTCATCAAAACATTTATGTGTCTCTGACTTCAAACCCTGGCTTCAACCCACTTATTTCAGTTGAATCTTAGTATTGTAATAAATGTTAATATGAAACATAACTGTAAGTTATGGGTTGAAACCCTATGTTGAGCTTTGATTCACTCTGAAAGGAAGAAAGGCAGATGAGATGTTTAAGTGAGACAGCAGGAGATAAGTAATACTAGAGACCTAGACTTCAAGCTGCCCTAGGCATTGCCTACATCATTTCTAGGCATATCACCTTATCATACTTTTACCTCTACACAATACAATGCAATATTACACAAAGACTCCTGAACTATACCTATATAACCTAGGTCTAGTACAGAAAGCACAACAAGAAAGGCTAATTACCTCAAACGGGCCACTGCCCCAACACAGCTATGGTACTTTACGCACAGCACCACCTGAGGTGTCTCTGCTACACTCCACAATGAGCTACACAGACTTCTCTTTTGCCTCTGCCTGTCTTTATATAAAGTATAAAACAAAGCCAGTTTTAATTGGACTTTTCTTATTACAAAATCTTCATTAATTGATGCTTCACTGCTACAAAATTCTCAAGAGAGCCACCATCATAGGAGGATGAAGCAGTATTTCATAATCAGGTTCCAGCTCTAACACAATCAATACGCATGTTGTGGGTGTCATTTAATGTGACATTGTATTAAGAAGCATGGATTAACAAGCTAAATCCCTTCCTTCCCCTTATTAGTGCTGCCCAACGAACCATGTACCTGCACAATCATGTGAAAAGCGTGTGACTTTTGCATTTGCAGTCCCCATCGCTCCTTCCCATTCAGCTCAGGGTGGTAACCCTGATTAAACACAATGGTTGTCACTGAAAATTCAACATTACCAGATCAGTTACTTTTTACCTTAAGCTAAACTGGAAATTAATAGTACCTCAGATACGTGTTAGTTCCAGACAAAATACAACCATTTGTAAACCAGTTTTCTTACCACTAGGTCTGTTTACCATCCTCACAATAAATTCTTGTGAAGTCTTTGAAATACACTAAATTTTTCTAAAAGTTTGGCTATTCTAGTAACTATTTGCTAAATCCCAAGACTTAGTTTAGGTATAACTAAACATCGAATTTAAGGACTGTTATGCCAGACTGAGAATAACTGACTTCCTAGCTTTACTTATGTTTTTAAAAATATTTTAAAATCTTCTGGGATGGAGGGTATTGAGCGTATAAAACCAAGGCATGACCTTTCAAAAACAAATTCCACTAATCTCTACTATATTTGCAAAGTCACAGAATAAGAAATTACGACAAACATTTTTATTTCTTTAGATCTCTCATGTGAATGTGAGAGGACAATGTATTCTGCTCAGTGAGTAAAAGCTGCCTTGCACTTAGCGCTGTTTGATATGTAAACAGGAATAAGATAAAGACAAAGCAAAACAGTTGACATCAATGAACTTAACGACATTTACAGAACATGATAATGAATAGCTTCTGGCTTTTTTCTCTGAGGGAAAAGGGGCATATTTTACTGCCTTTTTTTTTTTTTCCTTTGTCTCCAGCTTTTAAATCTATTCCAATCTGAACAAATTTTAGATCCTTTGAACCATGCCACGCGGTAGCACTGAGTGGGAATTACTGCTAACCATTTAAGTGCACAGCTTTCTGCTCATGACTAGTGCAATAAAGCACCAAAACGGCATTTCAAAAATAGGACTAACCTTGTTAATGTCAAGAGGTAAAGCGTCAGCATAATATTAATAAATTAAACACTGCAGACAGATTTGGTGATAGCTAGAGCACAGCTCTTATTTTTATTTTTCTAAACTAAGGAAATCACAAGATATGTCTTTCGTAAACTGGTTTCAGCACAGAAAGCTTATATTAGCCTGCGTGTTGCTCAAAAATAGTTTTGCCTTGACATTTTCATAAGACTAAATTTCAAATAATTCTGTAAGTGTACCTGTACTATGAAGTACATAAGTTGTTACAGACAGTGGATATACTCAAATGGAAAATGAAGAAATAGAGCTTGGTCTTTATTCTCAAAATGCCAAGTGTCTTTAGGCTACACTCAAGTACGCTTTTTTTAAAAAAAATTAAAATTATATTCCTGTGGAATAGGCTTAAATCAGAGACTCAAGCCTTCTGTTCCTAAAATTACATAAAAATGTAACCTATGATAATTACATTAAAGAAAAAATTGAATGCACAACAGGAGTGTCTCAAAATAGAATTTTTCATACCTCTGGTAACACTAAAAGAAATAATAAAGGCAGTATACCTTGTAGTGCTGTTTCTCTGACTCATATCATTCAGTATTGTATAGCACAGAAACACTGGGGGAGATTGTAATCCTGTGAATTATCACTTTACAAGCATAATTTTCAAATTGAAATAAGGAGCATCATGATGATAATAAAAAAAGTAGCAAATATTGAGCATTGCTGAACACGTAAAGAACATAAGCCAGTCTGCATGCAGGTGCAAACCGGTCCAATCCGTGTCCTGAAATGCTTCAGAAATTGTGTTTGAACTTTGCTCCTACAACCAGGAGTAATTTTGTATTCCTGTGTTCAGACTTACTTTGGCACTAGTTGCCAGGCAGATGTCATTAGGTTTATGAGCCTCAAGGCATTTATCCACCAGCGTTTGCTACTTTTAAAATGCTGCTTCATTAAATAAAGCTTACTGGGTAAAGAGCCACAGTATCAGATCTAAACTTTTAAAAAGTGCTTTGGGTACCTGCTTATAACTTTCAGCACTGTCCAGTTAAAATGTTGACAATAAACTTTAAAATGATTTCATACAACCACTGATTGTAGTCAATGGATCAGTTTCAGATCAGCTGATTTACAAGAAGCCCTCTTCTTCCCGTATCTGCATGTATGGCCACATATACAGGTATGTATACTAAAAACGTAATTCTGAACAGTAAGACCCCTTTAAAGCCCTCTAACTCGGCCAAAAAAAAAAAGTGAGGCCCCCCAAGTCACTAGTCATTCTAGTGACTTTTGAAATATTGGAAAACATACATTATTTACCCAAGAATGAGAAAGTTTTAAGAAGGATTAATATAATTATTAATTATTCAATAACAATTATTTACCTATCACAGGCTCAGAAAGCCTCACACAATACATGAATATGAGTTGATGCAGTACCTAACTCTACCCACTTGTTCTGCAAAGCAAGAATATTCTCCTTTCTACTTTAAATGGAGTAAATACGTATGTATTTACGTATGTTATCTATTTAGCAATCAACCAGCTACAGTCATTAGCGGCCGTCCCCTTCATGTTAAACAGAGGGTCCCAGTGAGACACATGACGCTGAACACAGGGTTCAGTTACAGAGAATTCAGGGCTGCTCTCCCATGCTCAGCAGGACCTGCCTTGCCTCCCCCTGCCCTGGGACCCGTTTCTGTCCCAAGCGCGTTCCAGGACTGACAAAAATGGAAACAGGATGGATGAGTATGCGTTTCTCTCGCATCTTCTCAACCCTCTCAGTAATATCATGCTGGATGAAAGCTCACAAACGAACTGCTTCTGACATGAAATTTCCCATGGTGTTTTCCATTGCCTCTCATAAGGCAGAAAGTACTAAAGACCCATAAGCTCTATGCTCAGCAAACCTGAAGCAGACTTCACAGGTTGCACATTGAGAACTCGACTGAAGAGCTGCATCTAAGCAGGTTACTTGTGTGTTGAAGTTACACTGACTTTATACTCCATAAAAAGAAACTGGCCTTCCCTGATCATGAGAATTTCCAGATTTACTTCAGTACTTTCATGGTTTGTGCATCCAAATAGGACAAAGAGACTCCTTGTTGAGTCTTATTGCTAAATTCCACACTGTGTTTACACAAAGGGATTTGCAGTTTGTGCAGTTCAATTCTGCAGGCAGGCTAGGTTTGTATCCAAATACATTTTTTTAATAAAATAAAATAAAATAAAATAAAATAAAATAAAATAAAATAAAATAAAATAAAATAAAACAAAATAAAATAAAATAAACACAGAAGAAAGATGATAGAAGAATAAATTACCCCTCAGAGTAGCCCTTCCCCCTCCCCCCCCCCCCCCCCCCCAAATATATGGGAAGCTGGAATGGGAAGAGATTGGAGAGGATTATAATTGCATGTTTAAATAACAGGCTCCAGAATAAACTACAGAACCTTAGATATTCCTGTTTGTTCCAGTTTTGACTTAAGGACCAACCTAACTCTACAACATACTCACTGAAGTTAAGTTCATCATATTACATATTTTATTAGATGATGCTCGATTCCTCTTAATTGCTACCTGATTGAGGAGCCCCTGTTTAAACAGGGGATTAGGTCTGGAAATATAGTAAATATACATAATGGAGATGAAAATACAGTGTAAAAGCAATCACTGAGAGCATGATAGAAATGGGGAAAAGACTGAAGGTACAAGAAAGTACAGATGCATCTCTAATAGTGAATCTGATTTCTCTAGCTCCACCTGAAACCAAAGACATGATTTATAAAGAAGCAAACACAAATACTCAGAAATGTTAGGATAAAAATGTTCAGTCTCTAGCAGTAGCAGTTTTAACCCATCAGGAAAGTGATAGAAAATAAAGTCTGAGTGAACAATGATTTCAATAGAAAAACATATCAGTCATATAGACTGTCTTTGTGTTTTATTCATTACTGGAAAATATTAATGACATAGGACAGTCTCCAGTTGTTTTCCAACAAATTATTCCACTAAATAAATGATTTTCCTATATAATGGGAATAATTTTTATTATTAAGTTTTACTGTGAAAGGCCACAGATTTTTTTTTTTTTTTTCATTTTTTTTAAACGATCAGCACTGTTCTTAGTCTTTGAAATCCTCATCTTGGGTGAACAAAACAGATCATGAAGCTGGCATCAGTGTACTAGTGTCAGAAAAAACACTGCAATTACTGTGTAAATTCAATAGTAAGCTGCAACACCATCTTGGTAAACTGACTTCTACCCACTTAATGATTTAGTTATGTTAAAATTTCATAAAGGTTATAGCAGAAATTTGAAGGTGCCAGCATTTGTCATAAGCCATAAATTACACTTCTCTGCAATTATGGTTACAAATGCAGTTTGTTTGTCAAATCGTATTTCTACATCGTTTCGCTGCCCTATTCCATCATTTCAGTCAGCAAAAAAATTGTAAGTTTTTTATTTCATAGGACTTTCTTGATTTGAATAGTTCTTTGTGCAAACTGGATTTGTTCTAACAATTTTTCTCATCTGTATTACTATTATTCAAGAAATGTTGAAACTTCAAATCAGATAAGCAAAGGCCTTATTAGCCGACAGGTCACAGATCAAGATGGCATGTTAGGAAGCACAGAACCTCATCCATATTTTTCCCTTGAAACACTCTGAACTACTCCCATTCAGCTCTCGCCAGTGTGTATCCTTGTCTGATCCAGATTGCTGTTTGCACAGATCTGAAAGAACAGCTTTCCCCACTTAGATAGGCTAATATATGTGTGAAAATCATTAAGCATCCCCAAAACCCCGTATTATTTTACATCTGTTGGCTGACAATCAAAGGTGACTTGAAACTATTGAAACTATACTTGAAAGCATTTTTGTTTACTTTTGATATCAACCACTGAGTACACCAAGTTTCATACGATTTATATTGTACTGTACTAAGCTGCAGCAATAACATTTTGTGCTGTGATTCCAAGAGATGTGTCATAAACTAACTGGAGATAAACAAGACCTATATGCAGAATAAAGAAGTTCCAAAGATCATCTGCATAATAGGTGATTCAGTACAAGATATTCCTGCATCATTCTGTCCAGCATTATATTGCATAAAACAATTTGAGAAGCCAAGACGGATGGAGTTGCCATTTTTAGGAGCTGTATAAAACTGAGATCCTAACGTCTTCTCATATTAGCACTCAATTAACATATTCAGAAGACTTTTACTGGTCACTTGTAGGCTTTAGACAAAACTCAGTTTGAGTAGTTATATTTTAACTACTAAAAGTTCATGTGCAAATCCAGCAGGAATCAAAAGAAACTTTGAATGGCACTAACCTGACACAACCAGGTTTAACCTCAATGTAGAGGTCATTTTGAGTTATAATTAATGAAAGAACTACAGGAAGAAAACTATGCTACACTTTGAGTTGACCTTGCCTGACTTTCCCAGAGAAAGCTGGCTAAAGTAAACTGTAAAGTTATGCCAGTGCAGTGAAAAATTCAAGGTAGCTCAGGGAGCTCAGTGAAGACAGTAAGTTCAAACAATGGTGAGAGGTATCGTCTCTCTAAGATCTAACATTAAGTTGAGATGAGCTGGGTTCAATGACTGGGGCTTCCGTATGCCAATAATAATTTCTTAAATGAGCCATTCCTGACTGGAAACCCATCTTCAGTAATTGTATCAGAATGATTCTAAGAGTGACTTTTGAAATATAAATTGCAGAACTATATCATTGCTCGAGATTTATGCAGTGTAATAGCTAAGTGGTTTCAGGAGCTGAATCTATTGAATCTCCCTCCACATATGAGATGATTAGCATCCTAGTAAAGTGCAGAGACATATTTTGTACTTAAACTAAAAGCCAAATGAGCTTCACTACCATTTTATAAGTGAGTAATCACATCTACTTTTAAGCTGGGGTTTCTACGGCAATTTCGTCCCTTGGAGCTACATCCATTTTCAGTCTGATGTGAAATAGTGGTGGGCTGCCTAAACAGTCAGCAATTAATTTCTTCAACAGAGGACCAAATTTAACCTCAATATAGATATAACTTCCGCGGATCTCTAGAGATTTATTTTTTCTAACAAAAGGTTGAACTTGGCCCAGAAACCTTAAGGTATTGATAAACCTGATGATACTCATCAGCAGAATTCACAACAAATTGGAAAGTCATCTGGTTCATGTTATATTTATTTTTGCATTTTCTTTCTCCATTTCAAACAATTTATTCCAACCAATTTTTTATTGTATCCTTAGTTTTCTGTTAAAACTAAGACAGATATATGTTCTGTCTTCAGTAGACTCTGTAGAGCCCAGTGCTCTTAATTACCAAGTTTGTTTTTTTCTCTTGGATTAAACAGATTTCATTTTTTCCTGCCTCCTACACCTTAACTTTCATGCCACAGACAGATTATTTTCCTCTTATTTTCTGCATGTGCTTCCATATCATGCTTACCCCAAAGGAGACAAGAAAGACAAAGCCTCTCTCAATTAAAGAAACTGCAAATGATATCATGCCAAGTCAAATAAAGTAAATGCAAGTTTGTGGATTAAAATTAAACATGTAGAAGCAAACTGACTAGAGCTATAAAAAGTCAAAAGTCAACGTGGTTTTATATGGTCTGATGTTATTTTTTCGGTTCTGAACTGCTCCCTGGCACTGAGAGAATGTAAAATACCAAAGATTACCAGATATCCGAGTCCCTTTAGGACAATACAGAAACACAAGGAGGAGTGCCTTGGCTCTACCATGCCACTCTAAACATACAATTTATTCCTGAAAAAAACATCTCACATGTTCATTTATACATAGTTACTTCTACACCTTTGGCTTGTTAGAATTATGATGGAGAGAAAAACAGTTGTTGAAAAGAGGTCATCATAATGAATGATTTCTTCACCTCTGAGAGTCTGTCAATGGAGTGCTGTACATCCTCTGTCACTATTCAACCAATATGTATGAAGAATAATACAATCAAAGGAAAGAAAATACCCAAAGGAATATGAGTTTCAGATTTACACTCTCAAACAAAGCAGAATTTTTATAGCATTTGTTATGAAAACCAGACAAATAACAAGTCCACTTGGGACCTAAGACAAAGACACTGAGCTAAGTCTCAGACTTATTTTACTACCTTTACTTTGTTAAATAAAAAAAAAAATACTCTTGGATTTCACGTAAATTAATGATTATTAAAAATCACTGGAGCTATATTTTTGTCAAGGATCCTTTGTCAAAAGCAGCTAATGTCAAAACTGGAATCAATAAATTAAACATCAAAATCCAAAGCTAAGGTACCTCTGCTTTCAAGTAGAAAAATACTGTTTTGGATATCTCGACATGTAATTAGAATGCAAGTGTTCAGGTGTCTATTTAACTAACCCTGAATTCAGGATGAACCACTCAAAACAACTGCACAGACAGACACTCAAAACAAATACTGCGAAATAAAGTTAATAACATAGAGGTATATTTTATGCATGAGGTGTAGGTATCTGCAAATATAAAAAATAACCACTTAATTTGCAAAATAAAGCAGATGACACAAATGAATATTTCAGTTTTGTTTTGAAAACCTAAGCTGCGATCCTGATTATATTGTCCGTAATTGCATTGCTAACCTTCTAGTAATGTTTCTTGCAGGACAAAACTGTCCACAAACATCTCACAGAAAGAGGGGGTTTAAGACAGGGGAAATGTAGTCACTTTTCAGAAAGATACTGTATAATATTAACTTTAATGCTGACACTATTCTTAGCTATTTCCTGAATATCAAGGTGCACATGATGATCTTAGGGAGGAAATTTTAGTCCACATGTTCCAGTCATCATACCTGGCCTGTTAAAAAACACTGAAAAAATTCTTAGCTTCTGTACACTAACAGGCTGCTTAGGGTTCCATCTAATTTGCATTAAAATATGAGACACTAAGCCTAAAATATAGAAGACTAAATCTAAGAGCTTAGCTGAACTGAATTGAAGCACATGAATTAGGAAAGTGAGGTGAATTAGATCACAGAGTAACCCTTCAAAAAAATCAATATTGGATCCAAAAAACCCCAAACTTAGTTACACTTTATTGTATTTTTAGATCTCACATATATCTGAAAACACGTAAAATAACACACTAAAGTAGATAAAATTAGTTGTTTAATCAATATTACTTTAAAACATGAAGATGCATCTTAATACAACATATACTATATTTTCTGGTGTCCCTCCTCAACAAAACTGAGTGAGTTAGTCATGATTATTACTACCCAGCATAACAAATCACACACATCAGCCATGTACTGGTGTTGCCTCTCAACTCTTCCTTCTTTGAAGGGTAAAGAACAACACTGATGCTTGAAGATCATGCTCCAAGAGATTAATGGAGCCTGAATTTCAAAGAAAGACTAGGACAAGAAAATGAGAGCTAAGGAAAAGAAAATGTTCCTCTTGGTTCAATTGCTGTTCATTTCTGGGAAGGAAAAAGAATAAAACAAGTGAAATAATCTCATGAACCCTATTTACTCAGAAAACCTGCATGATTAAGGAGCACAAGGAAAACTGAAGATGGTAAGAGTACTGGAGGAAAGACTGTTACCAGTTGAAAAAAAAGGAAAGTGGAGGCTGAAGTTATAAGAGGGCAGGGAAAAACATGTTGAAGAGAACTATGTGAAAGAAGATTTTGCTGGAATACACACATGTTATTACACACTGTGAAGAAGATTCAACCTCCCAAAAAAAAAAAAAATCAGAGAAAAAATTAAGAAATCAGTAAATACAGGGTAAACAGAAAAAGAATAAATGGTACGCAGCAAAACTAAACAAAACAAAAGCAAAAGACAGAGAAAATTTAGACAATTCTTTTGATGTTGAAATTATTCCTGGTTACATATATATAAAGCTCACTGAAGCAAGTTTAAACCTGCTCCAGAATCTCAGACAAATATATCTGCTTTTCCTTTTTCCATTACCTTTCTAATAACTAGCTAGTGTAGTTTAGCTGTCAGACCTCACTGGAATCTAAGTAAATGGAATTACCTCATTTCATTTGGAATCTACAGATCTTGTCCTTAAAATAGTACTACTGGTTGTGAATCAGATTTTGACAGTAGTATTGTAAGACAGTAGTATTGTAAGAGCTAAGAAACAAATGTTCACAGTTAAAGGTTTTCACTAGACAGCTGAGATATAAGTAAATCATATCAGGAAGATATACACTAGTTGAAGTGTAGAATTTTTATATTATTTGCTACCACATAGTCTAAAAAACAAACAAACAAACAAACAACTATTTTCCCTTTTACTTAGGGCTTCAGCTATCCATATTCTCTCATTGCACTGAAATGAATTCCAGCAAAATTAACTGAGATTTAACTCCCTCAGTTTTTGAAATCTGTGTTTGAAACTGCATCTTCACATTACCCCGTTACTTAGAAAGTTTGTCAAGCGTGCTAGAAAAGTCTTTATACCCCAATCGTCCTTTGGTGTCTAGGCATGCTAATAAATGTAGCTTGCGCATATCACTGCATTGTCTTAGAAGTGTTAATGTATTTAAAATGCAAGCTTTTTGGAGAAAAGGAATGTGTTGTATGTAATCAAGTTAGGACAGGAAAACTTGCATAGTAACAAAAAAATATAGATTTACTTGTTCAACCAGAACTTGAATGTTACGCTTCCAATTTTAGAGACCTTTGGAAGATAACAGAGAACATGGAAGAAGCAGTGAAATGGAAAAAAAACTTGAGTATAAATACATTTGTTATGTGCATATATGTGCATGCACACATAAATTCAAAGCATATTACTTTGAGACACCCGAGATATAAGAAAGTAAAGAAAATACATGTTGCCTTTGAACTTTTAAGAAATAGTTTCAAAAATTCTAATTACTTCAGAAAATGTCTCACAGAATCTTATTTCACCTCTAAACCCCTCAGTTGTTATGCAAAATGTTCATAAGCAGAAAAAAAAAAAAAAATCAATTGTATTAGCTATGAAGTTGAACTTAGCTTGGATACCCAAAAGACAGATAGCTTTTTCTCAGAGTGCCCCAGAGTTACTTCTAGCAAGGTAAAACTTTTTCTAGAATAATTCCAGTATAATAATTTGAAACTTAACTTTCTACTCAGCATTCATTACAGAAGTATGTTGCAGTAGGATAATAGCAAGATGATAAATTTCAGACATTGCCTTTGAGAATCACCTATACATAGTCATTCAGTCTTTAAAACTCCTTATCCTCCATAAAATATCAAGTGCACTTCTAATTTTTGAAGGTCTTGGTTTGTGTGTTCAGGGTGATCAATGCTAAGTACAGAAAAATGAACACAAAGAAAGTAGAAATAAGTGTTAAGTTATCTGTATGATTTAATGCAAGATAAAATATAGGTTGGGAAAGGAAAAGGAAGTGGGAGACTGATTCAGGTTTTTTCTTCTTCTTCACTCACATCTTTACTGAGAACTTAAATGCCAAAAGATCCATGGCAAAAAAAAAAATCTTAGAGGTGACAGAAAAAAACTACGAATTTAATCATTAGCTTAACTGCTGTCACAAGAGTTACCATGTATTGAAAATGTTAATTAAGTACAAGTTTACAGGCAATATACTAAAGAAAATACACATATTGAAGAAAGTATATATATATGCAAAGGAGAACAATTAATAGAGAACTTTGAAAATTTAGCTGTTTTTTGATATGTGGGGAAAAAAATAGATATTCATTAACTCTCATAAAAATTAGAGGGATGTTTTATGATTTTGCAGGGTTCTTGAATGCCCTCTGCCCCTAAAACCCTCAAGGGTTTAGCTGCCTGGGCTATGCAAGAAGCCTTTTTGGGACACTCCTCACCTCTTCCCACCCCCATTGGCTCAGAATTGGCTTTTGAGCTCAGATATTGGGCCTTGGTGCTGGCCTGATATGGGGTCAGCCACTCCTGCACCCAGCCACAGACCCCCTTGACCCCCACCTGTGGGCTGCTGGCCTGGCCTGGTCACATCCTGTCCCCATCCTCATGGCCTTGCCCAGCTCTCTGGGTAGTGTCTGATCCCACTCATCATCCCTGGACCTGCTGAGTGCAGCACCTGCCCCAGCTCCTCTCTGGCCATTAGACAGAATTGCCCACATCCTGGAAAAGGCACTGAAAACTCACAACTCAAAGGAGGTCTAGCAAAACTATCGCCAGCATTTCAGAATTATTTCAAGGTTCAAAAGTCTCACATGGTATGATTTTCCTGGATATGTCTGAGAAGAGGTAGTATTTAAAGAAAAGTAGAAGTGATAGGCTGCTACGATTTGCACAGAAGAATTAGGAAGGGATTTTGGCCAAGTAGAACTAGAAGGACTTGACCCTCCTGACCATTCAGCTGTAGGGATGGTAAGCTTTTCACAGCTCTTTTTCTCCTCCTATGCCCATACCTCCCACAATGGAAAAGTGAAACACAGCTGAGGAACCTCTGAGTCTTATCTTTACCCTCCACCTAAATTTAAATACAATGAGTGCCACTTTCCTGATTACCTGGAGCTTTATTCTGTCAGCAGGATTTTAAAACAAAGTTGATCCTCAACAATGAGGTTCATAGAGCCCCAACAGTAGGCTTTATTGGGGTGAGAGTGAGAATTTTGGTACAACTAACTGACGCTGAGTTTCAGCACATAAAGTCTAATGGCAGTTTGGCAAAGTGATGTAACTTGGCACTTCATATACAAATTATTATTCCAGCAGGATTACCACCCATGGGAAAATCTGATGTAACCCTTCCTGATCTAGTTACTTCATTCACAGTATTTAGATCCAACCAATTTTGTAAGACAGGTCTACCACTTGTTTGGATATCCCACTAGTCATCAGACACAGATATCAGCAGCAAGTAATTTGTTAAGGAAAGGGATCAAAATGGTATTGTGCAACCACCCCTGTGAATTTTTATGGACACAGCTAGGTTTTATGTGGGTACTGAAGGTTTAAATCAAAGTTACTATCTACGGGAAAAAAAGTGATCTGTCAGGCTGGAATACAAGGAAAGAGCATGGAATATCAGAGGACTGAAACATCCCTAAAATATCTAATTTTCCAATTATGTGGGACTAATTAAAAAAACCAAACACTTTTCTCTATGAATTTAGCTTGTATCATTAGACTGCCACAGCTACATTTGTAGACAAATGGCACAGATATGGAAAACTGTTATTTTCAAGACTGATACTTCTTTCTGTTACGTTTTAAATGAGAAAATAATCAAACGATTGAAAAGGAAAATGGCATTCAAAGATAAAAAGAAAGAAAATAAAGAGAGAAGGCATGAAAACATGTAATATCTTCCTGGCTTTACCCCCACAGCAGTTAGAAAATGAAGAGAATGCCTCCTAAGTATGTTGAATTGGGGAAAGCTGGAGGAAGTGGTCGCTCACAATCTTGAAAATTCTCATCTTGAGCTCTTGTGTGTGAAGGAGAGTGGCAATCAATATGCACAATGCTAAAATGATCACCATTTTGCACAATTTGTTTTAGTGCTTGTTAGAAAAGATGATGACTGGAAGCGCACAAAAAATATCAGACATATGGCTTTGCACTTAATGCCTCTGAAAAATGTCTACTGGGATCTTTTCTATGCCATTCACTTTCCCTCACTAATCTCTAAGCCCCTTTTGAAGATCATCCTTCTCCTTTAGAGTTGGGAATGATCTCCTCAATGATCAAGCAAAGAGATTTTAATGAGAAAATCAATCACTTCAATTACTACTTCACACATGAAATTAATGGAAAGTTTTCTTATTGACAGTGAAGAGGGCACCTGCGCTGAAAAACTGTAAAAAGAAGATACACCAGTTGTGTGAACTGATCTACAGCTGTTGTTGCAGAAGAGTTTCGCTTTTTAAGGGGTGAGTGAAACAGCACAGGCAGAGAGAGAACACACTGCAGTGCACATCATTCATTGTTTCTATGGGAGAAAGGGAAATTTTGCACATCTGGGAACAGAAGTCTGAAAATACAAACACAAAATGCACCCCCTGACCATAGTCCAGCTTCTGCATGAATGTGTATATTAACATTTTCTCCAGCTTGAAGTTGTTAACAAGCGGTATATTTCAATCTACAAACATTGGGTGAAAAAGATCTGACATTACAAGGGGGACTAAAAAATGCCTGTCAGAATCACCTTGCAATACTGAGAACATTGTATCAAGTTCGCCTACGCTACCAAAAGCCGTAACAGTACAATCAATGAGCAGAGCTAGCAGCCTTGTTTACACTGAAAGTGGTGACATCAAGTTGAACAGATGCCAAACTCACCATCGTTTCTGAAATCATTTTCTATAGTTAAGTAGCCTCAAGCTATGTTTCTAATATACATATACAAATGTAATGACATGATTTTTAATCACTGTAGGTTTGAGTATCTTACATATACCTATTACACAAAGGCATTCTTATATTGTAATATATACTACAGCTTTGGAATATCAATGCTAATATGAAGCAATTGGCCCATAATAATAGAAGCAGGTCTTTCTACTTTTTTCTGTAAGATTTTTCCCACATTTTTCTTTCCTGTCTTTCTGATCTCTCCTTTTAGTACCCACCAGAGTTGAATACCATTTACAAGCTGATCTATCACCACTGGCAACTCTCTTTTTTTGTGCTCTGTTTCACTCTGGTTGCAAGATCCATCACTAAGGTAGTACCTACTGTAACTATGAGGCTAAACTTAATGTGCCAGAAAAGCTGGTACATGTTCTTATTATGAAGCTAAACTTCACATGCCAGAAAAGCAATATCGGTCTGTATCTGCACCCAGCAAAAGAAAAAAAGCAACAGCAAATCTAGAGCAAATTGAGAATATAACTTAAAACCTTTAATCTCTCTGTATTATGTGTCATCATCAAGATAAACGAAGTTCTGCAGTTCTTTTGAAATACTCTAAGTCAATAGAAATTTTGGAAATTTCAATCAAGGATCTGATGATAAAAATCAGCTTCAAAATATAATGAATACACAGGAATAGTTGTCAATCAAAAAGCCTCGAATCGCCCTTTGGAGACTGTCTTTCCATTGCAGACCTGCTCCCCCTGCTAAGTCTTGAAAAATGGTCTTACCTTTCAGGAATTGCTTCTGTCTTTATCCATCATGACCCACATGCATATAGGGTGGGAGATGTATTCATTCAGATCCCTCCCTACATAGATTTAGATGGCTTGTTACTTTAAGATCCTAGTTGTATACAGGTTCAATAGCAAGTGGCCAGCTATTTGTCTTCATACGATGCTCTTGCAGCCATAACGCTTGCAAGAACATTTAAAATTCTGAGCTGAAGCTCCCTCTGAGGACGGCACCAAACACCACAGAATTACAACCCAAAAATCTCTCTACACGTTGGGGTGAAACCCCAGCCTTACCGAAACTCTCAGTGACTCCAAAGGGGAGGGATTTTCCCTTAAAGTTACTTACATTAACTCTTAATCCAGGATTATATACTCTTTAATACATGAACTACCTCTCACCTTTTCCAGCATCAAGTCTAACAATAACCACTATTGTCAATACTACTTTGACTCTTTAAGGTACTTTCATTTAAAATGAGAATAAAACCCCAATGCTATGTCTCATTTGTCATATTGAAATGGCTTAAGCAAACAATGAAAAAATAGGGGTATCTTGTGATCTTAACAGCCATTATTTACTAAAATTGTTAAATCTTCTACATAAAGGTGAAACATTAAACGACACAAAGAGGAACAGAAAAATTATCAAAAAACCAGTTGGGCATGAACCACCTATCATTTCAAAAGGGCTGTTATCTAATTAAATTTATTATTAAAGTCAAGATTACACTTGCTTAAAGAAAACATGACAAATTCACTTATTGATGTTACCAGAATGATATGATCTCATCAAAATTTGACTAAGCCAGAAATAATGAATTTATAACAAAGGCCAAATCCTGCCCTCCTGATTCATGTATGAGTTTGATGCAGTAGAAATTCACCCCTAGTTTAACTCTATCAACCAAGAAAGCTCTGGCCCACTGAACTACTACAGTCAGGATTTTAAGGTAAGAAATACTTGGCTCAAACACTCTCTCAATAATGCAAGATACAATCTACTCTATGTAGCCAAAGCAAAGCTTTATTGATAAAAGCAGCTTTATGCAAACGTTCAGCTATAAACTACTTCTAAAGAGTTGGCACTGCAATGTTCAGACATCTATTTAAAAATACTATTTGTTCTTTTTGGATGCTTATCAGATATCTTATCAGATAAAGCTTTGTTCATGTGAATCTAATTATTCAGGTTTTTGCTAAGTTCTTTCCTGTTGGAGCTTCTTGCAAAGTGACTTCAAACTGTTTCATTTTCTGAATAAACTGAGTGGTTCCAAACAACTTTTGCTAGAAGAGGAATAAATTAATGTTCGGGAGCTCAGAATCCTTTTGGTCTTCAAAGCCTTCAAAGGATTTAAAACATAGAATTTAACTCTTCCCCCCACACACTTTGAAGTGGATCATTTTAGCTTCAGGTTTCTTCAGAGCTAATGCATTATATTATTCTGTATAAAACCAGAAGTGCTAAAAAAGCTTCAACGTTAACAAACAACAGTAGTATGAAGACTTGTGTTTAACAAAAAATATCAGGATCAAGTAAGTTTTTTCTACAAACATTAACGTGGTATTTTTCTATTTATAGGTCCCAAATCTAGGAATAGTACTTTATTCCAGTACGACCCAGAGTAGAAGATAAAAAAGTTGTGAGAAAAATCCATGGGAAAAAGGCTTAGATATGAAGAACTCAAACCACTCATTTTACATCATTTGAATTACTATTGGTCATTTTACAGTTACTCACTATACTCATAATCTTAGCCAATTTAAGATAATATCACTAATGACAAATAGGCTTCTCTCATTTCAGAGATACCTCTTAGGAAAAACTGAAGAAAGCTAGCCAAATGATCTAAAGCAGGAAAATGAAAAGAATCCGAATTAAAAAAAATTTTGAGATACTCCCAAAATTTCCTGAAAAAACAGAAACTTCCACTTATATTAAAATTAGGCATTGGGTAATATTAATTTTAGGCATTGGGTATTGAATCCTATCCTTGTACTCAAAGCAGTCAAAACTCTGTTTTGGTTTTTCTTAATAATATGAAGTAAAGTAAATATCAAAATGAAAATGGAATTATCAGTTACACAGTGACATTTCACCAAAATCAACATATTCCATAAGAAGAGTCTAATTTTAATAAAACACTTTTCCATGAAGACCAAACGTTTCATCGGGGGAAAGAAAAAAAACCAAACCAGACCTACTCTAGTCCACGGAAGATGGAAAAATAGCTGAGAAGTTTCCTTCCTTTTTCTCCTTTAAGGCAATAATCCTAATGGACATAATACTCTGATCTTGTTAAGAGAGTGTACTTGTACTCCATAATTAAATCCTCATGAACAGGTACTCATACTCAATAATAAATAATTTCAGATCTCATTGGAGGTTAGGACACATCTTAACTATTGGAGGAAGGACCTCAACAGCAAAGAGGCACTAAAATAAGAACAATATTGATACTAAATATAAAGTTGTTTTCCTACCTGTGTGCAGACAAATTACTGAGGTACAGGGTGTATTTTTCTTCAGCAGACAGCCCATCCATCATCAAGTAAAAAACATGAAAATTACTCTGGTTGAGAGGCTGCATAATGACACGAGACTTCTCCAACATGTATGTATAAATCCTAGCTGATTGAGAAACAAAGAAATAAATTCATCATTATACTGATTGCTCTAAATATGTATTTTAAATCATTCACCATTGCAGCAGTGAAGAATAAACAATGTTTCTTATAAAACAGTCTGAGGTGAGCATATAAAAACAATACCATTCATTCTACCATGGTTTTCTATATAAATCACATATAAAGTTCTAATTCCATTAAAATTAGTGAAACAAATGTCTTACCTTACTTGCTTACTGTCCTACATTATCTTCAAAATGACTTAATTTTAAAGATAATGATGTTAATTTGTACTCTGTTTTACTTATTTGAGGAACCAGTTGTCATATTTGGCAAGAACTTCTAAGAGACAAGCTAGAGCATTGGCATTTATTCCAAGCTCCTTCTTAATGGAGAGAGAAGGATGCAAGAGAGATTCAAGACATCTTGGAAAAACTAGCCTTAGAACCATTTCCTCTTTCTCTGTTGATAATCAACACTCAGATTAATAGTTTAGATTAACCACCTAACTTCTAGATGGCTACTTCTAGATGGCTACAAAGAGACAAATTCTCTGCAGAACTGTTCATCAGTAAGCTCACTACCCTGTGCCTGGGAAACATGGGCGTCTCAGAAAGGCTATGATGAGCTGGCCAAATGAGAAGCCATGTTAGCACATGAAGCACATCTGGGAAGAAGGTGAAGGAGGATGCACCTGACCACGATTTGCCTACAGCAATGTTGATTACAGGATCATACATAACCTCATGCCAGTAAGGTTCTGAGAGAGGCAACACACAGAAAATACTGGACCCTCGGAGCCATTCACCTGCTTCACCAGATTACAGGCATTTTAGAGGTACATGTGAAGAGACAGAGGGAGATTCACTGTTTTGGGCAAGTTACTCCAGCCCTCCACTGAGTGTACACCACCATGCAGTTCCAGATGCAGCAGGCTAAAGAGAACACAGGAGCGCCTAACTGTAGCTAGAGGTCAGGGCCCTTGCTGTGAGCGAGAACCTGATTCCAGTTCCCACCTACCCCACTGTTTGTATACTGAATCCCATCATTGGTTAATGTAGAATACTAGCTGTGCAAAGAATACTAGCTGTGCATGTCTCTTCACACACAGCTGAGCACCCCCACCGCCAGAATGGGGTACATTCTGCTGCAGCTTTATGCTTTTCAATCTCTGCAATACATCAGAGCTTTCACCGGGTCTTAGCAAGCATCCTTACCCGGGAAAAGACTGTTGAGTTTAGAGGATCAGGCGCACTTAGCAGCAGAGGAGCTACACATTTGAAACGCTGTGAGCTGAGGAGGATATTAAACCATAGCTTCCCACAGTCTGGATGACAACCAACTCACCTAAGACTCCTTCCTCTATGAACTGGAAGCATTTCTTGAATATTCAGTGGCAGAAAATATTAATATATGCATCCGGTAGCACAGCAACTATGTTCTCTAAACATATACCATTTTTGAGCTGCTCATGTTTTTTTAATTTATTTTTTTTACTTTTTTGAAGGAAACTGGGTTTAAGCATAAAATAGCACTGAGTTACTCAGTGCAGTCAAAACTGCACTTGTTGCATTTCTAAGCATAAGCAACTTCAGATGCCTCAGAGACGTGAAGTTTGAAGGCAGAGTGGAAGTTTAAAGACTTCGAAAGATGAGGGTAGTTGAAACAGTACTTTCAGAATCAGTTTTGGACTCAAAGGTATCACCCAATACAATGCTGAGCTAGATCTCGGTGTGTCAGTGTGTGTATCAGAAGCACGGTAGTGGCATTAGCCTAATGGCTAGGCTAGAAGCCAGAATGTCATGCTCCTGTCACCATACAACTGCTAACACCCACAGTAGCTCATTCAGAGCTAGCTTGGTAATTGCTATACCATCTGTATTTGTCTGGAAATTACATTTTCAGTTTCACCTAAGTATCTTCCCATCTTTTGGAGAGCTCTAAGTTTCTGTCTATACTGTTAAACACAGCAAACTTGAAGTTACTTGCAGTTGTGTGTATAAGCGAATGCAGCCTGTGAGAATATTGTTGAAAGACAGTGTAAAATAGAGGGAAACAAAACTGATGAATCTTGAACATATTGTTTTGAGAAAGATCTCAGCAGTTAAGTGCTGACCCTGAACTAAATGTAACTATGCACAGTCTCACAAAGTGCTACTCTGCACAGGCCAAATCATCCCAGACACATCCCAGTTAAGCAGTACAGAAGGTCAGTGGTACACTACCCAGGGGCATTTCCCACCCTTTCTTTTACACAACAGCACAGGCATGGTGGCCTGACACATGTGCTGGCAACCAAAACCATGCCTGGGGTTCTAGCTACCGAAGAGACAGTAGGACTGACCGAGAAGAGTTGTACGGCTGACTTGCAGAACCGAGTAGGCACAACCTAGCCCATTTAATCATCCTACAAAAAGTAGAAGTTAACTCCTGCTATTATGGAACCTATACTATGAGAAATTGTGTATCAGCGATCTAGCCCTCTGTTGCTACACTATGGTAAAAAGAACTGTGCTGGAAGCAAAAGGGCACACTTGGGAAACCATTAAGCTGGTAGCAGGATATGTTTCTGGCTCCAGTAACTTTGCAGCACACTGCAAATTGAAGCAAAGCAATCTTAACCTATCATGGCAGGACTGGCCCAGACACACGCTTTCATCAGAATCAATCACTACCTGGCTGCCATTCCTACAGGGTAAAACAGAATAAATGAACCTGAAGGATGATTTCCATCTTTTATTGTACTTGTAACTTATTTCTCAGTAAAACTAACCCTACCATCAATTAATTTGAAAAGAGGCCGTTACTATTTTTAATCACTTTTTTTTGTGTGTGCAATGGTATTCACTAAGGCTTTCATAACTATCACTCTGGTCTTTTTAACATTCATTGATTAATAAAAGCAAGAAAAATGTTACTGGAGGTCATTTATCTGATTAATTAATACATTTAACTTTAATGACGGGCAACACCACTTATTTAGATGACACAAATTAATTCAGCCCTTTTCAGGTACTTCAGGTCACCCACTTTAATAAGGCTAAATACAGTTCATCTCAGTCAGCATCTCCAGCAATGGGAAGAGCTGTTAAGAACAGTCGAGCTTCTGATCAGCAAGAATCAAACACAGCACCATCTTAATGGAGCTAAAGTTACTCATAAAACTATCATGGCAATATGCTTTTCTACAAAGTAAAATTATATGTTCATTAATCTATGTGTGAAATAAAAAGGAAAAATAATAGAGGTCCAGAATAAAGTCTGTAATTTTTGTGCAATGTCAACATGTGCAATGCACGCGCATTTTGTGCAATGTTAATGCTTACAGGCACAAGGAAATTTGTACTTCCTTTAACAGATCACTTGATCTACTGAGCAGCCACCAAACCAGTAAGTGGACTCTGTATTGAAAGTGTGGCCAGTGAAATGTTTCTTCCAGCTACGCATTCTTTGAAAAACTACATTGCTCTCTCTCAAAAACCACGCTGTCCTAAGCACAGCTATTGCTACAAGCAAAACAACATTTGAAAGTTCAGAGCTGAAACACAGTACAAAAACACTTTAGAGAGCTTAGCTGGCTGCAGTCTTTCTTATACAAAAAAAGGGAAATTCATGTCTGGAACTTTTTAATTGATAAAAAATGTTTGTAACACACAGGAAAATATGCAATTTTTCTTCTTTTTAAAAATCAAATTAGATCTTTCAATTTCAGTGCAACTTAAAAAAAAAAAAAAAAAAAAATCAGGCGTTGCTTTTCAAAAAGTGAAGACTGAGAAAAGTAAGTCCTGAAAAGCAAGGCAGGAAATTCTGGAAAGTAAGTTTGTTAGGCTTTATTTTCTCTTCCTAACTTTGTTTTTCAGTAATCTGAGGAAACTGGCAGAAGCCTTACCTTTCATCTTAGGAATTAAGTCAACTTACCTGAAAGACCATTTACTCTCTCCCTTTCCAAATAAAAATAAAATGCAGCAATTTTACTTCTGGAAATAAATAAATAATCAGTCTTTTACTACTATGCAGTGGGTATGAATCATCATCTATGTATGATTATGATTTTTTGGCAGAAATCAGTCTTTGAGTTCTGTTAGGTATGAATTTATTTTAGAAACTTAATTAAATCACTGGCCTGGAGTTTATTCTGCATTTGTTCTGTTGTAGGACTTTTTACTGGTTCCCACTTCCTTACTTTATCCAGTCACAAAGAACAATGACTTAATCTGGGTTATTCCTTCTCCACTTTGACTGGACTAAAGCAATGAAAGGTACTTGACCACAAAGCCACTTGTCCCAGAAAAACTCCCATTTGAACTCAACATCGTAGCACATATCAGCAGAAACAAGACTCAGAGAAGACACATAAAACCTCTACATGTATCTGTACTGGCTTTGAGTAGAACCACACTCAAGAGCTCCATTCTTGTTCTCAAAACTTCATGGCAAAAATCCAGTTTAGGAGAAAAACTGCATCAAGCCTGTAGACGAAAATTATGGCCACTGTTTCTGTTATGTAGGTATATGAGGAAGTGTGGACTAGACGAGAGGACAGTGAGGTGGATTGAGAGCTGGCTGTGTGACAGGACTCAGAGGGTCGTGATTAATGGAGCAGGGTCAAGTTGGAGGCCTGTAACCAGTGGTGTCCCCCAGGGATCAATACTTGGACCAGTATTGTTTAATGTATTCATCAACGACCTGGACGAGGGGACAGAGTGTATCCTCAGCAAGATCGCTGATGATACCAAACTGGGTGGGGTGGCTGACACCCCAGAGGGACGTGCTGCCATCCAGCGTGACCTAGACAGGCTGGAGAGCTGGGCAGAGAAGAACCTAATGAGGTTCAACAAGGACAAGTGTAGGGTCCTGCACCTGGGGAGGAAGAATGTCAGGCACCAGTATATGTTAGGGGTGGACCTGCTGGAAAGCAGCTCTGAAGAAAAGGATCTGGGGGTCTTGGTAGACAGTAAATTATCCATGAGCCAGTAATGTGCCCTTGTCGCCAAGAAGGCCAATGGAATTCTGGACTGCATAGGGAAGAGTGTGGCAGTAGGTCAAGGGAGGTCATTCTCCCCCCCTACTCTGCACTGGTGAGGCCACAACTGGAATACTGTGTCCAGCTCTGGGCTCCCCAGTTCAAGAGAGACAGGGAACTACTGGAGAGAGTCCAGCATAGGACAACAAAGATGACTGAGGGATTGGAGCATCTCCCTGAGGGGAGACCTTATTAATGTTTACAAGTATCTAAAGGGTGGGTTTAAGGAGGATGGAGCCAGACTCTTTTCAGTGGTTCCCAGTAACAGGACGAGGGGTAACGGGCACAAGCTGGAACATAGGAAGTTCCGATCAAATATGAGAAAAAACTTCTTTATGGTGAGGGTGACAGAGCACTGGAACAGGCTGCCCAGGGAGGTTGTGGAGTCCCCTTCTCTGGAGACTTTCAAGACCCGCCTGGATGCAGTCCTGAGTAATGTGCTCTAGGCAATCCTGCTTTAGCAGGGGAGTTGGACTAGATGATCTCTAGAGCTCCGTTCCAACTCTGAAAATTCTGTGATTGGACTTTCTGCTATAAGTGTAAACCTTATGTGACAAAAGTTGGAGCATTTCCAGGGTCTAGGCATAAAAGAACTTCATCATGAGCTGTCAGAAACTTCACTGATGTCCACTGTCTGATGTCCAATGCAATGAATGCTACCTTGAGCTTGCCCTCTGTAATAAAAACGTACACATGTACTTTGCATGCCCTTTCCTTAGTAAATTGCTTTGTATCTCCACCCTTAAGATCTGTCTGTTAAGGAGTTTAAACAACCTAAACCCTTTGATGGAGGCAGTCTAGTGTCACTTGGACTATTGTTTACAAACCAGACATATTTAGCCCAGTTTGCCTCGATGAGTTATAAAGTCATGTCTCAGCAGAATCAGGTGCTCTGCATATTTACATTTTAAATTCATGTTTAAACAGTGCAAGACGGTAAATGCTGCTGCAAATGATCTTGCAAATAGATTCAGAGAATCACTGGATGGGATTTAAACCATCCAAAGACAATATGCCTGATTCTTTCCTCATTTATGGTGGTGTAAATCTGGGACAAATTCACTCGGAAGTGATGCTTAGCAGTGGCCTAGAAAAGGCAACATCTACAACACAAATCAAACAGCATGAGCAACTGCAACTTAGAAAAACATAAAAAACACTTTGACTGCTGTACTGGGGCTTCTCACTCTTGACTGTAAATTACGGAACCTTTGGCTACCATAGATTTGGTAAGAGTAATTGATTCAGTTCCTAAATATTTGGGGAATAGCACGGCAGATAAGTAATTTGTTTATGTTAGTTAATGGACTTGACTACCCCTAGATTTTCTCATTTAATGCTTGTGGTTTGAAAGTGATAAAAACACAGTATTAGTGTACTAGAAAACTGACACAAGAGCCTGGTTAACTGATTCTGCATTTATAGCATTCACAGACAAATGTTGTGAATTAAACTGGCAAGTCTGGGTAAAGCTCCCTGAACATTCCAATCCCTGCAATCTCAAGCAAGGCACCCCAAAACCATGGGAACACGTGGCCTTGAGGCCTTGAGGCTTCTGTTCCTCATCTGAGGACACAACCTTAGGTCAGAAGTACTGTGAAAATGAAGACATTCATATTTCTGAAATGCTCATATAGTGAAAAATGTTGAAGAGCAACATAGAATATTCCAGTTTTAGAGCAGAATAAAATGGCACAAGCCACACATGGATCAATGAAGGGAAAACAAGCTATTTAGTAGCAGATATCTGAGGAAATATAGTCCAGAAGCTTGGATGGGGTGGAAAAATAGCAGCATTAAATTTCTATACACAAGGCAATCCAAGAGTATCTCAGACAACTTCAATTCTGGCCTTTCCTAATGTTCATATGCTTTAGTTTTCAAAATTAGTATCACTTTCATCTGTTTGCATTTGTGCTCTGTGTGTGTAACAAAAAGAGAAAAAGCATGCACGCAATGCAATTGTGATAACTAAATATTCCCAAATTAAATGTATACAATAAAAAGGATTTATAAAATGTTAGTTTTAGGGATTGAACTTTATTTTTACAAGCTCCGTTCAGATGCTGTTTAGTCCATTCTAATGTTTACATCACTTTCTTTATATTCCTCCCACAACAGCTCATAAATGAAACAAAAAAAACCCCACACTTTTTATTTTTACATTTTCTTTACAAATATCCTATATTTGTAAAACAAACCAGAGAAAAGTGACAGTAATTTCCCACTCAGTGACATTTTCACTGAAGAAACTTATTTGCTAGGCTACAGTGAACTCTCTCAAGAAAATGAAAGATAATCCCATTATGAAATTATTCCAAATAATATGTTTAGGAAACTCTTCTGAAGCATAAATCCATTTAAAATGGTAAAAAATTAGTAGTTTTGGAAATGTTTATCCAATGGGATCCAATTTGCTTGGATCAAAAGTGTGTCTCACCACGCAGCTTTTCCACACAGGAAGATCAGTGCAGGTAGGAAATTGTCTGTGTACAGTTATTTCTGCACACACCTTGCACTTTAGCACAGAGTAATTTTATGATGACCTATGCAGATCAGAAATGAAA
Organism: Fratercula arctica; assembly: GCA_947846985.1. Lineage (NCBI taxonomy): Eukaryota > Metazoa > Chordata > Aves > Charadriiformes > Alcidae > Fratercula > Fratercula arctica. The sequence goes on along the minus strand of CANTUZ010000001.1, from coordinate 58,038,393 downwards.
CCTCTCCCTGACTGTCTCCAAAGATCAGAATTTTCAAAATGAAACTGAAGTTTTGCCCAATATCCATTTTTTCACACTAATGAACACTCACTGGGGATTAGCAGACTCCCACTTACTCTAAAAGCAGGCACAAATTCTACGCTATCTTACCTCTAACGAGAATAAATATCAGTATCATCCCTGGTTCCTTTAGAAGCTCAAATCTGTAACAAATTACTTCTAGTTCCAGTATTACACAGTATATTTGTATTTGCTCTAAACAGATGAGTTTAGCACTTATTTAAGGAATACTTAAAATACCCAATACAATATTAGATACAAATGCAAAAATTAATCACTTTGTTACTTTTATTTTATAGTAAGGCGATACATAGCTGTTAGAGTTTGTTATTCTCATGCATAAAGGGAAATCGGATTGCCTGGGAAGTACAAGAGGAATCGGTGGTGTTACTTTTTTTTCCTTGTCTTTCTCTGCCACCTAGTGGTTGCAGAGAACAGGTCTCCCCCTCCTAATACGGCACACTTCTCTTGACAAACTATGAATTCACAGGCTATTAAACACGTTCCTCTCACACTCCCTAAAACCCCCTTGCCCCTTTTACATACTTTAAGGCCACTGAGGCCAAACTCTGTGTATGGAACTCTGGGATCCCCGATCTAAAAGACTGTGGGTGATATCAAAATAAACAGATTTAATGATACTTACCTGCAATTAATGTTTTTTGCTTCTCACAAAACTGTAGCTCAAAATATTTTATAAAACAGCTGGAAAAATCATTCAAGGGTGTCTTTGCATGTCCAAAGGCCTCCAAGATACAGTTTGCCTGCAAGACAATGGTAAAGAAGTGCTAAGAGAGGAAACAAACAGGAGGATGTTTTAATAAACATCAGTAAGGTTGGTTTGTGAACAACTGGAAAAGCAAAGCAAAAAAAGAAGACCGTTTCAGCTTGGAATTTGACAAAATCCTTCAAAGTTGTGCTTTTTTTTTTTAAATAGAAATTAAAGTAAGGTAGCTCAAAAGAAAAAAAAAAAAAAGTGCTGTCTGAATAGTGGAAGTTGTAAATGGAAGGGGGAAGACAATGGCTCATACGTGAGCTGTGTCCTTAGAGGTAGTTTGGATAGAAGTGACTGGAGTCATATGCCCAGAGCTGGCATGCTTAGCAAAAAGATTAGAATCTTTGAAGGCAGCTATGCTTGTAAATTTGCAGTCAGCTGATGCTAATGACCAACCAAAGGAATTTACAAGCTTTATAAGATGCCAGAGATGGCATAAATTACTGATTTCAAATAGAATTACTTCAGCATTATACTAGTGAAAAACTGATGAAAAAATAGGTTCAGACTTTTTTATGGCATCTCTCACTAATGCATTTCCATGTTACATCTTCATGGTCACAGCAATTATTTTGAAAAGAGAGGTTTTTTTAAAAAAAACATTAAATAGGCCATCTTCATTCCATGTTCTCTCTGTATTTAGCTTTTCTGTTTATAATTAGTTTCTTACACCCCTTACACCCTGCAGGATTCCCTTCAGCACTTTCCTCTTCTGCATCCTAAGAAATTGATTGCACTGTGGTCCAAATACACTGGTGTTCTGATATAACAGTGGTTTGCTGAAGCTGGATGACCCAGCTGGGGAGGGAAGAGGGCTGTGGAGTGGCACAGATAACATGCGATTCCAATCACAAAGACAGAAGCTCTAAAACTCAGACCCTTCAGAATTATTAATTAAACCAGCTATGTGTGCAGTAGGTGGCAGCAGAAAACTAGTCAGTACGGTTTTGGTTCCAGTAGTGTTTAGGATGCTTTTGCTCATTAGGCTAATTCAGCACTTGGTTTAACCCCTGCAGCTGTATTAACTTTAATGCTGCTATGCATAACTGCAGCAGGAATGCTGACTACAGCTGTGTGCAGTGTGAGCAGGTTCCAGCTCAGCCGGGTGGCACAGCTCCAAGATGAAGTGATGGAGCTCAGAGAAGAGGTGAGTAGATTGAGGAACATCAGAGAGAGTGAGAAGGAAACTGACGGTTTCCGCAAACTGATCTCTACAAAAAAGGAACAGGAGGTAACTCTTAATGGACCAGAGGATTCCATATCCTTTCACCAGCAAGCCCCCTAGCCGTCCCATAGTAACCCGCAGGGTCCATTGACCCGCAGGGTCAATGGGAACAGGTCTGTCTGATGTAACAAAAGAAACAAATGGAGCAAGCGGGTTCCTTTAAGAAGTGCACCACCTATAGTGCCCTTGCAGAACAGGTATGGGGCTCTGGAGGAGGAACTGGTTGTGAGCAAGGACGAGGGCTCTCGAAGGTCAGAAGAGCCACCAAGGCCAACTCGCCTCAGGCCGTCCACCAAAACTGACCCTGAAAAGAAAAATCAAAGGGTCATTGTTGTAGGTGACTCCCTGCTGAGGCGAGCGGAGGGCCCAATATGCAGACTGAACCCGCTTCATAGAGAGGTCTGCTGTCTCCCTGGTGCCTGGGTAAAGGACGTCATAGGTAAACTCCCCACCCTTGTGAGTCCTTCAGATTATTACCTGCTTCTGGTCTTTCAGATGGGAAGTGACGAGGTAGCAATGAGAGGCTCACAATCATTTAAAAGAGATTTCAGGGCCTTAGGGCAACTGGTAAAGGGATCAGGAGCTCAAGTTGTGTTCTCCTCCATCCCTCTGACATCAGCGATGGACAAGGGAATATACAGGAGGAGTTAACAGGTCAATTCACAGCTCTGGGACTGGTGTCATTAACAGGGCTTTGGATTTTACGATCACAGCTTGGTATATGAGGCACCAGAGCTGCAAGCAGCTAATGGGACACACTTATCCCAGAGGGGGAAAAGGATTCTGGGGCAGCAGTTGGCAGGCATCATTGATAGGGCTTTAAACTACATTTGAAGGGGGAAGGGGTCAATAATTTCATGCTTGCCTGTGACAAACAGTGGGGCAGCACATCAGAGGCAGAGGGATGGAGTCCTAGTAAGGGCTCTCAAATTGTTGCCCCGAGGCAAGCCGGAGACGATGCACCAGGACACCCCAAGGGAATCAAGGGGGATTCGCACAAGAGGGTGACATGGCCAGCCCAGCTGAAGTGCCTCTATGCAAATGCACACAGCTTGGGCAATAAACAGGATGAGTTAAGGGCCACTACGCTGCTGGAAAGCCATGACATAGTGGCTATTACTGAAACTTGGTCAGATGATTCCCATGACTGGGATGTAGGGATAGATGGATACAAGCTCTTTAGGAAGGACAGGCAGGGTAGGAGGGGAGGAGGTGTTGCCCTCTGCATTAGTGACCAGCTAGAATCGATGGAGCTCCACATGGGGAAGGACGATGAGTTGGTTGAGAGAGTATGGGTTAAGATTAAAGGGAAGACAGGGGAAGGTGATGTTACAGTAGGGGTCTGCTACAGGCCACCTGACCAGCAGAGCCAAGCAGATGAGGCCCTCCACAGGCAGATAGAAGTGGCTTCGCATCCACAGGCCCTGGTCCTCGTGGGGGATTTCAATCACCCTGACATCTGCTGGAGGGACAACATAGCAAGGCACCAGCAATCCAGGATGTTCCTGGAATGCACAGATGACAACTTCCTCCTCCAAATGGTAGAGGAACCAACAAGAAAAGGTGCTATTCTGGACCTCGTTCTCACCAACAGGGAAGGGCTGGTGACCAACATGAGGTTCAGGGATAACCTTGGCTGCAGTGACCACGAAGCGATAGAATTTAAGATCCTCAGGGCAACTAGGAGGATATACTCCAAGCTTATGATCCTGGACTTCAGGCATGCAGACTTTTATTGCTTCAGGGATCTACTGGCCAAAGTGCCATGGGACAAAGCTCTAGAGGGAAGGGGAGCCCAGGACAGCTGGTCAGTATTCAAGGATCACCCTCTCCATGTCCAGGAGCAAAGTATACTGACAAAGAGGAAGGCAGGAAAGAATGCTAGAAGACCCGCCTGGATGAACAGGGAACTCCTGGACACACTGTCACACAAAAAGAAACCTTATAAGGAGTGGAAGAAAGGACAGCTGGAATGGGGGGCATATAAGGAAGCTGTCTAAGCAGCAAGAGACCTGGTAAGAAAAGCTAAAGCTCAGTTAGAATTAAATCTAGCCAAGGAAATCAAGGGAAAAAGCAAAAATTTCTATAGGTATATTAATGGTAAGAAGAAGACTACGAAAAGTGTGGGACCCCTCAGAAAGGAAACGGGAGAACTGGTGACAAGTGATATGGAGAAGGCCGAGGTTCTCAACAACTTCTCTTCCTCAGTCTTTACTGGCAAGGGCTCCAGCCACACTCCCGGAGTCAGAGAAGATAATGGCAGGGGCTGTAAAGAACTGCCCATTGTAAGTAAAGATCAGGTTTGTGACCATCTGATGAACCTGAAAGTGAACAAGTCCATGGGACCCGATGGGATACAACCACGGGTACCAAGGGAACTGGTGGATGAGGTTGCAAAACCGCTCTCTATTATATTCCGAAAGTCATGGCAGTCTGGTGAGGTCCCCACTGACTGGAAAAGGGGAAACATAATTCCCATTTTCAAAAAGGGAAAGAAGGATGAACCAGGGAACTATAGGCCAGCCAGTCTCACCTCCGTGCCTGGTAAGATTATGGAGCAGATCCTCCTGGAGGCACTGCTGAGGCAGAAGAATAACGAAGAGGTGATTGGGTAAAATCAACACGGCTTCACCAAGGGCAAATCGTGCCTGACAAACCTGGTGGCCTTCTACAAGAAGGTCACAACATCAATAGACAAGGGGAGAGCAACTGACATCATTTACCTGGACCTGAGCAAAGCCTTTGACACTGTCCCGCATGACATCCTGGTCTCCAAGCTGATAAAATATGGGTTTGATGGACTGACAATTCAGTGGAAAAAGAACTGGCTTGATGGCCACACCAAAAGAGTGGCTGTCAATGGGTCCATGTCCAAGTGGAGGCCAGTGATGAGTGGAGTCCCTCAAGGATCAGTACTGGGACCGGTCATGTTTAACATCTTCATCAGCGACATGGACAGTGGCACTGAGGGTGCACCCTCAGCAAGTTTGCCAACGACACCAAGCTGTGTGGGGCGGCTGACACACTGGAGGGAAGGGATGCCATCCAGAGGGACCTCGACAGGCTGGAGAGGTGGGCCCATGCCAACCTCATGAAGTTCAACAAGACCAAGTGGAAGGTCCTTCATCTGGGTTGGGGCAATCCCAAGCACCGATATAGGCTGGGCAGTGACTGGCTTGAGAGCAGCCCTGAAGAAAAGGACTTGGGGGTGCTGGTGGATGAGAGGCTCAACATGAGCTGTCAGTGTGCACTAGCAGCCCAGAAAGCCAATCATATCCTGGTCTACATCAGGAGAAGCATGGCCAGCAGGTCGAGGGAGGTGATTCTCCCCCTCTACTCCACTCTCATGAGACCCCACCTGGAGTACTGCGTCCAATTCTGGAGCCCCTACTACAAGAATGTGTCCAGAGAAGGGCCACAAGGATGATCAGAGGGCTGGAGCACCTCTCCTATGAGGACAGACTGAGAGAGTTGGGGTTGTTCAGTCTGGAGAAAAGAAGGCTCCGAGGAGACCTTATAGTGGCCTACCAGTATCTTAAGGGGGCCTACAAGAAAGCTGGGGAGGGACTTTTTAGGATGTCCAGTAATGGTAGGAGTAGAGGGAATGGATTAAAACTAGAGATGGGACGATTCAGACTGGACGTTAGGAAGAAGTTCTTCACCATGAGGGTGGTGAGACACTGGAACAGGTTGCCCAGAGAGGTGGTGGAAGCCCCATCTCTGGAAGTTTTTAAGGCCAGGCCGGATGGGGCTCTGAGCAATCTGATCTAGTGGGAGGTGTCCCTGCCCATGGCAGGGGGGTTGGAACTAGATGATCTTTAAGGTCCCTTCCAACCCTAACAATTCTATGATTCTATGAATGAATCCAGGCTATTGTGTTCATTAAAGCAGCTTAAAAGGCAACTAAACCAGAATCTCTACTTAATTCCCCATGGGTGGGATCTGCTACATCTACCTTGCTGTCTGCAGTCAGGTGTCCCATCTAAGCTAGTTACAAGGCATCTTTCTGTAACCAAAAGGCAACTAATTTTTCTCAATATGTGATGATTCTTTTCTGCCTGCACTGAGACTCATTGACTAAACAGGACCAGGAGCAGGACTGTCTATCATCTATGGTAAGTGGTGCATTAAGGTTCACATTCAGACACCTACCCTTTCTTTTGCAGAATAGGGTGGACATACCTAGGGTGAATGGCCCCTGGCACATGCTGTCCTCTGAACTGTGTCCAGACGATCTGTTTAGGATTCAAACTGTGTCAGGGAGCAGGGTAACAACTGCACATTAGGGGTTGTTGTTCAGTTTACTACATAGATGTAGAGTAGGTTAAAGTAGTCTACAAAGTTAACTAAATTTTTGGATGGAGAAAATTAGGCCTGGTCAGGCCGCTCCCACACAGATTCCTCTTCTTAACTGGGGACAGCATCCTATTTCATTTGCACTTGATCATGATGGCTGTCCCTGGGAATTTTCCTGTGGTCAGGAGACAAGTTGCATCAGAGACAATACTACTTCCCACACCTCCTGTCTCCCACTCCTGCCATATTTGTATCCAAAGCACCAGTTTTCAGTTGCTTATTCACTTAGTTCTTCTACTCATTACTTAATTTGAACTTTAGGAAAGAAAAGGACTTGGGAGGATCTGACATGAATTTTGAAGTGCTACTTGAATATCATTTACAGCCTTTACTTGAATATCATTTACTTACAGTTCAAAACTGTAAGAAAACCTGTGTAAGTAGTAAATAAAAAAATACACAGTAGAAATAAATATCACTTGTAGATCTGGCTCCTGAGTTTTAATTAAAGTGTACTGTTCCTATATAATGGTATTATTGCAACACTAGACTTCAAAATTTAAATCAAAAAAGTGAAAAAAATAACAAGGGTATTCTTAACATTGTTATGTGAAACCTAGATTAAATGTGTCAGTTTAGGAATATAATCAATGAATCAGCAACGTGAAAAACACTTTAGCATAGCAACTGTATGACTACACAAAGTAAAGCTACAGCTTATTCAGCTGTAGTGTTTTCAGTGTCATCAGGCTTTTTTTAATGTCTTCAGAAAACACAAATGAAACACCGTTTTCTAAAATACACCCAAAATCCACAGGACTTTTATTCCCTTACCAGCTGGAATGTATAAAATACGAACGAGTGTATCTGTAGCCTTTCCCACATCCCAATAATCCTGATTTGTAGGTTGTCTGTTAGTGTCAGCTGTACTTTTGACACTTTTTTATCATCTTTCTGGACTGAATCATGCATAATTCAGGAAGAAAGCAGTGTGTTTTGAATGATGCATGTGATGCTATTAAAAAACCTCATAATGAACAATTCTAGAGTTCTGCTGAATATCATGTCTGTTGCAAGTAAAAGCTTGGATCAACTGTAAGTGCTGTAGAGGAAGGTCACCAGAGTAGGTGAAAGAGCCTTATCTTTTTTTGTTGTTGTTGTCGTTTTTTTTAAAGTGTGAAACTCAGAACTGAGATATGACAACGCAGACTGTGCTAAAACATTCTGTGTAAATCTGTCTCTGACCTGGGATCTCAGATGATAATTTTCATTAGGAAAGGCAAGTTTTTGAAAGAATTTGAATTGGCAATCTAGGGTTCAGCATAATTTAAAATGTCAGTATGAACCTTTATAGTAGTGTTACAGCTGTACCAGTGAAACACGAGTTGCAATGTTCGGTCAAACAAAAACTACATTTACAATGTACTAGGAAGGAGACAAATTCACGTGATACATGAAGCAGGCTCTCATGATTTCATGTTACACACTGGGCAGAATTCAGTTCTGCTGTGGGAATTAAATATCACCAAGCAAATATTCAGAACTCTTGCCTATTTCATAAATATATTTACTATACAAATACTGGGCCATATAACTTTGTCCAGTCCTTGCAGTTTTCCTGCAACTTTCCAGTTTCTGTCTTACATACTATTACTTCAGATGCCTCAGTAGTTCTTATACTGTCCAGAGAATCACAGAATCATAGAATTGCCTAGGTTGGAAGGGACCTTTCAGATCATCTAGTCCACCCATCAGCCTAACGCTGACAAAAACCATTGCTAAACCAAATCTCTAAGCACTATGTCTACATGTCTTTTAAATACCTCCAGAGATGGTGCCTCAGCCATTTCCCTGGGAAGCGTGTTCCAATGCTTAATAACCCTTTCAGTGTAAAATTTTTACATAATATCCAGTCTAAACCTCTCCTGGCACAACTTGAGGCCATTTCCTCTTGTCCTATCGCCTGTTACTTGGGAGGAGAGACCGATCCCCACCTGGCTACAACCTCCTTTCAGGTAGTTGTAGAGAGCGATAAGGTCTCCCCTCAGCCTCCTTTTCTCCAGGCTAAACAATGTCAGCTCCCTCAGCTGCTCCTCATAACACTTATTCTCCAGACCCCTCACCACCTTCGTTGCGCTTCGAAGCACCATAAACATAAATTTATTTATTTACTGAAAGCAATTTAGGAGACAGTACCTTATCACACGAATATTTCCTATTCACTGAAACACTGCTTTCCAAAGTCAACAAAACATATAGAAACAAAACTGGCCTCCACTTTTTGATTTCCTCTCATCACATGAATGTGAGCTTAATCCTGCTCCCATTCTCCCAGGTCAATTCACGGAAAGAAGCCTCCTTCGACTTCAATGGTGAAAACAAACCCTTTATGAACATCGGCATAGCACATGCCTTTTTCCTTACAGTTCAAATGCCTTTGCCTATCCAAGAGGCCAGATTGTTGCTTTGTTCTACTCAGTGATCAGAATGCTTACTTACATGTTTTATCTTTGTATCAAAGGTATTTCTGCTGGAGCTGGCTCTGCAAGTGAGATGCTTCACTATCTGTTTGCAGGCTTCAGTCTTCCCAGAACCACTTTCTCCACTGCAAGATGACAGGCAGGAAAGAGAGGGGGGAATCATTGTTATTTTCACATTTGATATGTTATTTACATTCTCTGCTAGCTCTGTTTGAATGGATTTAACATATCTCAGTCAAACTTTCATTTCAAATAACAGAAGGTTTATGGATGGCAAATAATAAAGAACAAAACACGAGAGACTGGCTGACTGTCTACGAGGGTTGTCAGAGCTGTCAAGCTATATTGTCTTATACCACAAGCCAAGTCAATCAAATCTAAAGCTTTCAAGCCATTTTGAAGATATTTATAGCAAAGAGTTTATCTCCTCCTTTATCTTCTGTCCAGCAAAGGAGCCCGCTTATGCTGCCTGGTTCTCTTTGCAGATGGAGAAATACTACTACGGTAATGATGGGAGTCAGAAGGAAAGGAAAGTGTAGAATACGGTAGGAAGAAGGGAAAGGAAATAGGAAAGGAAGAGGAAGGAAAAGATTATTGTTTTTACAACCTTCCCAGTTTCTGCAGTGTAATACACTCTGACTTCAGTGATCCTGTTTCACTTAATTTCTTGTTCATCATGTGAAATAAATATTCCAAAGAAAGAGAATGTCTGAAGGGGAAAATGGGCAAAGAAAATAAGGTAAAAGGCAACATGAACAACGAAGGTAGGAAGAAACAACAGAGAAGTGGAGGGACGGAGGAGGGAAGCAAACTCAATGTTGCACTTTAAGCAAGGAGAAGGAAGGAAAAGAAACAAAAGAGACGGAAAGGATAAAGTTAGTGAAGCCTGATTAAGAAATTCATGTAAGAATTTCTTACTTGAATTATAAGAAGCTGTTTTCTTTATAGACAAATGAACCAAACAAAATGCAATTTGATGCTTCTCCTTCATTTATCTGCTTGATCAAATTTAAAAAGCTGTTTCTACAACAGCCACTTAGATTTTTCATAAGTACAATGGCCATGCTGGCAGGTCAGTCTGTTATCTGTATAATTTAGTTTCTGAAAATGAGAAGGCAGCAACATATAGCACCTGTCTGGCCATTGCTTTATCTAGTCAAATCTCACTTCAGTGGAGAAATCAATTAAATGAAGAAACAAAAGAGGGAACGACGAAAAGGTCTTCATACTCAGACAGGGATGGGATCTTTGCACCATTTAGTCTCATCCAACTCTTATGGGACACATATGCGGCTCTCATGAATATCTTTTTGTTTGCCTGGTGAACTGTATCTTAGGTGACAAGACAAATGTCTCATTACTATATATGATGCGTCAAACTGCTTTTATCTATGTTGTCCATGTTTCTGCAATGAGCTGGAATTTGCCACTGGACTCAGGACTACTGGCATCAGTAGGAGGTCTGTGGTCCAAAACTGCATAGGTTTGCAACCTGGATATTTGTTATGCAAAGTCCTCAAATAATAGGTCACAAAGCCATATTTAAACCAGGTCTTAGAATGAAAGAAATCATGTGAAGTCAAGAAGGTCACTGTCTCAGCTAATATGTAACTAGTATCTCTACAGAATTGACAGGGTGCTCTGTAAGTGCATTATCCCTTGCTCAGTTCTTAAGCTTCTGACTTTCTCTGAGAGAGTTTCAAAAGTCAGATTATACTTGATGTCACCCTCTAAAATCTGCATGCATCTCTGCCCTCTTAACGATGACTTCACTCTCCAAATGCTAATCATATCATGTTGCCTCTGTTCTTAAGAAGTAGTATTAGCCTTCTGTCTTTATAATGGTAGTGTCCAAACTCCATGTTCCTTTGCCTGTTATCACTACCAGGAACAGGAAAAAGTGAAACAAGGCAGTAGTCCTGTGATACTCCTCCCCTAGAGATATTTCATACTCTTGCGAATTACAGATCTTACACCTGTGTTGTCCAGAAAGTCAGTGAGCTCACAGACAGATATAAATCTGTCCTGCACCACCCCTCCTACCACCCACTCACATTGGCCAGTCCACTGACACCTGTATGTCACAATGATGAAATAATTTTGTCCCTCCACAACACACTTAATCCAAAATCATATCTGCAACCTGCTATCACTATACCATGGGTTACCAACAAGATTAGCAACAGCGGCTCTTTGGTTATTTCAGCTGTTAAGGAACTTCTCTGAAGTTAAAACACCTCTGAAGTTTACTACAGTCACTGTTACCGATGATGCCACTGAAGCAGAAGTGTTCATATATATTTGACAATCAGATCTGAAATAATCTATTGTTTGTAACTACTCACAGATTTTCGAATGCATACTGCCCTTTATATCCAGCAGATAAATGTTTGTATCATTATGAGGGCTGAACAAGACTTGCTATTTGAGCAATTGTTGTAGTATTTTATTACTTTGCTTGGTTAGGCCCAACTTCAGAGTCAAAAATAGCTTCTCTAACAGAAGGCTTTTCCAGGATTAGCAGGGTGCGGTTATTTTTCAAAAAAGTCTCTATCTCAACTGGAGAAATTGGGGGTGGGGGAAGAAGGGATGCTAATGTAACATTTGATGTGCCTTTGATTGTTTTCGAGTATTACAAAGCAGACCTGCAAATTATAATTAAAAACGGAAAAATGCCTTCTTAAACAAAGGAACTGGAGTGTTCACCATGAGTTTCCCCACTTAACAATTAATCTGTTTCACTTTTAAAATAAAGCTATGTTTTGTTTTTCACTGCAAGCAATCTGTGGCCCAGATAACACAGGACCATGCAAGGGTGCACCAAAAGTAGATAATTTCTGTCTCTTCTTGAATATTTCTTCCCAAGATTGCTGTTTCCTAAACATTGCAGTACACAGCTACAAAGATTTGACACTTTCAGCTCAACTGTTAATTTTACAGTGATTGACATTTTGTTCAGCAGTGTCACAGGAGCTTGTTGGTTAAAGTGGTTGCTAAAGTACAGTTCAGGGGTCAGAATTCACTAGAACTTGGCTGCTGAAAGAGAGACACAATGTCGCTTAGTTGTTCTGCACATTTCAAAGCGTTATGCGTGTACTCCTAGTGAAACACAGACTGAAGCACTGAGAAAGAAATGCCATGTGCAGTAAAATTGTAACTGTTGATATCATTGTTCGGAACATTTGGAGCAATAAATAATTTAACACTGAAAAAGTAATTTGGCACCTTGAACCAGATCTTGTTTATTATATTTCCTTTGAGGTGGAGTAAAATTTTTTGCAATGTCCCCATTGTCCACAATCTTTGCTTTAACAGTTTAATTCTGCTTAGAGAACAATTCCTCTTCTCTGTTTTAAATAATTGTTTCGTCACTATATTTTTCAAAATGTAATTTACAATACGAATGTTGGTTTCTTATAACTTTTGGCTGGACTGCCTTCTTGAGGTGGAGAATAAGTTAGCACTGCAGAGAAAAACATTCTTCCACAGTAAAACTTCCTTAGACGGCATTATTAAACAAGCACAGCAAACATGGCTTATTTCACAGATAAAGTAGGTTAAATTAGGAAATCAGCAGAGACAGTGTACTCCAAGGGAAAGGATAATAGACAGAGATTTTGAAATCCTATGCCCACAATGGGCTTTAGGCAAGTTCTACTAAGCTTTCTCATTTTATTCCTCCGTTGGCTTTCTAGCTTTTTTATGTAACTACCTGATGGAGGGCCGTGTTCCTACTATTTTTTTACTAATATTTTGTTAATAAAGCCTTAACTACAATTCTAGTCTCCCTGTCTTAAAATAATAGGAATAGTAAGAAAAAATAAACTCTGTTTTGAAATAAAACATTCAAAACTAAAATTGCTAGGAAAAAGTCCAATTCAAAGTGTGAAAATAAAAAGACAAGTGAAGCAAAGAACACAAGATGTTCTATAAACAGGAGAGCTGAAGAAGCTACACCCTGCAAATCCATTGCACTTGGATTATTATCCAGCTCTTCCGCTACCTTGTGCCAGTCTAGCTGGGCCACTGGCACCACTCACACTGGCAAGCTCAGTGCTAGGCATGTACTTGCTGGACAATCCACAGGAACTGCCTGGCTGTTCCCTTTCGGAATAGGGAAAATGTGGTTGGAGATACAACTACCTTCGTGATGGCTCCCAAAACCCACAAAGCCTGTGTGAACACTCTGGCTCTGAGACCTTCATGGCTGTTAGTGGCCAATAGGTTCAAAAGTTATTGGGTGGAGGAGGACTTAGAGGTGGACAGACAGAACTATCACGTAGAAGTAGTTAACCAAGGAAACCTATCTAGAATAGTCAGAAAACAGCAAACCCCAGGCAAAATGTTAAGAATTAATTCCTGCAAGTACTGAGAAGTAGATCTTGCTTACCCTCAATTTCTGCATATTAGCCAGGTTTGTCTATGTCTTTATGAATCCAGGTAACTGGATCATTATTGTTTTGCAAGTGTCAATTCCAGTGTTAATAAATCCTATAAATCATCTGTTTAGGGAAAAATATGCGAAAATATAAAAAACATGTAAGGAGGAATGTACCTGTCATGTCAGATCATGTAAGTGACAGGATTTTATTTTCTGCATTTCATTTTCAATTCTGACCAAAGTTACCACATTCAGCAGTGCAGGAATACCTAACAAGACAAACAAAAAAAACTACACCTGCAGTACTTGAATTATAATCAGAAATGCAGGAAAACTTCTGAGACAATTTGTCCATATAAGATTTCCACCAGCTTTAAAGGAAGATTTAGATCTGCATACTTATCTATGCTGTTCTGTATGAACTTTTGAAAACAATCTCTTATTGTACCACCCTAAACATAGCATTACTACTCCAAATTCCTACTCTGATCGTAAGATACAGCTAGAGAAGAGAGAGTAAGCTTGCAAACTTGTGGGGGACCAGAATAATTTCTTTCTTCTCAGTTTTCTGAGTACATAAGCAATACACTGGGTCTTGCTACATGACTGAGGTTTCTAGATTTGAAATAAATATGTGCAAGCAAGACTGATAAATATAAAATAATGTGGTTTGTGCCATCAGTAGTGATATTTGTAACTGAACAACCCTGCATGTTAGTTGGAAATTATATTTCTAAAGTAAACTGAACCGGAAAGTATTTATAAACATTTTTTTATTATAAATAGGATGTCCAAATCTATGACTCTATTGCACTTATAATACATCGAATTATAATGTAAAAATTAAAGATTATTAACTTGAACAGAATGCCTGTGGTGGCGCTGAACGGAGGAAATCAAAAGCTTTCAAGGCATTCCCCTTCAGAAGACAAGGATTTCTCTTCATTCCAGATTATTTTGCTTAAAAATGTGATTTATATCACAACAAAACTGTTCCTGGCTGCTAACGTGTACAAAATGACAACATTCCATTTGATATATTCAGTATGTTTTTTGATTCACCAAATTAGCCGCCAGCATCCCATAAACCATTGGCTTGATTGACTAAGGATCCTTAGCTTTTAACAAGCCGATAAACTATACTTATGCTTCCTTGACAGCTCCTCACTTATCTTTTCAGTGCATAATGCATTTTCATATCCTGAACAGCAGGAGCAAAGTACAGTCAGAAGGAAGCTAATTATGAAAAGTCCAGTTATTTGTCATTTAAGAGCATAACATAATGTTATTTTATTCTGTAGCTTTCATACAAATTTTATACAAAGCCAGCTCTTGGTGTTAAGCATGCATGAATGACAGTGACTTGCTATAAACTAAAAGTAATTGGGAATAACTCTTCAATAATTTGGCCAAATGCTTTCCTGTCGTAAAACACTCCATTTCAGTGAGTGAATACTTGATGAGATGCGAAGAGACTGGAAAAAATAATAAAAAAAGAAAAAAGAAATCTTGTAACATGGTAACCCCGTGGAGGAAATTAAGAGCAAAGCTTCAGAAGACAAGAAAGTAAGTAAAGTGTGAAAAAACAGAGAAGGTGGAACGACTGATCCAGATCATCCTGAAAGCTTTAAATGGATTATTTTTTTTTCCTTTTTTAACCAATTCTATAGCAAAGGCTTAACAAAATGTTTAGGGGAATAGATAGCAGCAGAAAAAGACCAAAATCACAAAGAAAATGGAAACAGGCAACATTGAAGTGAAACAGTAGGAAGTTTTTTATTAAATTTGAAGATGAAAACACAGCTTCACACAGTTTAAATGGTACATTATGAATGTTCTGCAAAATAAAGTGCTTTAACGTTGCTGGAATTGTAAGAGTCTGAAGTGCCATTCTAAAACTTCTTTAAAACATGATGATATATGTGTTTTTATCATGAAAACACAAAGTTTTGACACAGAAGGATTGCCAGTGGGTTTGCAGAGGGTCTCTTTCACTAGCAGTATCTTATAATGTTATACTAAGAACCCTATCTCAAATCTGTGTTAAATCTGTGTTCTGTAAGTCTAAGGTTTTTAATGTAATGCAGAGGTCAAAGCAGAAAATGATAAACTCCTTTAATATATAAATGAGGGGTTAATAAGTATTTTTACAAGAAATATTCTTAATTACGTGCAATTTATGAAGAATGTAGCAGTGACAGAAGTGTAAGTGGAGCTTTCAGTAGTCAAGCTAACACATTATAGGGCACTGTCTGCTCCTTTGTCATTGCTGAAGATGCTTCAGTGTTGCACTGCTTGTTCTATCTCTGTACACTCATCCAGCATACGCAGCCTCTGCAAAGGGAAAAATCTACTTGCAGTTGTACAGTTATTGGAGTACTTTGACATTGATATTTATGTATAATATTTTATGTAACAGGTGAGTCATTTTACAAGACTAAAAAAGGATTCTTTTTTCACATCGTCTGCTTTGCTGCTTGGGGAGAGCCAGTTAACCTGCATGAAGCAAAGGAAGCAGACAAAGCAGAGAGTTGATGTATCAGAGATGTGCAACCAATAAGAGACAAAAATCAAACTCATGTACTGCGAAGCAAGTTTGGCAATGCTAGATTCCCATTTTCACTGAATCACATTAACAGGAAACAGAGAAATTCTACCACTAAATTGAGCAGTAAATTCCTTAACACGCTATACCTTCTAATTCAAGTTGCAAAACAATGAATTTCCCTAGATTAAAGAATTAACTTGAAAAAAGATACTCTTAACACTTAATTTTCCCTGCAAAGAACTGGTCTGGTCCTAAGTTAACTTCAGGATATGTACTGGGACAGAAGTATTCTTCCAGATCTGTAAGGAAATACCTCGGAGGTGGATATTTGCTGTTTGTCAGTTGGTGTCCTCAGTTTTTTGGGCAACTCTCCAAAGCAGCCCCAGTAGGAAAATTCAAGATTTGTTAAATCTGTTTCCCGCGTGAACAACACCTTACAACAGAAATTTACTGCTAGGGAAGAATATTTCATATTTGATAGATCATATTGTTGATTTTCATTTTGATTTTTTTCTTATATTTTAACCACTTGTTGGAAGTTTTTCTTTGACTTCCGCTTGGTCTTAAAGCTTGCCTTCTACTAAACAGTCTTAAGGTGATCTGATACATGCAAAGTTCTGTATGCTACAGAAAGATGGGAGCACTTCCATACCTACAGTGTCTTTAGGCACAGAAAACAGAAAAGGTAAACCTACAGAAGGGAGAATCTTTCTTCGTCTGGCACAAGCCCATGCTGTTTCTGCAAACAGCAGGTAGCTTAGCACTCTGAGAACAGTCATACTCATGACAGAAGTGCTGAATTTTTATTATCTTGGATTTTGTGCTCAGGGGGAACACACAGTAAATCTGCAGCTACAAAACTGTTTCCCTGTGACCATGGGAGCACTCACTGCCAAATCTCTGGTTTTTATTCCCAAAGAAAAGGGTGGAGTCTCTACTTCCATATATTTAATTGCTAACATTATCACAATCATTTATGTGGAGTCAGGAGATTCCAACCATCTCTGGCTAAGGATACAATATAGAAATGGTCTGGCCCTGAAGGGCTTCTACTCCAAATATATCACTAGAGACAATCAGCGAAAGAAAGAAAACCAGTAAAAACAAATAAACAAAAACCTGATGAAAGTTATATGAGAGAGAGAGAGAAGAACAATAGCAATGAGCAGCATCATATACAATAAGCACAACTGCTCATGGATGAATGTCTAATGTAAAAAGATTCTGATCTCAGTGGTGTGGATTAGCGATGCTTTGAGAAAGCTTGTGGTAAGGGTCTTTGGTACAGAAATGTAAAATTCCTGGATCCCAGTCAGTCTTAAGCATGAAATAAATAGCGCTGTAAGACTCTGCCTTGCCAGAAACAACAAACCTCTCCTGAACACACAAACAGGCTAAAAACTGAAGTAGCACTTTGCAGTCAGAAAGTAGAGTCCGTTAGTTTAGCAAGGGTTTCAAGACCACAGCTTTGGACTTAGGCAGCTAAGTTCCAACTCAGAAAACTCAGGTCCCTTCATGTCTTTTCATTATCATCTCTTGAGAAAACATGGGAGGCAAAAATGACTAGACTAAGAAAATCAGCATCATTAAGGGTTACATTGCATGCAGAATTCATTAGAAACAGTATGTGTCCAATAAAAGAGTAATTCATGAATCATTAGTAATGGCCACTAAACTCATGGGAAGTATCTTTTTGTAATTGCTCTTTGGCATGAAAAAAAAATGAACTGAAAAGCATTGCTAATAGAAAATAAACTTTATCTCCACAAAATAAGCTACAAAGTTTGATGAAGATGATAGGATTAACATGAACAAGGGTACATTATCTGATATTCTTCTGTGTCCTTTTGAAAAGATTGTGGGTACCTCGAAAATAAAATAGAAGACTTCTATAAAGAAATTACTGGATTTTTTTTTTAAATAACAAACTCAAACTTTTCAGGAAAAATTCAGATGAGAGTTATACATACTGCCATCACTTGGTTCTCTGGCAGTTAATAGTTAAGCTAGACATATTTTGAGAATTGCACCTGAAAAGTAAAATACTGGCATGGTACTAATTCTCACTGCTCCATATAATATCACAACATGCACATCAAAACAGTAGCATGTTCTCATGGTAAAATCTTTTCAATAAAACTAAAGCATAATTATGTTTATAAGTTATACTAACAAATTACTTATACGATAAAGTATAAGTAAAGTAGACCTAAAAATAAAAATAGATTTAAGAGTTCTATTCTATAACTGCATCATGTTTCACTCGCTAATGACAACAACAGAAGGCAAAAGTGTACTCTCGCTGCGCAATTCCAAGAGTGCTCGTATGGCAAAATGGCATATCTTGCAGATATCAAGGGAATTTCACCTAGAGATGAGTGCATACCCACAGGGATAGGAATAAGCTACTGTCACTGGATTTACTACTGATAAAACCAAACAAAACTAGTACCATTCTGATTTGGTGTGGCTATTTTCCTATGTGGCATACTGATACTCCTCATTGTAGGAGCTCTGAACTGGACAGTGTCTCAGGCCAACCATTCCAATACTGCAGCAGCAGCTAACATGGTACAAGGATTCAAGGAACTATTTAGTCTAAGCAAAAACCACTACAAAAATCAATGGGCCCTGACAGTCCAGCTCTGGCAACTCATTTCACTTCTAGGGGAGTTTGGCTTTGGAAGGAATTCAGGTTAAAATAGCTCCTCAATATCACCACTACCCTCCCAGGTGTAATTTTGACCTGATAGTATTTCTCCATCCCAGGTCACCATAGAATCATAGAATGTGTTGGGTTGGAAGGGACCTTTAAAGGTCATCTAGTCCAACCATGCCACCACCTGAGTGTTTGTGTTGACACAAAGGATGGTGTGGAAATGAGGAAAGAAGCAGACGAAGGTAGAAGGGCAGAAGCACTCCTAGTCACCTTATTCCACTGTAATATTCTCATGGATCTATGAGTTCTTTTCACTTGTTCATCCACTGCCTCCTTCCTTCTGACCATTCGTATGAAATGGCCGTTCTAGCTATGGAGAGCTTCTCTGAGCTCCCCCATCGTCATTCAGCCTGTGATTCCACATTAGAGGGAAGCATACTTTTTTAACTTTAAAATTTGTTACTAGGCGCACTCATTGCACTATACATGCATGGATGGAATTGTATCCACAGCTCAGCTTTATAACTGGAGGCATTTTAAAATTACAGACCATAGGCCAAACGTGCAGAATGAGACTATGCTTGATAAGAGAGGTTGCAGAAAAACAAGTAAACCACAAAAGCCTGGAGTATTTCAGAACTGCAGAATTGCAGTTATTTGGTTCTGATAGGAAATGAAATTGAGACCTTAAAAACTTCTCCATACACCCCCCTTCAAGTGAAGAATCAAAGAAAAACTGACTGGATGCTGCATCACATGACCTCAGGGGCAGAAACTAAGCCCTGCTACATGCTGTTTCTTACCACAGATGTAACCAATGAATCATCCCTCAGTGGTGGAAGAACCATCTCTTGATGATAGCTAATGTTGTTTTACAGCTAAAATACCAAGAAAGCAGAAACTCATTTTGACCACAGACATGAGTTCATGCACACACGCACAATCAGGTGACAGCAAAGGGGTAGACAATAACTTCAGTTATGTTGAGGGTATTTTTCATATTTTTTATTATTATTATTATTATTATTATTATTATTATTATTATTATTATGAGAAAACCAATGGAAATTTCCTACACCACCTTTACTTTCCAGGCATTCATTATTTAGATTCTACCAATGGAGTAATATAATGAGAATATCCCATTTTTAATACCTCTTTATGAATTTATAAAAGATCTCGATTCCCTTCTGTTTTCTTATTTAGTGCTAGCAGAAGAAAGGTATTTACAAAGAACTGTTTCTAGCTGTTTCTGTTAAGTTGCATCTGTACTTAACTCCTATTCCAAATTACCAGATGCTTTCCTTTCAGCTTCCATTTTCACAAGTGACCTTTACATCTAATTAATTATCCACATAAAGGATATTTTGGATGGCATATCTATGGGTTGCCTTGATGTGATATGCCAACGCCTTGCCAAGTGCTTATGCCATCAACAGAGCACCCTCTTGTCATATTCTCCATCAGGCCACTGATTTATACCAAGCTATGGTGGGCTGGGCAGAGATGAAGACAGTGGGCCTCAACACATGCCTTGACATCCTGATATAAAATCATCAGTAGCAACTATTCCCTGATATCAAAGCCATTTGCTGTTAAGACAATATTCTTTGTGTACCACTACACAATACTTCACTTGTCAGTCAGCCTTTTTCTTGAAGTGTGAATAAGTATTATATTCCACTTCTTCTCTGTCTACCCTTATAGGCAACTTCAAAAAGATAATAATTAATTATCAACATCCCAAGTTCCTGCTTTGAAGAAAATGCTGAAGACAGTGCCTTAGGATATTTCTTATTTTTATCAAAATTATTATACCTAAACAAGAGTTAATATTTATGAGACAATCATATGAAGATACAGTAATGATTTCCAAATATTGCTTTCACCTCTGCTTAAATGACACTGCTCACTGGATAGATAAGTAACTATTCCATTCTGCTTAGGTTATAAAAAGGTTACCATTTGTTTCAACCAATCAACAGTCAGTTCCACACATAATTAATTTATACATTTATACTTTAGACACTTAAAAACTATGGGTTTTTTATAAACTATGCTTTAAAAAAAATAATTGCAATATTCAGATGTATTTGAAGACCTAATGCGCAGAACTTCAAATATGCATAGGAGTCTGTATCCACATGAACAGAATGCAGTAAAAATGGATACATATGATTGTATTTATGTATTCATTTTAACTCTTGTAACTCTAAAGCAGCACTGTTAACTGCTTTTGAGTATCATAATCGTCTCAATTTCATAGTATTCAATTCGCTTATAATTAGAGATAGTTCAAGAGCAATTACAAGATTTACCAAGCGGATCAGCCTTTATTCCTGGCCAAAACAAAATTAACCCCTTTCCCCCCTTCCCCCTCATCTCCCATGAAGTTCTGCAAACCCTTGCCATTATTTCGGCCAACAGCAATTGTCAAAGTGACAAGATTGAGCAACAAATTTCTTTGAGTAACTACATCAAATTCACCAGATTCGTTGCTATCAGCTAGAGTGAAGGAAGAAAAGGGATTAACAGATTCGGGGAGCAAAAGTTCCAAGTGAATTCGAAGTTTCACCATTATAAAACCGACATATTTGTATGAAACTCTGTTTCACCGTGAATAAATGTATTAGAAATCTCCAATCTTGAATGTATTTATCACTGCAACAACACTGCGAATAGAGGAACTGGTTAAAGTCCATTTTGAAGTTGGAGAGCTAAATAACAAGCTCATGGCCACACAAACACGTGAAGCAGAGTGGTAGCTCCAATACAGGTGCCCTAACTCAGACAGGGGACTTCCAATTTTATTGTCATTAGATTCTATTTCTAATACTGATCCACATAATATTAGCAAACACAGAGCGGTTTTGAATTCTTTACCATTAACTCTTTCTTCCTAATTAGATGCAGCTAGATGGAGTGGCAATTACCCAAGAGAATTTATGAACTTGAGATGTAATTAAACCTTTTTCAGTTCTATTTCGCTCTAATGTATGATACAGAGATCAGTACACAGAAAGAAATCAGTTGGAGGAAAAAATAAAACGGAAATCTCAACTGCTGAATCCTGTGGGAAACAGCTGAAAGGCAGGAGTTACAAATTAGTTAATAGAAAGATAAATTTTCACCTGAGGATAAAGCACTGGGGACGCTGTTCCTGGAATAGCATGTGGTAAGCTCTTTCAGCACAGGAAAATATATGTGGGGGAAGCGAGGAACACAATTTTCCAGAGTTACTTAAATAAAGCTGGGTGACCTGAAAAATTGTAGAAAATTAACATGATCAATACACTTCAAACTAATTATGTTTTACCCACCCCCCCAATACTGGGTCTTTTGTAAAGCTCTCTAAGCATTACAAACAGAATCTCTGCCTGGATATATGTGGTACCATTACAGTATCTATGAAGAGTTTAATTAAAGAAAACAGAGCTGTGAGCATAGAAGATCTAATTAAGATACAAAATGAAACATAACTAGAAGACTCAACAACGCTGGTTTGTCATTAAATAAAACAAAACCTAGGAAGTTACTTTTGTATAGCTCAGGTGTATACTTATTGAATGAATTTCTGAATTAAAAATCTTATAAAATGAAATATTATTATTGTATTAAAAATTAAAATTGAAATCAAGGACCTGAAGTTATAAATGAATTCATTTATTACATGACAGAGCAGTCTCCCACAAATACTCTCTCTGCAATATGGAGTAACTTCTGTGTTACACATAGCTGGCAGCATGCACCACCCTTAAAGCTTAAGTATGAGGAGAACCAATTACCTGCTACTGAAATCTCCTTTTTTTTTTTTTTTTTTTCCTGAGGACATCCTGATGTTCTTTCAGCTAATACCAAGCAGATTTTAGAATAATTAGATATTCTGCTAACTTCTACAACTCTTTTGTTTCAGAATAAATGAATATAATAAAGAAAATATATAACGTGATTTAGACAAGATTGTAAGCAGAAACACCATATCATTTCCGAAATACCCTTAAATATATAATTTTACCTACCTTTTTAGAGAGCTTTTATCAGACTTTCTCATGGGTTTAGAAAATTAACACAGGCTCTACAGAAACCCGTGGCAGCTGAGGGACAACTGGAACACTATGAAGCATCTAGAATGATCCTGGATGCTATCACTTAAACAACCAAATGCCTTCCTTTCCATCATGTCCTGTTTCCTCCAACTATTTTCTCTAACAGCCTTTCCACCACAGTGCCATTTTGTATTCGCCTCTTTCTCCAAACTAATCAGGCGCTTATCACCTTTCCTGTCCCACGCCTGTCTTATTTATTTAGATATTAAACTATTGAATCTCGGACCATCTACAACGCTGTGGTTGAATGAATCCTCACAATATGGCCCTATTCTCATTCAGGTCTTTTGAGCTACCAGACAACACAAGATTAAATCCACAACGATTCTCAATAATTCATTTCAGTATGTCACAAACAGAATGATGCGCTTACTCTCATTGCATAATGTTGCAAGTGTTTTGCAAGTTTAGATACTTTTCTAACAAATGGACTTCAAGAATACATATATTTGCAGTAATCCAACACAAATAAATTCTTCACAAATGTAACAAAGTAGGACAACCGTAGCACAAGCTGCTTCTACAGTTACTATGATAGCTCCAGGTGGTGTCTGCGTGTTCCTAGTAGTATAGTGCTACTACTGTGTATAGTGTAGTATTACAGTGTATTTCCATGTAAAAATGCATTAATATTATCATTTAGCAATTGCATTGAATTGCATATGAAGCAACATATATCAGTGCTCATCAATGTATGATTCTTTATGTCCTCTCAGAGTGAATAATTACTTATAAAAACATTTATTTTAGTAGAACTCTATTGGAACTAAATGTGGGAGGTCAGCGGAGGATAATAAAATAAAGATTGCCACAAATTTATGAAAAGTGATTAAAAAAAAAAGAAGAAAACCTAAAGTGCTGCTGTTCTTGAAAAATGTACATGATAATCTTTTCATTGCTTCATCCTGGATTTAAAAATAGTATCAAGCCTAATATATCTTTGCATTCTTTTTTTTTGACAGCTAACAAACCACATACCTGAAACAAAAATGTTGACACTAATGAGCCACATCATATAGCATGTCAGTGTCTACTGAGGAACTGACATCATCAATTTTATTATGTTAATACACAGGCCACTTAGCACTTACAGACTTCATTATAATACCAGCTAAGCTGCTGCAGTATATCTGAGCATTTCAAAAACAGAGAAAACAAAGCTATTTCACAACCATGTTTTTTTGATCATCTGGGAAATACATGCCTAATGCACAATGCCACTCAGATAACAATGATGGAGCAAAAGCAATGATCATCCAAGGTGACCCAAACAATTACAGGACAAAAAGTATCCCATACTAAACTTGCTAAAATAGATCTATCACAGCGAGGTCAAGAGGAGATGCAGCAAATGTTCAGGAAACATTTTAATATGTATGCCTACCATCTAAATTCTTTGTCTTTACAGTTCTCTCTTGGTGCACGAGATCATGTATCTAATGTAAAATACACAGTGACAGGAAAAAATATCATCATGTGAAACTTTGGGGATGATGGATGATTTCCATTTCTTGAAACTAAATTTAGTCTCCCAACTTGGAATCTGTTGATACTGCCATTGAATGTCACAGTATTTCTTTCTCTCAAATTTACTACTCATACACACAAAGCCATGTGACGTAGAAAACAGCCACAGACTAGTTCACTTACCGAATTTTGAACACTTTACAATTCTTGTAAGCTAAATAAACATATTTGAGCGCTCCCTAACACAACAGTGAGCCTGATCTCTGCGCAGTAACGTGATCTCAGTGCAACAATGAGAAAATAACAGGGAGGGGGGGGAAGAAATAAACAGTTATACTCTGTCTCTAAAATGGCTGAGTGAGGATGAAGCAGAGATCATATCATTTGAATTTATGTTACTCCCAGTGATCTACAAAGTCCACTTAAATGTTAGTTGGTATCAATGTCTAGGTACCCATTTACAAGGGTATAAGACCCTTGTAAATAACTAGTCTGTCTCATAAGTGAAAGATCAGAAAGATATGGGTACTACTATTCAAGAGAGAAACATCTGAAGCACTTCCTAAGTGGCCTTCTACAGACGACGGTGCGCACATGGACTCAAGTTCCTTTTGCCCATATAGTGCCTGCGCCCAACACAAGCCACCTCCGTATGACTGCCCCAGTGTAGTGCTACGCTCCTGCCGAGCACCTCGCGCTCCTCACCTGTGCGGCATCTGAACTGAGTGGCCTGGCGTGGAGCACAGAGACATTTTGAGCCTTTCTGCACCATTCAAGGTTGTTACCTCCATAACTGTGTTTTGGGTGAGGGGTGTGTGAACTCAGTCAACCACTGCATGAAATATGCACTTATTTTTGCAAGATTGCCAGTGGCAGAAACCACCAAGGTCACGTTATACATCAGGAACTATTTTTAAATGATCTCAAGTGCTACCACTCATACAAAACATTAGCAAGATGGCTGTTTTACAAATAAGACACAGCAAAAATAGTGGTACCTTGGAAGAAATTAAAAAAAAAAAAATTGGTAAAATATTAAGACTAAGATGATCTCAACATTAAAATGGGCATATATGTTAATTAATTTTAGGGGTTTGGCCTGACAAATGAAATGTATGAATCCACTGAAAAAGATCCACATATTTTAAAGACAGAATGCTTACCATGGTAGAATAAATAGGGAGTTCTTTAAATGGGTTAACAAGCAGCAGTATATCACCAATGTAGGTCTGAAAAAAGAAGATATAATTGCTTTATTAAGTAATAAATTAAATCTTTAAGAGGCTAATGGTTTTCTTCCAAAAAGGACTTTTGTCAAAGCCTCTTAAATCTATCAATCAATATATTAAACATAAATTGTGAATTCAGAGCTTTTAACTTCATAATTTTAAATTGAGATCTAAATTTACAATTCAGACAGCATTAATTATTCTTTTTGTAATAAAACTGAGTTCTTCATAATGGAAAATTATGCATAGAAGAATTGCACTGCATATATTATTGGTAGATTATTTAAAAGCTGATTTGTAATTTACCATTGGTTGAACTACAAAAACATGACATGCCAAACTACAAAAATCCCACATAAACAAGTTCCTCAAGCAATTTTTTTACGGCATAGATGACATAATTTAGAAATGCTATATTGGTTGCCCGGAATTGAGACATTAAAATATGCTGCTTGTGGGATAAGACAGAGAAACTGATACATATATAAGTTTTTATGCATGTGTATGTCTATATGAACATATGTACATGCATATCGAAGAAAAAAAAATCCTGGCTATATTAAAAATAGCAAACCATCCACTGATTGCAAAGGTGCCAAGATTTTATTATTTTATATTCAAACACTTGTATGTGAAAGTTGTACTTGAGTATAAGATTATAGGTCACCCTTGCTGCTATACTTCTCACTTCACAGATGTAACTGCTGCTGTATTACGCTCTTAGAATGCAAAAATGCCAGACCTCTGTCTCTGAAGACATCAGAGAGCAAACCATCATGTGAACAGTCCCAGTCATGCTGCCTTTGTCAAAATGAAGTATTTTGATTTGAGGAGGTGGAAAATAGTGCCTTTCATAGTAAACGTACTATTTTTTCTTCTGAAATGCAGTAATTTATTTCCTCTCTCCCTCTCCCACCCCTACTTCGCTGTTGGGTTTTCCTGCAGAATGGAACATGAAACAGGCAGTGTTCACTGCTAAGGAGGATTTTGGTTTGGAATTGGAGTCCAAGAACTTTTCCTTCTAACTCTGAGAACCAAATCACCCAAAGATGCGAGGATTTTCAGCATTGATGCTGACACTCTACTAAAGCACAATGGTTACTATTGAGCAGAATACTAATGATCACTGCCTACAAATTTCCATTAAGCTAAGAAAAATGCCAAAGCAGGGTGTGGGATCCTCTTAAATAAAAATTTTCAGTATTTTAAAATAAAAGACGACTTCTTTTTTATAAATACTGAGTACTGAATTCAATTAAAGTTATCTGTGTTTGGCATCTTTGAAAGTGAGAGAAAGCAGAAGAAATATTCATAATGAAAATTCTAAAAATCAGAACTTTTATTATCATTGAATGCCGTAACAGCTAGGATTGAAGTTCCCAAGATTTCAAAAGTATTCATAGCAACATGCCAATTCCCCATATTCCTTTAATCTCAACAGTGCAATCAACTCACACATTTCAAAACAATTTGCATGTTTTATGTTAACATGCCACTCAGCTGTTCATTAAGCTAGAAATAAGTAATGAATAAGACATGAACAGGGATACCAAAATTTTCAAGCGCAGATTTTTCTCCAGAAGTAATCTGTACCTAACTGGATGCCTCCCAAGTTTAATATGGCAAAACCAGGAAAACCTCTTTTACAAAAACCTTGTTGTAATTATTTCATTTGGTATCTAGGTGATTAACATTACAATATAGACAATGATTTCTGTAATATAGGAAAAGATGAGTAATTAAATCTCCCATGTGAATTCCAAGCTTTTCAAATGTAAATTTATTTTAAATTTCCAGTAATCATGTGCTATATTTAAGTTAACATAATGTTAAAGACAGAAGGATCTTTTGGTAGTTTGAGAGATTACACGTGCTCATCAATCTTTACCAATACACTTGCTCTGTGAAATAAACACACATAAATTTTATCCAAACCTATCTAATGTGTTATTCCATTTTTTATTTCTGCTTTTCCTATATAAGCTTGAGAAATTGCAGGGCTTACAGATATGTCCTGATCCATTTAAATAGTAGTCATGAGTCTGGGACAGATTACTGTACGATACTTATGATAGCATTCCTATTTTTCCTATTCTCTCATTTGCTCCTTTTTGAAAGTTTATTGTTCATAGTTGAATAGCAACTCACATATATCTGATTATTATTGAAACGTTTCTGAATCTCATAAAGCAGGCTGCTGTCTGTTAGCTCACTCAGAGAAGCCAGGTCGTCATTTGGAGCTGGAGGCATTAGGTTGATCTAGAAAACACAAATTAGAGAAATAAAGTAACTTCACAACCAATCACCCTGTACCATTATGTTCTAACCTAAAGTATAAACCTAGATTGCTAGAATTTCTGAAAAAAAAATGCATTACGAACTCGAAAGTTGTCACTCCTCCCAAACAATTACACATCATTAATCTTAAGCAAGAAAAGAACATAAAAAAATATTATCAATGTTAAGGTGTATAACTGCATGAGTCTGATGGGCTCTTAAGAACATAGACCCCTACTAGAGTGCCATCTGCTATCCCTGGACCCATAAAGATTCTCAGCTCTAAAGCAATTCTCCTGCTCTCTTCATTAAATGTTTATGGCAGAAGAAATCAAGACTATAAAAGTTAGTGCACTTGTAAACTGTTTATTGCATAGCGTTTAACAAAGCTCTTGTATTACTCTTCATCATACATGATTTAAAATTCTATTAGAATTTTTCCTGCAGAATAGAAGGAAGTTAATAACAAGTGGGAATCATGTTGTCAAGGAGACAGAAGAGATTCAGAAGCAGCTACTTCAGCCAAAATTGGTGAATAAAATGAGCTTTACATTTTAAGATTTATGAGGAATAATATACGCTCTGCAAGGTAAAGCAAATGCTAAGGAAACCACAACAAAATCCAAAAGACAGAATAGGAGACAGAAGAAAAAAAGTCAGTGATAAGGGAAAGTTGATTAAAGACAAAATAAACACTGATGCATTAAGCAGTGTGCTTATAAATTAGGATCTACCCTTAAAATGTAGGATGATTCCTTTTTTATGTCAGCCCAAAGAAAAATATTTTTGCATCTCAGCAGAATACCTAGAAACAGAAAATTCTCATGTGAACAGTGGCAGAATTATTTGAATTGTTTGTTCAGAGTTTACTAAAATACTCTCTTGGCATCTGTTTTGAGGATGGACAATGAAGATGAAACTTTTTTGTTCTATTGTTCTGCTTAAGATGAAGGCTGAGGAGAAAAGCAGACACTGCCCTTTCTTGGAGAACAACTCAGCATCCTCAGCCTCTGGCACTGGCACGTGGCAGGAAGTCAGTGACAGAAGCAGCAAGCAGACTGGGAGATTTTGGAGGGAACTGGAAGTGTGCTGCTTGCAAGGAGAAGACCCCAAAGACTATGGATCCTGGGATCTGCTCTCAAACTACTGAATATCCATTGTTTCCATAGGTTCAAGGTCTAGTTCAGAAATCACAACACTCTGAGTTCTCTTCCTACACTTGTCAGAGCTGCACTGTGTGATATTGCTAAAGAATTTCATCTTAACAATACACGACTAACAATGTCTCTTAGTCTCAATGTTTCAAGATTCCTGAAACATGCATACAAACACTCATTCACATGCAATTTTGCAGGTGAACATGAGTAAACACCAGGAAGTTTGTACTTGTAAACAACCAGGATGAATTCGATGTTTCGCATAAATCATAGATTTTTGACCCGATCAATATTTTTCTTCCAAAAACACGAATATTGAATACCAATATCAAAATATTCAATGAACAGTCATAAAACAGATGGTATTGCCTACTCTTCTATTTTACCAAGAAGAAACAAATGATGTACACCAGACATCACAACCACAGAACCACTAGCCCTTACGACATGAACCAAAATCTGTTTTTTTCTGCCTAAATATTTCACCAGTTTTACTCGTATTCATGTGCCAGTATGGTAAAAATGAAGTTACAAAACCTCGAAACCTTCTCTAGTCTATAAACAGAGAAATACAAATACAAACTTTTGAATGTGAACTTCACACTTCATTTTACACTAAACATTCTTGTGGGTTCAAGGTTTTTGTCAAAAAATGACTGCTCTCACATCAGCACAAAAAAAACCCAAGACACCTCTTTTTATCTGTACTTACTACTTGTTTATCTCACGCCATGCCACTATGAACATTTTTTCCTAGCTTCCAAACTTTTTTACGGCCTTAGTTATCCTGATATTATGCAGTTGCTTACAGACCAAAAAAACTGGTTTTTATATATATATATACACACACATATACATATACTTGTTTTTCATAGTGTGTATATATATATATATTTATATATATACTTGCCCAAATCAACCTACTCGTCACAAGCTTAATCACTAAAGAAACTGCAAAATAGAGCAAAACTAATTCTAAGAAGTATTACATATCATGTATGAAGCTCCTCACAGATGAAAGGTATATATAAACAGAGCTTTCAGGATCCCAGCTTCTGCGGAGTCCCAGAGCACTGCGGTACCTTTTACCTATGGAGGGCACGCTTCTGCTCTTTTCTCTACTTCAAGCACTGTAGCTGTTATTGTATATTTGTTTGTTGTAATAGCTCTATTCTGGGTTATTTTCACAATAATATTGGGGACTTCAAAAAACTTCCATCTTAGGACTGACACAGTGACTTGAAAAATGTTGGAACCTCTTCTTTGGTCTTTAATCATTTCCTTACTACTCCTCTAAAGTTAAATACATTCAGTAGAAAATAATGCTTAAAAAAAGTATAGGAGGAAACAGGCAAACCCTTCACAGAAAGCTGTCTTTTTTTTTTTTTTTTAATCAGCTCTCCCATCAGGCAATTAATGTTGACAACTAACATGGTATATGTAAACCTCATATGCATGTAAGAGCATGAATATTAACATGAGATTTTTCAATGTTTTTCCACTCACCCACTAAAACAGGAAAGGCAGGCATCTAAACTGCATTCCATCTGCAACAGATGTTGAACTAGACAGATAAAGTAGCAACCCATAAAAAAAAAGTAAGGAAAATGTACCTTACAACACTAGCTCTAGATGTACTACCTCCATAGATGTACAAGGACAAGAAGGCAGTAGTGCCCAAGCAGACTTTAATGATGCTTTTCTTCTTTCCCCATAAATTATTTCTTATTTCCTCATAAAAATTGTGAAGAAACACCTCTTATTCCATTGAGTCCAAAAAACAATAAATGTACAAATGCAAACGAGTAAGTACCTCAAGGAGATTATCTACTAGGTTATCTAATGTAATGATTGTTTCTTACATGAACATGTAAATTTCACACTGTATCTTCCCACAGTCCTCATCTCACTGATTCATTTTTTGCAAAGAGATGTACTCTGAACTTGTGGAGTCTATTCTCCTTTTCCTGTCTATTCAAAATACTTCCCTCTTAAAATATTTGTATTCTCAGGCTCAGAAAGCAAAATATGACTTTCAAACAAGACAAAAATATGCAGGTTGCCTGCTATTTCTGTCTGTGTCTTTCTGTCTGCCTATTCTAGAGGTTTATTCCTCACCCCATTAAAGTGAATGCAGATTTTTCTGTCACACAAAAGATAGAATTTCTTACTTTTTTTTTTGTTTTTAACCATGGCAGTTGGATGTAAAGCTGGCTAGAAAACAAGAATTCCACTTGGCAAAGAAAGTAAATTACATTTTGGCATTTGTTTCTGATGAGGCACATTGGAATAGAACAAAATGAACAAAAGAATTCCAAGAACTTTTTAAAGTTTCTTGTAGAGGGAAAGCAGATGGAAGACAGAAGCCTGTGGCCTCCTTCCTTTATTAGTGTGCTCACCTGGCTTCCAGGAACAAAGCAGGCATAGGTCTTCACTATACTCCCTTGTGCCCTACCAAAACTCAGATCACCTGTGCCAGAGAATGAGCTTCTCTTAATATACTTCTATAATGATTAAACCTACAGTAGGCTAGAGTCCAATGTAAATTTGTAAATAAAGGAAGGATTCGGATTCAAGCACTGCCCTGAGGTTCTCCATATTTTCTAAACTGTTAGCACACTTCCTTGTACATTCTTGGCTCATGCCAGCTGGCACATACGCAGATAAGACCTGGGTATCATTCAGGTCATGCATCAATGGTCATTTCCCATAAGCTGTTTTGGCATGGCCCAAACTTTTGAGGGAGAAAAGGGGTTTGTCTTATAGGTGTGCGCTGGCCCATCCCACATATCTTCTCTAGGCCACAGAACAGGCCCTACTTTGTTTTATTTCATAACGTAGGTATAGCCAAAGATGCTGACTCTACAGACAGGTGCTTACAAATGTGAAGTGCTCAGTTAAACTCCAAGTAAGGGAAGTTGAAATATTTCTCCATCCACTTTTTTTTTTTTTTCCTATGAAGTTTAGGATTTGGTGATTCAGCATTTTCTAACAGTCTTTGCATCAAAATTCACAGCTCAATGAGCAAATAAATCACAGTGAAATTAGAAACTCCGAATGCATTAAAATCACAACTGATTTGACCTGGTAGTAAACTTTATTTACATTATTAATAACTTATTTGTGGGGTCCTTCAAATTCTGTTCTTCTCATCTACTTTTATGAGCATACAGATGAGGTTTTTTTCTATTTTTTCGCCTTGATGCATGTATCTGGCTATCATACTGATTGCATGATGCATATTTTATGAGACATAAAAGAATAATAGCCATAAATACAGCATGAGTTCCAATATAACTATGCCTCTGGAAGTTACTAGTTTTTGACATTTTTGTAATGCTAACAACGAAGATTCCTATTTACTCATTTAAATTACATATACTTAACAGCATCCACAATCTTCTCAGATAATAATCTCTAATAATTTTATTTATTTAAGTACTTGTGTCACTGAAATAAGTATGCACTCTAGCTCTTACGTGTAATACTGCAATATACACAGTTGTCCCTTGTGTATGTGGTGATACTAGAACAATTAAAAGGGTATCAGGGGATAGTCTATCACACAGTTCATATGGCCAACAATATGAAAACAAGAATTATAAGCCAAAGACAAAATATTTTTTTTTAAAGACCCAATTAAGCAAAATAAAAGATTTAATCTATATTTGTTTGTAACATGAAGCACACAATTCAGTTCCAGGCCAGTAATTTCAATCTGCTATCAGAAAAATATCCCTCTCAGCTGAGAGAAAGAGAAATTGCCAGCTATGATAAAATTCTGGAAATTATTCATACTGCTTTCTTTGTTTGGCAGCACAGACCTTGACATTACAGATGATCAAAGAAAATCTTTTACCTCTGAAAAGCAAAAGCTAATACAAGCCAAGAGAGACCCAAAATGCTTTATCAGTGCAGCCATTTGATCCCCCTGCTTCATGTAATAAAAATCTTACTTCATGAGAAATAATATTTTGTTAAGGTTCTTTTTCATTATTTTTGCAATTAAAGAAACCTGAGGCTACATATAAATTTGAGCTGTTAGTTTTCTCAAAACCAAAAAAGTTACAAGCTTTCTCTATTAAAAATGCATGTTTCAGATGTAATAAGATGAATTTTTTCTCTCTGTTCCCCCAGTAAAGGCCTAATCTGCATGCCATAGTGCCTAAGAAAGTATGAAATTTCTGACACAAAGCATAGGAAATATGCTGATCTATTTCAGTAATATATGAACATAAAATCCAAGTAATGATTCCACATATCCTATTGAAAAATTAAACAGTACATGATTAATTTGAATGTAGTTTGGAATGCAACTGGTAAGAACAAAAGATGAGTATGCCTAAGAGGCAGAGACAGGGGGAAGGGGTTGTTCAAAGCTTTTCTTTGGTATCAGCACTAAATAAAAGTTTTACTTTCCAAATTGGGAAATGAAAAAGAATAAAAATGTGTTACTTGGAAATACCATCTCTGAAATCTAAGATCTATATATTATGTACACAAATATGGATATGATATACATATACCTACAGTTCATAATGCATGGCAAGTAGTACAGAATACAGTCCCTGTCCTCACAGGGTAAGAAAAACTACATTAACAAGAATATTCAAAGTACGCAGAAATTTTGGTCTTGATTGCTGTTCTTCAACTATGTCAGTTTTTCCTGCCTCTTGATTCTTGTGGCCACAGGTCAGCTTCTGATAGTTATCTTCTTATTCCACAAGAGAAGAGAATGGAAGAAACAAAGCACTGCTCATAGTAAGCAATAGGTTTAAGTTACTGCAGCTTACTGTTCTATAAAAAACTGCGAGTGCCAACAAATACAACCAAAAAACAGTAGCAAGAAATACTGAAACAAGAAATATCTGTGACAGAAAGGTCAGTTTCCAGAATCACAATTATGTCACTTCAAAAAACAAAAATTCCTCATATTTTCGTATGACAAAACATGGGAATTCTTTAGTTTACTAAAATTAAACTATTTCCTGAAATGATGAAACTGTTTTACGCTCTTTTGTCCATAAGAGTCAAAACATATTAAGCCCTTGCCAACTGAAAAGTTTTGTTAAACTGTGATTTTTTTTTTATTATTTTTTTTTTTTTTTAATACAACCAGTCATTTAAAAACACAACAGCTGAAATAGCACGGTTTCTAACCTATCCCATGTTAGTGCTGATTTTCCAGACACGGCTGTTCCTGCTTACTCATCTCCAAGGGAGCATCACTCCTTATTCAGCAACTGCAGATGTTGGGCAAAGTTTGTAGTTTCTCCTGCTTCTAAAAAAACACAAGATACACATTCCTTCTAGCCCACATAGAGTAGAATTTCACAGAGAGTTTTCTGCAGAAATTTCTCAACTATTGGAGGTAGAAGAGATTCACCTTTAATTAAGCTGTCTTGTATTTGAATTGTAACTGTTGTGGGAAGTTGCACTGAAGTATAGAGAAACAGCAGAAGGAGTAAAGTTTTGAAATTCTGGGACCCTGAAGTGACTACATCATGGTGGAGGAGAAAACTGCCAGCATGAAAACCAGTAGCTCTTGCTCACCTAGGAGATTAGGTGCTCTTCTTCCAACCAGTTTCTGCACCTGTTTTACTGCACAAACTGTAAAGTAAATGTCTAGCCTAGAGATAATGAAAACTTGAATAATTTTAGCTAAGTCTGTATCAAAACAGAATCAAGCAGAAGAAAGTACATATGTTCTTGTCCACACTCCTGTTGAACACCTAGAATCTTATCAATGCTTATAAATACTTAAAGTGTGGGTGTCAGGAGGATGGGGCCAGGCTCTTCTCAGTGGTGCCTGGCGGCAGGACAAGGGGTAACAGGCACAAACTCAAGACAGGAAGTTCCATCTAAACATGAGGAGGAACTTCTTTACTTTGAGGGTGGCAGAGCACTGGCACAGGCTGTCCAGAGAGGTGGTGGAGTCTCCGTCTCTGGAGACATTCAAAACCCCCCTGGACGCGTTCCTGTGCAACCTGCTCTAGGTGACCCTGCTCTGGCAGGGGGGCTGGACTAGATGATCTCCAGAGGTCCCTTCCAACCCCTACCATTCTGTGATTCTGTGATTCTGTAATCATAGAATCACAGAATCATTTGAGTTAGAAGGGACCTTAAACATCATCTAATTCCAACCACCCTGCCATAGGAAGTGACAGTCTCAGCAAGATCCCAAGCTAAACACCTCCCTCTCTTTTCCTACAATTATAGGAGGCTTCCTCCTAACAGGGTTGCAAGCATTTACTTTTCTGATCAGCAGTGCTTCTCTGTTGGATTGACTGTGTTTTCATCACATCACTGCACAGCAAGGCCAGAAATTCTATGACATGAAAACAAGATGTAAGTCAAGTGCAAAACATTTTGTGGTATCTTCTGACTGAGTAGGGAAATGAGTGCTCTACGGGATTCCAAAGCTGAGGACTGTCAGAGATGGACTCATATGACGGACACATGAACTCACTGATTGATCTCATATGATTAACACATTCCTCTGAAACACGTTCAAAAAAAAAAGCAGTGGAGTGTGCATGATTCTGCCAAGGCAGTTATGCAGTTTTTTTGAACTGAACGTGGTTTAATTGGAATCAGTACCTTGCTCTTTTGTTATGCCTCAAACTCAGAGTAAATTATTTTAAATGGAAATTCTCCACTCCACTCCGGATTCTAAAGTATTTTTTTTTCTTAAATGGCTAAATACTTCTGGAATATGTGTTTCCCAAATACATGTAACAGAAAATAAAACCCCTTGTACCAAAAAAACCCAAAACCCAACCCAAACAACACTTAAGTCCTAAACAGTCAAAGCTAGGACATGCCAGATTTACAAGCAACAGATAATTGCCTCCTTTTGCATTCACCCTATGCACTGAATGAGATTGTGATCCTGTGGAGAAAACTCTAAAGGGTACCCAAATAATCAGTGCCTGTATCCTAATGCATTAGCACAAGAAAAGGAGTTAACGCTGCAGCTGTAAATCTGGCAATTTCTATCTTTAAATTACAGTCACTTATTTTGCAACTTAGTATTCCTCAGACATTCTCTTTGGTTTTCCAGTCTCCCAGGTTGTGTTTCTTTCCTTTGTAAACCAAAGGTAGAGACAAGAGCACACTTTGGGAAGTGCTAACAGTTGTCCCTCCCCTGTTGTGAACCCCAAATAGAGTTTGAGGAGCTCCGAGCCCTCCGACTGCTACAGCCCCTGACCTGCCACCAGTAGCTGGTAGGAAGCAGCTGTTCAATTTGCAGAGAAGGAACTCTGCAACACTAGACTGATGCAGGCAGTGATCAAGGAGACAAGGCTCCACAATGTGAATGATACTGCTGTGTGGCAAGGGGAAAAAAATTACTATGGTCCTCATTAACTTTGCAATTTCCAGACCTAAGTACAAACAAACATTTCAAGAAACTGCATGCCGTTACCTGTTCAAGTTTGGCTGTAGTGTTCACAGTGACGTTTTCAGATGCACTGTCTTGAGATGGCTGCTTACACAAACCTTTAGTTGAATCTTTAAACATGGTGTCTTTCTCCAGCAAACTGTCTTGCTTGGCAATCGGTAAAGCCAGGGGATTGCTACAAAGAGAATCAATAAAGCAATTATATTCCTCCTGAAGATGTCAGACAGACAAAACATTGCCAAATGTGGGTGGCACAAACACAGAGCTAAGATTCAATTCAGGGCTGAGACACGAGTTCCTGGTCCAAGTACAAAAAAGAAATTGGTGAGAAATAAACTGTTCACATAGGTTGGTCTGTTCCCAAAGACACAGAGCAAAACACTGTGATTTAAAATTCACATTTATGCATATCTTTTCTGAAGTAGAACTGAGCAAACCAAAGAGAATATGCACGAGTCTGCTTTTGACAGCACTAGGCTGGCAAATCAATAGCCAATTTGGAAGCGGAATTTAAAATACACAATTAGCCTAAGCAATACTGTTTTGAAAAATAGTATGTTTTACAATAATTCAATACAGATATTACCATTGCAGGTAAAATTAAATTCCATCACTTTTTAGCTTACTTTTAATCAGACAATATCCAAGATACATTTTATGACCAAAAGCTGCTTTTAATTTGTGATATGCTAAAAAAAAAAAACAAGGAAACATCACAGTCTGAAATTACTGCAATGATACACAATATTCTTCATTCACGTATAAGTTAAACCTATTTTTATATACATTGAGATGTTTTCCTTACTGACATTTCAGATGACATCACACTTCTGAAAAAAAACAATGGCAAAATCTTTGATGATTTTGGCAGTGTTGTACATCCAGAGGAATTAGCAAGGAATCTACCCCAGGAGTTGAGAACACAAACATCTTAAAAAATAATCATCTGCGTTCTGACAGTGCAAATGAGACAACCTCATGAAGTGTACAGCAGCTGCTTGCCAAGATGCAAAGCATAAGTGCTTTGAATTCAGGAAATGTGGACTCAATGTGGCAATAGTGCATTCCACTATGGGATAAAGCCCAGATGCCAAACTAAGTTTAAAAAAATCTTGGCTTTACTCTTAAGTTACTTAAGTTTGATCACTGATTATAATAAAGCCAGGATTATACACACAGTTTACTCAAATGAAATGAAGGAGGACCCATAGAAAACATTGATTTCAATTCAGGATAAGAACTGCTGTTGGAAACAAAACTGAAACACAGACACAGTTTTAGAAAGGTACAGTCCTAAGCAGAGGCAAAGCACCTTCTAAGCAGAATTCACTGGAAAACAAGTCAAAGTAGTTTACCATTGAAAAAAAGATACATGAACAAAGCCTTTCTTTTGATGAAACCCTCAATCTGCAAACACTGAAAGAATTAATTTCAACATTTTGTAATGAAATTTAAACAATTCCCTTTCTAATGATGTTTTGTTTCAGACATTTTAATGTAACGTCTAGCGGAACACCGGTGAAAATAAAAATTTCTATTTTTAGAAATAAAAATTTCTATTCATAAACTTGTTTACCATATGTCACATAGACAAAAGATCCAAGAACCAATTGGTTTTGCCTTTTTTCTTGATTTGGACTGCAGAACAGAAAAGCCATTAGAGAACTACTTTTGTGAACTTGGCAATTAGACATCACAGAATAAGAAATATCAGTTATTAGACAGTAGGAGAAATGAAATAGCTGTGACACCCACAAGCTAATGCTAATGCACATTTTACCGAGACTCAGAATTGAACAAAACATAATTAAATACAAAATTTTGGTTTTGAGTAGTCTTTTGCTATTGTCTAAAACTGCTCAAATTCTGAATTGTTTTTTAAGATTTAATCACAGGCAAAGAGAAGAAAGATTTAAAGAAAAGCATACGCCAAATGAATTCAAATATTAAAAACTGAAGCACTGCCACTTATAACTTTTTATTATTCATGTGATGTCTCTTTCAGATTGTGAAGATCCAGAATTTTTTTGCTGTGAATTTGAACCTTATGCATTTAATCTCATGACTTTTGTGTTAAGTATACAACACACATTAGAAATACTTCTTAAAATTCAGCTGTAAACTCCTCACACAAATAAATTTTTCAGGTGTCACAAAAGAGAAATAGGTTGTAAATCACAGAAAAGTGTGAGCAAAAAAGCCTCTGCTTCTGTTTCCACAGATGTATTTTGAACTTAAAGAGGACAATAATGCCATGACTTAACAGGCTTGTTGCATGTATTGATGTACAGGAGAATAGTCAATAAATTACGTGTATTTGTGAGATAGTAATAGGACTTTATGTGATGGAAATGCTGACACATAATTCTTATTACAACAAAAATGTGAATGAGTACAAGAAAGAAAAAACATATTAAAATTACTCCAACAATTCATTATAACTCAGGTTCAAAAAGATACTGTGAAAAGTAAAACAAACTGAAATAACGTTTCCAGAAAACAGAGGCTTTTTAGGAAAATATTTCTATCAACATTCATATGTATTTCTATTAGTCTCAAGATGAAGTCAGGCAATGCCATTGAAAACTGAACTATAGGACAGTACAAGAGAAGATTTTATGTTAATGTATGCAAGTGGATTAGCATGAACTGTCTTCTTTTATGAAAATTAATGGATAATTAATAGATAATTAACCACAAAGGGAGACTTAACCCAAAATAATATTGCATAATAGACAGGAAAGAGAGTTATCTAGGATAATTTTACGTGAACAAGGTAGGACTGCTGCTACTGGCATGCCTAACTGGGAAAAAATCTTGCGTATTATATGAAGGCATAGCCATTTTAATTTTTAGGTGTATAAGCTAGGTGTATGTTGCATGTTAGGTGTATGTTGAGGTTTTTTAGATAAACTGAGATGGTTTTGTATAGTTCGCTGTCCTCTGGCATGTCCTTGTTTATTAAGAAAAAAGAAATTATACAAAAACCTGGAAGCTGACAATCAAATAATTGGCAGTTTTATTATCAATATTAGAATCACTACGGCAGCTTATAACTCGGTAAATAAATGATACAAAAGGAATTATATCAAGGCAGATTCTGCAATGACATTTTCATGGGCTCTTTGAGCTTATAGCTTTTGTTGGAGGGAACTTCTGTTACTGTAAATCTTCCACAGGCAATGCTGAGATCCTCCAAACAATGTCTAAGCCAGTTAACATCTGTAAACAGCATAATCTCTGAAATTTCAGTCTAAAAAACTTGTCCCTGCTTCTCTCATAAGCAATGGTAGTTTTACTACACTATTGCCATCTACCTTAATAGAAGGATGTTTGGGTTTACAGTACTAACCTCTAACAATTCTGCTATGGCAACCCCAGATAATTTTACTGGCAATTATAACAATCTGTTTTATTACTCATAGTCTTATTTATAGAATTAAGGTTGAAAAAAAGAGATGACAGATAAAAATAGAAAAGATGATTTTGTAGATTTTCAAAATGAAAAAGTTACTTGACACATCAAATCGCAAGAATCACAGAATCACAGAATGGTTGAGTTTGGAAGGAACCTGTAGAGGGCATCTTGTCTAACCCCCCTGCTCAAGAAGGGCCACATAGAGCTTGTTCACCAGGATCATGTTCCGGTGGGTGTTGAATACCTCCAAGGACACACATACAGGATTCAGAGATTGACAAACTGAGTTCAAATGATAATCTGGGCTCAGCGCATCACTCTTTACAACAGAAACACTTACAGTTTATTGGAAATTGTGGGCAGATCATGGATGATCTCTTCATACGGCTCTTCTTGAGATAAAGTAGAAACAGCTAAGGGGTCTTTCATTTTTTCCTCCCAAACAATTTCAGCCTTCAGAAGCATTTCCTCAATAAACTCAGAAGCTGCAACATCTAAGACATTGGAACACCAAGATATCAGGTAGAGAAAACAGCAGAAAAGCTCCTTTAATTTCAAATCTCTAGATCAGATTAAGATTAAACATCCAGCTAGATAAAATGAAAATTTGCAAAATCTCAAAATCATTCTCACTGTGTAGTGAACTGAAGCATTATTCAATTCACAGGACTTCAGGAAAAGCAACAAAACTGTTTTCAACTCTGTATTTTAATGAAAACGTACTGAAATCCTTTTGAAACCTTTTTACGTTTCTGCAAACTAGATTTATATGTCTTGCACATACAGAAGTGCTGAAATCTGTTGTGTTTGGAGACCAGAAACATTGTTAACTCATCTATGTTAAATACATATTAAATGCGATTAGATAGATGTATTGTTAGATGATCTCAGTTTGGTCCATAGCCCTTTATGCAAATACAAACTGGCATGTATCTAACCACAAACAACTTTGCTGAGGTTAAGCGTCATGAAGTTCCCTGTGAGTGTATTTGTAGGTGTCACATTATATGAAGCATGACATATCTTAATTTATTATGCAAAGGAAGTTTCCCCTCATAATCTGACAGAAAGATTCTATTTTCTACATTCCTGGGTTCCTTCTTCATTTTATCCTAGGCATAGAACCATGTGTTTCTTCTCTCCAACACTGCTATCTAGCATTACTGCATTAGCCCACCTTTGATCACTGGGTTAGACCAGTGGATCTGAAGCCCCTTCCAACCTAACATATTCTATAATTGTGTTATCTTTAGATAACACCTGTTTCAACTCCCTGTTTCGATCTGATCTAAGAAAGTCCACCTTCTGTGGGAAACAACAGGTGTTACGCTGGAAAACTGGATGGTGGATTTGTTTTCAGTCAACAGCTACAGAGATTCCAGTTCATGAGGCTATGTACTATCATCAGTTGAGACAGATAAACAAACTCAGTAAGAAGTCACTAAGGAAGTGTAAATGCAGCTACCACCAAGGCACTGGAAAACTTACAAGGAAGAAACATAATTAAAAATAAACAGGGAATGCAGCAAGTGGAAAAACGTTGTATCATTTGATATGACATCCTGCACGATCATGACTAGCAGTTCTTAGCAATATATGAAAGAACATATATATACACATCATATGTGTATATATGTATATAAACTATATAAACAACATGTATACACACATATGTATATGTGCCTGTGTCTGTATCATAAAATCATAGGATCACAGAATGGTTTGGGTTGGAAGGGACCTTAAAGATCGTCTAGTTCCAACACCCCTGCCATGGGCAGGGACACCTCCCACTACTAGACCAGGCTGCTCAAAGCCCAGTCCAACATGGCCTTGAACACTTCCAGGGATGGGGCATCCACAACTTCTCTGGGCAACTTGTTCCAGTGTCTCACCACCCTCAATGTAAAGGATTTCTTCCTAATATCTGATCTAAATCTACCCTCTTTCAGTTTAAAGCCA
Source organism: Fratercula arctica (assembly GCA_947846985.1). Classification (NCBI taxonomy): domain Eukaryota; kingdom Metazoa; phylum Chordata; class Aves; order Charadriiformes; family Alcidae; genus Fratercula; species Fratercula arctica. Next base: position 57,996,954 of record CANTUZ010000001.1, on the reverse strand, counting down.
TTATCCCTCACCCTATCACTACATACCCTTGTAAAAAGTCCCTCTCCATCTTTCCTGTAGGCCCCCTTTAGGTTCTGGAAGGTTGCTGTAAGGTCTCCCCCGAGCCTTCTCTTCTCCAGGCTGAATCAACCCCAACTCTCTCAGCCTGTCTTCACAGGAGAGGTGCTCCAGCCAACTGATCATCTTTGTGGCCCTCCTCTGGACCTGCTCCAACAGGTCCATGTCCTTCTTATGTTGGGGACCCCAGACCTGAACACAGTACTCCATGTGGGGTCTCACGACAGCAGAGAAGAGGGGCAGGATCACGTCCCTTGACCTGTTGGCCACGCTTCTTTTGATGCAGCCCAGGATATGGTTGGCTTTCTGGGCTACGAGTGCACATTGCCGGGTCATGTTTAGTTTCTCATCAGCCAACAACCCCAAGTCCTTCTCCTCAGGGCTGCTCTCAATCCATTCTCTGCTCAACCTGAATTTGAGTTTGGGATTGCCTCAGCCCATGTGCAAAATCTTGCATTTGGCCTTGTTGAACTTCATGAGGTTCGCACGGGCCCACCTCTCAAGCCTGTCCATTCCATCCGAGTCCCTCTGGATGGAATCCCTACCCTCTCATGTGGTGACCGCACCACACAGCTTGGTGTCGCCAGCAAACTTGCTGAGGGTGCACTCAATCCCACTGTCCACGTTGCAAACAAAGATGTTAAACAGCGCCAGTCCCAATACCAACCCCTGAGGAATGCCACTCGTCGCTGCTCTCCACTTGGACATTGAGCCACTGACTGAAACCATGCAGACAATTCCTTATCCACTGAGTGGTCCATCCATCAAATCCATGTCTCCCCAATTCAGAGACAAGGATGTCATGCAGGACAGCGTCAAATGCTTTGCACAAGTCTAAGCAGATGACATCAGTTGCTCTTCCCTTATCCACCAACATTGTAACCACATCGTAGAGGGCCACTGCATTTATCAGGCATAGTTTTCCCCTAGCGAACCCAGGTTGGCTGTCACCGATCACCTCCATATTTTAGTATAACTAAGAAATCAAGAAGAAAACAATGTCACAGTAACTACTACATACTTAATAAACAAGGATTTTCACCTACCTGAAGGCTTTTCATTATTGCAGTTAAGAAGATTGGGATTTGCCCAGTGCATCAAAAGCAGCTTCACAAGGTTGGTCTAAAATGGGCAAAAACAGAGTTGTTTGAAACGGCAGAAGTAGGGCAGGAGCAGTATACCTGTCATTCAGTTTATTCATGCCTTCCTGCACTATCTGAAATCATATGATAAACCACAACCAACATCTCCAAAACACCACCTTCTGAAGCTACAACACACTTTGTTATAAATCACACAAAGCAGAAAAAAATACAGTTCTTGTACAATTTCAGTGTACTCTCAGCATAACTCCACCCCCAAAGTCTGCCTTCATCCTTACACGCGTAAACAAATCCGCATTAGTACAGGAAAAAATCTAACCCTCCATCACTACCTGTCATGACTTAGATCACAAATATTTCTTTATGCCTCACTAATTCAAGAACTGTGTACCATCACTGCCAAAGGGATATGACTCAGAGCCATCATGGAAGTAAATCTGTTCTCTGTCAGTAGTAGAAATTGGAGCATTTATCTTATGTTTACCAAATCCATTTAACACATTAGTAATGGTAGCAATTATAGTACAGTAGAGTAGGGTAGAGTATCATATAATGAAAAAATCTAAAACATATTTTTCAGTTCCTGTAAGAATGCTGCAAGCAACTGTTTTTAGCAAGCTCTTCTATTGCTGCACCAAAGTCTCTAGAGATAGTTCTCCATCAAAGGCTGTAGTATGTCTACCCTGATAAATTGGTTGGTTAGAAAGGGGTAAGAAAGAAAGTGAATAAGGAGGAAAAAAATACATTTAGAATGTGAACATAGAGCTCAAGTAAATGAGAGAACCGTTTGCACTTTTGGATACATGCTAAAACAAATAGAATTTATAATGTAAATTTAACCAACAGGGGAGGCCAGGATGAGCACAGGGGAAAATAAGCAGTGCAGAAAAGAAAGGATTCTTCCGAGCAGAAGAGAGCTACAGATAAATGGGACCTGAATTGGAAGGCACCTAAGGGAAAGGATAGTAATTTGGCAATAAAATAAGCAATAAATAAATAAATAAATAAATAAAGGCTAAAAAGGAAGGAAATCAGTGCAATAAAAATAATGAAATTCAATATGGATTCAGTATACAGGAGGCAACTTACTACAAAATACCATGATAAGGAAGAATCAATTAAATGCAATCCCCCCCCTCCCAAACTTCTAATCACAGAAAAACAGGGAAATATTGTGGCAAATTTCCATACAAATAAAAAAATCTTGGTCTCCTCAGCTTTCTAATGCTGGCTTTCCATTCTGACAGTAACAGCAAAAAAATTCAGCAAACTGTGGAAGCAGGGAGGAAGACATAACAGCTTTATTGCCCAATTCAATTAGCCCTGATTTCAACAGAGAACACTCAACACATATATCTGTGTTTTTTCATTATGAAAAAATGGAGAATGCTTAGTTATTGAGCTGACTAAAACATCAGCAGTTGCATAATCTCGTTAACAGCCATTCAGAAAAGTGGTAGTGATTCTATCAAAGGAGGGGGTGTTTAAATGCACTTTCAGTTTAGGAACAAAACACAGCTTTTTCAGTTATCAAAGTTCTGGATTTATGCCACAAGAAGTCCCTTCCATGCTGCAATGTCAATGCTTCCTGCTGACAAAGAAATGACTCCTGCTGGAAATCCTTGATGAACATCACCAAGACTAAGGTATTCAGGTCACTGCTAATTTTAATTACCTGCTTTTGGGTACACGGAACTGTCTGTGTTAGTTTTAACCTCGTTCACTTATGTTTTAGAAGGAGTATTTTAAAATCTAATTGCCAGATCATCAGAACTGTGCCTAACAGTAGAAATATTTGCAGAATAATTATAGAAAATTACTACTATCCAAAGCTGTTTCAATGCAGAGTTACAAATGAAGTAGGTATGACTATTTTAAGAGAACTTGCAATATCTAATGAAATATGGTAGACCCTAAGAATAAAATGACAATATATATTTTGATTCTTATTTTCCAGTGTTGTCTTTGCCAATTCATACAAACGAATTCATACAACGAAAAATCCAGAAGCTTTTTCACCAAGCCAAAAGCTGCTTGCCCTCATTTTCAAATGCCTTCATAGACCCTTCATGCTTTACCATTCCCAGTCATTCAGCATTCAGATTCCAGTTCCCACCTCACATCAGTCTCTGATACTTTTTCAAATACCCATTTCTGTGCCTTTTCTAGGCTGCACCTTGTACTAGTAAGGAAGTCTTCAAAATAGTTGCAAATCTGCATTGTAAACCTCCATTTACAGCTTGTTCTTATGTGATACTTTCCAAACAGAAAAACAGGTAAGGCGCTGCCGTGCCACCATGCAGGCGGACTGAAAAATGGCTCAATGGCTGGGGCCTGAGGATGGTGATCAGTGGCAAGAAGTCTAGGTGGAGGTCAGTAACCAGTGGTGTACCCAAGGGATCAGTATCGGATCCAATCCTGTTCAACCTCTTCAAGAATGATCCGGATGATGGGGCACAGTGCACCCTCAGCAAGTTTGCAGATGAGACCAAACTGGGAGGAGTGGCTGATATGCCAGAGGGTTGTGCTACCATGCAAAGGAACCTTGACAGGCTGGAGAAATGGGCTGACAGGAACCTCGTGAAGTTCAACAAGAAATGCAAAGTCCTGCACCTGGGGAGGAACAACTCCAGGCACCAGTACATGCTGCGGGCTGCCTGGAAGGAAAAGAGCTTTGCAAAAAAGGACCTGGGTGTTCTGGTAGATGCCAAGTTGAACACAAGCCAGCAATGTGCTTTGACCACAAAGAAGGTCAATAGTATTCTGAGATGCAATAGGAGGAGAGATGCCAGCAGGTCAAGAGAGGAGATCTAAATGCTGGTGAGGCCACATCTGTGGTATCGTGCACAGTTCTGGGCTCCTCAGTACAAAAGAGACATGGATCCACTGGAGAGCAAAAGGCCACTAAGATGATTAAGGGGCTGGAGCACCTCACATATGAGGAAAGGCTGAGAGAGCTGGTACTCTTCAACCTGGAGAAGGGAAGGCTCAGGGGAATCTCATCCATGTGTGTAAATACCTGAAGGAAGGATGCAAAGAAGACAGAGCCAGGCTCTTTTCAGTGGTACCCAGTAACAGGACCAGAGGCAATGGGCACAAGCTGAAACACAGGATGTTCCAACTGATCAGGAAACACTTTTATAATGTGAGGGTGACCTAGCACTGGCACAAGTTGCCCAGTGAGGTTTTGGAGTCTCCATCCTTGGAGACATTCAAAAGCCATCTGGACATGATCCTGGGCAGCCTGCTTTAGGTGGACCTGCTTGCCCAGGGGAGCTGGACTAGATGACCTGTAGAGATCCCTTCAAACCTCAAACGTTCTGTGATTCTGTGTAATGTGGAAAAGGTCACCTATGGCTTTTACAAAAAAGACCATTTTTTCTCCATCAGAACCAATCAAGACAGAATGCACGATCAGATGTGCAGGCAGACCACCACAGTTACACTAAAAGAGCTATGGGTTTTTTTCCAAAATAGCAAGTGGGAAAAAAAGCAGTCTGCCTACAGTGAACCTGAGTGTTAGTCCTCAGAGAAAATATTACAAAGAAATGAAGTGGAATTCACATTAACAGGAGCAACACTTATGATCTAAGGTGCTAGAAAAACATGCATAGATGAACAGACAAAACACTGACTGGACATGGCTTCATGGCTGCACTAGAGTTGAACAGTTCTTTAAACCTAATGAAACACGGAGTGCAACAATGAAAAGATACAAGGGGAAAAAAAAAGGCAGCATAAATAAATTTACTGCAATAGGCACATTATAAAGCCTTCAAATACAATTTCCCTCTGCCAAAAAAAATGGGCCAAGTTTTACCACACATTAAATGTTAGCTAAGAAAGCCCAATGCTCAGTTTCATAAACCACAGGCTTAGGAGTACCAGTGTTGGCCAGCTGACAGACTGTGAGGCTTGTTGCCAGAGATAAGTAACTGCAGTGACAGGGTAGGAAATATGGGGCATGAAGGAGTGATAGAGATACATCAAAAATCTCCCTACGCATTTGAGGCTGCAAAAGCAGCTCCAACTGCTCTCAAGTCATGTTAGTTTTACTGCTAGTGAATTAGCTGGTAGGCAGAATCAGTGCTCCCGAGAAGTGCCTTCGCCTCCTGTATGGTCAGATATTTTCCTCTGAAGCAATGCGCTGAACGCTAGATCTGTGCCAGCAACTGCAAAGGATAAGCTGCTGGCTCTGGCTGAGCTTTGAATTCTTGAGTTGTTATCCAAGTCACAGTGCCACTACCTCAAATCTTTTATTCCTTTTTCTTTACCATTAGAGAGATACCTGCTTAAGTTGTAAATTCAGCAATCTGGAGGTTTTATGCAAATGTCCTGATGTACTACTTTGCACAACAATGAATATGCATCATGCAATTTGCACATACCCCCAGCAGTAAATTCCTTCAGTCCTCCACTTTTCTTCCCTGTCAAAATCAACATTTCTCCATTCCTCTCTTTCTGTTTCAAAGCTGCACATTTCCTACCATCCTAGGTGACCTGGTTCACCATCCATCTTTTATTCACACACACCCATCATTTCTTAATCCTCAGGCCCTTTTTTCTCTGCTGTATCTGAGATTTTCAGCTCCTTACATCTATCTCCCCAACTTGTTTTCTTCTACTCTTTTATTGCTGCTCTTATCCCTTTTTTAGGGCAATGGTATTTCATAGAAACATAGAATCATAGAACGGTTTGGGTTGGAAGGGACCTTAAAGATCATCTAGTTCCAACCCCCCTGCCATGGGCAGGGACACCTCCCACTAGACCAGGCCGCTCAAAGCCCCATCCAGCCTGGCCTTGAACACTTCCAGGGATGGGGCATCCACAACTTCTCTGGGCAACCTGTTCCAGTGTCTCACCACCCTCACAGGAAAGAATTTCATCCTAATATCTTCATCTAAATCTCCCCTCTTTCAGTTGAAAACCGTTACCCCTTGTCCTATCACTCCACTCCCTGATAAAGAGTCCCTCCCCAGCTTTCCTTTAGGCCCCCTTTAGTTACTGGAAGGCTGCTATAAGGTCTCCCTGGAGCCTTCTTTTCTCCAGGCTGAACAACCCCAACTCTCTCAGCCTGTCCTCACAGGAGAGGTGCTCCATCCCTCTGATCATCTTTGTGGCCTTCCCCTGGACCCATTACAATAGGTTCATGTCCTTCCTGTGCTGAAAAGCCGGACAGAGTTCTCCATGTGGGGTCTCATGAGAGCAGAGTAGAGGGGTAGAATCACCTCCACGTGGATGAGGATTAGGCAGGGGATGAATTCCATGGGCTGAGAATATTCCTATGTCTGTTTGGAAAATTGTCAAAACTTGGACAAGTTTCAAACTGAAAAAATCATAGCCACCAGATGCTTAAAAAACAGTTTTTGGATTATAATGGATAAATCAAAGAACCCACCTTTGCTAGTATGGTCCATTGTAGGCCTAAATGTTAGTCTAACCAGTAGCAGTGACTGTTTTTAAACACCCATTTGGATGTTTAAAAGATTTGCAATAAGAACACATAAATCAGAGTAGTAGTTTCAATTTTTATTACTATTGTTATTATCATTACTAAGATTCTGTCACAGAAGTGCTGTAACTTCATGCTAGCCATATATTCAGCAGATGGAATAAGATCAGATAAGTCATCATGGAAAAAACTGCTTAGAATACACTGGAGACACGTATTTAACTAATGGAATGAGGTGATAATCAGCACTTCACTAAGCATCGAGGACATTTAGAAGCAAAGTGAAGGTTAGTGACCTGTACTCACTTAAGCTACTGTGGAATGAAACAAACAAAAGTAAATTCCAAAACAAAGACTCACAAAATTTGGGAGTAAGGTAATTATTAAACTATTAGAGTTACTGTGAATTGAGTTTTGAAGATCATATATTTGTTCCCCAAGACTGAGTGTCCCTTAAAGTCAAAGTCTCATATGTAAACCTCTAAATAAGAGCAATATCATTCAGAAGGTAAACAGTGTTTTCTCTGTGATTGCAGATCTGATCCATAGTACTGCTCTAGACACAGGAAATGATGTCTGAAACTCATTATCGATCTCCCTTCTTAATACAATATAAATGAGGAAGATATTTTTTTCTATTTGACTGCAGAAAAAAGGGGACCATAACCACCTGTGGTCAGCAAAGTGGAACAGATTAGAAAAAGTAGGTTGCGGGAATAAGACTAGCAGCAGGGTAGAAAGAGTGGAAGGGAAAAAATAGAACAGAGCATGGATAAAATGATGGGCTTTGGAACTAACAGCCTGAAATAAATGAAGTAAAGGGGAAGAAGAGAGATGTGGCAAGGAGCCAGGATGCAGGTAGAGACAGAGTAAGCAGAAAAAGAAAACCAAGTAAGAAAGTGACATGGTGACGAAAAGACACTGAGATTGGACAAGGAAGATTAGGACTGTCAGCAAGTGGGAAAAAGGAACAGGTACAACAGAAGGGCAGGAAGGCTGGCATGAAGCCAAGGCAGAGAAAAGAGAAAGCTTGGCTAAGAACCAGGGAGAGGAGGAGGGACAGAAACTGGCTGTGCAAGGAAATTAGGATTAGGATAAAACGCATATGGAAAGGACATAATGCCGGCAAATGAATGGGACAATAAAGCAACAGCGTAAAGACAAGAATGGAACAGATCAGAGGCAATGGGACAAATAAGGTTACATGTGGGAGGAATGAACTGTAAAGATTCTGTTCATACACAGCGCTTGGAATGGAACCCAGGTTCCTCAAGTGTCACCACTACCTTTTAAACCTCTGGAATAGTTCAAGTAAAGAAGGACAAGCTAATATTGTTTTCAGCTATCTAAGCCAGTAACAAAGGTTACTTAAAAAGTTTTTCTACGGTTGAAATAAAGACTTCAGCAGTCTTTACTTCAAGACTGATAACCTACATTCCTGTTTTTCAGTCCACTGGGAAATTAAGAGAAAAAAAATAAAATACATTGTGGGAAAATATTATGTGATCTTGTGATTAAAGATGCTTGTAAGCTATGTTCCTACAGGTTCTATATCAATACTACAGAGAGGATCATAAATTTGGCACTTCTCAAAGTTTGTACCTGAACAGTCGTATTAGACTTCTTTTTCATATATGCCTCTCGTATATAAGAGAAAGTTACTATAGGTGGTATGTCAAGGAAAATGAAATTTATATTGATCACTGAGATCCTGCAATAACCAAATAAGTATTTAATGTAGTCTGTGCACATTTCAGCTTTAAAACCATACATGTAATTACTGAGAATTTTATAATAATTTTGTAAATTGAGGTTGTCCCTAGTCTGTATATGAAGCTCAAACTTGTAAATCTATTTTCTTATCATCTGTTATTGTGTGAATCTAGCTTTTCTTGCCTTAGTGTTCTGTACCCACAATTAGCATTTGAATCATTTATAGAAACCTTCTGAATATATTGAGATTGAAAGAAAGATACCACAGGCAGAAATCCCAAAGTGGTCTCTCTGCTTGAGGAAAATGAGTGTAATTTGATCTGAAGGGAAATGGTGGTCTTCTACCTAAGTACAATCACACATGCCAAAGATGTACAAAAAAACTAAAGAAAAGAGGGTGAGATATGTCAGGATAAAACATTCTCTAGAGGATTTTCTGACCATAAATGAAAGATTCCAACTGCTTGACAGGGAAAATCTGTGTTCCCTGAGTGACTATACTCGATTCTTTTCGAAATACTGAATAAGGAGCCCCTTCTTTAGGCTCTTCTCACTGAAAACATTTGTAGAATATGTTTGCAGAAGTCCAGAAACTGCATCCATAGGAATTGCTATGGCAATGGTCAAACTTGAATGAGATTAAATATCACTTCCTACAATGAGTTCAGATATCCCATCTACATTGAAGCATATTCTAATGATGGATGTGGATCTTATTTCTATTTTGAGGTCAATACGCACTTAAAGAAAAGAAAATGAAACTACAATTCATAGTTGGATCAAATGACTAATCTGTTTTGGTAATGATGAGCAAATTAAATCACATAGTAAGAAGGTGCATTCTCTCAGACTTCAGCAAGAAGCACAGAGTCCCTTCTACGATCGAAAAGAAATGCTGTGTTTCAATGAATTAACTAGACAGAGGGGTACGGTTCAGTCCAGACAAACAAGCCAACCAAATGTGTGTGAAGGGAGAATATACTGACAGAACGGCAATTTCACACATAAATTTTGAAAATTACATAGGATGTATGTAACATGCTAAGAAACATGAGGTAGGCATCTGAGCTCTCTAAACAAATTTAATTTATTTGGGATATTTCCAATGTATTGATGTGAAGAAACGCTTGCTACTGCAGGAGTTACTCTTGGAGAGGTACAGTCAGCAGTTCAATGATTCTCTTATCCTTTTTTCTGACATCATGAAACTGTTAAACCTCAAAGCCAGAGGCTAAATCTGTCTCACTAAGTGAGAGAGTGCAATGGAGCAAGCTTAAGTATCCCTTAAAATCCACACTGTTTAACTGTTAGCTCTGTCCCCAACTCTACTTTGGACCACTCCAACCAGTTCTCTACAAACAAGACTAATCTCCTATAAAGGAAACCAGCTCTAAACAATATGAATGTGAGCCAGACTGTTGCCTGGCTTAATCCCTAGCCTTCTTTTATTTAGCAATTTAACAGTTTAGATATAGGCAGCATCCCCCAAGGATGAAATTTTGGGAGAGGTAGTGTTTAAGCTACTGGGGACTCCGTTCTGACCTGCATGCCTATGATAGCTGGTTTGAAAGGTGACATTTCTGTGATAAACAACAAAGAAACAGCTTGTGCCTGGGAAATGTGCCAAAGTACCCAAGGCAAACATCAGAGCTGCAGCCTATTTCCACCATAGGGAGAGAGCGTGTGTGCTCCCCTGATCACAGCAGCCTGGAAGATGTCCAACAGGGACAGCACTACCAATGCCAGATTACTAGCTGTTCACAAAGTGATTGCCGTGCTAAATTCAAATTAGGGGGCCAGCCTGAGAAATACAAGTCGCCCTTCTGCAGTTGGTATCGGTGCCAGCACGGGCGGTGTTGCACCTAAGTGACAATGTGTGCCCCACTCTGGTGTGCACAGGCAGAAGACACATGCACCAGCACTCCCCATGCTGTACATGAATGAGACAAGGGAGTTCGAACTGCCATCAATAGCAGTGTTAATAATGCATATGTCCAAAAGGCCCTGTTAAATTTATGTAGGCAACTTTGGCATATTCTGATTTCTTGAGGCTTGTTTTGCTGCCCTCGTAATCTTATTTTGAAGAGCTTTTTGTGTGTCACTGATGCAGATTTGCATGTGTCAAAGAGGTTATTATATTCCACCATTTTATTAAGGTAAAATTATTAAGGTAAACAACTCTGACCTTAATACCTCAATAATATCCAATTTTGGTATAATGTTAGAATCTCAATGTGCATTAAAAATAATAACTTGCTTTTAGCCCTAATAGTTACAGGGGTGAAAATGACAATAGTCCTAGAAATTCAGAATAACCTTCCTTAAGAATATGCCTATTTTTTAGTGCTAGTACCATTATTTTTTAATGTTTGCAGCTGATAGTATTTCATTTAATAGTCTTCTGCACTCATTGGTAACCTAATCTGTTCCTGCAAAGCAGAGCCTCATGTTACAGAGAGACTGACCTTTAGGCAGTAGCCTCAGTTGCCTTATTCTGTACTGACTAGTGTCCTGTACTCAAACTCACTAGTAATATCCTGTACTCCTATGCAAGAAACATGTTCTACTCTGGATCTACGCACTCTGGCACTAATAGCACAATTCATTTATCACTTACCCATGCTCTTTTTCAATATTTGGACTAATACCGTTATAGCATATTTTAGGATGGTAAATTTATCCATGAGACTGCTTTTCTTTACAAATATATGTAAAGACAAGTACAGATTATCTTTTTTAACATTGAATAATACATACTGGCTCTGAAAACTCTTAGTTATTCCCTGGTTGGCAACAATGCAACAACTTAATGCTATGTTTGCTTTTGATAAGATAGGTATGGTTGTCAGTATTTAACTCTACTCCCTCTGTGAAGCATTATGCTGTCTAAGAGTATGTAAGGCATCAATTCCATGTGTCCCTTCCTGATGACTGGGGAGACCCAGCACATCCAGTGGGCAGCTGACACATCCTTTGGCCCCTTTGCCCCACACTTTGGTCTGGATTCCTCCTGTGAAAGACTTCTAACATATGCTAGGTGCCCATAACTTCTATTGTCAGGGAGGGTCAGTCCTCTAAGTAATGATTCATCCCACCTACTCTATATGCACCTCCTAGATTTGTCTGAATTGCACTCTAGAGGTGATTCTTTGCATAAGACAAGACAAAGCTTTGACTTTGTACTTAAGAATCCCATCCTAAATAAAACTGGTTTTGCCAGTATCAAGGTGTCTCTACAAGCCAGGTTTTGATTATAAGGTGTGAGTGTGATGTCTTTCACATGCTTAGCTCACTCAGGATAATGTATCTTTGCTCCAATGATTTCTCATATAATTTACTGTGACAGTAGGAGCAATAAGCTTTTTGCAATCCACATACTTGCATTGTGCATTAATTTACAACTTGAGATTTGTAACAGGAAGCTTGCAGCACCTTTATTCTTTACTCGTTTCCTCTTGCACAAATGCAAATTAAATTTTCTCACTATAAATTTTAAACTTCAGTGGATTCTTCTTTTTTTTTTTTTCCATGTAAAGTAAATTAGTACCATCTCTATTATTGTTATGGTCTTACAAATAGCCAAATATGAGGTTTTTTTTAATTTCGTATATTTTATTTTCATTTTTTGTATTTTATGTATTTGCAAACATAAAACTGTATACGTATAGAGTTCAGGTCCTTCAACTGAGTCTTGACGTCACTCTAAAACAGTGTAATAATTTCTTCAAAAGAGTATCACCATTCAAATTTTTTCATAAAGTCATAGGCAAATCGTATGTATGCAAGGTCTATAACATAAAATAGTTCAAAAACTAAACGTGTAATTTGTATAACTAATTCAATTGCATTTTATTAAGGTAAGTAGCTAATCCAGATGAAAAGTATATCTGAATTATTATGAATTTTGTAGATATTTTATAAACAGAAAAAACTATCAGTCCTTATGACTCATGGAATATAATATTAATTATATATTGGATGGGGTTTGGCTGCAGGTCTTGCAGCAGCAGTGCTAGTGAACAGCAAACATCAGCGGTTTAGAACACGTTTTTTGAAACTTCTGTGACCAGTCATTAAAGGATCACTGCTTATTAGACAAGCTACAAGACAGGAGAAGGCTATTTTTCTGTCCAGATACATTCCTGGAAGGAAAAAAAAAAACAACTCTGAAGAATTGAAAAGAACATCACACTAAAACCAAATAGATTTTTTTTACAGTCTTCTACTAGAACATATAGAATTATCACTATAGCAAGCTTTTCAAGTGAGACTTTAAAAAAAAAAAACAACCTGCCACAAATATGTGTTCGAAGAGGGTGAAACCATAAAAGATGGAGTTCAGAATTTATATTAATGACTTTCTCAGGAAACATTAATATTTTTTGGCTAAAAAATAACTATTTCCTCATAAGTATGTTTTAATTTAAAACAGAAAATTCAAACCATGTCTTGACTAAGGTTATTCCCATTCTGCCATACTACTTTTACCCCAAAATAGTAACAATGCTCATATTTCTCTATAATTAATTACTCAAAATGGAACTATAAATATGATATGCATATGAATTCATACTAAGGCTAAAAGATGTTTCAAAATTATCATCATAACACAGGAAATTTTAAAAACACCCCGATGGCTTAGCTACTGGATCAAATACTTCCCCTGATATCTAATAAATCCCTCTTATAAAGGTATTTAAATTATTTACTTGTTTCTTACAAACAGAATCCATATGAAAGCCATATTTATCTCCTAAATAAGGATGGCAAATTATCTATAATGATAATAAGGTATCTCCAAATTGCATTATTCATTAACACTACAAAGGGAAAGTATTCGCTCTATATTTTGTTAATTTTAGTGAGGAAGAGTGCAAAGTTACTTCAGTTGTCTTCCTCCACATGTACCCATAGTGCTTGTACAGTGACTAGCACAACTGGTCCCTGGCTTCTCATCAAAAACTCCTGGAATAGTAAGAACCACTGCCATCATCATCTGGGACATAAAGGGAGACATAGTTCAACACAAAAGTCAGCAAAAAATATCACCTCACAAAAAAAAAAAAAAAAAAAAAAAAAAGAACACTTCAAAAGGAAAGATATTATTTCTATTAGTCACTTTCAATTACAAACTTTACCTGTATGGGTCTATTTCACAGGGAAAAATGCCTAACTCCATGACAAAGAAGGTATTTCAAGTCATCCAGGGTCAGTGTTGCAAATATATATATGTGTTACACATATATAACCAAAGAAAAGTTCTTCCTCAGTGCTTTCAAGTCAGTTCTTTCAGCTCCTTGTTTAAGAAAACCAGTGTTTAGGCTTCACACTAGAAGAGACTTACAGCCATTGTGCGACTACCTTAATGCAGTACAAAGCCTGAACTTGCAAGCCACCCCGAAACGTAGGAAATAGTAGCTCGAGCTCAAGATAACATCACTGCAACCACATTACTTCTGAGTAAGAGTTTTCTTTCCCTACTGAAGTCTGAACATGGGTAGAGTCAGTAGGTGCCTGCCTACAGTATCAGATTAGGATCCAAAGGATCAGTGAGAGCAGCACAAAACAGCACAGGACAAGATGGGATGAGAAAAATAAAACTACAGTACACGCAAAATGTCACTGATGCCTCACTTGCTAACAAAACTTCGGTTCAGTATGTTTTTGCAAAAAAATTTTCTCTGTAAATTTAACCTTCCAGAAATTGCTGAGGGTACACTTCAGGCCATACATATATAAATCAATGACTGAATCTATTAGGAAAATATGCTGAGCTTTCATACTCTGTAAAAGAGCAGATATAGGATATCTCAATAGGAGCAATGTATATCCCAACAGAACTAACCAGTCTCCAGCACATTTATTTTTACTATTTTTTTTTTTACATTTTTACTATCTACATTTTTGCTATTTTATAGCAAGAAGCTATAAAGTGTATTATTTATTCTCTGAAGTCCGAGAAGAGGTTGGAAGCCATTTATTCAATGAAAATGAGAACATATGCAATAAGGAAATACACATATGTCATTTTAAAAAACAATAGGATGTGAATTAGTAAAGAACATAAGTACTGAATTGTATCCTTAAATGGTTTTGCAAACCCAAAATATTGTATACATAGCAGTTTTCTAAAGAAGACAGTCTGACAGGTGAATTGCAATAATTATGTATAAGTACTTGAATTACATCTGTTTGCCCATATACATGTCTTTTTTACTTTTAATTAGGCATTTTGGCATGCTTAGAATCTACTCCTTAAATCTTAAAATGCAGATCACCTGCAGTGAAAGACAAAAAAAAAAAAAAAAAAAAACAAAGAAAAAAAGAAAATTCCTCCGAAAAAGCAATCTTGGTTTAATATTCAGATCATTAAGGGTGTAGTAAAATCAGCTGCATCCCACCCCTTGTACCTCAGCACCTTCATCTTTGAATTCACAGGTTTACTCACATGAATACCAAAAATCAACTGAGATACCATAAACAAGCATGAACAAAAATCTTAATTCTTCTCAATCATGGGCTAGAGATTCAGATAAATGGACGGGATTGTCTCCACTGAGATCAGAAACAGAATTTAGATTATCTAATTATGGAGTTCTTACGCCAGCAGAAGTCCATGAGGATTTTTTATTTATATTTATTAGAAAAGAAAAAAAAGAAAACTAAACAGAGTCCTGTTTAGGATCAACAACTTTTTGCCATTCTGAGTATGTTTAAAAGCATTGTTGATGGTAATAGAAATGGGCATTACAAGATGGCAAAGTACCAAAGAAACAGGGGAATGGCTTGACAGCTACAATTCATAGCATTTTCTGACTAACTCAGCACACCTAAATCCACAACATCAGGAAAGATATCCCTGCCATCAGCAGGAATCTGAACGGAAGAAGGCAACTTGTATTCAGGGGAACACTGGGAAGTTCAGTCTTGTGTCTGTGGCAAAGAAGGTCCAGCTTCTCCTAGTAGAAGACAAAGATAGGAAGGGACGAGTTTTCCAGGAGCTGCAGCAGAGACCTGACAGGAGAAAGGGATGGAAGATGGGAGGCTGAGCTAGGACGCATCAGAGAGGTTTTTGGAAGGTAGCTGTGGGTAAGTGGTGATTTGTGAGCCATGAGGTAGGTCAGTGGGAGCTGTGGGGAGTTCTCCTGAAGTGGTCTATACAAAGGCGTACTGAGCATGTCCTGGGAGAATGGGGATGAAGGAAGAGTGAAAAGGTGGGATGTTAAGAGTCACAAGTCACGTTCAGGCACACCCTCCAAATCCCAAACCCAGGGCACCCTTCCACAGCTCAACGACTGGAAAAATTTGAATGCAACTACTGTGTTAGTGAATCCTGGACATTCATTCACAGAGATATACACAGCAAAAAAGTTAGCTACAAATAAGAGTTTGACATCAGAATATAAGAAAATAAGAGATGCAAGTGCTTATTTTGGCACCCTTTCAAATTTCAGTGCAAATTTATTTTTTGCTGGAGAAAAACTGCTGTTGATGTAGATTGATTTTAATGAGTTGTATTGGGTTGATAGCTGTACAATGTTTATTCTGAAATGATCTCTGTCATTTGAGATGCCACCTATAGTACAGAAATGTGTAAGCTTTTCATAGTAAAGCCAGAATAGTCTCCCTGACAAGAAGCAGGTGAAAAGAATCATGCTTTACCTGTCCATACTTTGCAGCTAAATGTAGGGGTGTCCAGTACTGATTATCCACTACATTGAGATCAGCTCCATGATCCAGCATCAGAGATGCAACATTCTTGTATCCATTAGCGCAAGCCACGTGCAGCTGCAATATAAAAGTGTCTTGTTAGTTTAAAGAACTCAGAAAAACCTGTGACCTGCTACGGCATATCTTCGCTGTGCCACAGACCTAACAGGCTAAATCAAGATAATAACAAATACAAAATACACACAAGCTAACAATGGACTGGAAAACCACCATGGAATCTTCTTTAGCATTTATAAACAAAACCCATGAAAAAAAAGAAAAAAGAATGTTAGCTTATTGACATCTATTTAAACAATGTAGCATCACTAGATATTTTTCATACAATTTCAAGCAAAGATCCTTTCAAACATGTTGACAAACTTCATGAGCTCAGGTAGATTCATACATTTGAGCAGAGTGTGGCCTAGATCTAACTTTCTTCTATGGCAGTTGAAATATCCCAGACGTACGCTGACACTACTTTACTCCAAAATGAGTTCATTAACACATAATGAAACCAAGGACATTGAGTTTGCAGCACAAAATCAGTCACAAAAAAACCATACTTTTTCAGTTTTGAACCATAGCGATTTTATTTCCTTTACTTGCAGTGTTTCCCTAGATACTTAATTATTTGGAGTGGTATTTGTTTTAATAATTTTAGTTGATTGTCCATATCAGTAAACTTCGTTTCAGAGTCAAAGCAGAACAGATAGATGGGGGAAAATGTCATAACAGAATGAGAGAAACTCAGGTCAGCAGGAACCTCGGGACGTCACGTAGTGCAACTACCTGCTAAAACAGGGACAACTTCAAAGGTAGCTGTGTTTGCTTGTCATTTTGAGTAGCAAATACACTATGAGTGATAAGGCACTGAAAACTGTAGTGGTGAGAAGGGGAATGAGGAAACTCAAAAATACCTTTGTTAATGGCTGATTTGAGAAACTGGACATTAACTTTTGCAATAAAATACTACTTCAGGCTATATATGTGTTCAGCATTTATATCGGCAATTAATTCCATTGTAAATGGTATTTATAGAATGAGACTGAAAAGAAGATATAATATAGATTTTATTTTATATTAAATTAATATAATGTAAAATAAGCATAAAAGCAATATAAAACCAATATAATATCAAACAGGACTTGTCAAAAGAGAAAGAGACAAGGTCATAATAGAGAAAGATAAAGTAGGGCAATACAAATTGTTTCTCTGGTAATAATTAAGTGAAAGAGGAAAATGCAATAAATGACCCTACATAAGTGAAAAATTGTTATTTGGGGGTTTTGGTAGAAATTGTTTCTTAAGTCTGGTGAATAACTCTCCTGAGGCACTTACTTCATATGACCAGATTGATCCAGGTGACAGTTTAGGGGTGGGGTTTTTTGTCATGGTTTTCTGGTATGATTTCAAACATTCTCTACACTTCTGGGAGCAAAGAGGACAAAATTTTGGAAACTGGCACAATAGAATTGCTCATCCCTGGTCAGAGGAGGCAATTCTCATGATGGTCAGTAAGAACAGGGCTCAGGAAGAACACAGAAATGGAGAACTGAGATTATGGGTGGTAACCTGTATCCCCAAATCATGTAGCTCAACTACATTATTTTTTTCCCTTGAAGCAATGTTAGCCAAAGGGACTATTGTTTTGAGTGTTAAATGGATGGCTATAGCAAGGAAAAGGTCTTGCAATAAACCTGTTACTTGAACTGTGTAGTTCCAAAGTCACTATAAGCATAGGAGTCACCAAAAACAGAGTCCAGGATATTATTTGCCTTATTTGCTACTTCTGGTTCAGCTGCACCTGCAGAGTACGCATAAAGTTTTCTCTATGAACATGCTTGATGCAGAGGGATGAAACACACAGCAATCTTCCCCTGGAAAGGGGGCAGAATACCCCTGCCCTGTACAGAACACCAATTCTGTACACTATAATTGTTCTTATTTCAAATGTACAAAAATCTCAATTTTTTTTCCCATAATTTGACAAAACTTCATGTTTTCTTCCGTTTTAACAGAAGAAATTACATTTTCTATTCAGACATCAATTTGACAAGTGCTATTTTCAAGTAGTTTAAAAGCTCACAAGACAAAGGAAATATTTTATGACTGAAATCTTTCAAAGAAAAATTACTACATGAGAATTTAGCAGAAAAATTAATTTTGCCACATATTCTGTGTCTGCATTACATGTGTACATATGTATGTGCTATGAATCTATGAGAATGTGTGCATTTATATATTTATGGCATCAATTTTTTTACATGATTCATCTTAAATTACACATGGACTTAGATATATTCATTCTATCAAGAGAAAACAAATCTCATTTCCTACTTACAACTGAGCTATTTGTTGTTTTCTCTGTACAGATAGATGTAGGGCAACACAAAACTTTTCACAGAACCCTTTGATACACATACAGCTTTCACAGACTGGCTGACTCCACACCCATGAATAGAGACAGAGCAGTTTAAGAAATTCCGAATTTCCCACCAGTTTGTCAGACAAAAGTTTCACATAATAGAAATCTCAAACAAAAGCAAAGTGATCCACTCTGTAGCTACTTGTTGCAAGAATATGAAAGACGTTCAAAAAATCAAAGTTCAACATAAAAACTATTCATGCAAAAAAATGTCCCTTTTCTCAACATCCCACAAAGCAAACAACAAAAACCAAACTATCCAAAACGTTTTTCTCCTAGTATTTGCAGTACCGTTAAACACATTTCAGACATGCATTTCAACTATTCTGGCTAACTACAGAAAATGTTTTACACAGTGACAGTTAGGTAAATTCGTAACTCAGTTTAACTAAGCCAATTCAGACTAACATAGCAATAAGAGTAAAGTACAATCGAAACAACTTTGCATTATACCCTGATGTAGCAGCTTAGCTGTGTATCAGAATGTATCAGAAAAATGGAAGTTAAATCAATGCTTTTATGAATTAAACTAAAGGTTGCGTCATTTCTTCCCATCCCTCCCCTGCTTCCCTCCTGTTTTTAATTACAGTTAACTGCCTTGGGGTGGCCACCCCTAAGGTAACAGCTTTCTGTATAGACAGAGCCAGTGACTGGATTCAACAATCCCAGATATGAGGCTGCTTACTTTTTCACTTACATTTAAACACTCCACAGGTATTAAAATATGGAATAAAATACTAATGATTCAGTGTATTAATTTATTAATTCAGTATCATGCAAAGTAATTCCACATAAATGCTGAAATAATAATAATAATAATAATAATAATAATAATAATGATGATGTTGAGTAAAATGTGCTTTTCTACTTATTTCCGTACAGTATTTGCAGGAAGCACAAAAGAATTTTAAAAAGTTATTCAGTATCTTGAAGCTGCTGATGACCATTTACTGACTGGTAATTTTATATGCAAAGAGAACATTCCACAGACATGCTATCCAGGGAAAAATACATTAATTTTAAAATTATTTTATTACATTAATTTTAAAATCATTTGACAGCTGAAGAAGTAGCAACCCCCCAAAAAATAATGGGATAGACTATTTATTGGCAGAAAAAAGTATAATGAGACCCAGTGACTGCAAATAACTTGCAAATTTGGAAGACGGAGTACGTATCCACTGATATGGTGGATGCTTCATTACACTGAATCCAGATGGGACAGCTTCATAAAACAGTGTTTTAGCCTGGCTCAGTCAGTAGATATGAGCCTAAAACAGGAATCACTGAGTGAAGTTTCAGGCCCTCTCTTACACAGAATGTCAGAGACCACAAGTATATGCTGCAGTTCTAAACTACAGTGCCAATTTTTTTTTTTTTTTGCTATAAATTTTTGTGTTGCATATTCAGTGGCTAAGAGTAAGAAAGTTGTCATTAAGGCACAGATGCTGCACTAGCTTATTTTAAAATCTGTACTATGCATGACATCATTGACACATATTTCTTTTTAAAAGGGCCAGATGAAAACCAAATTCTTGCATTACCTCATTTTGCCTCTTAGAGAATTGCGTTGCAAACATGCTCACCAGTACACAGTTGAAGTACATGGATATTCACAGGGTGATGATTACATATTCCCACTCACCAGGGTAACTCCTTCATCATTCTTTTGATTCACGCTTCCTCCACTTGATATAAGCTGTCGGACATCTGTAAGCATTGTCATAGGTCTCCGTAACTTCATTTGGCGCAATGAATTCAGCTCGACACCTGGAAAAAAGAAAAGGCTAAAACCTTCTGCTTTTTCATTCATCAATAACGAACAGATATATGATTTTGTGTTCTGGGTTGTAAAAGCTTAACCAATATTTAGTTAGGCTTCAGTGTATATTTATAGAACATGTTTACTTCCTTATATTTACCAACAAGTTTACTCATATCTTTATCAGTCACTATGTGGATGATTTAATGTTAGTCAGTAAAAAGAAATAAATGAGTCTGATCCCCTACTGACTGGCAGGAGCAGTTGTAGGTAAAGCAGCTGTAATATCATTAAGTCCACTGGGATTGTGAAAATAGCTGTGATAGGAAAAGAATTAAAACGCTTTAAGGAAGCCACTCAAGTCTTTGGATCTTATTTAATTAAAATTATTTTTGGTTGCATTCTTTAAGCCCTGTGTATGCATCACAGTGCCCAGACCAGTCCCTCAAATTTGTCAGCTCAATCGCTTGAGAGATTGTGAAGTGAAGCAAATGACATTAAAACTCAACCCTTTTTTATCTGCCTGGCTTATTTTTAACTGGGATTAGCTCTTCAGCTGAGCTTCGACCATTGCAAGGCCCCATAAATGAAGAGGAAATGTGGGATGGAGGCAGGAGCAAACGGGAGGGGATGAAAGGAATGAAGGATGCTGGATTGCTTGTGTCAGCATTGCTACTGAAAGAAACAGTTGTCAAACTACAGCTTTAAAAGGAAGATAAGCAAGGCAGTCTATAACCAAAAGAAAGCACGGCCTCCAGTCTTAAGAGATTTAAAATTAGAAACAGAGAGTACAACAAAATTGCTAAGTAGCTGTGGCTTGATTGGAATATCTAACCAAAATTCAGGGCTTAATTCTTCTGCTTCTAGCTTCACGTGGTTACTTCCTCTCTGCCCTGGCCACGATATAACAAAAAACATATGAATAAATAATTTCTTGGTTTTCTTCTACATTTGTCAGTGAGCTGAAAAGTTACAAATAATAAATTAATTTAATTAATATATATTTAACATAAATATTTTTGCTTGAACAATTAATTTTATATTTTACCTTCACCAATTCTTGTAGTCTTTTATATTACTAAAACAACTGCAACTTGTTTCAGAGTAAAAGCATATTTTAAGTCTCTTAGTTTTAATCTGCCCTTGAACTCATCTAAATGGGTGTACCATATGTAGTTCAGCAAAGAATCCCATTCATTTTCTTTCTCTAACGTGCTACTCTACAAACTGCTTTATGTTCTGAATTGTATTTGCGTGCAGCATTTCAAAGAGTTTCAGCTCTGAGGTGAAACATTCAGAGTGTGAACACCATCTTGCTGGCCACATTTATTTATTCTTATATTTTCACGCCTGTCACCAAAATGATACTAAATGACACTGAATGTAAAACACAAATATAAACTTAAGTTGGAGAAAATGAGATGTTTTTTATATCTGGACTAAAACCTGTAATCTTTCATATAAATGTAATTCAGACAAACATACACGTGTGTGTGTATATATATATATACGATACTGACATCTTAAATCAGATAACCACACAAAAGCAGAATGTACTAACATCCTATTGCCCACCAGTTGCTAGATTGGAACACAATGTGGACTTCATAGGATGTTCTGAGTATCTCCTAACAATCAATGTATTAATTTTGTCAGAATTGAAGTTTTTATGCCTGCATCACATTTTATACTAATGACTTAAAACTACCTGATGACATTTACAGATTACTGATGACACATGGCATCAATTAAATCTTTTTCCTTTCTGTTTTTGCTTACTTCCTATTTTTGCACCAGCAAATTGACACTTCAACATTCTTGTGCCAGTGACAGAACCCTCTCAAATGTGTAATTTTAGATTGCCAAAACACTATGTGATGTGAAGGGCTATATACACCCAAAATTAGTTATCATTTGCAGCACTGACTTCCCTTTTTAAATACATTGCATAGACAGACTGAGCAGCTGAAACAAAACTCGACTGGTCATGATAAAGCTCTTTCTAATGTTGTCGGGTAACAAGGACTAAAGAAAGACTACATTTATCATTTTATACCTGATGAAGAAGGTCATTTTTACGTATTGCTGACAGAATTTATGTCAATTTTTTTTCTTCCTCTCCATGTCTCCAGTGAACAATTAGAGTAAGTTTAGGTTTTCAAGGAGAGAGGCAACAGGTGGAAATTCATGTACTACCTCTTTTGTGTGTGAATAATACCCCTAACACTCAGTAATGGAAACTAAGTTCATGATCCATGAATTAGAAATACCAGTTTCTGAGTTTCCCCAGGAAGAAGAGAAAAAAAAAAAAAAAGGCTGAAACACAGTTATTATCTGGTTGTTTGGTTTGCCACGTTTCATGTAAATTACAGTAACGGCTACAAGTCGAGGGCAGAGGCCAGCTGAGTCCACTCAGCCTTTTCAAGCAATTTACTTCTGACTTCGCTCAGCATGGTCAGAGAATTAACTTCTCAGTATATTCTTATACTAACAGTGAAATATTGATCCTTACACCTTGTAAATTGCATTTTATAGAACCCTGGTGCATCCTGTATGGGGTCCCAAAAAACGTGGCTGTCAAAAGATTAACTTTGCTCATGGTGAAGGAGGAATCAAGAGTAGAGCTCAGCTGTATCAGTTGCTACATATGTTCTGTCACAAACATAATTACATCCATCAGCTCAGAGAAAATGCATAAACAATGCTACTTAGCAGCAAAAGGCACACTGTACATGAACCTCAAGATGGCTTTACTGATTTCAAACTAATAGTTGTACAAAGGAATGATACACATTTCACTAAACACATAGCAGTAAACAGCCTGGCACGTGAGCTATCACAGTGACACGTTCCATAGGTTTCATTTTTAAAAAGTGCAAAGGAAATAGAATGTAAACATGAAAAAATAATCTAAATTGCAATCTTAGAATTGCAGAGTTTTGAATTCAAAGAACTAGGGAACTGCTAGGCTTCAGAGTGAAGGCTTCTCCAGTGGGTAGCTGAGAAGCAGCTTTACCAAGCGTGCACGTGTATCATCCTCTGAGGCTCAGACAAGAGGTCAGTAACTGCCTTCCCTTAATCAAGTTTGTAATTCTGGAGAGTCCGCTCTCCCTCCCCAGGGAGCGATACTTTTCATGAGTTTAGATGGAACAATAAAATGTTACTCATACAGTAAGTAACTCTTGCTGCCTGAATCAAAGAATGACCTTCACATTGCTTTTCAAAGGGAAAATGTGGTTTAGATATTCAGCTGAAATGGGACAACAGCCAGCATGAATAAATGGGGGAAGAAAACCAAATTAGCATGTACTATGGGAACGGATTCACATTTTAAAAAATGGAAAGTCAAAAAGAGAGGCATAGGATGGAAAATATGCTCCAAATACCCTGCAAAATCAGAACGAGAGCTGTATGCTCACAAATTCTGCAGGAGATGGGATGGAAAAGGAACAGCTAAAACAGTAGTGACCCTGCAGGGCACAGCATTTGATGATGAGTATCAGTGCTGATGACAGGCAGGAGCATAACCTAAAAGCTACAATATGTATTACTTCTCACTGTTTAAGAAAAACACCTGACAAGGCCAATTCATGTGCTTTGGCTGTCTCACCCTCTCTGGCAAATGGTTACAGAACTGACAACCCAAAGGAACGTAAAAACCTCAGATAAAAACTTTCAAAAAGTTGCAGTGGTAAAAAAATACATGGCAAACAGAACTGAGAATTGGTATGAAAAATATTTTCCTCGGAAATGTCCAGTGCTAAGAAGTCTGTCCATCTGCAAGAGGAACACTTGTTCCTGTGACCAGTACAAAGTGAAACACTCAAGCACTCTTCGGGTTAGCACCCGTTACACGCACCCAGCAGCCGCTCTTTCTGTAAACTGCACCTCTCATCCTCCAATGGCCTTAACAGTCTTTAGGAGAGGTCAGTATCATCTTGTCTTGCAAACACAAATGTATGTTAAAAACTTGCAGCAGCTTTGAGAAGTCAGCCTCTCTTCTCTTCTTATTTAAGTCTTCTCTCACCCTGCCTGTATCTGCCCTACCTGCACAGAGCTGTAAAGACAGCAAGGCTCTTTTCACCCCAAGTGTGATGAGCCTGTCTGTACTCTTCTGTAATTCTAGCACAGCATGGTTTAGAATTTCTGTTTTTCTCCTGTACAGCGCAGGATAGGATAGACGTTCACAAACAATCAATGAGGAAAAAAAAAAAATATAGTACCACTCTTGAAATATTAATTTTCATTCATGAAAATATTCAGGTGTAGCTGTTACTTTATCGAGCTTTATTTGCTTAAAGTTTTAGAAGGAGTTTCCTGGTAGCTTACTAAAGAGCTTTGTAAAGAGTATTCTTTTTGCTAAATTACATTGTTCAGTAGCTCTTGTGCATATTGCTTGGCACTATGTGCATCTGATTTTCAAAGGTCAGCATATGAATAGACACATTATAACATTTATTAGGTGAGAAGGGAAGCCAGTATTTTCAGTATCTGCAAAAGAATGTATACTTGCAAAACTACTGAGGCCTACAGCTCTAATTCACTGCAGAAGTACCTACTGATTGTTGTTGTTGGGTTTTACCTCTCTGCCTTTAAAACTATTATTATATATGCTTAGTCTGAAAATGCTATCAGAAATGAAATTCCCACCTCCTTCTCATGTAGACATCAGAGTGACAATTCTCCCACTTTAGTGAAACATGCTTTTTTTTCCTCTCTCTTCTATAATAAGGATGTTGATGACCCTTCCAGCTATAGCTAGTTAAATGAACTCTGTCTCTTTTTAACTTGTATGAAAACAAAAATAATCTTTGTAATTTATTTCAAGAGACTGGCACAATGTCAAGGCTTAATACTAAAGCATTCATCTGTGGATATGTCTTGCATGTTTTGGGTTTGGGTTTTTTTGTTTTTTTTTTTTTTTTTCAATATTAATGCTAGAACACAGAAGCAAAACAAGTGTATCATTGGTAACTTGCGATAAGTATCATGTCTGAAATGAGCTCATCACATACGGTACTTCTATACTCAGGATTTCTCTGCAAGTTCTTAATACGTTATGGTTGGATGTTTTTGTTAGAGAGCAGTAAAAGCAGGCTACTCAACACGTGCCAGGCAGCCAGGAGCTGAGGGTGAACACAGGACGCACAGGCAGTGTCCTTGCTGACATGGGCACAGCCCCACAGTACCCAAACAAGAAAATCGAGCAGGTCTAGTGATGGCAATCAGGGCCAACCGACAGTCCTGTGATTGCCAAGAGCCTGTAGCAACAACTCCAGGCAAATCAGGTGAAACCAGGAAGTCAAGTCAGTGGTTCAGGGTTGGGATCAGCAAGGTTCATGGCTGGGCATAGGCATAGCTCAAGCAAGGACCAAGGGCAAGGACCTGAGCTCAGGAGACACATTTGTGTCCCATGAGCCAAAGGATGGGTGTAAGATCATGGCAAGGCTTCTCCCAGCTCTGCCTCACAACTTAGCTCTTTTCTCAGCCAACTGCTCCCAGGTCACACAGCAGTACCATGTCAGAGCTGGCTTTGAGCATGGGCAGTCAAGCCCCTGGCAGTGGGGGGGACAAGTCGCAGGGCCTGTGGGTTCACTCCAGGTATTAGATTTTTTTTTTTTTTTTTCTAACTGGCTAAAGGATATAGTTTTAGGAATTCTGTAAAAAAATATAATTTATTTCTGATAGTAACAGATTATTCATCGGTAAGTTGTTTGAAAGGATACTAAAAGGTCACTCCCAGTTTCTGATATTCTTCACAATCTTTTTTTCAAATCTTTGCAAAGCCTATTAGTCTAGGAGATGCCTGTTTTCTTTCTAGCATCAGTTACAAAGTAGATCATAAACTACTGGCTATAACTTAAAATGTTAATTCAAGTGCCAAAAGTCTACACAATGAGTTTCAAAGTTTTCCCTTTGATAGAAACATATGGGTAACAAAACGTTTCCATATGATGGACTTTTTTCTTTAATTCACTTTTAAACATCCACACATTTGCATGCTGGAAACACAAATATTAAGAGAAGTCTAAGACTTCAAAGACAATTCCCCAAGAGCTAGGAAATATAAAAATTAAGGTAGCTTATTCAAGCTTTTATTAGAAAACACAAAGACCAAAGGAAGTCAGATGAGCATTCTCAACTACATTTCAATGAGTCACGTTTTCTTCGTGTTTCATTTTTAGGACTTGAAGGGACCTACTGAAATATGTAATTTGGTCCCCTCTTCTTATTGGCAACACCATCACCTAACACCTATCATCAATTAATCAAGCTCTTTGCAGAAAACAGACAGATTTTTTGCGTGTGATAATCTTATGGGTAGGTGGTTCTCAATCAGCAAGAATCAGCGTGAAAAATCAAACGGCCTGAGGCTGTTTGGTTTTCGTTGCCTGTTTTTCTGTCAACCTACTGCCCCACTCCCAGGGGCTTGACTGCCCATGCTCAAAGCCAGCTCTGACATGGTACTGCTGTGTGACCCGGGAGCAGTTGGCTGAGAAAAGAGCTAAGTTGTGAGGCAGAGCTGGGAGAAGCCTTGTCATGATCTTACACCCTACCTATTATCAATAGAAAATTCGTAAGCAGAAATCAAGATCATGTTGCATATCGTTCTAAAACAGAAAATGTATCAGGGGATTTAGTTTTAGCTTAACCTCACTGACCTTTAGTGCTAACAATCCGTATGTTTGTTGACAGTTTAGTTAGTTCTTATTGTAGTATGTTAGCAATAATTCCTTAATGTCTATGAAAAACCTCTCATAGTTTTAAATATGAAAGTCTAAGAGTAGTATTTTTCTGAAATGACATTGATCTATACCAATTGCTTTTCTTGAATGCACTGAAGAAACAATAGATGTTTGGTTTGTTTTTTTTTTTCCCCTTGTTGGATTACTAGATCTTTTTAAGGGTTTCTGTAGCACAACCTTAATGTTAGAACACTTTGGTATACATATTCTGAACACTTTTTTTTAACTAATAACAATCAAAACTGATGAAAAATACTCATAACTGAGATTTTCATTTTGATCTTATTCTCTGAAAAAGTGCCAGAGTGTTGAGAAACACTTGAGCAGATGTGTTGTCCAGGTGTTGGTAATTCTGGGGCTGTTGGGGTGGTTTCTGTGGGAAGAGGCCGGGGCTGTCCCGTGTGGACCACAGACACTTCTAGTCAGCTCCAGCAGACCCACCACAAGACACAGATGAGCCTGTCAGCCAAGTGTGGCACCTCTGTGAAAATGTATTTAAGGAAAGGCAGAAAACAGTGGACAGAAAGACAGAGGGAACAAAAAGAGGAAAAAACAGCTGAGGGAACACCAAGGTCAGTGAAGAAGGAGAGGGAGGAGGTGCTCCAGGTGCTGGAGCAGAGATTCCCTGCAGCCCATGGAGGAACCATGGTGAAGCAGATGGACATTCCCAAAGGAACTGCATCCCTGTGAAAAATCCATGCTGAAGCAGAGGGAAATGTGAAGAGGAAGAAGTGGCAGAGAGAAGATGCTATGTAGTGACTGTCGCTCCCCCACCCCCTTGCACTGCTTGCGGGGGTAGAGTCGTCTGGAGTGAAGGAATAAAGACAAGTCTGGGAAAGGGGGAGGAAAGGTGTTGTTTTGAAGTTTGTCTTTCTGTTTCGCACTACCTGAATCTATTCCAATTGGCAATTTTCCCCAAGTTGAGCCTGTCTTGCCTGCAACAATCACCCTGTCTTTATCTTGACGCACGAGATTCCTCATCCTACTTTCTCCCTCTGTCCTGCTCAGGAGGGAGAGTGAGCGAGCAGTTGGGTGGGAGTTTGGCTTTTAGCCAAGACTAACCCATTACACTAGATTTTATGAATAATTTCAAATTACTTTAAATTTTAAACCAAAATAATTTTTTGGATATATCTTCCTATCACATTCTAGATTATGGTATAGTGTCAGTCTTACAGTAATTTTTTCCTTAATCCTTTGCCCTCTACTTTTCTGAATCAGCTTTTCTGCACATGTTATTTCCCTTATGTTGTTAGCTGTTGGCTTCAGGGAAATTCTCCTTATTGTAGTAATTTATGAGTTGACTGTTTCTGGCTAATGTTAAACACTGCCTTCAGTGTAGGCTTCTGTACTAACCCATAGCTTCTATTTTTTTGATTCTACCTATGCTGGAAGGCAGAAAAAGAAATTTATTCCTTCTACTTTGCAGCTGGAAAGTAAGGCTTAATCCATTTGGTAGTAAGAATTTAAGAAACCATGGTTTATTTTTGTGAAATCTGCACAATATTTTAACTAATTTAAACCATAAAAACCATCTAAATGGATAGTACTTGCACATTATTTTGGCTCTATATACAGTTTTCTGAGACACCTGAATATGATCCCCTCAATATTCAGAGAACAAAACAGATCCATTATTCCCACAGCTTGAAATACTACAAAAATTTTGATGAAGTACATGAAATCTCTATTACCATCAAAGGCCAATAACCTTTAACCAGCTATTTTAAGTTCATTTAGCCCACAGAAAGTGTAATTGTTAAAAACAAAAAGAATACTTTGTAGAAGAGCAATAACTATGTTGGGTTTTTTTCTGTACATGTGTCATAGTAGAAAAAGAAGTCATCTATATTTTCAGGTAGATATGTTACTTAAATATAGACAAGAAAGATATTGTTTTGATTTCAGATGTGTAGGATACTTAGACAGCTCTTAAAAAAAAAAAAAAAAAGTAATAGTAAATATCCAGATACTGTTTTCTCCGATTAAACAACAAGGCTGATGTTCTTGGAATGCAGTTATCCTACTGAAAGCTGAAGCCTAAGATCTTGGAAGAAAAAAGGGAACACCTCTTTTTTGGAAACAAATTACACAATAAATGTGACACCTCCAGTCACTTGTCAAATAGGGAACCAAGAAATATCTATCACTTATTTGTAGTTTATATCTGAGTCATCTAATCCACTATGCAACTAAATACCAAGAAAGGAAGTAAACAAAAATGTTGCATTCTTCAAAGCATTAACTATTTAAAATAGCCTAAAGGAAAAGGAGGAAACATAAGGATTATACACCATAATCAGACTTTCACTGAATCAATTCTACAGTAGAACATTCTGCCCCTAAAAGGAGAACACGCTAGTAGTCATTTAAAGTTTGATA
This sequence comes from Fratercula arctica, assembly GCA_947846985.1. Classification (NCBI taxonomy): domain Eukaryota; kingdom Metazoa; phylum Chordata; class Aves; order Charadriiformes; family Alcidae; genus Fratercula; species Fratercula arctica. Next base: position 57,967,600 of record CANTUZ010000001.1, on the reverse strand, counting down.
TTTTTAAAATGCATTAGTACAAAAAAAGCTTTGCCTTAAAACATAAAGCTGATATTAATCTAAATAAAGGTTATGGAAGGTGCCAGGTGGACCTTCATGAAGATTCCAGTAATCAAACAAGTTCAGTATTAAACAGGACAAATAGTGAAAAAAAAAAACCCCTTTTTACACTTCCTAATATTTTAATTTCACCTCTGGAGGGAGATGCTTCCTAGAGGTAAACAATGAAAGGACAGGAGGCTACACTGTAAGTTGCAACAAAGAAAATTTCAACGGAAATTAAGACAAAGAAAAATCTGATACGAAGATGGCTCAGCACTGGAATGGGAGCCGAGGGATCATAGAATCTCCAACAAAACACAGCCCTGGGTAACCTGGGCAGCTCTCAGTTGGCCTTGCCTTGGCAGGTCATTGCTGCAGATAGTCTCCCCATCTTATTTTTCAAAGTCCTTAAACATCATGACTTTCTTTTCACAGCAAAACAAGACCAGTAACATGCAAAAACAATGATATCTTGGCACAGAACAAATTTAACAGTGTTCACCAGTGTTTTCCCACTGGCTGGTCAAATGAGTGACCCGTCTGCTCTCTAGTCTTGAGTATTTCCTAGAACACCGCTACTGGTAATAGCAATTTAGACACCAAAGGTAGTGTATAGGAACCTACATATAGACCTGTAAATTTAAATATCATAACCTTAAACTGAATTCCATTCTATGCAGCAGACTTCTGTGTCTCAGCTAGCCATTCTGGGCTCCCTTCATAGTGCTTGGGAAGAAGCATGCAGTTGAGACTGTAATTCGGATGATCCATTGCAGATAACTACCTTTGAAGCACTCTTTTGTTCTTAGGAGGGTTTGCTGTAAAGTTACTACCAGACACTTGATTGTTACAATTTTACAATTGTTGTAACTTTTTTTAACTTGTAACCCATTGTTACAAGAAGAACAGTAATAGATCAAGCAAAGTTCATGGCTTATTGTCATTCATCACCCTAAGGCCAGGATTTCATGCAGTACTGCAATTAAGGGGTAGGAATGATCTACCCTAACAGTCTAAAACTGAGACTGATAAACCACTACCTGTCAACTTAAGTTCTTATTAGTCAGGAGAAAGAAACAGTTCTGCAAGTCATTTCTCCTCACCTAGCCAGGCTAGGAAGAGCTGAAATGACACATGCATTTCCTATTTCTCTCTATTGACCAAAAGAAAAGGTCTGGATGATTAGCTCAGGCTTAGCTATCTAAAGTTAGCAGAAGTAGATCTCATCTTCATAATGTTTAGGTTTTTGCTTTGGCAACTTCCCACATTCACAGAATCATTTTTTAGTGAGGAACGGTGTGCCTCTCCTATCTACTGGAAAAGAGGTAACACTGATAACATTGGACTCATAAAAATCCACTCTTCCATATAAGCTCCTTCAATGTAGACACCTTGCGAGAAACTAGCAAATCTTTTTTTTCTTCTTTCCACATCCCCCATCCCGCCCTCAAATCTATTGCATTTTGCAACCAAACAAAAAGAGAGACAAACCAAGGAAAGAGGAAGCATTTTCTGATAGGTCTGCATTAATAATTGCAAGTATGCAGACTACATCTTGTTAGCTACATGCTTGTTGTATGCTACATGTTAAATACCACATCAGCCAAAATATTTGGAGTGTTTAGACTCCAAATATCTGCACTTTGCAAGGCAATCAAGTTTTTAGAAGCTAATACCTGTCTTGTCATCTGAAAAATCCAAAACCAGAGTTCATGAGCTGTGAAGACATTGCCAGTCACCAAGGAAGCAAAATCATGAAATACACCTGTGTAACATACTAGATGTGCTACAGATTAACACTATAGGATCTGACACTGAGTGTGATTTCCTTGCCACCCTAAGTTAACTTCTCTTTTAAGTGTTCATCAACAGAATATAACTTAACTTAGCTTATGATAAAACAGATATCTTATATGGATGCAATGTTGAAATTACACTTTTTTGCATTAGTGCTCATTATTTCTACTTAATACATTTTCATCAGTATTATGATGAGCTACATATAATGTTAAGGCAATCTATTATAGTGAAAAGCAATGCGATAAGTCTCACTTCAGAACCTTTACCTAAGTTTGGAACTGGTGAATAACAAACCTTTCTTTTCAATACTAGTCCTGTCATCTATAACATATTAAGCATACTTCATAATAGAAATCTAGCTACAGTATTTTCTCAATACAAAACAAAACCAATACTAATATTTTTGAATAAGTGATAAAGTTTCATATACATTTCCATTCAGATGATTTGCAGAGATTTATTTAACAGTCTGCTACTGGAAAAAATATACTCTGAGGTTATACATAACTCACATGTGAAATGAAACAAAATGTGAAGCCTGCTCCTCGCTCTGTTAAATTAGTTGTTTTAAAAACTTCTGCATTGCTGCAGTTTTTCTGCTTTGAATTCACATTCTAGCATCTCCATATGAATGCGCAAAAGCAGATATGGCAATGTTCACTGCCACTAACCTTTGTTAGCTGTTCCAATTTAAATGCGTTGAAAACTTCTGTGACTCCAATTCATCTTCCTCCCCTTCATTTCCAAACCAATATAGTTCCACTGTCTCTAATGCTGACTTACATCAAACCAATCCTTTTTATTTTTATGTCATGTTCAATAAAAACAGTCCAGAAGCTAAAGAGCTGACTTACCGTTTTCTTCCAAGTACATCAGAAGGATGCTGCTAGATTCAGTTCCTTCTATGGCATAATCAAGTGCGATGTTTCCATTAACATCTTGCAGCAGCACATTTGCTCCCGCCTACAGACAAGAATTAAAAACATTTCAGGATTTTGTCGTGAAATCTCAAAACACTACTGCGGTTCTTATACATTCCCATTTAAAAACATTTCAAAGCTGGGTTTCTTAGATAGCAGGCTGATTATAACCTGAAACAAAACAAAACAAATGAAAACACGCAAAAAAAGCGAAAACAAATTAAAGGACTCTCGAATGTCAAAAAGGGCTGTCTTTGCTTTGGACAGCTGACATTGTTGCCACCCTGGCTCTCCAGCCTGCCCTTACTGCACAGATGTCTGAGCTGCTCATCAGTGAGTTTTGGAACCACCACCATTTGCAGCACAGCATTTTAAACTAAGCTGTCACCGATTACAGTCTGCCTTAAAACACTACAGAGTAAACAGCAGTGGCTCAAAAGCTGACTGACAAGCAGCACAGACACTCATGCAGCAGGGATGGGTAGACAGCTGGTAGGGGTAACCTTGTCAGCTGGCCCAACCTCTTATGGCCTCATCCATCAATCCAATCTCAAAGAGATCCATCCCTTGCTAAATAAAATTGCCATTTGTCACCAACTGGAGACAATGAAAGTGAGCTCGATGATTTCAGCTGTAGTCCCTAAAGGAGTCAACCTGAATTTCTGTAAGTTTCATTCAAAATGCAATATAAAGGACAGACAACTAAACGGAGCCATTAGGTGTGGATGAGGGGTGGCGGGGGTTGCAAATAGGTTCATGAGAAGCTTGAAAAGAAACCATCAGCACAATAAGAAAACTTGCATTTTCTATATTAAATATTCTTAGTGTAAGAAATACTTTTTTTCTTTTTTTTCATAAAGAAGAAAGCTCTCATCCTTGAAAATATTATAAATGCCTGGTGGACATAAAAGTTTACATTACAGTGAAATATCATGTATCTTCTTTAAAAGGCCATAACACAAATTCATTTCAAGTGTTCTTTCTATGGCTTTTAACTGCAAGGAATTATGAAATAAGAATTATCTCTGGCAAATTTAATTACTTTTCTTACCAGCTTGTATGATAACAATTTAGGTGATAAAAATGAGGGGTACCAAGGACAGCTTTTCTTAAAACCACAGCAGCAAGGGTCAACTGTAATAAGGAATTATTAATAGAAAGTAAAACTGCTTCTTTCAGGAGCTTACTCACTAAATACTGTATCAAAGAAAAAATCATAATGGGCTCAGCTCCTGGCTCAGAGTGAAATATAACATGAAAACCTAGCAAATCCCTGTGGGCTTCATGTCTTCAGACTTGAGGTGTTGAACCTGGACTGCTAGTCTGAGGCCATCTCCTGGGTTCCCACCATAGTGATGAGGGGACAGACAGGCATCGAAGAATGACTCACCTCAGCTCTCTCAAATACCTCAGATATCCTACTAGACCATATCCTATACAGCAAAATAATCTATCCTGCTACAAAGTATACACTACTTTCTTTTAGTGCCTGTCTTGCTACACTGACTGTAAGGGGAACCTGGGCAGTAAATTTAGATTTGCACCTGCTTTGCAGACAGTGTATTTATCACCGGCAATCCTAAGAACCTATCTATCTGTTGTTTAAATAAACTGCACTAAGTAGCTAGTCGTTTCGGTTTCTCACTGAACGCAACCAAAAACTCAAGAGTGGCCATGCTAGTTCATGAGCATGACTAGACTGAAGGTGCAGTCCACTATTAGTGTATCCAAATCGTAATAGATTAATACATATTAAACATGACTGGACTGATAGTGCTGAATTGGGCATCACTCAGAATTTAAACCCAGCTGCGCCTAGCCTCCCACCTCGGTGAGGAGTGTTAGAACGCAAGGGGGCTTATCTTCTGCCAAAACTGCCTCGTCCCTTTCACGCAACACTTGTTTATATTCAAAATGCAATTCCAGATATATATTCCATTTCAGTTCAAATGTTGTATCTACCTACTTGAATTCTGCATGCAGTGGTCAGTGTACATGAAAAGTTACTGGCTTACCTATTCTCAACACATCCTCATTCTCAAGTCATTTCTTAATAAAAAGATAAGTGTATTGGAAAACTTTATCCACTATATCCCATATATACAAAAAAAATATTTTTGAGAAAAATATATGTCTACAATGATAAATTGCTGCTATTTTAGAAAGGCTGCAGAAGAAACATCTTTAAACATATTATTAAAAAATGTTCTCAAAGACACCTAGTTGAATATACAGAATGCAAAATGCAACCGAAGTGCTTGTGCTGCTATGCAGAACAACATCCATATGTAAAGAGAGCATATGAGAGCGAAGTCTGGTGATCAATAATAACTGACTAGACAGTGCCAGATTTGCATACTGTCCCCATATGACCAGAAATCAGAGCCTCCTGCCAAAGAGAAAATACCTTTGGCTAGTGAAAGGAGATAAGATTTCCCTTCTGGTTCCAGAAATGATGATTCAAAAGACTTCAATTTATCTTAGGATCCCTTTACTATGCATTTTTATATCCTGGTTTAATTTGTGTCTATTTACTTATTTGTAGAATCTCTGATATGTTTTCATTTTAGATAAACTGAGTAGAATAGCTTAATTCCACAAAACTGGTGACCCTAAAGATTAGGTACTGAGCTCAGGAGCAATATAGCATGAGGTAGGTTGGATGTGAACAGTTTCACAGTAAATCTATGTGCATACCCCCGTTTTTGCCAACATGAAGTAGTCTGAGATGACTTCCCATTCAGTGGAAGAGAAATTAACTACTTCAGAGTCACTGTAGAGTATATGATACAATGTACGTGCCCACTATAAATTATCCCATGATCATATCTTTGCATAACTAAACTTCTAGCTAATTTAGGATAGTACAGGGAAGAACACCACTTTACACACCAGGATGTAGTAGGAACCGAGCCGTTCTTTCCTAAATAATGTTCCAGAACGTGGGGAAGGAACCAAATAGCTTCTGAAGCCCAAGCACTATTGGTAATTTTGATTTGCAAGAACTTACAAAAAATAGTAACTTCATCACATAATCTCATGTGAATGGACTGTGAGCACAGCCAGAGTCCTCTAGAGGACTCTGTCCCTGTACAAGCTACCCCTTGCCACTTGGCCACAGCACAAAAGTATAAATGCAGTTACCAACTCTTAAGATTGCGTTGCTTTAGCTATAACCCAGTGGATCAATGTCCAAACTCCCACTGTAAAATAAGAGTTGAGCTTAGTCCATATTCTACATTTGGAAAGCCTAATTAGTGATACTGTTAACTCACAAGCAAACAATTTATTTTTAATTTTCTCCATGAATTTCTCTTTTTTTTTTTTTTTTAAAGAATTAATTGAAATCTAAAAATCAATCTAACATGCACAGGGCAAACCTTTTATTAAATATTTTATTTTTTTTAAAAGTCTTAAAACTTTCTTCTGTGCAACAGATGTAGGTTTATCAGTGCTATTTACTAGCTGGCTAATAATCCTTACTCCTCTTTCTTATTCATAGTTTTTCTTATACATCTTATCTCATGAATCCCAAATGAGAAATATATCTACCTACCATTACTTTAGAAGGAACACAGGTATATCCATTCTGAGGAATGTGTCCCTCTTTACAGATTAAAAATGATTTTTTTCATTCTGTCTCTCTGAATTCCACAATATTTTGTGTATCAGCAGCCTAATTTCATCAGGATAGGTGAAAACCACATTCTCCCAACATTTTATGGACATAATTAAAGGCAGTTTTGTGAGAAGAAGGGCTGTGGGTTTAGACCTTCTCCAGCCATCTCCAACCATCTCCTACATTCAGGGGCAGAGCTCTAACCACTAGGTTATATGTCCAGAAACATAATACCATCACAACTGTTTGGACTGCAATGTAAACTGATTTAGGCATTCTTAGAGGAGACCTAACTTACTGAGGTTCCTCAAGGACTTAGGAAAGATTTGGGCATGCCTCTGCCTAGGTACCACCTCTTGCTTAGCTCCCCAGCTAGGATGCTACACCTTATGCATCCAGGGAACTGTGTGCTCACAAGGGTTAGCTGGTTGAACTGCTTCCTGAACCAGAGTCAACATCCATCCTTTTTAGGTGGAAGCCAGGCAGACTCCAGAAAGTCTGATTCATTGAAATTCAAGCTTAAAGTCCTGCATTCTGTTGCATGCCTTAAATTATTCTTTCAAAATTGTATTCCATTCAGCTTATTTCTGTATTTGGAATAACAAAGTAATTTAGCTTTATTTGTATAGTAGAAAGTCCCAGGTGTGTTATAAAATATTTTTCAACACAGAAAGCATGACCCAGCCACTGCCTCTTTTACCTAGGATTACCACCATTGGCTTCATGAGGCTTTATGAAGGCAATCAGAAAGAAAATATAGCCTGAGGAATATGTGTGGCTATAAAAAAGGAAAAAAAAAAAAAAAAAAAAAAAGACAGAGGTGAAAACAACCATCTTGTTAATGTATCTGTCACTATGGAAAAAAAAAAGTTTTCTCCTAGTAATAGGCTTCTGCACAGTTGTTACTATGGTTCAAGTGCTCCACAGTATGCTAGCCTTGTGCAATTCATGCAGTCACCTGTCAACCTCCCAAAAACCCCTGACTTTTTAATATCTTTTTATACTCTTATTTATATTAGTAATCTATTTTTATTCCACTCCACATACTCCATATATATATAAATGTATACATTTATATGTGTGTAACTGTACCAAAAATTTACATAGCATTTCTCTCTTCTATATTAACCACGGTTTCCAAAAAGGAAAGGCTAGCATTTTTTCAGTAACAGCTTTGACAATTCACTTTTTCTTTATTTTTTTAAATATAGTCGCATGTTTTACAAGCTGTTCCTTTTTATAGGATGATGTTAACCACGTAAGTAGACCGGGACTAAATGTAGTTCTTCACAAAACATTTGTGACATTTTGCTTCCTGTAACATGAGTGGTTAAGTTTTCTCCCCTTTATTGACCTGCTTCTTCACATTAATTCCATTAAAAGGTTTTGCTTGTTGAAGGATGTCCAAGGTTTACATGCACACATATGCATGCTCTCGTGTATACTATGGTTGCTGTGCCAATGCTACATCCTTCCAAAAGCCCTTAGTATACTATCAGTTAAAAAGAAAGCAACAGTAATCAGGATATAATGCTCTATCTGCTTGTGAACAAGGAAACATACAGGAAATCACACACGCTCATGGGCTCCACGGTGCCATACAATCTTGCTCTCCGACCTCAAAGGCTTGCATAAATTTTCATTCAAGATACTAAACCCCAGAAATCTAGCTGGTTCCTCTTTTTGTGGCTCCTACTGGACTTGTTTGACTGTCATTCATTAACAAAGTGAAAGGGATACAGTTGCTCTACAAAGTACTGTGTTTTAGGTCAGTAGCACTGGATCTCCCTTTTCACAAATTCACAACGCTAAGCAGAACAGAAACAGTTCTCAAGGCAAGGCTCACAAAAAGTCAAAGACTTCTCCACATTAGCAAACCACAGACAATGAAATAAAAGATTAAATGAGATTGAGCAGCTGCTCTCAGTTCAAAAGCACGCTTTCCTTCCAACTCTTTTCAACAACAGATTTTGTGTAGGCAGGAAATTATTTCACAGAAATAACAATTTAGTTACTAGAAGCGCTGGGAAAAAACAAATGAGGTTTTTAGTGATTACAATTATAGATCCTCTGTTGACAGTTGCCCTACCTGTTCCTATCGTAATCCAAGTTTACCTGCTCACTGAGAAGCAAACTGACACACATAAACTGAGTTACTACTTCTGTTTTCTCTTTTTGGTTATAGAACAATCTAGAAACTATTTTACTAAATCTAGATATTGTCTCTCAGAACGCTGATTGCAATCTTAATACTTTCATTTTAACTTTTCCCACATAAATCTTTAAGGAAGCCCCTTCCTCATGACACCGCAGATTCTTAAGGTATTTGGGATATAGCTGATCAATTTCTGCCAACTCCAGAGTAAAGCAAAGATTCCTGTTCCAGAACAAAAGGTCAAAAGAAGCCCATGAAAAAGCCAGCTCTCGTCCTCTGAGTAGATTCAGGACTAGTACTTTACCATGCAGCTTACCTATTTCTAAATTTTTACTTTTATTCCTCCTCCCCTTGGGCTTGACAGAGAACAGAAGAGGGATCACAAATGTTTATAAAGATTTATAAAGCCATCCATAAAGAGATGTAAGTTCCATTATACTCCATGGCACGTAGTACAATCACCTCAAAGCTGCTCTAGCTTCTGTTTTGGCTTTAATGACCCTTAATGTAATCTGCCAAAAGAAAAGAAAAAAAAAAAAAAAAGACAACATACTCTCTTTATGGAAGACAGGAGTAGGACTGATAGAAAACCATACCCCAAATAGGGAGATTTGCTGTACAGCTAATCCTAGCAGTCTCTTTTCTTTTATATATATCTCAAAGGAAAACAAATACATTAACATTTCAGCTTTACAAAAGCAACATTTCACAAGCCTGATCATCCTTTTTAGGGCATTTCCTGAGGGGACACACCTGATCTTTGATTAAATGGGAATTTCAGTAAGTCAAGACTGATCACTTGAGCTTCAAAGTACTACGTTTTACAAATAACAAACTATAATTTCTCTCAGGCAGTGAAGTTACTTGCAGGTAGTTAAGTTTCACTTTCAAACATCACCAACCCCCCGGCGTAATGGATACCAGACCTAGGCAAAACTTTTCCAAAATAACAGGTTTTCCTCAGTAAATTCTTATTTATTGAAACCTGAACTTTTAAAAGTATTGAAGAAATACAAACAGCAGTCTCATCATGTAAGAATTTCCAAATTGAAAATATTTTCCTCCTTTCTTTCCAGAGTGTCTCTTAGCAAAATAATCTGAACAAGAATCCAAACTCCATAAAGCAACTCAGAAGTAAAATCTGTGGATCAAAAATCAAAGTAACAACTGAAAAGATCTAACTGCATCTATCATGCTTGCAATTTGATACACTAAAAAAATGCCTTACACGGGCTAGAGAAAATGAAGGGAACAAATCCTCCTAGAGAAAACAAAAGGAACTAATCCTCCTGCTCAGCTCATTTCCTTCATAGTAGGGCATCATGCTAAGGCATATTCATGAAAACAAATTTTCGCTTAATACAAATGGAAAAACCTCTCACTTCCTTTTACAGGAACAAGCAGAGAGCACAGCTCTGTAAACTGGGCTGGCCCAGAGCACCAGCTCGAGGATTTCTTCCATAACCTTGAGCCAATGGTTACCTGCAGCTCATTTGAAGCAGGAGTTCTCACCTCTCACAGAGGAAAGATACTGTTGCTGTCTGCAGTCTTTGCTCTATTTCAGGGTTTTAATCTCTAAAAGAGTTGCTACTGTCTATATACCCGTGCCTGTCACATTACCAAAATTATTCTGTCACAAGAAGTAGGAACTCTCTGCCATCTGGATAAGCTTAACTTGTGATATAAGTAAAGGTTTGAATTCATTTTCGACATGCCTGATCCCACATCATAAAAACACTTGCACACAGCTCAATCCCTTACGTCTGTGACAACACAACCTACAGAACCAAAGCTGGATTCAGAGCTTTGCAAGTGCCCTCTGGGCACATAAAATAAACTGAAGAGGAGAGTTCGTGTATCTCCAAAAAGACACTTTAAAGGAAATCAGGAGACAATTTAGTGCCAAAAATTTTATGCCAATGCACTTCTATAATAGCTAAAACATATAATAGAATCAGAGAATCATAGAATGGTTAGAGTTGGAAGGGATCTTAAAGATTATCTAGTTCCAACCCCCTGCCACGGGCAGGGACACCTCCCACTGGACCAGGCTGTTCAAAGCCCCATCCAGCCTGGCCTTGAACACTTCCAGGGATGGGGCATCCACAATTTCTCTGGGCAACCTCTTCCAGTGCCTCACCACCCTCACAGTAAAGAATTACTTTCTAATATCCAATCTAAATTTCCCCTCTTTCAGTTTAAAACCTTTATCCCTCGTCCTATTGCTCCATTCCCTGATACAGAGTCCCTCCCCATCTTTCCTGTAGGCCCCCTTTAGGTACTGGAAGACTGCTATAAGGTCTCCCCAGACTCTTCTTTTCTCCAGACTGAACAACCCCAACTCTCTCAGTCTGTCCTCATAGGAGAGCTGCTTCAGCCCTCTGATCATCTTTGTGGCCCTCCTCTGGACTTGCTCCAATAGGTCCATGTCCTTCTTATGTCGGGGGCTCCAGAGCTGGAGGCAGCACTGCAGGGGGTCTCCCCAGAGCAGAGCAGAGGGGCAGAAATCCCTCCCTCAACCTGCTGGCCACGCTTCTTTTGATGCAGCCCAGGATGCACTTGGCTTTCTGTGCTGAGAGTGCACATTACAGGCTCATGTTGAGCTTCTCATCAATCAATACCCCCAAGTCCTTCTTATCAGGGCTGCTCTCATGTATTGTATTAATAAAAATTTATGTTATGCCATTACTACTTACTTTTTTACCTCATAGCTACATGCTAGACCAGTCAGGGAAGTTGGAAATTCACTCATCCTTGTGTAAGTAAAGTATTTCAGTTGCCATGTGGATACAAGTTCTTTAATTCATGGCACTTCTGGGTTCCACAATGCTGAAACAGGCACCAAAATCTGAATACGCAACTTAATTCCTCGTCAAAACAGACTTTTTTGTTATAATCTAGAAATCTGGATTTATGAATGCATGCCAACGTGCATAATGAACATTATAGTCTTCCAAAAATCCCAGACGTCTTAACCTCTGTGACGCACTGGTTAAGAAAGGATAAAGAAATGCACCAATACAGTGTCTCTTTATAAAAAGCATCATATAGATGTACACATATAAGATCACCAATGCCTACAGAAATACCCGATGGTATGTGAAAACATACTTCTTGGTTGTTGAATTACTTCACACAAATAATAAAAATAGAATTTTAAAATCATCAAAGTTCCACAATCATTTTGATAATCATTTAGTTCATGAATAAGGCATTTTTCCCTTAAACTAATAGAATGTAGGCAATGTCAGTTCACAGAAAAGATTTTCATTAGAGTTAAAAAAAAAAAAAAAAGACTGTCATGGCACATATTACAGATTGCTTGACAGGCATAGTCTGTTCAACTAATGCATTCAGAAGATAAAAGAATTAGCACTGATGACTGAAAACTAAAGACCAACATTTTCCCATCTGTTTGTGCACCACGGGGACTTAAATTCCACCCATCAGCTGGAAGGCATGTAAAAGGCAAACAAAATCCCACTTGGTTCCAGTACTGAACACTTCTGATAACACTGCCGAAGTATAGTACGTTTTCAACAATATCTTTTAAAGTAAAATACAACTAAGCATACAGTTAGGAGATGAAAAGTTAAAATCTACTAACCCAGAAGCTATCAAACAAAAAATAATGTATATTTCTCAAGTTACTGCTATTTCCATGCCCTAGCACTACCACATTCATGAGGATTTGGGAACATTCTATTAATTCTAAATGCATATGGATATTTACTTGGATCTTAATTACTTGGCAAGTCAGCTTTCATGGTTGTTCTTCACATTCTGACTCCTAGCCTACATCGCCAAGGTTTCTTGTAATTTATGGTCTTAATTTCTAAACTAAACAAAGTATGGTTTCCTTGACTTAGCTTTGCCTCAAGGAATTATTTTAATTTCCTCTCTTCTCCCACCTAAATCTCTGAAAACACACAGAATCATCATTAGTTTGATTAGAAATTGGAAGGACAGAACTATTTTTGTTATATCCATTTCTGTTTGTTTACTTCCACACTTCATTCTGTATTTTTCCAACAACTTCAACTAATCATTCTTAATATAATCAAAATCTGTAGCTCGAATGCATGAGATAGATACATGGAAATTTTGCCATACAATCTGAACACTAATTGTATCAGCCTTGGTATGTCTTCTACATGTGTAATCACTGCCGGTTTTAAATCTATGAAGAAAGAGGCCATAACAATATCTTTTCTATCACTTTTGTTGACTAGATGTCTGGTCAGGGATGTGTGATGGGATGCTTTAGCTTAGACACAATGTAAGGCAAATGAAGCTACAGTGCTTTTGGTGTGACGCTGATTTCCATCAACAAGCTTGGACCATGGAGAGAATGTGTTCAAGTCCAGTACTAGGGCTCCCACGTAGCTGTGAGTTTAAATATCCAAGTCTCCAGCTTCTGCACATAAGCATTATTCAAACAGAAATTACAGGAACCAATCTTGCTCTCAAGATATGCACTCGTCTTAATGTACATCAATACTTCAATACTCTAGCTGCCAAAAAAATTGCCTTGCATTAAAAAAATAAATAAATAACTAAAGAGCTGCTAGTGAAGAATTATATATCCATGATTCTCATCTCCAAAGCCAGGCATGACAAAAGAAAACAAAATCTGTGTGTGTTTGGTTTGGGTTTTTGTTTGTTTGTTTATGAAGTCTTGAGTCAAAATACCTGTTGCACAGTTTTAGTGAGGGCTTCTCAGAAAAGAGACAAAAAGACAAGGCACTACAGTATCAGGATGGTGCTAAAAGCATGAAGAAGCTCCTTCTTTTTGCTTATTATGCAAAAAGAAAAAAAAAAGTTGAATTGGGATAATTATATGAGTTGGACCAGTTTTAATATCATAAAAATAACCTAAGGCATATTTTAACTCCTTTAATGAAACCATTTTCTTTGAAAGTAAGAAAAAATAGAGAATAAATCTCAGAATATATTTCTCACTGTAATTTAGTATTTATACGGAAAATTGAGGTAGACTAAAGAAGTGACAATAAAAAATTATAGCAAAATCTACTTGCATGATACTGCATCACAAAGAAAAGTTCTCTTTGCTGAGAACAGCATCTACTTCTATTTTTAAGGCACTGCAGCAAAAACACAAAAGATGAGAATGAGGTCAACAAAAAGGGTAGCTGAAATACAGAAGGATGGGTATTTGACTTGATATTGCCAGCTCTCAAATTATTTGGCAAGAAAAGGGAATTAAAAGGGAACCTTCAAAGAGCATTGATGACTAAAGACTAAAATTTCCCCATCTGCTTGTGCACATGGGACTTGCACACTCCCCATCAGTAGCAGAGCTTATGGAAAAAAAATGAAATGATTCAAGCACTGAATGTCTCTGATAACAGTATAGGAGCACACTTTCTTTTCATTTTTATTTTAATTGTAATCATTAAAAATTATGACAGGCCCACAGAAAAATGATCAGTCCCTGTCTGATAATATTGCAACAAAAGGTCACTTTATGAAATTCTTGCCTTTTATTTTTAGAACAAATAGAAGGAAATTCTCCTTCACGCAGCAAGAAGTGGGCCCTTGGAATTCCCTGACAAAAGGTCTTTAAATCCAACACTACTGTTAGAGGTAAAAAATACCTTATAAACATTAATAAAGCTTATAATTACATAACGTCAACAAAATCTCATATTTTAGGAAATAAAAAGACTCCTCCCTGGGGTTAGTAAGAACTGTCATTTGTGTACAACATTGGACAGTTAGTAAGGCACAATTTTACTGCAGGCAAAATGGGGATAGGAAGTATCCTCTGACTACCAACTATGGTACTGCTAAGTATAGAGCACAAATAGAAAAATAGCACAGCAAGTATTACCTTTTACTAACGTGTTTCCTACTCAGTTGTGTGTGTGTGTATATATATGTATAAATGCATATATATGGGGAAGTATTCGTACATACATACACATGCACACACACACACACACTCCAAACAAAACAGCTGGGAAAAGTTGTGCCTAGTAGCTTCACTCAAAGGGTTTCCGACCCTGACCCACCACTGTTGAAGGCAGAACAAACTAAACAACCACATGGAGCAGTAAAGAAAGGAAGCTGATTTTGGTGGCTCAGTAAAGACTGGAAACTGCTTGTGAGGAGCTGGTAACTTCCAGGTTCAATTTAAAGAATGTAAATGGTGGGAAATTTAAGTTGGGGCAAAACTGAAGCCCCTGTTTAACATCATGGTCTTCTCCTTACTCCTTCTGTGTGGGAAGCTAGTCTTTTCTTCCCATTTATGCGCACTGTCATGGATATGACTGTATTTATGCAACTTGGAAAATACAGATGTTCTGATTTTCATTCGCCAGTCCATCTTGAGATTACATACACACACAAACATATATATATATATATATGTAATTTAAATATTCTTCATATGGCACATGGAAATAAATAGCACTACTTCAGGCATGACATTAGATACTACCATTTTACTAATGCAGAGAAAAAGTCAAAGTCTACATTAATGTATATACATGTACCGTAAAAATAAAGAAAACACTGTACTACATGTCTCTGGTATAAAAAGCAAGAGATTACACATAGTACATAATAAATGATAGCTGTGTACAGTTGTATAGTTTCTGCAAAGATAAACGCATTCATTTCACGCAAGGAACTAAGAGCACAAACCTGCTAATTTAACTCAGTTAATTTGCATTTTTATTATGAGACGGATTCATTGTTTTGATTGATAACATCAACATATTCCCAGTGTACAGGGGAGGGACTGTACAGCAGCTTAATCTGCACTCAGGGTGACACTGTCCCGCTGGTTAGTAATTAAATCTACACACTCCACAAACAAGTCATCCTGTGAAATACCAAATGTATTTAGGAAGTTTAAGATGCCAGTCATCTTAATATGCCGGCTTCTCGGAACACCAGCGTGTAATTAGAGAATTTGCCAGACAAGCAGATTATTCTGTTCTTTTCCTGTGCTTGGGTAATGGATGAAGTGCAGCAAATATCAAAAACTTCCAGCCATAAAAAGCAGTAACTTGCTGCATGGGACTGCAGTATCATAAAACAACTATGAGGGAAACACACACCCCCATGCCAAATTTTCTCATCAATTATATGAAAAGGAAAACATACACTTGTAACTCCTACCAATACAAGCATAACCACAGTCTACATTTATATATTAATCAAACATAGGATTCCAGGTTTATTTGCATAAAACGCTCTCAATCAATTCATGTATATATTGGTAAAGTGTCAGAATTTTACACAAAATTGAAACAAATCGAGGATGTATCTATGTGTTTTATCAGACAGAGTTTCTCTCTGGTGTTCATATCGTGTAATCTTCGCAGTAAATGATGAGGTGATAGGCACCTATCATCTTCCTATTACCTTGCCCAGCAACATTTGTCCATAATCATTCCCTTATCATTTTCGGTCTTCATCCCAAAAAATAGTTTTCCGACTTCTGATACTCTCATAATTTTAATTAAATTATCAAAAAAACCCAGACCTATCCTTCTTAAGAAATGCAATACCAGTAATCTTGCAGCATTTACTTTAATTCAACAAATACTTCCAGTGTTTTAACATTTTGGAAAAATATTACTTATGGTGTTTTAAAAGTTTGCAATATCTCATAGTTTCTAATGATAGTCATTTGAAATGAAGGCACACCTGATTTCATAAACGTTGATTTTCACATAGCTGAAGATGCAGCTGTTATTCAGAAATCATATTTAAAAAAAAAAAAGCCACGTTTTTCCTGTGCTTTGATTTTCCAGCTATTATACACATTTTTAACATCCTTTTAGCCTTTCATCCTTGCAGACAGCAACCACATCTTGCTCAAGCTCATTATCAAAACCAAAAAAAACCAAACTACATCCAACTTTCCACTATTTTTCAGTTAACATCTTTAACTCCTACACTTTATTATGCATCCCAGACTCATTATCTTGCCTTGTCCTACACTGAACTGAATTACCTACTTTTTTGCACATAGTCTATAGCAATTATTCTAGATTTGGGAAATCAATGTTTTTCTCCACCTTTCCTATTCTAATTGAAAAGCGTTCAAAAACATGTGCAAAGATGAGCCTTTTACTGACCCTCATGTTATCTCATTTATTACCTCTAGTAACCCTGCACTGTTATAATTTACCTAAACCATCTGCAACAGTTTTCTTTTCAATGACTTCACAGATCAGTCTTTATGGTGGCGTATCAAGACAAGTTGCCCTTGAATTTTTGATAAATTGTAACAGTGCTACATTTTCCCCTACTAGCTCACTCAGAAATTCAAGAATTCATGAAGATTCATTTGATGGTTCTTTTTTCATAGATAAATGCTCCCAACCCCTTCTAAATTATGCATTACATACTATGCCATAGTGATATTTCATTCCAATGTTTCCCAAATGAAAACACACAAAAAGCCATATAAGATTGAGCAGGAGGGTGTTGGTTTGGGTTTTTTTGAGCATTGCAGGACAGCTCTATCCAAATAAATAACATGGTATCAACTTACCTGAAAGAATATCCTTCTCTCTCTCTCTCTCTCTCTCTCTCTCTTTTTTTTTTTTTTTTAGAAGGCAGCAGCTGACAAGATTCCTCTAAAGTCTGGGAATCACATTTACCATCCTTGTCATAGTTCTGTTTTACTAGAAATTTGTGATGGTGAGAGAGCTCAAAAGGCAAGATGCACGTTTCTGGCTTATTATGATTGTTGTGGATAACATCACTAATTACAGAAAGAAGGTAGCAGAAAGAAGGAACTGAAGGAATCTCATCCGTGTTGAACATTTCATAGTTTTCAGGACTGCTTAAATAAAAAGGCACTGTTCTAATCACTAGACCGGTGACCTTCAAACTGTTCTTATCATGCACCACATCACTAAAAATTTTTGAGCACACCCCCCCGATATATGTATATTTGTTTATAAATTATATAAATGTACCACTGTACTAATATATTATGTACATTATAAACCATATACAAAAATAGAAATTAAAAAAGGATGAGGTAAAGATGAACTAAAGAATATTTTAAAATAATTTTTATTTTAATTATTAATGGTACAAAAACCTTTTTACTCTTTTACTTTTGATACTAATATTTTTATTGAGAATAATGTGATTGAATATGCTTCATTATTTTTCAAATTTTTGGTTTAACACTTTATGATACAGTGATTCAGAAGTCTGGTTCTACTTGCAGTTTACTTCAATACTTGTGTTTAATGTCTGTCTTAGCTGGAAAAGATAGCTCACAAAGGTATATAGATCCAAATCGAAGACATGCATTGTTGGCGGCGCTTACTAAATCATGATACTAATTTTTCAACCCCATTACCAATTAAACAAAGTTTTTTATTGAAATTTGCCTAGGAAATTTCCATCTTTGCTGATGTCCATCACTTGCTCTTGCAAATTAATGAGAATGTATTGCATTTTTATTTTTAACAAATGAGTTCTAACCCCACTGAAACTCTTTGTTTGGAACTTTTTTAAACAGGTTAGGAAATCCATTTCCAGGTTTTTTCAGTGTACAGGTACAAGAGGTTTTATAGGTGGCATGCATCATTTTTGGCAACAAAATCATGTAACAATGGAAACATTTCCAAATGTTTCTTTTCAGAATGCTCTCTCATAGCGTAAGTTTCTTTTGAAAAGCACCTACTTTCCTGCTCATTATTAAGCCATCACCTTTATTTTTAGAGGACAAAGTGTGATTATTTTTTCCAAAAGTATCTGCTAGGTAGCATATTACTGACAGTGACTTTACACCACAGAAAAGCTCAGCAAATTTGGAACATTTGTCTTTTTGTAAAAGAAAAATGCGGACCTCATCTCTTAAGTTCAACTGTCTTACGCGATTTGCCACGAGATAACCAGCTAACCTCTGTGCAGTACAAAAGAATTTCATGGTCAGTCCCTATGTCATTACAAAGTATTGTGAAGATTCTACTGTTTAAAGGTCTTGTTTTTATAAAATTAATGAAATTGATTATATCCTGTAGCACTCTGTGCACCTCTGGGTCTAACTTGCTAGCTGCAATAGCTTGCCTATGAATGATGCAGTGAGTGAATTTCAGGGGTGGTGCCAGCTCTGTAACCTTATCCCAGAATCCCTTCTTCTTCCAGTCAGAGTACCTGCTCCTTCAATAGTTTCACTTGCATGGTTTTTCCATAAAACTTTTATCAAAGTCATTTACTGTTGAGATTATATGTTCTTTGGTACATCTCTCTCTTAAGTGGCTCACAAGAAAGTAGTTCTTCATGTATTTCATTACTGAAACAGAATCTAGCAAACACCATAAGCTGAGGTATGGACCTGTACTCTCAGCCAACTGCATAGCAAACCTCCCACAATGTACAATTTGTTCTAATACTTGTTTCTTCAAATCTTCAGTGGTGTTTTCTACACATCTTACAACTGTATTTGCTGACAAAGGAGTGCATTTTAGAGTTTCTTGCCATGTTGTTTTCCATGTATTATTTCAGCCATTTTTACTGTGGCAGGAAGAACCAGCGTGTCCCCAATAGCATGTAGCTTTTTGCCTTTCACTATTAAGAAGGCTCAAAAGAGGCTTCTGAAGATTTTTCATTAAGTTTAGTGAAATACTGTGTTGAGTATCGCATGACTTTAAACGTTGCTGATTAGATCTGGTTAGACTGGCAGTGTTTTCATCGCATCATGACGAAGAGCTCATACTAGGTCTAGGAGAAGTGTTTGCTCTGCCATTTTCCTGTTCATTTGTGCTGTCATTATTAGCCACAGATTATCTTCAATCTGCAGTTTCTCTGAAGCAACCTTTTGAAGCCACTTGGCCATTTTGTGAGGGTTAGTTTAGTTAAAACTAGGTAATATAATCTGTAAATCCACATAACAAGGCATACACAAACTACAATGCATCACAATACGCTGCAAGCGGATCGATGAGTGAGAGCACCACCGCCAACACTTCTGCATTGTGGAGCACCCACTCTATCCTCAGGACACCCTGCCAGCCGTTGGTGACACAGGACCCTCTACCTATGGATGGATGGAGGGCTCCAGTGTCAATATGCTTATTAAATATTAGTAAAGTTTAATTTATTTCTTACTTTTTTAGATTAAAAAATAAATAAAAATAGGAGTTCTAATGCCCTCAATGAATCACCTTGCACATCTCCCGGGGTGTGCATCCACTTTGAACACCACTGCACTAGACCTCACAAATTCAAATTTTGTCATTTCCAAATATTTTTTTTATGTTTATAAGTTCCTGGCAAAACCTGGAAGCCAGTAAGAATGAGGAACTCAACAGGAACTGTTAAATAATTTCAAGAAAATGTCCCCAAAAGATTGTCTTACAGCACTTTTATTTTCTTTTTGTAATTCTTTTAATTATTGCCCTGATTAATTGAGCTCCTTCACTGGCATATTTCTCATATGTTGGCCTCTTTATACCCCTTATTGAGATAATATTCAGGCTTATGAACCAGTCTGCAGTTTCTCTTACAAATACTGCAGAGGCACACAATTACAGGTTTAAATACCATTCTCAACTTACTACCAGTGACTATGCATCTGATCTTTTGTAGCCTTGGGGTTTCTTTTGTTGAGAAAAAAAGACACACACCCCTCTTTTTTTTTCCCCTTGATTTCATGCTACTTGCCCATTATGCATTTTCTTTTCAAGTATCTGAAAACATTATATTAAAAAACAAAAATATTTCAAATACTTGAAAAACACTAATGTTTCCCTGGTAGTTAGTATGTGTAACTTCTCTTACTGAATTATCTTCTTCCATGAGCTTCTCTCCTGCCTGTTTTTGGGCCACAGAAATTTAGCCATAATCTGACAGGCATCAAATATCCACCACATAACTTCATTTGCTGTTGTTCACAAAAGCGTAGTCTTCAATGTTCTCCGTATGTTACTTTATTATTTTAAGCACACAACCATGAAAATTATACCTCCACAGCCCTCTGAACAGATGTCATGTGGGAATGTAATACTAGAATGGATCTCCTGAGGCATTACTTTGATAATGCAGGTAAACACATAAGATATAATCTCATTCACAAGTTTTAGATCAATTTTAAAGCCAATTAGGTTTGAGAGTTTTTTGTCTCCTATTACTCCTGCACGTAATGTTGTTTTCCAACCTGTATCTCCTAACATTCAGAAAAGTTAGTTTAATTTCTGTCTTAAGTTTAATCCTGGAATTTTTATAATCATTTGTTTTCATGCCAGTAGTAACATCAGGCCTTAATAGCTCTATTTACCTTCTCCTCTCTCCTAATATAGTTACAGAAATTTTTACAACCTCTCTATTTTTATCTTTTTCTTATTTTTTTTAAGTTAAACATATTATTTTTAGATCCTTCTCATAAGACATGCTTTCTACTCTCCTGTTTATCTTTTTCGTTTTCCTTGGTACAATTTATCATTCTCAAATGTGGCTGTATATAGTTAACTGCAGGCTGTCATTCCTTGTACAGTGGCAACAACACTTTTCCCTTGCTTCTGGAAACATCTTCTTTCTGACAAATCCAAGAAACTCTTTTCCCTACTGGCATCTACATGTTTGTAGCTTTTTAAAATGGACTAAAGCTCCGAGGTTTTTTCCTTATTTCCAACTGATTATTCCCAAGCATATCACAGAAATGCCTCTTACTCATAACTCAGAACATGGCCTTGTACTTTGTACGCTTAAATTTCAACCCATTTTTATTACTGAAGTCTTCAAAGTTACCCTGTTCTTTCTGTAAGACATTCTAATCCTCACACGAATTGACAAGGCACTGCAGCTTTGTCATCAGCATCTTTCACTATCATACTCCTATTTTTCCTCCAAAGGTTATCACTGAAAACTCTAAATAAAATAGCATTGTAGGACCAATCCTAAAGAAACACCAGTAACTCCCAGGCCCATAGTTTCTCTTGTAATAGCTAGCCTGTTGTCTTGTTGCTACCAAGTTCTCAACTACCAGGCAGCTTTTCACTTCTCTAATTTAACTAACAGTTTTTCTCATATTCCCTAACTACTCCGTAAGAGCGACTCACAGGGTAATTGTGTTACTGATACAAGCAGAGGCCACCTGGAATAAAGAATGAACCTCACTTTCTACAAATATCCTCCAGTGGTGGAACATCCCCAGACCATCTTCTTCATAGCACAAAACTATGTTTACTGAAGATCAAAAGCCAGATGTTGATTTTCATTATCTTGTCATTCCTTCATCCTCTTTCTCTGGTGATTAAGAGAATTACAGTGACACTGATTCAAAATTCCCCATCTTTGTGCATGTAGTCCATCTCCTGGCATACTTGTCCTGACCTGCTCCAGCCAAAACTGGCAGTGTTATTTTTCCCAACAGGTCTAAGTCTCTTTTATCTCCCAGAGATTTTATTTTCTGAAAACGCTCTGATGCTAAGGATTCATAGTTACACAGATCTGCTGGTTACTGGAGCTGGTGTACTCCATAAGTCTCGCCCCTAATGCTAAATATTTTCCAAAATCAAAATGCAGGTATCTTCTGCCACCACCTGGATGGAGGGGTGTGTGTGCATAGTTTTTGTTTAAAATAGTTGCTGTTTAAAACCGTATCTCTTAGACTGATTCCTTGAAATGTATTAAAGAATAGCCAGACCCCCAACTCACAGTCCAGGCTAAAAACCTCTAAAATTTACTACTTTTTACTGGCAACTAAATCTCTTGATTATTGTTCAAGATAAATCTTTTAAGTTATATCTTCTTCTTGTAAATATGCTATATTCTGTCATCTGAAATTAGTATTCAGTAGCATTAGGGTTAGCCAGTTTGTACAGTTAATGATGTTTCTGCTAGCTAGCAGTACTTTTCTTTGTGAGATCTTGGCCAGAAAGACTCAATTCTCCCACTGTGGTCCACAAAGCTCCTGGTGATTTCTAGCCACCCAGTAAGTATTTACAGAGTCTTCAGGCAAAATCACTGTCTTATGTCTGAAGACAGGTTTTACTTTCTGTGACTAATTCGTGTGTAAAAAGACTTTGATTCATCCCATGATTTAGCATTCTTTGTAGTGCGAACTGCAGATTCCACTTCACTTGTTATTTTTTCTGTTAGTTTCCGATGCTTTTTCTTTTCTCTTCATATTATCCTCATTTCTTCACTAGGCTATCTCATTACTCTCATGATAGTGTTAAAAGACAAAACACTTTTGTCTTTTAGCTCGGCTGCTGTTCTTATCTCTCCTTGGACCACCTTTAGTGCTGCATCACTAGCTTTTTCATCCCTTTTCCCAGTCTTAAAAGGAGAAAGACTAATACTTCTACAGTTTCCCCGAGTGTTGCCATCTGGTGTTCAGCAACTCATTGTAGTCTTCACCTAGATTAGTTCTATCTTAGCTCAGTCAGCAATGATGAAAGGCTGTAAGCCAGTAGTACACACTCTTTGGAAGGTTCCTCCTACACCCATTGCACATCCACCAGCCTCTGCAAAACTGCGAGACAATTAAAACAGATACCTACAGCTTTCATATAAAAACCTTCTATTTAAAGTTACTTACAACTACCAGATATTGGAAACTGCCTCTAGAAAGAGAGAAGAATCATTTTTCTTTTAGGCCACATGTTCCTTTATACTTTAAACTGTTATCCATCGTTCCCTCCTTCTAACTGCTCTTCACTTTACTGCATCCTCTTATATTGACTCAGAGGAGGAAGTCATATCGAGCAAGACTGAGATGAGGGCAGAATTACTTTCTTTAGGGAAGCATTTGTTTATTCTGCTTTAATTGTTTCTGAAACTATGAAAACATAAAGACCTTTCATTAAATGCTAAAGATAATGCTATTTTGATCATTCATCTCTGCTTGCTTAATAGTCTGATGCAGTTGCAAAGGGCAAACAAGGGCAAAATAACTATGCAACTGCTGTCTGATTACATGACTTCCAATACGTGCCATACTGAGTGTACAGGGAAAGGGAAAAGAGAGTTACAGCCCCATGAGGCTCCCACCAGTAAATCTTTATACTCCCACCTATGAACCTGTTCTTGTGATTTTTTCCAGATATAAAACTATATCTGATTTTGGAAAAGGGATTTTACACTAAAATCAAAAGTAGGCATCCCATAGAAAATATAAAAAAGTCTATCAAAAAAGTTGGGACTAAACCAGGAAAGGATGAAATAAGTAATAAACTCCATAAGTGAAGAGGCAGTCAAATTTAAAACATTTAACTAACACTAGTACTGGAATCAATCTGGCTAATTGAATACATTCAGGTTTTACCCTGTCAGCCGAAACATGGCAGTGCTGGTGGAACGCTTTTAAATAAATGTTTCCAAAAGCCCCATATAAAAATGGAATCCTATCAAGCTCCATGAGCTGAATGGCATCAGGGAAGTTCATGGCACTTGGAGAGATGACATTCAAGCATACTCAGAAAGAAAATCAGATGATGATGTCCTGCCATCGTTAATAGCCCGGCACTACACTTAAGGTTTTGGTCTTTGAGATGAGAGCTATGAAACGTTACATAGCACTTACTTTACTCTGTGCTTGAGAGAGAGTGGAATTGTTCAGACAGCCAAGTTTGAACTTGCATAATCATATTCTGTTTATGGCATATTCTCTGCAGTTTCATCTGTATTCTTTCCTTTATGTAGCATGTAATAATGACATTTTTGTAGAATCATTAAGTTTCAATATAGAGAAAGCTAAATTTCCATAATAGCTTAATTCTACTGATTGCTTGATTTGCACTGAAAATCTAAATAGCTCTTCAGTACTCTGACGAGTGAGAAGATTTAGAAATAAAATCGACAATTTACAAATTTAAATTATTTCTTATCACACTAAGATGAGGAGAAACACAGGCAAGTATAGAGAACCTCTGCCCTTGCAAGACAACCTCATATACCTTTGGAGGTCACAAGAACACAGACACAGCTGTACTGCTCCCACATAAATGAGATTTTTGATTAGCACTCAGTTTGTGGTGTGATAAAAACTGCCTCCATCCACATACCTAATACAGAACTTCACCAGATTCTTGAACACATGGCCTGTAAGGCATGGGGTACCTCAAGTACAAGCTGAGGAAGCAGCAGAAACCACTGGCTACCCTTGCAGGGCCTTAAATCCTGCTTTTCTAGTATCTTGGCTCCTTGTAATGAGACAGAGAATGTGAAATCCATCTTTCATCCCACCTCTTACCTAGTAAGCTCCACACTCCACATACTCTGTTACTTGTTTTTGTTGTGGTGGCCTAGAAGACCCAGCACCTCCTGGGAACACCATCTTTGCACCAAAGTCCTTCTCAATATCTCTGGCAACAATTTGAGAGCCCCCAAGAAAATGAGGACAAAGGAAGACAGAAGTTTCTAGATAACGCAAACATCCTAAGAATCACAAGGACTTGAAGGAGTATGTCACAGACCTACACTCTGAGCAACAGGCCAGGCTACAAAAAGACAGAGCAGGAGCAGATACAGTTGATAAAGATAAGAGAAAGCTATGTGTCTTATAAGGAAAAAAAAAAAAAAAAAAAAAAATTCAAGTCCCAAACTGGAACCCCAGCACAGGGCTTGATTACACTTTTCACATTTTGCCAGCATGAACATTTTGACTAAAATGTTTATGCAGTATTTCCTGATACTTTTTCACTGTCTTCTACTGAAAATTATTTAAGTGTAGTCTAGTTCTCAGTGAGAAGTTGGCCCTGAAGTTACTTGATAGGGTCTAAAATTACATCCAGTCAACCTAGCTAAAAAACACAACATGATGAAATATTGTTTTTAATCTTAGTCCAACAAAGGTGACGCTCATGAACTCAAATGAATTAATTGGGTCCAACACTACTAAAACTAACTCCAAAATCACAGAAACATTTAGAGATGGCCTTTCAATGTTATGCAAAGCCAAATCCTACACTGAACTTTTTAAAATCTCTCTATATGAAATAGTGAGAGGTCTATACTGTGACACCATAATTTTGGTAAAAATTATCCCCTGAACTGAGGAAATATTAAGTCATAATATATTACGGTCATCTCTTTGAAGGACAAATCATATTTCAGTCTTACTGAAAGTATCTGGTATTCTCTATATTCCTCCTTTTTGATGTTTAATGTTCCATTAGTGTCATGTCATCTGGTTTATTCTCATGGCACAAGGAATTTTGCAGAGTTGGATCAGCAAATTTAGATTATATATACAGTGGATAGTGTTACACTGTTCAAATACTCCGCCTAACTAACACTGCTCATCTACTGTTGGTGACCGTAAATCTAAGGAATGATTCAAGCATGACTTCCTTTTGCAGACTGCTAAGCACAGAATTTCCTAAGTTTTTAAAAAGAGGAAAGAGAAAAAAGAATATTCAGCCTCACTTATTACTTTTTTTTAACAATTGTACTTCTAGCCTTCTATGCAAGAATTGCATTTTGTGCTTCAATTCTAGGTTCCAAAAAGCACACAAGGAAACATTTAATTGGTTGACAGACAGTAGTTACATTTGCGTTTCTTAGTAAGGTCAGTAAAAAGAATATATTAAGAATGTCTTTCTACTCCCAACTTTCCTTTATCTACATGTAAAAATTCCTGAGAATGTAGTACTACTCTCTGCCTTTTTAATTAATTAACTCTCATGTTTATTACAGTAACGTCTTCAGGTCTATGAAAGAATAAATCCCCACTGTGCAAAATGCTGTACAAACACTAGAACACTGTCTCCACCTTCCTAGTTTCATTTGACATTATTATTCATTTGACAGATGGCGAAAACATTACATTCATGCTGCCCACTAAAAGGTGTCTCCTGATGATAGTAAAATATAGTGAATTACACTATAAAAATGTTTTCTCACGTGCCTTCTTTTTATCTGCTGTACTCAACCTTAGGTCAGTCAATATCAAAACATTCCATGACTATTTGGGAGTGGAAAGGAGGGCAAAGAACCACCCTCAAAGCCAAAAGCAAAGATACATTAAAAAAGAAAACTCGTAACGATCAATTTATTATGTGTGAGCCCAACGGTACAGTTCAATGATGACTCACCTGTGACATGCTCTGTAATTAAGTGAAACAGCAAGTCATAAGGAAACCTGTAGTTCATATCACAATCATAGTTATCTTGACAAAAGGAACTAAACATAGGAGCTCAATATGATTGTGAACCTTGTAATAAGTACCTAAACACCATGTTCCAAAAATGAAGAGAAAACAGTGGGTCAGGATACAACTAAATATATCGTGGAATTGCAGACACATGAATCAGAATCTGACCAGTTATATTATTTTCCATTTAATTTTCAAATGCTTTGGGGTGGTAGCACAGAGGGGAGGAGGTGGGACGGCTGAACAGCTTGACCTCCTTTGCCTTTTTAATGATCTAGTGCTGATTCTTAGAGCAGAGAATTCATGATAATAAATAATACTGTCAAACTGAAGAAAAACAAAGATTAAAAGAAAATGCAAGGTTCTACGAAGTGATATTTTTTTTATCTATATACGCTACTGTCTGAGTATCTAAGGTAAATGTACTGAACTGCAATGGTGTTAATGTTACTGTACCAGATGGTAGTTTGAACAGTACACTGGTAAAGTGAAGGTTAACCACTCTTAAGTATTGATTAGAAGTGTTTGAAACTAGAAAGTGCATATTGTGGAGGAACAACTAGAGGGCAAGCGATGGGTACCTGTTTAAAGCTACAGCCATTTAAAGTGATACAGAGTGGACCAAACACTTTGCTTCAGCTAACAAAGCATGAGCAGTATCCAAATAGAGTGCTTGGACTTTCTCTACCACAGGTAGCATTTTCAGTATGACAAAGCACTTTGGATATTAAGTTACAAATCTTAGCCAGTGGTTCAATTCCATATAAAAACAAGTACAAGAAATTAAGGCAAAATACAATGTTGCAAAGTGTCCAGAGATGATGGAAAAGGAACACATCCCAATCGGACAGAACTGCTGTCAGCACATACAATCCTGAGACTTCAAAAGGCAGTGAGGCAAGACAGAGCAAACACTTCTAATAAATCTGGCTGCTTTTCATACTCTCTTGGAGATTTTATGTGAGCACAAATGTATACAAGCCTATGCATCTTTGTTATTAATGAAAGGCACTTCAGCACTCTCCTCAGCCTGTTACAGGAGCCGCCTTCACACAACATCCACAGAAACAGTCCTCTATCCCAAGGGGAAACACCCAACAGTGATGCGTTCAGGCAAGGACTGATGAATCTGACCTTTACCACCTCGTTTGCATGTATGGGAACCAGACCTCTGTGGATTACCTTTGATCTCTACCTTTCCTCGTGTGCTAGCAGCTGCCTCGGGGGCAAGTTCTTCATTGGCTGACAATGTAGCAGACATGGGATGTATTTCCTCGCTGTACTGTCCAATGTCCTGCCCTTTGCTGACAGCTACAAAATGGAGGAGACACAGAAATATTCCCTGGAAAACTATACCACCTCGGGTAAAATGTTGGGATGGAAAGAAATAGCTTCAAGCATTTCATTCTGCGTTTATTCGAAAAACAGTGCCTACAATTCCAATAGAATTCCAACAGGACAGGATAGCAGATTATCACATTACAAACAGCCCCTCCCAGCTCCCAGTGAAAGGCATTTCAGCTAACAAGCTTTACTTTTGTCTTTGCTATCTACCAGAGGACAGAAATGGTTACCACAGCAAAGCTGATGAATGACAAGTCACTATCTTGTCTGAGCCAGAGAAACATGACCACCACAAGTGGGATAAAATCAGAAACTGGGCATGCTTAATTTAGTCTTCATTAATAGCCTTCTAGTATCTACATATACCCTATATTCCTTTTTTTTCTATTTTCCCTTCAGGAAGCATTTTGAAGTCCTCACTAAGGAAACCTCCACTGGCCTCTATGACAGTTTTCCAGGAATCAGAATTTGCCTAAGTCTCAATTAAATGACAATGCTGTTATCTTTTAGCTCACATCTTTAAAACAGATAATGTGGCATTGCCTATGTTGTAAAGTCAAGCCAAAAGAAATATTTATCTAGAAGTAATTCATGAGAGTCCAGGAAGTGTTATTTTCTCTTCCAACTAAAAATTGTGGCATAATAGAAGCTGCCTACAGCTCATATTAGCATTATCCAGGCTCATGCTACACATTAGACATGGCCCATGAAACACTCTAACCTCAAGGCAAAGTAATTCCTAATATCAAATGCTCACACAAAGACAGTTCAGGGTTGTGAAAAATGCTTCCCTCCAACCTCAATTTCCATCATGACTTTGTCAAATGTTAATAAAGATAGCATTAATGTCATGGTTCAAAAACCATTGCTTACCTATGAATATTTCCCTTTCCCTGACACAATACTCTATTTACTATTTGCACTCCAGAAGGGAGAGCATAAAGTTATTAATTATGTAGTCAAGGAAATCCTGCCTTAAAAAGTGCTGACCACCTAGAATGTGGGCAAATTTATCAGAAGTTGTTGCAAATAATATAGACAATTCAAACACTACCTGCAAAAATCCACATAGATGTACCCCTGCTCACTGAAACTAATGTATCAGATGACCTATTTATCCCGAGTTATCAGAAGATACTTAGAACCTTCAGAAGAAGACAGCTTGTAATAAACAGGGGCTAAATCAAACAACATTCAAATGATGGGGGATTAAAAATAATTGTGGATATAACCCTGGGTAGAAATACTTAATAAGTTTTTATTACATTAGACCTTGCAAAACAGGCAGGGGAAATGTTAGAAATGCCCTATATAACCCCAGCTGTTCTTATTAATGTCAACAGCAGCACGGCATTCCATATTTCTGAAAATTCCCCACATTACAAGAATTTCCCACAAAACAAATTTTTATAGATGAGCTTCTCTGTTCTGTTTATCAGTTTAGGAGTACGCACACAATCTAAAGGATACACAGGCTTCAAAAGTATATACATTAGTATATAAATTATACAACAGATCAAGGTAATAGA
Source organism: Fratercula arctica (assembly GCA_947846985.1). NCBI lineage: Eukaryota > Metazoa > Chordata > Aves > Charadriiformes > Alcidae > Fratercula > Fratercula arctica. The sequence continues at coordinate 57,938,090 of CANTUZ010000001.1, read as the reverse complement.
AAAGATAAAATATCACCTTCTGAAAATTTTATCCTTTATTTGCCACAAGTAGTGACAATGTTTAGAATGGGATACTCCCACTAAACATATCTGATGACTGTGGTTAGGTAAGCAACACTACTTCAGGCACTAAGAACAGAAAATCGAATTTATACATACTGCATTGTACATTTACTGGACCCAATTATGGTTCTAATAGAAAAGCTGAGAAAACATTCCAAGCATTACAGGGGCTGTATCTCTGCTATTAAATCAAATGGACCTGGGAAAACTAGGCATCGAAGCCAGCTAGCATAGAGGAGACCTTGTTTAGTCCAGTAAAGTCTCTTAGCCTCTACAATGTGACAGCTGGATATGAACTGGTCCCTGAGACTTTTCAGCTTCAAAACCACGATGGGGAATTGTCTGAAAGGAATCTAGATGGCACATGCCAAAGTCATGCCAGAGATATTCTAACAGTTTGCTAGTACAGATGATTGTGGTCCAACACCCGGGAAGACTCCTGGATACCTCTTTCTGGTTTTCTAGAGCAGGTGTATCCTCAGAGGCCATCAGAATCCTAAGAGATTACCAGAGAATATCTGGTACAGATCAATGTTAAAACCAAAGTTACAGAGTGGAAAACGCAACCACAGGACAGAATAAAAGTAATTCCAGGTTCAAAACAAAGGTTTTGTTGAAGCCCATGCCATTTACAGGTCAGATAGCAGCCACGGTACTTCTTTCAGACACATGGCATTACATGATAGTTAGCATAGCCATTGGCTCAAAATCATACTACTATAACTCACTATGCTGAAGAAAATCAGAAGATAATCCCCTCTACTACTAAAGACTACTGAAGACTATTTGCTTGTGGTGCCACTCTAATTGAACACAGCAGACTCATACATTCCACAAAGTATAACTCAAAGTGATGGCTTTGACTTATGAGTCAAACACAATGAGTCTTAGGTTATTACAGAAACACAAAACAATAATCAAAAAACCCCTTTGTTTCATTAAAGTTGTCACAGCAATTCAAAAGCACAATACATGTTTATAAAGGACACAGTATTTTGAGGGAAGAATCTCTCTATTCAGAAATTCTTTCCAATTTGGTGTAATGGAAGTAAAGTCTATACAGGAAAACTTTCAAGAGTTACCTGTTCTGATTTCAAACAAAGGTTGAAACTTAGGAATTCAGAACTGAGATGAAGGGAAGGAAGGTATCACTAATTCTGAACTGAATAAAAGATTTTTTATTATTATTATTTAAAAATTTAATTTTTAAATAATAAAATTTTAATTTTATTATTTAAAATTATTTTAAAATTACTTATTTTTATTTTGTAATTTAATGTAAGATATTATTTACCCTGTTTTCTATACAATGAAGCATATGTCCTAGAAGGGAGATTATCTGTATATTTCAGAAAGAGCTCAGATGTAACCAAGAAAGCCTGAAACAATAGCTCTAAGGTGTAAACTATCACATTAATCTCCGGGGATACAACTTAACCTGCTGATTATGTTTTAACATTAGCAATTAAGCACCAAAGCATTCCTAAGAAAATAACTGCATTATGATATCTAACAGTCTAGTGAAATACTCTTCTGGAAGAAGACAGACATTGATCTGACTTTCCTCTAGAAGAGGAGACATCTGGACTCAAGTTCTCAAAAGCCCAAGAGGGCTCTAATGAGTATCACACTGGTGAAAAGCCCCCCATTCCCATAACTGACCCCGTGTAGGTGTACAGATCCAGAACAGTGTTCTCAGTTATTACCTTCAAGCAGCGACAGATATTTCCCTACAAGATGACTATTTTGAGGAACAAAATATAGGCTATACTTTTTTCTTCAGTATTTCCTACTGTCTAGCTAGACAGCTCCCACACAAAATACTCCTGGGACTAGGACCTGGAGGACAAGTTGAGCATGAGCCAACAATGTGCCCTTACAGGCCATAGATTTCTTGGACTTCATTGTCATCAGACCTAGGCACTGGTGAGAGCCCACCCCTGGTGAGGCACCAGTTCTAGGCTCTCCAGTAAAAGAAAGACATGGACGTACTGGAGTGAGTCCTGCAAAGGGGCTACAAAGATGATGAAAGGATTGGAGCATCTGTCATACAAGGAGAGGCTGAGGGAGCTGGGCCTCTTCAGCCTGGAGAAGAGAAGGCTCAGGCGGGTATTGGCAATGTGTGTAAATGGGGCAAGTAAAGAAGATGGAGACAGACTCTTCTCAGTGATGCTCAGTGAAAGGGCAAAAGGCAACAGGCACAAACTGAAATATAGAAAACTCTGTTTAAACCTAATAAAAAACTCTTTTTTTCCATGCAGGTTGCCCAGCAAGTTTGTAGACTTTCCATGGTCCTAGGCAAGCTGTTGTAGCTGGCCCTGCTCTGAGCTGGGGAATTGGACTAGACAATCTCCCAAAGTGATTTCATGAAACCTATTATCAAGTATACAATCTTTAAAAATATTTCTCCCTTCATTTTACCAGTAACATTGAAATACCATTGTAAGTATGCTAAGAAATGCTTATCTACTTGCAACAACCTATTAAAAACATATACATTTTTAAATTATACAAATAGATTAGTAAACCATAAGTTAGATTGTGAACTGTTTCTGCACTACTGTTTTAAAGAACAATCTAAAATGAACTGGGAGAAAGAGCTGCATTAATATCCTGGAGTAAAACTAGAGGCTGTGATCCTAGGAATGGAATGAACAAAGCTGTTCTCTACAAAGTCTGAATACCATATCCATTACTTTGTTGGGTAAACTCTGCTATAAATGACAAAGTTTTTTAGATAAATATTAAATGGGCCTCATTTTGACCATGTCCACAAACACTTCTTTATGAATACTCAGTGCAATTGAGTGAATACCTGCTTTTAAGATGGAGTTTTTTATAAGATTGTCTGCAAACTCAACCCTTAACAGAAAGCGACAAGGAGAAGAGAAAATAAATTATTACGAATATCCCATTTGGGACCGAGTGCTTATCAGAGATATTAGCTCCTGACCACAGGGAAGAGACAGGAGAGGCTTGACATTGATGTTTATACTGCATTCTCATTGAAGGCCTAAAAATGCTTCACTCTATGCCTTCTAAAAATCTTGAGCACCAAAACAACATCAAGAAAAAACCACACACGATATATGCTTTCACCGAAATAATTAGTAGCAATATATTGCATTCATATAGCAGTTTCAGACCTTGTGGTGTTACATTCTGTTTCCTTTTCAAGCACACAATGCATCAAATTGCTTTACTTACTAGCAGCAGCAGCAGGACAATATCAGGATTATCACAGGCACAGGCTACATGCATTGATGTCCAAAAATCCTCATCTTGATGATTTACATTTACTCCTCTGTCAATTAGAATTTCTGCAGCAAATGCATTATCATAGCGGGCACACTAGAAGAAAGAAAAGCATATTAGATGGTGTTTTACTCAGTGTACAATTGAATTTATGACACGCAATTTTTGCTCCATTTAACATTTAAATTGAGCAGATGATGCACTGCAGTCAAACTGCTGTGTTTGTAGGGGACAACAGCTGATGAATCTATAGAAATAGTTTTGTGGAGATTACACGTTCCATGTGCATGGTTCACAGAACCCACTATTCCCTGTGAAAAAACACTATATAAAATCTGCTGAAATCTACAGTAAAGATGAGGCTTTCTTTCTGTTCAATGTTGTCATTCTGAACCAGTGTACAAGCATCAGTGCAGGATGATCACATCATGAGCAGTGGCATCTAAGCATACGTACACCCACATGTACATATGTCCACACTTATGTGGACTTCTGCCTTTTATGCAGTTCATAGCAATAATACACGCCTCTCCGTAACCGCTCCGATTTCCGATGCACTAACTATACCGACTCCTATTGAAGCCTCTCTGACAGATAAATACTCTGCACACTAAGGGTGTGTTGGGGGCAGGGAGGGGGATGGTTTGCACACGTGTGTGTTTATATACTTTGTTTTGTTTTGATGATAGAGGTCACTAATTTTGGCGGAGAAGAAGAAACTGACTTAATCATTGTTTTGAGCTTACTCCTCTGTCACATCTGTGACGTTTTATGGATGTGCTTACATATAATACTTTAAAAGACAATCAAAGCATCTAAGTTACGATTCTAGCTCTGGCCTAACATACAATCTCAGTAACTCTCTAGGGAAGGATCCTCTCTCTTACCCCACTGGAGACAGGCTACAGGGGGACTCATTTTCTGTGTTAGATACCTAGATGCTTTGAATATAATCCTTAATATCTATGTCTCTTCCAATATTTAAAGCGGTGGAATATTTCCCTGTCCCAAAAAGCACACGTACACACTAAGAGTACAAATACAGTGAAATCTGCAGATAATTTGTGAGTTAAATAATTATGTTGTTATGTCTGCATCCCATGTGAAACTACACCATGGCATCCAGTTTGCTGTATTAATTTGTTATGGAAGCCAGGACGCTAGAGGAAAAGGGGAAGAAGGAAAATTGCTTAACTGGATTCCACTGTGAAGTCAAGACATAGCTGAGAGATCCAACTTAATGTAGCAGCTGCATGTACTAGTGCGATCATAAATATAGATAACTCAGAAACTGAAAATTAAACTCTATGAGGCTAAAAAGCAGTCCTTCTTTAAATGATTTCCAAACATACTGACCATTAAATTATAGATGAGAAATTAAGTTCTGATGTATTTCCTTTAGCTTGTAATTTATCTGACAGTTTTAGAAACAGACAGAAGTTTTGTTTTGCTGCATCAGTGTAATTCATTGTACCAGTAGTACAACTTACATTGAGCTGTTCAATCTTCAAATTGTAACAAATCAGAGATAAGACATTTTATAATACAAATCAACATAATCTCATACCAATCAGATTTTCAAGGCATTGTTAAGAAAAAAAAATTCTATAAAACTTCCATACAAAACAAATGACAGATGTCACTGAATCATTTTGTGTATTAATAATAGACATAGAGCCTTTTGTGATTAGTTACCATTTTGAAAACAGCCCAGATTTATAGCAGCGATTTAATTGCTGCTGCTCCTTGATTCTTGTTTAACGGTTTTGTGAAGCAACTCAGCCATCTCAGTCAAAGTTCCAGGAGAAAATTTGCACTCCTAAACTCCATTACTAGGACAGGCTGGGTGACTGTCTGCATGAATTGATATGACACTATGTGCCCTGAATGTGCAACTCAGGCAAACACTCTCTTTTTTGGTACTTTTCTAGTGGAGTCTAACGAGCTCCCATAGCTTCCCTGAGATTCAGCGATATTGGGATACTGTCTACAGAGATAACAACATAATCTTTATGAAGTGTCACATTTGATTTTTATTTTTTTTTTATAAATGTATCACATTTTGGAAGTTAACAGAAATGTAAAAAGAAAAAGTAATTATATAATGAATAAGATTTTAAGTAAAATGTGAAGATAAATATATTTTCCATTCATTCTGGCATAAAAACATCTACCCTACAACTGGAAAGAATAAACACTGATCAGGCTCCCCTTTTGGAGAAAGCAGCTTACATAGAATTATGGTGGTAAAACTGGTAGTCAGAATGGATCTGAGTGGTCTTTAAAAATATAAAAAAGATGTATGCTAACTTACTACTTGAGCTGTTGCAGGAAAATAAACTTATCTGTTTCCCTGTATCATGACTCTCCTATCTGTACTGCTCCCAAATTGGGGTTAAATCTAAGTTTCACTGAAATCGGGTTTGTCCCTATCTCTAATAGGACCAGCATTTTCCTGTAGATGAATTATGAACTTACTTAAGAGTTACTTACAAGTAACTCTGACCAAGCTGAGGCAGTAGGTTACCCTATTGCAACTATCTTACTGCAGGAAGCTTTCCCTCCTTTTGAAGCATGTGTGTGCCTGTGAAGCAGGAGGCACCAGTGGAGATACTGAACGTGACCATGAATTGGGGCATAATGCAGAAGATCAAGAAATGTAAAAGGACACAGTTCAACTGCAGATTTTATCTGCAGTTAAAAAGTGCATCAGCTAAACTAGACAAAGCAACCTACAATCCCTAAAGACGGATGTATCTTTTTCCTATTTTAAAATGCCAGGGAGACAGATGCCACATCAGCTACACTGATTGTTTCCTAGGGCTTTCAGCCCAGGATAAGTTTTCGGATGCCTCAGTTTTGGGAATCCCAAAAATAACATCTCATATGGGCTGCATTTTTAAAGAGTGATTGAGCAGCTTTGCAGCAGGCAAATAGTTGGAGGAGAGGAAAGAGAACTTAAATTTTCTCTGTTTCAACTCATTCCTGCACCCTCCCCTTACCTAGGCCTCCATTTCCCAAAATCCTTGGTAAGCAGCATGGCCGTGGAAGATGGAAAACACAGATTAATTACACAAGGGAAATACTACATCTTGCAAGAGCATGGTTGCAAGTGTGCTGGAGTCCAATAAGATTACAGGATCCTTTTCTTTTTGTCAAGAAATTGCTCTATTTTGTGTATATTCTATGAGAAACTTAATCCAACTGTTCTAAAAAGAAATACTCTTCCAGTAGACTTTTTCACTAGATGTTATGCCCATGTATTTGTGAAGTCACTTTTATTTTAGCAAGATTATGCAACAAAGTTGGATCCAAATATCTTAGAATAGTTTCACACTGAAGAGAAAGCATGTCTACAATTGAAGCGTCACAGACCAAAGTAAAGGATCATAAGACCTAGGAATCTGTGATGAGTTTTGCCATTGGCTTTAGCAAAGCCAAAATTTTACCTCTGCAGTGTTTCCTTTCTGTTTGCCTGCCAACCTTTCCTCCACATGCCCTTTTTTGGTTATTGTATACAAACTGTTTTCCTTTTATCTTCCAGCTACTTAATCTAAATTGCTACGCAGGTAATTTGTTAAATATCAACATATAGGAAATTGGTGCAAGAACATACACATAAAAACAAAAGGAAAAATGTTACATCATGGTGTTTCTCTGAACCATATAATTCTATCTTCAGAATCAAGCAATATTTCCTTTGTTCTTTCTTACTGCACAGATAATTTATAAATAAAACATTTCATTCTACTTTGTTAGTTACCACTTCTATGGCATGATCCAATGCAATTTGAAAACAGCCATTTCACACACATAGCTGGATGCAATCCTAACCTCCATGGAGGGCAGTGTAGATAAAAAATTATTGCTAAGCCTTTCTTTTTGTTAATATGCCCAATCTGCTACTCAGTATCCCACCACATCTATCCACAGTCACTAACACTAATCTTCAAACACTCTTACCAGATGAAGCAAGGAGCCTCCTGAGGAAACTAGCGTATGAGGGTCAGCACCATCTTTCAATAGTCGCAGCACTGAAATATCAAAGAAAAGAGGAACAAGAATTAATGCAGCAAAATAGCTAATTCTGGGCTGTTAATAGGCTGATTCTTCATCATCTTCATTAAGAGATTTAATAATATATGCAAACCTCTCAGATAACATTTGCAAAACTATCATGTCAGCATTTCCCATCTCATCTATTTTAATGGCTAAGCCTGGAAGCAAAGGACCTTTAATAATGATGTTAAATATGAACAGTATCAAGGACTTCTCAAGCGGACAGATAAGCATGTCAGTTCTGTATGTAGGAGAAGGGAGGAGAGAGCTGGAGGAGAGACCCTGTCTCAAGGTCACAGTCACCTGATTAGTTCATTTGGGAGCAAAATCACAGTCAACTGGTTTTATTTTACTTTGTAGAATTCCCATGACATTTGTTGGCTTTTTCTGTAAATAATTGAAACTACTGTTCATAACTTATATCACTTGAAATTAATCATCATACCAAAGCTAAACAATCTGCACTCAATTTAACCTTTCCAGTGCACTGTCAGATCACTGATGCAGTATAGTTCTTAAAATGATATTTGCAGTCAAGCTCCACTCCCAGTTACATTTATCAAAACCCTTTGAAATTAAAGCTTCTTCCCCATGGTCTTTATTGCCTTTATAACCTTTACACTTGGAATCAAAGCATCGACTAACTCATGCTACCAGTGTTCATTTCTGGAGCAGAACTGCCCAGTAACAATGCCAGACATTATCAGGGGAATCCACACCAGCATTGTAACCCTGTCTTCACTAAACTGGTAGCAAGAACCCTTTTATAAGGCCTCCCTCCAGGAGGGACGCCTTATAACTGCCAATAATGCTTCCTGTGTAGGAACACAACTGGTTCTGCCTCCATCACCTGGAAATCCTGGTTTAAATTCCTAGTTAACATTCCTAGATAGAGTTGTGCAAAGGTCTACGTAGAAGTTTGAAGGTCTGAGTACCCCAGAAATCTGTTCCACTGCAGTGTCTGTCCTACAGGAGGGCCATAAATTTGTCTCAAGGCTCTTCTAACTTCTGTGAATCTGTTAAGAGACTCACGTACACCATCTCCTCCTTATCCATGCATTTCTTTCTCTCTGTAATATCTTTTAATTCCATTTCCACTGTACATTTAAACTTCTTACAGCATTCAAACATTCAGTTTACCTATTTGAAAGGGGTCAGTCTTCTTTTTAGATGCTGTCAATTTACACATGCAATATTTTCTGAATACGTTGAATGATTTTTGACCAGGTGCCCTAGAAAAATTCAGCCTAAGAAAGAAAATTTGGCTAACTGTTTGTACGCCTGTAAAATTGAAGTGAAAGAGTAGGAAAAACTTGGAGTCATTATTACTAAATACTTCACACATAATAAACACACTGCTATATTGGACAAATATTTATAATAGTTATACAAATCCATTTAATCTTTTGTTCTTTTTTAAACTTTGAAAATTAAACATCATTCCAAACCATTGTATAAATTCATACTTTATAAATAGTTCCATGGTACCTATTTTTCCTCATCAAAGGTTTTGCTTCATTTAATTTACGTAACTGTAAAAGACACTTATGTTCTGGTAAATGACACTTTGAAAGCTAACTACTATCAGAAGTCACTGTTGTCCGCAGCATTTTCACCAAAAGTAGAAGTGGAACATTAAGTAACATGGAGTAAATGAAAGGAACAACTGCAAAACAAGATGAAAAGCACTGAAGCAGAGCAGGGGGTTGCAGAAATATTTACAAATTTTCATAGCCTTGGAAAAATGGATGAATGACAAAAAGGAAAGTATTTCTTTCTGCTCTCAGATCCACAAATCCAATACTTAAGTACACAATTGTCCTCATTCAGACAAAGAACATTAAAAATAAAGGTTCAGAAGTAAGTTCCTTCCTTCTTTTAATAGCTAAATTGCTGACTACATAAGAAGATGCTTCCTCTACCTCAGGTTATAGTGAGTGAAGACCTTATTGTAAATCATCCCTCCTTAAATAGGTGTGTAACTACATCCTCCTCAAGAGTTAATATTTTCAATGTTCCTATGTTATGTCATTTCTTTAACAGGCCAGAAAATACAAATTCCATATCACAGAAGATTTCTAAAGGCTCTGAAAGTAATTTCATTCTGCCAGTCCCACAAGGATTTCACCTGAACATTAAGAGTCTTGGGCTCACCAGAACTGGCTTTTGGGAAGGTCCTTCTAAGCAAAGACAGAGGACGAAGACCTCTCTCTTTTGGCAGAAACAGGACACATGGGAAGGTCAGAGGGCTGGGAAACTGAATTTCTAAAAATAATTCCCAAGAATTTCATCTGAAGCCTAAAATAGTAACCAAGTGACAGAAAGAGCCTGTGGCTACTTGGATATAGAAAATACGGATAATTAATTGAGTCTCTTCCTTCCATCAAACCCCCAAAGACTTGGTTCTTAAAGAGAAGCTATGCCTTTCCAGATCCATTTAGCAACACCTTGCTGTTGAAACCAAAAAATGACAGACCATTTCTAGATCTGAGATTGAAATTCATACGAATGAATGTTTTTGCCTTGTTTTTTCCCTCCACCAGAAATGCAGACCAAGATTATAGCATAAAGAATTAATACATAAACTCTGATCTTAAAGTAGAGTATCAAATAGCTATGCCCATAAACAAATTATCAAGTCACATGCATACAAAAAATTAGAGTAAGTAGATAAAAGCTCTGTAGTTCATTTCTTTGTCTAGTTTATTTTTCCTCATTATTGCATGTAGCTTAATCAGTGCTTCAGGAAATTCAGGTCACAAAAACTACCAGGCAAGAGATGCAAACTCTCCTTTCAACTGGGCAAAAGTCTTTCTACTGAATCAGGATTATATGCTACATTCCTCTGCATATAAAGACAAATAAAAAACATTCCTCTTCCCTTGAATTCATCCCCCCTACAAAACACAATAAAAAAGAAAAATAAAAGAAGATCACAGAAGCAAAACCCCACTCCCTAACATGCATCTCAGTCATTCACTTAAGACTTTACTAGTCAGTAGGAAAATATTCACCTTATGTTCATTATTTCCTTTCAATAGAACTACTATAGGTACTGCTAGTAATTTGGGATGAATTGCCTAATGAGGACACAAAGTCATAGATAACTATATTCCAGAGATGCTATATATCTCTTAATTAATGCAATTTTTAAGGAAGTTTTCACAAGATTTTCTTTTAAAACTTGTTTTAGTTGTAATCTTTCATGGAAGAGAGTTCTCCAGAAAAGATGAGGAGACTGAAAGCAGGCTATAAGGCAGGAAGTTCACGTTTACTTAAAAAAAAAATTAAGAGTAAAATTTTCAGTAAACTCTCAAGCCCTTCATTTGTCTGTATAAACAGGTCCCTCCATTCTCTGATATCTTTTAGATTTGACACACACAATTATCAGCTACTTAAAGTAGAATTTCACACCCAATTTCATATGTAATAAAAGTATTTTAAAAAGCATTGAAGTTATAAAGCCTCAGCAGTACGATAATACTCAAGGTAGCTTTCTAAATATGCCTGATGTTACAATTTTAACTACGTGATTCTGGTGAGCTGAATAGCTTTCCACACTCCATTGGCTGTATTGACTAGATTACTACTTACAATCCAGTAAAGACAGTATCGCCATGCCTGTAACCAGCCACTGGTCTTATACTGACTTCACATGTGGGACTAGGGCTCTAAGGCTTACTTTGTCTGGGCTTGTCTTGGGCTGCTTGGAGCTTTGTTTTAACTTTTTTAGCTGTTATAGCAACTGGCTAATGACAAGGTCACAATTACCTAAGGTGTTCTAGTTTTGTTTAGCTTTGAATAACTGCGCTGTGTAATGTGTTAAGAATTTTGATATATACAGCAATAACCAGTCCTTACGCTCTGCTATGTTGAATAGCATCTAGCTACTCTGGCATGTAGAACTATCTATGACCTTATAAGCTGCAGACAAAAGTATTGCAGATCTGAAGTGACAGCAGAGCCTGGAAGATGAATTCAGGTGGCCCAGGGCTATCAATAATTTACCAGTGATCAGCTACTGATGGTAACTTAGGAGCCAGGTAACGTTCCATCCACAGCAAATCCAGTTTTAGTAGTAACAGAAAACACAAAAAAAATGCCTAACATATGTAGAACTTAACCATTGGCCATCTGCTGTGCTGGATATAGATAGAGTACCAGTATATGTTTCTATTAATCGTTCCTCTGGGGAGTAGCAGCGAGCTAGTGTAAACTTTGTTCTGTTAACGTCTATTTTTGTTATATATAGTTTAGCAGGAATAACTCTCGCTGGAATGCTTTACTTGTTCATTATGTGCAGAAACATGAGTTACTGCAGAAGCCTAGCTAGGACCATGCTGTTACTGGAATGGATTATCCCATTCTCCTCCTGCCTCAGGCTGCATGTTTCTGCCACTTGCCTCTCACCGGCACAAGGCAAAGATTAGTTTTCAACTAGATCAGCAATCTGGGAATGTGGCACTGTGTAAAGGGTATGTACAGGGAGAATGGGTAGCCACTACTTTCAGCAAGTTTGGTCATGAAACTGAACCACTGGACAACAAAAGTGATACTGAAGGAAGAGAAATAGCATACTTTCACCCCTTCCACTTCCACCAGTTAAGGAAGTGTCATTTTTTGCCCCTTACTCTCTCCATAGTCAGACCTTTGGTCCAACACTGGCATCTTAAACTCTGTATAGATGTGCCACATAGAATTCTTCATGCCTCTTTAGTACTCTTTTCTTCTTCCTCAGTAGTCACTCTGTACTTTCAGATTGTACCAAAGGTACTTAGGAGGAACCCACTATACAACTCAGCTGTGCGTGAGAACAGATGAATGCCAATCTCTGGTAAGTTATTCTTAATCAGGACAGCCAATGAAATCAAGCAAGATGTCATAATTTTTTTTGGTGAATATTTACATAACACTTTTGCTATGATTAGTTTAAAATTAATTTTTTAAATCTAAGATTTAAAATCTAATTTGTAAATCTAAATGACCACTAGTGGTAATTTAATCATTCTTTTAAGTTGTCTTGTTTACTTAACAAATACTTTCACAGCAGTAATACTGTTACCACATCATTACTAGTGCAATAGTTGATGCTTTCTTTCAAAACAAGCCCTACCCATCAGTTGACAGAGCTTATTCACAACTGTCATGCCCTTAATGGGCTTTTCAAACAACTGTTTTGTAATCCTACTGCTTTTTCCTTCCTTGAAATATTTCCAGCGATCACTGGAAACATCTGTGAAACTTGTTCAAACCTCATCTTACTTCTCATTTTCTGAAGAACTCTAGGAAATACATTCCCACCTTTGCCGCATAAAGATTAAAGACAACAAACCATAAAGGAAACATGCACCTTTGGACAGCTAAGTGTTATGCCATTCACAGCATGCAGAAATGAAGAGAGGAAAAAGACAGAGGAAAAAGACCATACCAGCTGAATTTCATACCAGCTGAATTTGAGAATGTTAGCCTTGCATACCCAAGTTATAATGTCCACTGTTGGAACAGAGCACTGATGAGGATAGGGTTGATGCTTCCATCCTCCCTGGCAGAGCTCTCATAGTTTATAACTTTTTCAGGCAGCCAAGAATCAAATTACCATAACCTCAAAGCAACTGGGCCATTGATTCTCTGCTGCATTTAAAAGTGTAACGTGAATTGTCAGGCTGATTCCTGAGCTCCATTCAACACAGCATTATCTTTAAATGAAACAAACCAAGCCACCAATGAAACAGGCTGACAGAGGTACTCCTACAGCCCCGGAGGACATCTGTCCCAGCTTTAATGCTAAGCACAGATCAAAACACACATTAGTTTTATCCCATGCTCTCTTTGTGGAGAAATCAGTCAGACCCTAGACTTGGAATCAGTTCAGGGGCTCTTCAAGCAGCACAAGTAAACACATGACAAGATAGGTCCCTTCCTTTCTGCCTAATCCTCTGCTACTTTCCCACCAGGCCTTGTACCCTCAACTATTATACATCCATGCCCAGGCATTCAGCAACCCTGACAGCTTTCTGCCAACACACTGTTGCTCTGGAGGTCGAGGGCACAGCCCTCCTGTTATCTGAGGTACCTTGAACTGGAAAACCATATTAAAAATAATGGTTATGTCTCTGAGCCGCCTAGACACCAAGTCAAACTCCAATGAGATCCGTGAGGATGCTCACAGTTCCTTCCGTGGGGCATAGCCAGAATAATTCATGAGTCTAGGGCCTACCATTATGTAATAACAGATAAATTTAAAGCTTCTTATTTAGACAAATTCCCCCTCTTTCATTTCGTTCTTAAATATGTGAAATTTAATGCAGTCTGTGCCTCCACTGTAAAATATTAATGCCCCAAATCTAATGGCCTAAAAAATGCCAGTGCGTGCCTCTTACAGTGCCCAGGCACTACGATAAAAATTAACTTATCTCCTTACACAAAAGTGACAATGGGCAGCAGTCAAACGTGACACGCCTGAGTTAACTTGTGATATGGCAGGCAAAGCATCTCTTTTTTCGAAGACTCTGAAAAGACAGATATTCACATGGAAAAGCAGTGTAGACTCTTAGATCATTTCAGATTTAAAAATAAGTGGGTCACATTACCTAATAGCTACATCTGATACCTTTTTTTTTTTTAGGATATTTATTCCTAAAGTCCTCTTTCTTTTTCAGTTCACAGTATCCAACTCCGTCCTGCTTTATAGCTACTCTTTCAAATAGAAGGATCCTAATTTACATCATTTACTTGAAAATGCATGCACTGACAATATCTAGAGTGACATGGAAAAACAGTGGTGCAAATCACAGTAATTTAGAGAAGACTGGCAGTAGCCATTAAGGTCTATGGCCCAAAGGTACTGCTGCAAGGGGGACATCCCAGGGCACTAGGCAATGGTGGTTATCCCTTGCTTTGCCTCCATTTTGAATTAACTCTTCCAGAGCTTTGGCTGGGTCACGGAGAGAAAACTGCTGTGGTAAGGTCTGTCCCACTTATATACAAAGTTGTGATTTTACCTCACTGTAACTAAAACCTGTATATATTACGGAGATGTTGCTAAAATGATTCAACACCATCTCACAAAATAACACATGCTTAGCTAAAAATATTGCTTCTATCATCATAGCTGATAGCACAGCAGGCAGCAGGGGTTTTGCCAGCAGAGCTACTTCCCAGGCCAAAATAGCTGTGCCATCAACAACTGGTAGCACAGATCTAACCGAATTCTGAATTTCTGTTAGTGAGATAAAATTACAATAAAAACAAAGCTTTTTAAAATTTACCATAAGATGATCACTCTAAAATTAACCTTGAACACTCTAAAATTAACCTTAGGAGAAAGCAGTTGATCATATAGTAAACTTAAATACGGCTTTTCTCAACAATTTCACCTCCAACTAGCTTATGTGAGTTATTTATTTCAAGGTTAAAAAGACACCAAAAAAAAAAAAAAAAAAAACCAAAGGAACATAATATCTTAGCATTTAAGTCATCTATTGCATTCTGTATCAATATTTTATCCATCTCCAACCCACAGGTTCTCCTGGAAGTCCTGACAAAGGTGACCAAAACAGCAAGAACATCATCAGCAGGCTACAGTCTGTTATTACAAAAGCTCACACCCCACTGCGTTCACCTTAGAAATATCTGTCAAATTTGAAAGCTTTTAAAATTGCTGGTGTAATTTTTAGACTAGCTTTTCTGCTATGGGCACACTTGATTGTACATTCAAATGTTTGTAGAATTGAATGTTTCAGAACTTTACAATATTTTACTAAATAAGTTAAATCTATTTCAGACTTTGCAATTTTCCAATCCTGTAGTCATCAAATGATAAATACTAAAATACACAACAGCAAAATAACTCATTTTGTGGTCAGTAGCTTAATTTGAAAAACTTCACCATCCCACGCTTTTCCCTAGTGTAAAGTGAAAGTTAAATAATTTGCATACAGCACAATTTTTCTGCTGAATGGACTGTACACCCTCGTTGTTTTACTCATCATTTATGTTGATCCTATGCCAATGTTACTTAATTGGCATAAATCAAATTACTGCTGACATATTCCATACGAAGCAAGACTCAGTCCCTCTTTTAACTCCCACACCATGCAAAGTAGGTTTATGCCAGCTGGTTTAGAAGCCATGTAAGCAAGTCTTTATGATTTGCATTGGAGATCTTCAAGGATAACAGGCTATTATCCCGCTTAACAGCTGCTAAATGGTACTAATTACTAGCTGTAGACCACTGGCTGTTAGATTCTGTGTGTATAGTGGAATTCCCAGGGTGTGCACAAGGAAGGAAACTTAAACCAGGCAGTATAGAACAAACTAGGGACATTAGCTATCCATGCATTAATCCAAAATAGTCGTGCATGTGGCATACGAGTGACCAGAATGATGAAGGAAATGTCTGGTTCCAGGAATATCTCACCACTTGACATATGCGGCTCAGGCCGCAGACTACCCCGCAGACTACAGGGGGTAGTCTGTGACACTTTACATTGTCAAAATCAGACCTGCTTCCTTCTTGTTCATGCTTCCATTCACACACGCCTGCCCTCAACCTTGCATAGCAGTGCCACATGTCACTCTGCCATGAGCTGGTATAGGGAGCTAAACCCAGCTGAAGGCTAACTTTATGAAAGACAGTTTCCAGCTGGTTTAGCTCCCTGGCTCACTTCAAGATGAGCATACCAAAGGATAGGACAGAAGCAGAGCAGGACATAAAGGAGAGCAAACAATGGCAACCTCAATTTTAGCATAGTTTTAAACTGTGTTAGAAACATACTTTGCAAGTGTCATTTGGCATTTGGTACTGTATGTATGCTTAGGCTACTGTCAAAATTATGTCAGTGGCTCCAAGATGCCTGTGTATTCCCTTTTCTTTCTTTGCATCGGTGCCATTAGCTGTGCAACAGGTACGTGAATTGGTTCAGAGAGCTGACACAATATAACTGTTGATTTTGGAGGGTGGTTCATTCTCTCTTGTATCAGTTTGCTGAACTGACTTCCTCTGGAGTCACACTAAATCTGATACAAGGAGCATGCAGCGAGAACAGTGGTAGGAACAGCATTATAAAAATATGAATGAAAAATTCTGAATTAGAAAATACAGCACTGGCATAACATTCAATGAGCATAGAGGTATACCAGCGTAAGCAACCATTTTATTCATGTAACTTGATTCTCTAGTGAGAAATGCACTGAACTCACAGAAGTACCTCCCTACTGGTGTAAATACACCCCTGTGAGAGTGAGCAGTACAATTTCAATTAAAACAGTGTGACTGCAGTGATACAATTATTTTTTTAGGCAAATCATGACACATACAGGGCCACTACAGAGTGTAATCAATATAATATCCCCACAATTTTAATATATAGACAACTATAACTGCATAATCAAACAATACAGAACTGATAAATTAAAAAAAAAAATCACTTTAAGTGTTTCAAATAAGGAGTATTGCATGCTTCATTTGGCAGATATCACTATCCAAAAGAATTTTTCCTTCATCATCTAAATACCACCTACATATTGTTTTGATTTTATTTACACCTATCTTAATGTGTCTACTATTGATTTTATGTACATCTGCCCTGCCGTTTCTACTAAATACAAGCCAGTTCCTTCCCAGATTTGGTATTTATGTGTTGCAGATAATCTGGAGATTAACATGGCTACAATCCAATTCCCTTTAAAATAATCTGTGTTCTAATTTGATCATTAAGTAGGTACTGGAAGAAGCCCACCAGGTCACAATACGCTGTCATTCATTAATAGTACTTGCCCTTATCATACGGTGTAGCTCTCAAATTTCCTTGTTTTTTTTTCCCTCTCCAGACTTCACACTGTCTTTCAGATGATTCAGCGATAGCACACCAGTTCATGAAGATGTTCTAGGAGAGCAAGCCTGAAGTCAATTCTTGCACCCCAAAACCAGTTCCATGCTCTTTACTGCTACCTTTCACTCATACCCAGTTTGGGTAACAACACTGGATGTTGGATGCCCTGCAGTCATCAGGGCCCTCAGGGTGCTGAGGACCTCCCTGTCCTGCCCATCCTGGGGCTCCCCCACCCTGCCCACGGCCCAGGACCCCATGTCAGCCCCCCAGGGCCCTCAGCTCCTGCGCTAGCGACCCCACAGCACAGCTCCTCACAGCCCTGCCCGGCCCAGACACAGGCCTCAAGCCCCACTGAGATGGGCCCACCCGCAGACGCATGTCCTGGCCTGGCCTTGGCCCGTCCCCGTCCCCACAGCCTGCCCTCCATCCCGGACCTGATCCTGACCCTACACACAGGCTGATGTCCCGGCCCAACCTTGGCCCATCCGCAGGGAGACGCCCTGGCTGCCTGCATCCTGGCTGGGGTGGTGGGACAGGCCCTCGTTGCCAGGCCCTGCCCCGCTGCCCTGGGGAGGCCTCCATGCTCACAGCAGCCCAGCCACCAGGGAGCAGCTGGCCCTCATGGTGTCCTTACAGCTTTTATCTGTATTTAATTAAACTCAAACAAACTATCACCTCCAGAAGGATTTCTAGTCCTGCCCACACTTCCAAAGATTTCATGGGAGCAGAAGCACAGGGACATGAAGGATCTGACAGTTACAGCTAAAGCTTCTCTCACATCTTGGCTCCCAAACTCCCAACCTTCAAAGAATTGTTTCACACTTGGAAAAGGGCAGGCTTGTCACATTTCACAATATAACACAACAGCTTTGGTAACCTTTGTCCATTTCTAACACTGTGGCCCAAATATTACCTTTCATGCTTGCCTGTTGTGTATTCTTTGCACAGACTAGGTGTCTTCTATCGAACAGTAAGGCAACTGTTAGTGTACAAATGACATTGATAAGGGTCTTGTCTCAACTAAATTTGTTTTCATGCATACTTGAATCTTTATTAGTCGCCCAACTGAGTTAATTCCCCTGATAGCTGACGGATGACCTGGATGTCCAGCAAGGAGAGCATATCACCCACAGAGAGGTCCACGTGATCTCCTCTGGTCAGTGCTGCTCTGACTGCGCAAGCTCAACCTCCGAGAAATCATGCTGTTTCCACTCAGTCTTATCCTATAGCTGGTTCTGTATTCCTGAAAGTTCAGTGCATTCTGGCCAACACCTTCATTTCCCCACATCAGTGACAGCAACCACCACCACTACCAATACACCACCAACAAAAAACATCTGAAAAATCAACAACGACCACATAATCACTCTAAGAACAACAGATCACATGTATAAAGCCAACATGGAAGGAAAGAGCTATCATTAACTTGAAGCCTGTGACTACCACTTCCTTAAATCACCTCAGAATAAGTAAAGGAAAACACCTCTATGTATCTACTTTGAGGTAAGGCTATCATGCTTGGGCCAGCTGAAGACTGCAGTAATGTAGACTTCACCTGATTTCAACATTCAGCATTTGAAATACAAAAATCATACAAGGACACGGGGGACTGAAATGACAGATTTATAACAGTTCATCTAAACACAGTTTCCAACCAAAGAGACAAACTTGAAGCACAAACAGTTCTGTGTTCAGTATTGCCAAGCTCACAGATGGCTAAGCCTGTACACCAGTCTTATGTAGGGTGAACTTACACTGGGTTACCAGTGAAGCATTTGAGTATCTGGGGAATCTAGGATGAGAAACAGACCCTCCTCCTTGTATTTAATCCTTAATGCCTCTTCTTTGAAACCTCCAAACCTCTGGAATGGCCAAACTATCATGCCAAAGCTGGGTCAACCGGTAAACTACAAAGCAAATTTTGCTTTACTTATGCTTTATATAAGCTTTTACAGGTATGGGTTGTCACAGTATGGCCAGCATGGAGAGGGCAAAGTTATACAGCACCTGGTATAATCATGTCTTTTTCATAGCTTATGGAAAGCAAAAGTCTGACATACAAGTTGATGGTTTAATTTGGCTTGGAAGTAGAATTATCAATTATTCCCCAAAGGAATCTCTCTGCTTTGCTTAGTCTGTTCTTGCATTACAATAATAAGATATCCTAGTTACCCGAGTTAGCTCAGTCCTCTCCAAAATTCAACATGACGTTGGACTGCAGACATCCTGAAGTCCTTTCTAGCCTGACTGATTTTACAACTCTGTGAATAAGCAACGAACGTCACATCACCTGACAGAAGAGTGTCTCTCAGTTCTTAGTCTTACCACTGAGTTGATGTCCGTATGGAGCCACACGGTAGGTTTAGGCTGCAGTGATGAGCTAAAACTACAGAGGCTCAAGCTTCCCAAGTGATGGGCAATGCCACACTTTCTCATTTGCTCAGTCTATGCACCTAACATATCTGGCACATAAAGCTGATAAAACAGGGAGAAGTTAGGGAGAAGTACCTAAGATACTAATAGGAAAAGTTACCTAAATTACCAAGAGAGAAAGAGATGAAGACTAAACCAGGAGAACCAGCATGTATATAATCAAATCCACATATACAGAGAAAGGGGGATAGTAAACTAATGCTCATGTAAGCATCAGTAGAACTACATATACTTGGACTTCACATCTGTCCTTTTCTGTCCAACTTTTATCATTCTAAATATTTGTACCATAGAATTTTTAATGAGATGTTTAAAAGCAAAATAAGTACAACGTTCATCCCATATAGGAACTGAATGAAGCCAGTGAAGTTCTGATGGCGATTATGAAAAGGTTGGTGTCCTCTTTCAGGATGAGCCCTTAGCAGACTACAAAACAAAGCAGTAGTTCAAATTTCACAGATGCTTCCACCTTTAAGAACACTTCATGTCATATTTTCTGTACGGTCAATGGGTAAATGGGGAAGTCTATAAAAAACTACCACTGTATGCCAACAATAGCTGTGATTGCTAAAATCTGGAGCACAGACCCTAGCTCAATGATTTAATGCTGCAGCTGTCTTGTTTGCCTTTTGAGTCTGAATGTAATCAAAACTCTAAACAGTGCACGGTGTGAGAAATTACCTCCTGCAACCATGCCATTCTTCGCCCTGTAAAATGACAGTGTGTACTGCTTCAAGGTCACATATACTGTAATAGAGAGTCATCAGAAAGAAACATGGCAAGAAAGCAGTATGCAGCCCCAGGCTGACTGTCTGAATTCTACCTTGAACCTTTTACATATGCTTAAAATCCTTGTCTAAAGCCGGGCATTTAGAAATATTGCCAATTTCCCCTTAACTACTCACCTTCCCACCTCCATTCCTGGATGTAATTCACACAGAAACACAAGCTAAATTATCCATTCCCTTACATTCATTGATTGTATTCTTACAAGCTTGAGTTCCTCCACTGTAATAACCTGTTACTGTGATGGCTGCAAATAACAATAATGAGTTGTCTATTCATTATGCCATATAACCTTTTCATTCATTTCTCTCTCATAGCTATAGAGCTTGTTCACTGTCAACTTGAAGTGTAAAAGGTTTTAACAGCTAAAAAGCCTTCCAGACCAAGTTAAGATGATACCTCAGTGTACTGAGAAAAAAGAATCCTCCAATTTCTGTGTCAGAGAATAGAAAGATGACTGAAATAATAAGCAGTACATATACTTTGTGTTTAGAATTTTTATTCATGAAGAAAACCCACAAACCTGGCTCTGCCTCTGATATATTTGTGTTTTTACTGAGAAAGGTACTGCAATTCAGGCAGAAGGAAAGACCAAAGTAACAGAAAAAGCCTAAAGAGACAAGACTTAGCAATGTAGAAAATAATTTGCTACATTTAGTGGCTCTGACTATATTCATTTAGGTCTACCTTCAGAGCTTCTAGTGGAAGTTGCTCCACTTAGTTATTCCACTTTCCAAAACCTCCAAAGTGCACTTTCCAAAAACTCTGAACAAATGTTCTCAATCTGACAATTAATATGACAGTGATAAACTAAAGTCCACATGTTGCAGGATCCCAAAATACAGTCCCAGTCTTATGCTTAAGTATTCCATTTCATAAAAGTATCAGTGCATACCCTGTTGGAAAAAAGCCTTCTAAAACTGAATTGAAAAATTGAAACATTTTTAAGGAATTATTAAAAGTGCAGTTTATTTTTCATAAAGAACTGTATTATTGCTTAAAAGGTTTGTTCTTTAAAAAAAAGGAAATAGAAAAGGTTATTCTCTATTGATTTCTCTAGTTTTCCACCTTAGTTTCTCTGATAGAGCAACCTGTGAGTGAAATGAAACCACTTAAGGTAAATGATACTGAAAGATGAATACAGAAAAGTTTCCCTTTTCTACTGATATATTATTGGAAATCAATCTGAAGCACAATAAATACACTGAAGAAGAAATCAGCTGCAAATTGCATGGAAAAGATTCTATTCTTGCAATCTTTTTGTTTTACAAGTCTAGACTAGGGTCTTCTGCCATCATGGCAATCTTTCTTTTTAATCAGTGTGACTTATAACTATATCCACAGAATGTCAGCAGTAGCTGCCACACAGTGGATGCCACCTTTCATTGACAGAATAGGCTTCTGAATGCTGCCAATTTAGAGCCTCGCATCCCACTACATGATGCTGGAAAATAACTGAGGATCCCCTTTGAAACGAATAGGAAGAATGCCAGGTGCCAATTTGTTGGTTGTTAATGGTTTAACAACCCTTTATTGGCATGACAGTGAATTTCTGAGGGATTAGTCTTCGTGTTTCTTGCCCCTTTTGGGTGCCAGAGCATTCTAAAGTGGAAAACTTTTTATTACTACATTGAAAGAAAGATCTTATGGAGAAAAACACCAACATGGAAGTACAAATTAACTTAATAGGCTTAAAATGAAAAAAAGGACAGATATATCTCTGTAAAGGTTATCTGTTCAGACCAGAATATACTCTTAAAAAGCTGGATTCTGTGTAGGAGTAATGGTCTTCTGAATATTTTTTACTGACATTTTAGTTTGTGAAAGTCTTTTGAATGAGACTCTGATCATGCAAAGTTATGAATAATTCACATACTGACTTGTCCCACTGAAGAAAATACTTATGTCATAGTCCACTAAAATAAATAGTTGAGAATTTTGAAAACATGTTCAAAAGTAAATAAACAAAATTCTTAGGAAAATTTGTGTATTTTTTAATAATATTTTACATAAATATTATGTTTGTGTATTTTTAATAATATTTTACATAAATATTATATTTTACACTAGTAATTGAAGCAACATTTAAACCTATGTTTTTTACTTAACCAAATGTGTTCTTGTGTGGATTTATAGGGATAAGGTGCAAGAATGGACCTATCTACATACAAAGCAAGCAATTCAGTGCCTACATTTTAGTGATTCAAACTAAAATCCAGAAGCTAAGTTTCTCGAAACTCTTTATATTAGAAAAAGGCACGCTTTTCAGAAAGGTGATCAACAAATCCTTCAGGGTGAACTTAGAGACACCCAGAACATAGAACCACAGAATCACAGGTTGATTCACAGGTTGGAAGGGACCTTCAGAGATCATCTAGTCCAACACCCCTGCTAAAGCAGGTTCACCTAGAGCAGGAACACATCCAGGTGGATTTTGAACATCCCCAGAGAAGGAGACTCCACAACCTCTCTGGGCAGCCCATTCCAGTTCTGTCACCCTCAAAGTAAAGAAGTTTTTCCTCATGTTTAGATGGAACTTCCTGTGTTCCAGTTTGTGCCCGTTGCCCCTTGTCCTGTTGCTGGGCACCACTGAAAAGTCCAGGCTGGATGCTGCTCAGGGACTTGAGGTGTGGGGCTGGGGAGAGTGGAGAGAGAAGAGGCAGCAGGAGGGAGAAATGCAACCCCCAGCCACAAATGACTTGCAAAAATGGGTGGGTGACAGCTCCAGCCCATTTCATGGAGAAAAGGAGGAAGCTATAACTCCATTTGATGGTAAGACAGATGAATTACATTTGGTGTGAATCCCCCTACTAGGGGAGGACCCAAAATGGAGGGATGCTTTGTCTTTCGTTCCCTACTTGGTACCGGCAGGGGATAGCTGTTCAAATCAGGGTAGTTCTGGGCATGTGCAGAAACAAAGTCAGCAGCTGAAACAACCCAGGGAGATGTCAGGGCTAAGAGAAAAGTAGCCAGGGAACAGAGGCACTCCTGGGGTTAGGCAGTCCACAGGGAGAAAAAAAGGGCTTGATAAAATCTATGCCATCAAGCCTATCCTTCAGTTTTCTGATATGTTATACCTTTTTCTGTGAGTTTTACTTTTTCCAATTAAATAAGTGTTGCATATTAGGAATCATGCATATTTTTATCAACAAAAAATAGTTTAACATTCAGTTCTCACATCAGCTTTACCAAATTGCTAAAAATGTAAATACATGGACAAAAAAAAACCCTAAAAAGCACATATGGAATCCTGTAGGAATTCAAATGTATTCAAATTTCATCTCCCTGTGATTTTATGATTGCTTTTGAAATGGACTGCTTTAATTACTTAACATCTGTTACCCAATAACTAAAGGCATTATGTTTCCCTGCGTCATAACAAAAAGATGCCTTGTGTTGCTGAATTCAGCACACACAGAGCTAAACAAGGTTAACAACCATGCTGAACCTATAGCATTTAAGGTTTGCTCTGGTTTGAAATGTGCCTCTACCTTCCAGGCCTTCTAAACGGCTTCTTCATCAACGGGTGGGTTGAGATGGTTGATTGATGCTTCCTTTTTCTATATACAGAGCTGATTAAATCACTAGCAGCATCTCTGACAGCTGTGTTAGTGTCATCCAAAGTTACAGACATATGAGCTCCCAATACAGAATGCATGTATTTGTCTGTCTTGTGGATGTATTCGTTTACAGTATACATTTTTCTTTCTTTCCAAGAGCCCCGATTGGGCAAAATTTTGCCCACTTCATTAATTTCATATGCTCTGAATACTCTCCTGACTTCACTATTCAGTATCTGGTGTTCATGTCTCTTAAGGATTGGGCAATAAATATTAGATTGTATAAATTACCATACATATGTATTGTGAATTCTTCTACAATAGTTCCTAGTAAAGCAACGTTTGCCAATAGTCACTTTTAGATTATCATCTAATGTACAGATTTCTCCTCTGATTCAAAGGAAACTAACTGTAAAATCCAAAATAGCTCTGTATGGGGAAACCTCCCTGTTATTACATATATAGTGAATTTCATATGCTTTCCCAGTAGGAAAAAAAAAAAAGTTTAGATGAAGCTTGGAGTCAGAGTAAATGTAATCTAAAATTAAAAAATATTAAATAATACCAGCACAATCCTGAAACAGAGCATTATAAAATTTGAGAAATCTATTTGTGTTTTAAACTTTAAAAAGGACCAGGCATGTTAAAGTAATGAAATACAGAGTACATAATCCCTCAAACACATTTTAGCTGTCCTGTAGTTCTGTTTCAAATGTTCTTGATTATGCTGTTTTAAATTCCTCAAACTGAGATTAATTTGATTTTTTTTCATCCCTCTTTGTGATTTCACTATGCAGTAAATTACTAATTGGTGTAATTGGTCTCATTTCCTACTAATACAGGTTTTGACCCAACATTTCCATTTTTTATTTTGGGAGATTTCTTTTGTCATGAAGATTTACATGTGCATACTAAACACACTACAACTGTTTGTCATTTTATCCTGTTCAAGGTTGGAATGGAGCATCCAGAGTTTATTGGTGAAAGCAAGAATGTTTCCCAAAAGAGAGTGTAAAATGAAAAGCACACAGAGAAATGGTAAAAATTACTCAGATTACACAAAATAATCCTGATTCACCAACCACATTTGTATTTCTGGCCTTTATGCTCTTGGCGTAACAAGGCTATATATGTAGTAAAATACCCCATGCATTTAATATTTCTCATAACATCACTTACAAAATTTTACCCCTGTCTCTTCAGAAGGCTGTAGCTGGGAGAAATAGTATACAAAAGAAATGCTAATTAAAGTACCTTTGGGAGGAGAAAGGAATGAAAGAAGCTGATATTAAATATTAATCATAAGAAACAAGGCAGGAAGATTTTTAAAGGTGGAAGTAAACAACAGTGGGTTATTTTAATTTGGGATGGCATAGAAGATTGACTTGAACTTTCACATAGAGGTCCTTCTCTTTTCAAAAATCACCTTTTTTTTTAACTCAAGATGGATGGGGTTTTTGCTTAATTTATTGAAACTCTGGCTTAATGATAAAGACACTTAATGATAAAGATGCAACTTGGCAGATTTAATGCTACACTATTTCTCAGCTCTCTCCTAAATATTACACATAATCATGTGTTTTATTACTTTTTCTTTCTGTAAATCTGTTATATTACTGCAATTCTCTGTCCTTAGTAAACAAATTATTTTATCTTTCAGTCTTGTCTAGTAGCAAAGATGCCTCTGAACTACTGACACACAAAAAAGCAATCCTCATCCAAGGCTTTGGTGAATTCTAAAAACAAGGCATTGCCATGATCAGAGCCTTGCTTTTTAATCACTCATCCCAACACGTGCAACAGGTAAAATCAGAAAAGCTGCCTGCAACCAGTTTGAGAAGAAGAGGTGTCATCGAACATCTAAAAAGACAGGTTGGAAGTCAGAATCCCACATGACACATGATGAACTCAGCCTCTTTCTTCAGTTTCCTGCTACCCAACAACAGGCTTCGCCTAATGAAGTCTTATGTTCACAAACCTGTCACTATTGCCCACGTCCCGGCTCTTTCAGCTTTTTAAAAAGACTGCTGGCAACTCTTAAACTTGATCTCTGAGGATCAGTAAGTTTGCCCTGAGGCGTTTGCCAGACACAGGCAGTGCAACCCACTGTTTTCCAGAACAACTTGTCTGTAACCAACCAAGCTGTTTGTACTGGAAAAAGACAGAACAGTAAGGCATAAGCAAGCCTAATGTAATAAGATGCAAAAATGAGAAATCAGTTACTAGATCTGGAAACAATGCAAGGAGATAATAAAAAACGTGCTTTACTTCAGCTCAGTTTCAGCCTGTTTTCTGTTTCAATTTTTTTTTTTTTTTTCTGTGAATAGGAACGGTCATTATAACATCTTTGACACATTCTCCTAAGTATTGAAAGTCAATGGTCAGCTCATCTGCCACCCCAAATTAAAGACACGTTCTTCTTATGAACAGATTTTGCTTTCCATTCCCCTGGGCCCTTTCCATAACCCAAAGTTGTTAGGATGCAAATTACACTCCAGCACCAGCCCCACCTGTACCCCCTTTATCGTTCCTTACCCACCCTTTTAATTAATGTAACTGATATTTATCATAATATTGTACATTATACAATGTCTACGAAAAATAACTAGTAATACTAAAACCTCCCATTATATTGATTACTCCAGTTCTCTCAAATATCATGATACTACCAAATCTCACAATAGCATTCAAACATAGTGTTCAAACAGCTAGAGATATTGGCATCACAGGGGGAACGTGAGATGGGATTCCTGCTTTTTTCCCTTCACTGAGCAACTATACTCTGCAGCCAACCTGCTGGGACTAGGATCCTGTCCTGGGAGGCTTCCCTCGGTAATGAACGCTACAGCAAAAGTAGGATATTGGTATCTTCTGCTTTTTTAAACCACCTTTTCCGGGCATCCCCTGGTGTGAGAAGGGAGAGTAAGGCTGTCCCCAGCCACCACATCCTACTGCTAAAGGCAAAGGGCCAGGCCAGTAGCTTTTCAGGGTTAGGAAGAAGCCCAGGCAGAGTTGAAGAGGGATGAGTAAAACACAGAGTCAGGCTCAACCTCCACGGAAAGGACCAAGAATCATTATCACAGAGTTAGTGCTAACGCCCGCTCACTTTGGTATTGCGCCTATTTAGCATCACAATGCTGCCACAGAATCAGCATATTGCCCATCAAAAGGATGAAATGAGCTTTAATTAGGTTTAGGGAATCTGCATTTCCCTTTTGAAATGCTGATTTTCACAGGAGCACCTCTTTTGTCTCAAGACTGAGTTGATGGCTCTCTGGACTTCCTACCCTGACCTTCCACACCTGCCAGAACGGCAGACCTTATGGTATACATCATGACTGCAGGACAAGTTAGAGCTTTCATAACAAAAGATACTACATATACAGAATTTCTGACAGTCCTATGGTTTGGGTAATGTTGCAGGATCTCTGAAAGGCTGGCTTACAGATTATACCAAAAGATGACTGAAACTAAACTCAGGTGGGTTAATTTCCCCCCTCTGTTAGATTTTGGGTACAGGATTGTCACATTCACTTTTAGTACCGTTTTCATTATGGCAAGTTTATCTATCAGTTCACGCTCAAAAAATCACCTCTTTCAAAGCAGCTGCTGTTTCCCATTGTTGTCAGTGGCAGCAACTCCACCGTTGCTTCAGGAAGGATGCATATCCCTTATCCTCAAGAGGCCAAAATACCAAGATCCGTTCGGCCTGACTACCTTGCATTTGCAGCAGAAACTCGGGCTCGGATTCACTCAGTTTATTTCCCGATTGCTCAGTTCATTTCCTAATTGATTATACGTGATTCTAAGCTGATGTGCAGGCTCAGCAAATACTGGAGTATGTGTATAGGAGAAGAAATTCTGAGTCCACACTAATGCTAAGTGTAGATGCGAGCACACCTATTGCACAGTGGGAAGGAATGGGATGCAGAAGCCTGCTTGGCTACATCTCCCAGTTTGCAGTAAATTATATGACTGATGTCAGTCGGACAAATATCCTGCTGTCCATTATTAATAGGGATTTAACATCTCACAGAACAAAGCTACATAGGATTTAAAGGCAAATGAACTACAGGTATTTCCCTGCCCACGGTAGAGATGTACAAAACCAGTGTCAGACAACACAGCGCACTCACTTCTTCACCAGCTTCTGCTTCTACACGTCATCACTGAGAACGATACTTGTAAAATCTCTGAAAATGCTCACTGTTAGCAGCGTGGGTGAATGTGGCCCACCAACAACACTAGAAAGCATGTTATTTTAAAAAGAGAAATTGCAGGAAGCTGCAGGGAGAAAGAGAAGGAGGATTTCCCTTCAATCTTCCTGGGTGAGATAAAAGATCAAATTTCAGTTAGAAACAATAAAAAAAAAAAAAGTAATTTAAAATGCCTTCAAACAGAACAAAGACACAACATTTTGTGGGGTTTTAACTTTGTGAGAAATATAATGAGCATATATTTCATTTCTAAACTTCAGACAAAGCAGGTCACTGTTAAAAATTTCTAGAAGCCCATTCGAAAATGAATTTTAATGCCAGCTAATGATCACACCTATTAGCATGCAGTATCAGAGATGCATTTTGTGCCCAGTAGCAGCTGCTATAGTAATTTTGGAGAAGATATATTGCATCCTTCATTAATAACAAAGACAATGAATTCTTAAGAGTGACATTCCAATCAGACTCGGGTGTGAAATGTCGCTGCACTAGCCACGTTATAAATTCTTTTTTATATATATTCATGTTATCCAAATTATCTCACCTACCAAACCAGACTACTTCTCAGCATTTCCAAATGTGATGTCCTGTCAATATAGTTCAGGAAATTCCATAAGAAATGAGCCCTTCCATAAGAAATGAGGACTTCCATAATTCCATAAGAAATGAGGACTTCACTTGGGAAGGTGCTTCTAGCCTATTCTACCTTTGTGTCCTCTTTCCACTTTTTATACTACACTTTTCATATTCCCTTCATAGAACTGTAAAGCTGTCTTCTATGCCTACAGATTGGTGTTCTTTCTTGTTGAATTATTACCAGCTGCATTCACACTTGTTCAGATGTGAGCATTGCTTTATCACTCTCATAGGTCTTCATCTCCTCCTTTTTAATCACTCTCTATAATCCCTCCTCATTTTGTTGCTCTTCCATGAGCTCTATGCAATGTATCCACATTTTCTACTTAATCAGAATATAACTGACATAAATTGTTTATAACCAGACCTCAAACCAAGTAAAACTACTCCAGGATTCATCAACAAATAGGATTTTGCTTAACAGTCTCAGAGGAGGACAAGACAGTCAGACAGACTCTGGTAGTGCTTCAGTTTAAAGAATAAAGGAAACACATAGTCACGGGTAAAGCCTTTAAGAGGCCAAGATTTGCAAACAATTCCCAAATACATCTAAAAATTGAAGAAAATAGACGCAGCTGCAATTCTCTGTGGATGAGTCTGCTCTTTATAATTCTGCTAACGTATACCTTCTTCCAAGGGTAAAACTGGAAGAAAACTACATGAATCCCAGAATTTTAGCCTTGAGATTTTCAGTTTCATTTTGAAAAAACCCCGCACCCTGAAAGCTGTGAAGCTTGAGGACTTATAAGCACTTCGAATCCCAGATCACAAAAACAGTACAAAAGTACAAAAACATTTACATTCCCATCACAAAATTGACACCATCTATGTGTATCCAGTTACTTAATTTAAAGCATCCAGGTCGCGCAGTCCTCTTCTTGGACACCACAGGCTGCCCATATATCCTAAACGGCAGGATCAGGCTCATTCCCAGCCATGTGAGTTATATTATACTTTGAGTGGAATTTATCTCTTCAAAGCCACTGCACTTCAAGCTCACAAAATTAATTACCACACGGAAACATGTCACTTGATAGAATTTAGTCTACTAAAGGTATTTGAGCACTGAATATGCTGCAACACACCTTTACATTTGTTATTAAATACCCCATTATAAACAAAATGTCTAGTTTGAAAATTAAATTCTCTCTAAAAAAGTAGACATTCAAACTGAATTAAAATACCCTGCTGCCGATTATTAATGCTTAGTAAACAAAACTGAATTTTTGAAGATTTGCTGAGTTCTTATCTTGATTACTTTCAGCATTTATTCCAAAATACCCAATATTCAGATCAGTCTGAACCCCATTTTTTCAGAGGATAACAATTTATCTTCATATAGCAGAAGGGGTTATATTCCAAGTCATTAAATTATTATTACTAATTCATGTTAAGCTACTTCTCTGCTACTTACTTGCATGCAGCTACTTAAAAAAAAATGCTTGTTCAATGCTCAGCTTTTCCAAAGAGAAGCATTTTTAAAATACTTATTATTGAATTTGGTTCCTTATATTCAAACAGCGTATTTGGGAATACTGTTGATTACTGAGCACACTGTGCAGTACAAGCCAGATCCTGGAGACCAGACATGGATTTATGAGAAGAAAGGAAGGCTGACAGGCTGCTAATACCTGTCTCCCAACCTTGTTTGCTTAACCCTGTATTACAGCCTCTTTCTCAGTCTCTCAGGCCGTTTTACCAAAAGCAGGAATCTGAAGAGATGGTGTGACATTTGAAGAGCCAGGAAATGTGTATTCATTCCAATCAGCAGCCTTATATTGCAGTCATTTCTGCCTTAGGATCCAGTGAAGGGGAGGGTTCAGATCTTCTGTTTCACACTAGAACTGTATTTATTCCAGATATAGTTGATGTGAAACTGCAGTGAGGTGGAAGGTATTAGGATCCATCACAATTACCTTACTAGCTATATATACCCATCAGTAAATAGTGATGTGTAATATGAATGATAAATGTTGAATAAATTACCAAAATACAAATAAACAGACAAGAGAAACAAGTAGTGCCAAAAGCTCAACTTCCCCAACTATATCTGTTCCAGTGGGATTACTTCACCCTATGACTAGCCTGGCCTTATAGATCGAAAACCCATTACTGTTTGGAGGAACTAGGTGTGCTTCCAGAGCACATCTTCCAGTTCACTCTTGTCTGAAAGGAATCTATTTTGCATACTCCATAAAGCAAGACCAAACACAGTAAATGGATATGACACTACAAAAGCATATGCCTAATTTGAACTGAAATCCTAATGTAGATATATTCACTAAAGAGTCACGGCTGGATGTTCCACTCAGCAACAATAGTAGGAGAGCAGCTTTTATGTCCATGAGTTTCAATTATATTATTTTTTTAATTTTTGTTTTTATTGGCTCACATGATAACATTTCTTAGTATGGCATTATTCAGCTCAAAGCAGACAGACTTCAGCTAAAATCAGAACAGACGGGCACTTGCAGGTCCCCAAGCTGCTTAAAGACAACAATCACACTTTTTCATAATCCTGTGAAAGGACCACAGGCATCATATTCAGGATAGTGTTGTTAGTCTTACTGGGGTTGTCTGCGGGCTATTTGAACTCCTTGCTTCTGGGGACCTATTTTACCTGTTTCAAGTGCAGGACATCCTCCCTGTTTTTCCCTCACCTTACTTTCCTCTGCCTGAGGTATCATCCCTTTATGCTCATGCTATTCAGTCTCAACAGTTGGTGAACTTTCTGTTCTGACTCAGGTGCAGCTCAAGGCCACGTATGGGTAACATTAAAGGCTCTTGATACCCCATCACCACTCCAATGAGCAAGCTACATTTCTTCGGCAAAAATGTCAGAAATAGCCTCAAGTACCTGACTTTTACAGAATGCTAAAAGTCATATCTAGTATTCTGTTTGTTTTTTAGAGAAAGTTGGGAGCTATGGGAACATGGAGGAAGATCTTTTCACTTATAATCCCTGTAGTTTTACACAGTAGGAGAGTGGAATAAAAGGTTGTGAATTCTATTTGTAACTTACGTTATAAATGATACCTTGGGCACACACTTGAAGAGGAGAGCTCTTTGATTCATTTCCTGTATAGATTTAAGTGTGTAGACAGAACATAGTGCTTATGTTCTATCATAAGCAATGACAGAACAAATGAACACCCATTAAAATGAAGATTCAGGAGTGAGTAAAAAATCCTCACCTAGTCAAACTGATAAAAATTAGGACAAACTTGCCAGTTCGTTTGTGTGATGTGACTCTATTTCAGAGCCTCCCTTATTCAGGTAGTTTTGTGCTAATGTGATGATAAAAAGCTGACATAACATCTGTTTGCAAAAGGGTTGCTAAAAGCATTGCATCAGTTCTTTTCTTATATTCCTCTCACACAACCGTATGGGGATTCCTGAGGACTTCTAAAACTTGAGAAATCCTTAACGCCAGGTTTAGATCCCTTTTGTGGAATAAATTACAAAAATTCCTGAGATTACTATTGGTTGCACCAGGGATTCAAGTAATGCCAGGAAGCAAAAAAACAGAACTCCTAAAATGTGGTTGCGTATTTCAAAAGGACATAAACATCATTTCACAACCAGAAAGACGACCCACTGTCTGGTGTGGCTGCAGATCAACACCATCTCGTTGCTTTAGCCAGGCCGGTGTCACTAATAGCAGCATTCATTACTCCAGATTTTGCCCAAAATTGAGAAATTAATTTTCAAAGTAACTTGTGTTAAATTCTATGGCTCATGTAGGTATATAAGAGGCCACCTGCAATGACGAACATAGTCCTTACTGGTTTAGAAATACATTAGTTTATACATATGTTAGCCTCAGACTAAATTCATTAGGTTTTTGAAGGTTTATTCTCGACGCCTTATTTGTTTCAGTAACAAGCTATAATATGTTGTATGCAATACGTGCCTGTATGTTCTATTATGACAGTCACTTTATGATTACTATCATTTAAAATTGTATTTTAACTATACAAAAAGAAAAATGTAGTTCAACATTACTAAGTACCTTCTTTATCATCATGACGTATGATTGCATCCTGTATCATATCAGCAAGATTAAAACGGACTCGATGATTCTTTCCATGTTTCAGTTTTTTCACGTAGCCCTCCCGTTTCTGGAAAGCTTTTTCTCGTTCGTAATAGGCCTTTATTTGGTCACAGCGCATCCGCTTCACCAGCCGCTGCCGCTGGCCGAGAGGGAGGGACTCCAGCAAGCACTGCTCAATTTCCATCTCATGGGACCGAAAAACATTACATAGCTGGAAACAGCCTGTAAGAAATTAAAGACAAATACATTGAGATCATGCAACAGCGTGTTTTCAAACGTGCCATGAAACCTCCATGAATTTTCTTGTTGTCCTCTCTAACCATATGTAAGTCCATCATATGAGCTCCTCCTACTTGACCAATGCTGACTATAGAGAGTACCTATCATTATCATTTACTTTTTGGAAACAACACATAACTAATTCCATTAAATCACTGATGCATTTTTTAAAAGCTAACTCAGTTCATGTAAACAAATGTGAATAGAAAGAGGTCTAAAAGTTCAAATGTAAGACAGCAAAATATCTAAATAATTCAATATAATTCAAGTGGCTTGCATTTGCTTACAAACAAGAGACTATTATGCAGAGAAATGGCAGTCTGATGCCCGTGCTTCCTTTTTATTCATTTTCATCTTGCTTTATGTTAGCAAATTCCTGTTACTCAGTGAGGAGAAAAATCATCATATCATAATTATAATGAGTTCATTAGCATGCAGTGGGTACTCAGGCAGTGGGTACTCTTTTAAAAACATCAAAGTCATTTCAGATTCCTACCTATGTGTATGACTGGTTTTGGGTGGGTTTTTTTTACGTTGTATAGAGCCATACAAATGGAATCTTCTAATGAAACTGTCAAATACTGAAATCTGTGTGTGGAAACCAATCACAAATGTGTCTTTGATTTGGTTAATCCTAACATTCATAGCACTACCTTTAAGTGGGATGGCTCTTCTGTTGTTACCGTTAAATCTGGTTTTTTTAGTGACATTGCAATAACAGTGATGTTCTTTCCCAGTATGTTCTTGTCATGGTTTAACCTCAGCTGGCAACTAGGACCATGCAGCTGCTCGCCCACTTTTCCCCCTACCCCCAAGAAGGGTAGGGAGAAGAGGGAGAAAAGGAGGGGAAAGGGAAAAAACCTCTTGGGTTGAGATAAAGACAGTTTAATAGAACAATAACAGAAAAGGAAAATAACAATAATAATAATAATGGTAAAAAAATATAGAAGATGAAGTAAGACAACACAAGTTGCTCTCACCACTCAGGGATTGGTTGCCCAGCCTATTGGGAGCAGTGGTTGTGGATCCCTCCTCCCGGTCAACCCCCATTTATATACTGAGCATGACATCTATGGTATTGAATATTCCACTGGCTAGCTTGTTCTGTCTGTGCTGTCTCTCAGCTTCTATAGGAAGCATGAATCCTTGGATTTCTTCATATGGGAGCAAGGTGGCCAAATCTGTAATTTCTAAGGACTGCCAGCAGACAGATGAGAGAGGTTTTCTCTCCTTAGTTTGATGGAAGAGTTCTTGAAGGGGATGTGGACTCAAGTCACATTGGTCAGTTAAGAAATACAAAAATTAAGCACTACTGTGCAACTTTAATTAGGCCTGCTTTTGTATATCCATTTTGCTGTAATTACATCATCAAAGGACCCCTACCTCAACCAGGGCACTAACTGAGCAGTGCTGACTAAATGACCACGTTGTTTTCTCCGTGTTGTTTGACATATGTCTAATCTACTGAATACCATTCAGACCCTGCTCTGAAGGCATAATTAATAATTTCCCAACAGGCTTTTGTAAAGCTCACAACATCATAGCACATAAATGCTTCACAACTAATTATTTATTTTCATAAAAAAAGAGAGATAAAGGGGCATTCTCATCTACATTCTCTACTGAAGAACTGAACGACAATTATTTTCTTTTAAAACCATTAATTCTGGGTGTGTAATTCAAGAACTCTATATTCATTTCTTTAAGTTTTTTGTTTTGCTTTAAAGGCATAGTATTCCATAAAATATTAGTATCATAATACCATAATAAAATACAATCGAAGTGACAGTCATAGGTCTGCATGCCAATCACTCTATTATTTATATCTAATACATTATTTATTTGTTATATTATTTTATATTTTTATATTATAAATTATATATTGTATTCTATTGTATATTCTATTATATATAATACGTACTCACTATGAATTAGAACTCGAGGCCTCAAACCAGAATTCCCAAAATTGAGGAGCATACATTTATGCAAAAAGTGCCCAGAGTGTCTTGTTGAGAAACTCCATGACAGATGCAGACACAATTCTACAGGTCAAGTTCAGTCAACTTATTTTAACATAGGCTACCCCTCCCCTCCCTATAATTTCTGTTCCTTTCTTAGCATGCTCTTCTAGTTAGAAGAAAATGAGCTGTCAACTAAAAAACTGGAAATTAGTATTGGCTTGCATTAAGCCAAAACACAAACCCTTTCTTTTTTCATGTCAAAAGCCAACAACTCCTTGTGTATAAACCAAAATTTTCCATTTGACCTTAAATGATACGTTTCATTTCTGAGCACGTCGGAAAAGACAAGGAAATGAAAGGGTAGCTCTGTAAAGCTGCAGAAGATGTAACTTTATTCCCTGCTACAGTCCCAGTGTTCAGAGCGTTCAATCAAACAGATCTGCACTCTGACCATCCTCAGCCCGAGGCAGTTTGTAACTGCATCTCCTTTCTGTCGTGATAGGACTGGGCAATGAACAAGCTTCAAATCTTCCCTCATAGAATTGTTCCGCTTCGTATAAAATATTACAGTACCTATGTCCTAATCCTACACAGTATTTTTTGCTTATAAGTCTCTAAGCTTATACCCTAACACTTCTAAATCTGGGTAGAGTGCCTGCCAGCCAGGCTGGCAGCCTCAGAGGGAAAACCAGCTTGCTGTGTTAAATGATGTTGGACAATGCAGCTAAGAGTCCAGCTGAACAAGAGTTTTACCTCTGCTCTGTTCCTTCCTTCTCTTTTATGAAGGGAAGAAGGAGCAGCCATACACGGGGGCTCCAACAGGCTACAGCTGAAGTTGCTGTCTGTATCTGGAAAACTCAACTGAGAGTGAGAATTGTTGCTGTTGTTTTAGTCTTAGCTGTAAATCAGCATTGTTTGCTGACAACAGACTTTAATTGTATCTTTGTTTTTCCTCAGCTTAGCTCACGTGCAGCCTCTGCTCTGGGGAGGAACTGATAGTGTTCGCCGTCACATCACAACTGAGACTGGTGCAAGCTGCAGGCCACCTTTGCTGTCACAGTGCTCTGCTCCTCCAGGGTGAGAAATCAATCAAATTAGCTTAATATATTGGTCAAATAGAGCACAGCAAAGAGGAGCTCATACAGCCAGATTCCAGCTTCAGGAAGGATATGCCTTAGTTTCCTCTGCCTGTCTGCTGGGATGACTTTCAGCCTGCATGACTGCCGTCTATTTGCTCCATGAAGAACGTGCTTGACTGCCAGAACTGGCCTCACATAGTGGTTTCCAGTGTGTGGCCAGAGTCAAACAATTTGGGCAGATTGAAAAGAGGATTCTTAATCCACTTGGGCACTGGTCTCAGCTGAGAAGTAATGAGTTGCAGATGGGATTTTTTTCTCTCAGCATGTCTGGAACCTGATACATCCCAGATGAGATCAGTATCTCACTGGATATAATGGCTGCAGGTCTGCAGTCTTGTTAGGTTAAGCCTGGATTAAGCAACATAGTATAGATGCAGACAAGGCAAACTCTCTGAATAAATCTTTCAGATGTCCATCTTTAAGGCATGCAATGTTTAGTCCCAGTTTTCAAACCCTGCAGATCACTGCTCCAACTGTGCTGGCCTAGTGAAGCATGGGGAACCGCTGATGGCACAAGAGACAGAGCTTCCTGGCTATCACCCCAAGAAAGCTGGACTCAAACCCAGGAGGGTTATAGACATGCTTCTAGAGAAAATTTTGGGGATGAGTTAGTGACACTTTGAGCAGGGGGTTAACCACCAACACTGGATCAGGTAACCGTGTCTTGTCCAGCAGTCTTGAAAACCTCCATCAATGGATTCTCCACATTCTCTGAGCAACCTGTTCCAGTACTGCATTGCCTTCTATCAAAAATGCCTTGGTTTTTTTTTCTGTTTTTTGGTGGCCATAACTCCTTCTCACTACTGTCACTACAGAGAAGAGTTCAGCCTTGTCATTTCTGTAATTATCCTGGTAGCCTTGTTACCCTCACTCCACTTCCTCAATGTCCATCTTACACTGGGCGGACCAAGACTACACACATACTTGCAGGTGCAGTTTCACTAGCCCCAAGTAGAAGTGGAGAGTGACTTCCCTCAGTCTGCTGGCCATACTCCTCCTAATATAGCCCACTGTATGGTTTGCCTTATTTACAGCCAGTGTGCAGGGCTGGCTCCCTTTCAACTTTGTGTCTGCTGTAACCCCTGCATCCTCTTCCACAGAGCTCCAGCTTAAGTCAGTCAGTTCCCAGCCCGTACGAATGCATAGGATTAGTCTGTCTCAGGCACGAAAATATGCACTTCCCTTGTTGAACCGCCCAAAGTTTCTGTCAGCCCAATCCTCAGGATTAAGCTCTACCATTCAAACTATGCCAACCACTCTGTCCTAATTGAGCATTGCCAACAGCAGCAACTGCTTCAGCTGTAAAAAAAAAAAACCAGGAAAAAATAGCTGCTAAAATCCACAACTTTATTAGGCGGATGTAAAGTGCTACTGTTTAGAGCCTGACAATTCAGCTGCAGCTGGGCTCGAATGAGAAGCTATTGCAGCCTCCTAAAGGGTAACATGTGCAGCAGGTCTGTCCATCCTTTTCCATATATGTGAAAAATGGAACAAAGCACCACGCTGAACTTGTACAAGAACCTTTTATGGGACCCATTCATACAGCAGAAGACATATGGAAACCATGATCTCAACCAGAGCTGGTTTTGAGTATGCTCGTCAGGAGGCAGTGTGGCAACATGAGGAAGGGTTTGTGGGTAGGGAGAAAGGTTGCCTTCTGTATCAATTTGCATAAGAGTTTATATCTCATTATGTAAGATATCATATTTGAAGATTTCTTCATGTGTTTCTTGCCTCAGTGTATAACAAATTACAGTTATGTACAGCAATTCGATAAGGTCACTGTGACTGTCATGGTATATTGCACTGAATAACTCATTAGCAGTGTCTCCACCAAAGCACTGAAAAAGCTTACCAGGGTATTATGTATTTAATGAGATGCCCTGGACCGAAACGACTAGAATAAACATGATTGTCGGTATGTATCTGTTTTTAAGGTCTGTATCTTCTGTATAAATACACAATATAAAAACCTTTATGAAACACTGAAATATCAAAACCAGAGATCCTTTTATTATATCACATTGGTTATTAACTAGCACAAGACAAAGGAAGTCACTACCTCTGTAACTAACAGGAAAAAAAATGTTTTGAGGATGCTTGCTAGCGTAGAGCTGCTGCGCTGACTGGGTCCACCCTGAACCACTAGAGAAGAAACGTTGCTAGAAAATAAGCTGTTCATAAAATTGTAGCGATTTACTCACAATTGGACAGAGTGCCAATTGCATTACAGCACGAATTACGAGCTTGATCCTTCCTGTACAAACGAGATTTCTGAGTAAAAAGGAACTGCTTGCTTTGAATTGTCACTTGTTCTCACTGTGAAGGTGAGAGAAGGAATATTTTGTGGCAATACAAGCACAAGGTCCTGAACAACAGGAAGAGCTTGGGAAGGGTGAAGGGACATAAAGAGAGGAAGAATGCGATTGCTACAGGCATTTTCTTCCATCTCCTACAGGAGATTTGAGCCCAAGAAACTTCACAGTATGTAGGAACATTTTTGCCATACCCCTTTTTCAGAAACCATACCGATACAGCGTTCCTTTATATTTCCTGTTCTTACGGCTTTATGTCTCTTGCTCTGGCGTTTAAATTGGGAGTCTAGTCACCCTAAAAAAAAGCATCTCAGATGGTAACTCACATTGCCAGGCAGTGATTATGTTTCTATCTTATATGGATCATGCCAGGAGGCATTTCCAAAATGTAAAGCTGAATGCCTACACGCACGTTCACACAGGCACTACAAAAAAGTTTGCCACTGTGCTCATACGTATTGTATGTTGATTTCTCATGTGATATAAATATTTGCTGTTGTGATTCAAAGAAGTAACTACTCCTAGACCCCGGGAATCCTGTGGTTTCAAAGTATGGCTAGTTAAAAACCTTGCTCTTCGTTAAAAGCACATACAACACCAAACTGCTGACATTGCTTAATGCAGCAAGAATCTCAAATAAGGTGACACAGAATTATGATGCATAATGCTTAAAACTACAAATATGCAAATACTAAGACACATGCTTACTTTTATTTATGTAAACATTCATGTTGATTTTTATGATATTTTAAACAATGAATAATTAAGCTTCTGAGTGTTTGAAGGACTATGGTCTTTACAGCATAGAAACAAAATATAGAAGGCTTAAATTACCCGGAAAAATGGCAATCTGAGATTCTGAGAATGTATCTACTTGAGATTGCTACCTAAACAATATTCTTTAAGCATCTTAATCTCATTAAAGGAAAAAGGGTAAAAAGTTCTCTGAAACATACACTGTGTTTAGCGTGGGTCCTCTGACGCTTCAGCTCCAGTCTTGGTCTGTTCTTGCTAAAGATTGGACCCTCTTCATAACTACAATTAAACACCTACACTCTAATTTAGATACCCGAAATTGTCCTGAATTTCAGAAAGATAAAATATTTGAAAATTTCAACAACTTCAGTGAACTGTTAAATGGATTAGCATTCATTAAACATCAAAAAAGGCCATTTTTTAATAAATATTGTACTATCACATGACACTTTTAAAGGTGGATAGCTAAACATATTCACAGTACTAACAATGATACGTGGCAAAAGCATGCAGTGAGCAGCGAGTCCTTTGGCACTTACAGACCAACATACACGGATGGCGTAAATCAGTGCAGCTTCATCCAGTTCAAAATGCTGCATTAATTTACACCCCATGTTTGATAACAGAAACCAGACCAGAAACTAGAGCACTGACCCTTTCAGTAATGCACTTTGCTGTTATACATAATGACTTTACTATACATGATGATTTTCTGCTACTAACAATGTATATTATTATTTAAATTTATTATATTAAATTAGAAATAATAATTTATTAGTATTTATGCAGCTGAACTGAATTCCATATGAAATCAGTGATACCAATACAACAGCCTAACTGAAGTTATGGTGTCGGGACCACAGATCAATGCATTTTTTAGAGGTGCCCTCTTCAGAAATCAAAAGTTATTATGTATCATCTACTGATCTTCCAGTTTCAAAAAGAAATACTTCTTACCCACAAAAGGGGCTAGATTAGTTTAAATCCATCTCAAATTGCAATGTTAAGGTCAGTATCAAAATCCTTGGGTTTGAAAATCCTGTGTTCAGTGCCGGGAAAATTACTTACCGTTTGAACAGCCTCTCCATTACGTTTATTAAGCTGCAACTGAAGCGTGGTGCTTGGAGCCACTTAGCCTGATTTTAACGGCTAAAGTGTTTCCATCAGGTCAGTAGCGCTCTGCTCACTGTAGTGATGGGCTTATTCCTTTTCTTTTTTCTTGGTTCCCCTCCCCACCCCACAGGCAGATAATCATAAGGGAGTAGTATAAATGTAAACTATTTACTTTGTAAAGAATGTAAATTATTCAATTAATGCCAAGTCTTCTGAGAATAAATTACATTGCAGTAAAGGAGCTGATGTGCTTCTCCTGTTATTGGCTCCACAGAGCTTCTTTTGGGTGTAATTACAAAGTTAGGGTTCTTAAATGACATGATATACAAAGCTTCCTCATTTTCTGCTTAACACCCAACTCTGTCTTTGCTGAAGAGCAATCCTGAGTACATTCAAGCAACCATCCTCTTATAATACCCCACTCCTGTATGCTGCTCTTCAAGAGCCCTTCGATGTGACTAGACTGGTAAGCAGGAGCTGCAATCAATTTCCAGCTTGATACCACGGAAAAGTTACTCATCAGGCACTATTAATCAATTCTACAGGCTTTCTAATAGACTCTATTATCTATCTATCAGCAATTCAGTGAAGTTACAGTGGCATTCTCTAAAAATTTATTATATTTAAATCAAAGAATCAACCAGTTTGGGATCTTGCTTTCATAGTGATAGAAGAGAGCCTGAATAATAACAAATCAAATAAAACAGAGGGCTCTGCATTGTCATTTGTGATTTATGTCATGTAGTAGTCTGTAACATATGGATATTTTATGTTTTAAGTAAAAGTCATTAACTGTGTGCCAGCCTATTCCATAAATGCAGTTGCAATGCCTGCCCATGCACTGCCCTTCAGTGTAATAAAACAAAGGTTTCAAATACATATGTAAGGGGTTCTTCCCATGTTTTAGAAAAAAAATCTTTATTATTTTCTTTTGCCTGTCTTGAAGCAGAGGGAACTCACATGTCTGAATAGTCTGAGAGGAGCTGCGTATATCCCAGAGCAGTAGTGCTCATCTGTGGATCACATCCGGAAACTATATGAATGCAAGCAAAATGGATGGACGCCGTCTGCTTGAGCTCATACCCTTTCTTTTGGTAAAGCTGCTGTCTCCAGATCCTCTCTCTGCTGCTGTCATCCTTCTATACACCCTTGGAGGATGAGACAAAGGTGTAGTCTGGATTCCCACAAACCACAGTGTACCTCAAGTAAGTTCTCCCGCAAACACCAGAGAACTTTTGTAAGACAAACTAAAACACCATTGTCTGCTCTGGAGCACTGGAGTTTCCAACTGGAAAGACTGCAGACTCTCAGAGATGAGTAAAACACATGAACCTTCTCATATAATATTCCAGATAATTGATCTTTTAGGAGATCAAAGTCTGTCCTCAAGCTGGATTTAGGGCTGTATTGTAGCAACTCCAAATAATGACTGTCCAGACAATAGGCTGAAACACAACCTCCTGTTCTTCCCAACTTTAAGGAAGGCTTTTGAGCAATTGGTCCATGAAACTTGGGATCCAGTATCCCCTTAGCAAAAAGAAAAAAAATAATGTTGGTTTTGGATTCCTCTATTCTAGTACATAAAGGAAGGGCAGGAAGCAATCCCTGGCTCACCAGTTAATTGTTACGTACTGGCTCATGTTCACATGGTGAAGGTTCATGCAAAACAAATTAAACATATCTAGACTGCATAGCATATGGTCCTGATTCTCCTGTGATTATCATGCTGTGCTGTTGTGCTGTAAAACGGAATTACCTTTTTTTGTGGCTTCTAAATTTCACAGTGTCTAAAGCGGAGACTGCACTGTAACGTAGCAGAAAGGAATTTTACAACCTAAAAACAAAGGTGTTTGTATATGTTCTAGTAAGGAGCAGGAGAGTATGTGTAGGTAGGGAACAGTATTTGAGTCTACAAGGCCTTTTGAAATAGATGGAAGATTTGACAGGGCACAGAGCACATAA
Organism: Fratercula arctica; assembly: GCA_947846985.1. NCBI lineage: Eukaryota > Metazoa > Chordata > Aves > Charadriiformes > Alcidae > Fratercula > Fratercula arctica. The sequence continues at coordinate 57,895,669 of CANTUZ010000001.1, read as the reverse complement.
TCTGGGGGAATTTCATCCACCCTGTCTATTGGGAGAGGTCTCTAGATACTGTCCGTAGCCTTTGCCATAGAGAGGGGTAGTGGGAACTCTTCAAAACTGAGCCAGAGAGCTAAATAACAATCCTATAGACCATCGGAGGTCCAATGCCTTTTCCTCTTTTTTAGGAAATGTGGACAGACCCTTTGAAGCTTTCCCTACAAATGCTGTCTGGCCACCTTATCTTTATTTCTGCTTGCAGTGAGGTAAGTGGTGTAAAGGGCAATTCTGCATGGCGATGCATTTCACCCAAGAAGGAATGAACTCACAGTATGTTTAAATTTCCTTGTGACATACTTGAGACTACTTGGTACCTTCTGTGATAAGAGATTCAATGGTTATTAAGCCAACCTTGATACCCGCGTACCAGAAAAAGCAACATTATCATTTATAACCATAATGAAATATTTGTACAACATTCCTAGGCAATGTAGTACCAAGCACTGCTCACTTGTCATGATTAACCTGTTTTTGAAACATTTTCTTGAAACTGGGTAACAGGTTTGGAAATTATGATGGGAAGAAAAAAAGAGAAACTAAAAGATGCACACACATTCTCAAGTAACATGATCACACAGACTTTGTCTCCTTAGGAAAATCAAAGCAAAATATGCTTAGATGTTTCACAAAGATTAACAATATTATTCCTAAAGCAGCTAATTTTAATCTTTTTTTTAAGAAAGTCCCCATGCTAGGATCTGAAGAGAGAGTTTAAAGTAATCAGAAAGCAACAGTCATCTGATTGAAACTGCACTAACACATTTCTTAAGATATATTATAAATATGCAAGTTAGAAGAAAAACTAAATTGGCTGTTTGAGCTAACACAATCTTTTGTTTACTTTTGGATCTATGAATTTATGTCACTCATTATTTGGGACTTCCAGAAGCAAGCAACATATATTTGTTAGATTAATATAAAGCACTTAATAAGGCTTGTCACTCACAAAGCCTTTGAGAGAATAACATCAACATATTTGGTCATATTTTAATAATCTCAATTTCTATAAATCACACCAACAGGAAGTAAAACTCCAGAAGCTCCAAATCAGAAGACACAACGAGAGCAAAGAAGATCTGGGTTTGACAAATTACAATAAAAAGACAAGAATGAAGAGATGAGAAGTCCTCTAGGGGAAAAAAAAAAAAAAAGTCTCCCTTTAGTCCTTGAACAAACCTGGCTGTCTTTATTTGGCTGCAATGCAAAACTTATGAAGTTGCAACTAAGCTGTGAAGATAAGAGTTATTTCCTCACCGTGCAGTAAATGGAGATGTAATAATACATTCATCTCTAGTCCACACTTTCAGATACAGGACAGAGAGGAGGGGAGGACGTGCGTCTGGGAACAGATGCACTGGAAAATTCTTCCTGCCATCACAGTACAATATACAGGGCTTGTTACGCAGACCAAGGACACTCAGATCGCAAGTGATGAAAAACACTAAGACTGTTGCTGGTACTTGTAAATCTGCCATTTTGAAGGGTGTATTAACATACAGGTGCACAGTGAGAGGAAGCCAAAAAATTACAGTTGCTATGCCTCAAAGGTACTGAGAAAGCTGAACAGCAGCAAAACCAACCATTTTACTGTAAATTATCTGAACAAAGAAACAAAAAACCAGACTCTTTCAAAACCTGGGCCAGTTCTTTCATCACAGACTTTCTCAGATATAACTATTTAGGCTGCAAATATGCCAGGGATCAAGAGGCATGCAACATCTGAGAATTACAGAAAACACAGGAGAAAAACACATAAAACAAAATTTGCAAAAGCCTGCATGCAGCAAAATTAGTTTAAAAAAGAAAAAAAAAAAAGAAAAAGGTACATGTGGATCAAAACAAAGAGGATATTCAGTACCATACATCACATTGTCAAAAGCCAAAAGGGAAACAGTGGTTCACAGACCTAACCATAAGGACTGGAAAGCGCACAGGAAAGGAAATCCTGTGCCAAGTGGACTGTGGTTCTACATGCAATCTAATCATTTACAGAGATCACTGTAAAGTAAAAGCAGATGGAAACCGAGTTTGCAGTACAGTGGAGCTAACAAAAATTCTGCAGCAGAGCTAATATGTAGGCCTTTGGTCACTGTTCAGTGTACATCAAGGGACTGCCATCTCAGTTTTCAAATAGCGAAAGGATTGGAAACAGGCCCTCCTCCTTTCTGCAGAAAGACAACTTATCTGGAATATTGCATTCAATTCTAGACAGTCAAATTGGAGCAGTTCAAAAGAAACCACCACAAATGGTTCAGGGGCCTGAGGGACTGATTTATGAGGAAAGATGAAAAGAATTAAATATGCATAGCTTAGCTAAGCAGTGACTAAGGAGAGACAAGTTAACAGAAATTTGAAGGGTGAAAGGGAAAAAGGAAGGTTATATAGCATAAAGAGGAAGGGAATTTGGAACAAGAAAATGAATTTAATATGGGGTAAATTTCGGCAGAGTACCAAGATAAAAATAACACACATGGATGACATTAACAGGCAAAACTGCAGGCTTCCTTGTCTGGTATACTGGGTGAAAAGCCACACAAAAGCACAAAGGTGGGCACAGCAGCCCAATGTTTCTGGCACTCAGGGCAGCTGGCTCGTTTGGCTCTGGCACCTCCAGATGCCCTGCAAAGTTCTGTAAAGACAACCCTCCAGTAAAGTGGAGAAGCAACCCAGGAAAATTTCTGGTATGTAGACCTACACCGCTGGCACCTGAAAGACTTCTCTCCCTTATTCCGGGGGGATAGTTACTGGGTATGTCTTAGCTAAGCCTGGGCTACGGTTAGAATAGCAAGGACAGTTGCAGGTGTGAGCTGGATCTCCAGGGATAAGTGAAAATGAAAGTGGGCTGAGCCGCTGTCCTGACAACAGAGTTTACAATAGTCTGTCAAGGTCACCTTCCGCATCTACCATCCAGCATTATACTCGTGGTCACATAATACTGTAGTACACCTGTATTGGCACATACGACATAAGGAAAAGAAGTGCAGAGTATCACTGTCAAACTTGCTTGTGAACATGCATAGCAATATCACTTCTGAGGTAAGTTAAAATAGGGAAATCCAGTTGATCATTTGTCTGAAGGAGAGGAAGAAGAACAGGAAAGAGGAAGAAGCAGCAGCTGAACAGCTCCATCTTATCTGACAAACTGAAAAAAAGCGCAGTGTCAATGGATGGGCTCCTAGCCTACATGAAACTTCAAGTTACTTCACTGAGGAAATAACTAGACAAACATGAAAAATGCTTCAAAGCTATTGAAGAAACTGAAGTAGAAATCAAACAGAAATTACTATTGCAGCTCCAACACTATTGCTTAGCAGACAGAAAAAGTGTCTTTCAAAGACTCAATAAACCCATATATTAATGGGTGATCAGGAGGAATTACATATGTCATTTAGATTGCCTTAAGAGCTTTGCTTTTCACAACTGCCTGTATGATCTACACATACCACCTCTGTAACTAACACCATTAGGGCTGCAGCTAACAAAATCAAATAATTGTGTCCAAAGCAAAGCACCTGAAAAGCAAGGTATTCATTTCATCTGCAATCCCAACTTAAAATTTCTCCTATTTCACATAAACTGAGTGCTGAGTAAGGGATAAATGTTTTCACCTATTTTCTGAGAGCCTCCTGCAATAAGCTGCCTGAAGACAACAATACTACTCTTTCCACAAAGACTGAAAAAAGAGGAAATTTCTACATGCCTGCCTCTCTCCTTCCTTCTCCTCAGCTTAGATGTCAACAGTTACAAAATTTTTACAGGAGAAATCTTTGATTCCTTAGATAGTAAAAGGATCACATTTGAAAGCCATAGATGAGCTTTCAAAATATGACCTTAATAAATCGCTCTGTTTTCTGTAGATGTCTTTAGATACGTCCTATACATATTTCATATGTCATGTTTCGTAACAGGATTTGCACCGAATGGGACCACAGTAGGACTCCACCAGCCTGAGGTGGTATGGCCCAGATCTATCGCCTGTCTACACGCTCTGAATATCACTTCAACCTCTTCTGGAAAGTCACAGTGCTTAGAGAGATATTCATAATAGGCCAAAGATATCAGACTCCATGTTTTCCTTCTTCCCAAGAATAGCATTTTCTGTTTTAAAATCAACTATGAAGTAAAAGACAGTAAAGCACACTTTCAAGTAGAAACCCTACAGGAACATCTGTATTCTAGCTGGGTAAAAACCTAATAATAAACGACCAAATGCTCTTCCACTTCTGTGATGTGCCCTCCTGTCCACATTCCTTGCCATTCCTACTGGCCAAATAGAGATTAAAATGGACTACGTCCCAGCTCTCTGAATGGCCTTACAGATGGGGCAACTTATCAGGGATAGTTGTCTTTCAGTGTACAAGAATGCCACTGGCAAGGAAAATAGCTTTGTCGATACTACTTGCATTTGTGTTTCTGCAGGTTACAGCAGACTGACCTGTGTCGTCTGTCACCTGAGGGTATGTCCACTGGTCAAAATACGAGAACTTGAAGGTTTCCTTTAGCAGGTCTTATTTTGCTGCTGTTTGCACTGAAGGACTAGATGACCTTTAAAGGTCCCTTCCAACCCAACACATTCTATGATTCTACACTGTGGCGATTTTGATATGGATATTAATTTCATTATCTACAAGTATTTTCTCCTTGGTTTTACAACTTACCAACTGTGCAAAATTTACCACGATGCAGTATACTAATTTGTCTGAAATGAGAAAGTAAAGGAATTGTGATTATTTGGAGGAAGAAGTTACTTCAGGAATGAAAATAAGTTCCTTAGCCTCAAAGTTTTGACAAATTTTATGTGGAAAAGTGGCTCTATCACTACAATTTCACATGTAGAAAGAGCAAGGTTTTGGTTTGGTTTGGTTTTTTTGCTGTTCTCTGTTCTTGCAGCAATCTTCTCAAAAATGTAATATCAGAATACTGAAAATTCATGCATGCTGTGCCAATACGGTGAGAAAATATGATACTTTGACCTTTACAATCTTCTTTCATCTTATTTTCAGGGTGGCTAGATTTCTTTGCTGTCTGCAGAATCACTATATTAGAAGAAAAAAGCATTCCAAATACCAAAAATATAAGAGATTTCTTAATAATTTCCTTAAAAGTTCACAGTAAAGTTTTCCACAGAAAATGCTGCTGCTTCTCTCTTATGACAGATTTTTTACAGTGGGAAACAAAATGATGACATCAAAATTATTTTTTGGATGACTGCAATTTCTATAATTACTATAGATAGTAATCTAAATACTATAAATAGAATCTATTTCTAGTTGAATACAAAGTTGGAAAGCTTGTAGCCTGCAATTGTCTGAGTTAATATTGCTACTCTTGTTGTTATTTCAAAATGTATTTTTTCAATACCAATTTAATATAAATCCTGATCTTATTAACTTCCAAATCTTATTCTAAGCAGTTGTTATTGTTAGGAAAGCTGTTGTCAGTTGTTACTGTTGTTACTGTTAGGAAAGTTTTATTTACTTGGAGGCACACTTGAAAAATTATTAGATGACCAGTACTACAAAGTTCAGAGATAACTGGGCTATTGCCAGCCCAAAATATATTTTTCTAAATATCACTTCCTTTGTCTAAATACAGATATTAAATTAAAGGTACTTTTTACCTCTTTCCTGGCATCCAGTGTCATGATTTCTAACTTTTTGACATTCAGGCAATGTAGAAAATTAGCTTAAATTGAAAAAGTAACATTGAGTTTCTGTCATTGTCACACAAACCCATGAACTGGAGAATAAAAATAAATAAATACATCTAGTATCTTAAGCCGGTACAGAAGTACTACCCTTCATATGTTGTAAATAATTTCCTTTTTTTCCCGTTGGCCTGCACCTATCCTGTGATTACAGTGAGAGAGACAGAGACACAAAGAATTTAACAGAGGTAAAAATGTTCTAGCTGTGGCTCCACTTGTATCGAGGTTTGTAAAATAAAGACCATTTGTTCTTGACTGCAGAATTAAAAAGTAGTTTTACCTAATTTTTCACATACCCTTTATGACATCTGAATTATCATACTGCCTAAACTTTTTTTTTAAAAATCTGCATTGTATATCACTAATACATCATACTCAGATTCAGTCTGTCAAAATGGAATAAGAAATACTGTGTATTGTATTAGCATTCCTTTTCTGTATTTTACAGTATAAGCTGCTCAAATGAATACCTTTCATCAAAATCTCTTTATTCCCCCAGAATTGCTTTATGCATCTTCACAGTATCTAAAAACTCCTAAGCAGTGGCTCGTCACACACAGCTGCTCCACTCGCTCCTTCTGCACTCCTGGGGAAGATGACCCCTGCCTCTTCCTCCCAGTCTCATTTTAAGCAGGCAGGGTCTCTCGGTCACGCTAGGCATCTTGTTTCAGTAATAATCTTAACATTATGCCATAGGTCACAGTGTCATAAAAGCATGTACAAGGAAAAGGAAGTTTTCCCTGCAGCCATGTTGTACTTAGCTCTCTTATTGCAGAAATAAACCATCACACGAGAGTTAGCTGACACGGTCATGAAATATCAACCTAAACTAAAGGGATGGCTGTTAAATAGGGACTGGTACAGACATCCTGCTTGTATCTACATCTCTCCTTCCTACCACCTGTGTAATTTTTCCTTGAGCTCCTCATCAGTAGCAGAGGACATCCAAGAGGACATGAGAAGTCTCTGGCCGCCATAAAATGGACTAAATAAATGAATACCACCTCCTGTCCAGCCCCAGAATAGAAGAAAATCTGTTCATGGGAAGAAGAAAACACTTTGAAGATTTTGCGAATTCTCTCGCCTCACTAACCGTCCAGTGTGACAGAGCACCTGTGTGTCACCTTTACTTGGGTCGTCACACATCCTGCACACGCCGCCATAGAGGCAAAGGGTTCCTGTATCACAGACCAACTAGGGGTCTCCAATTTTTCTTTTCAGGCTCCTCTTTTTATTCACTCTAAGCTAACACAACTCACTCTACTGAAACACAGATGAAATTTTCACAGGCTGTCTTTACGGTAAGAAGGCTGACACAAAGGTATCACGTTTTACCCACAGTATTGCCTCTTCATCCATGGGAGAATCGAGTCCCCATCCTCTGTAAACAAAAATTAATGTATCACATCACATCTTCCTCCACCCCTTTCCAAGCTGCATAAAGGTCAGGTAGAGCAATCGCTGTGGCACATGGCTGGAGCCTCAGAAGACTCTGGCTGATGTCAGAATGGCTGAATCCCTTGGCAAAAGCTCACAGACTGAATTTAAAGTGCTAAACGAGAGTTTGGGATGATAAACCACTTTCCCCTGTATCCTGGAACATGCTAATACAGTCTGTCCCATAACCCTGGTGAAAAGACACCATGACACCCTGGTAACAGATACCACCACGGGTGAAACGCTTATCCAACTATGTTGAGAGTTCCAGTGGCTAATAATTATATTGAAACAGAAAATGCATTGAAATGGCAAGCTATGGAAAAAGTGGGGTAAAATTAAATAAAATGGAAATAATAACAATAATCCACCGAATTTATTCTACTTTCATTCATAAACATGATGGCAAATTTGTTACCAAATACCCTGTGGATTAGTGTGAAAAATACTCAAGATGACATCTGTAAGGACATTACTGCTGGCGGCAGCCTTTCAAGACAAAGTATACTTTCAACCTGGTCTAGTGGGAGGTGTCCTTGCCCATGGCAGGGGGGGGTTGGACTAGACGATCTTTAAGGTCCCTTCCAACTCTAACCATTCTGTGATTCTCTAAACATTCCATATGATTAAAGTCTATGTCATTGTGGACTAAAGTCAAGACATTTTTTTTTAATATAAGGAAACACCGTTGTAGTATATGGATTTTTTAAATACTATGATTAGGAGGCAGTGAAAAGAAGGAATAAATCAGTACAGACTACAAGATATCTGAAGAGGATACAGCAAAATTTAAAGGCCAAATCTTTCAGTTTATCTTCTACTCTAACTGATTTTCTTCATGGACAATCGTTGCCATGTATTCAGATGCTGAATGTAATAAGGGGTAGATGTTGGAGAGAATTATTGTATTTCTTATGTATCTTGTTTCAAATCCTGAATTAATTCACCAATAAACATCTAATTAGTATTTCCATCACAGATCTCTGTAAGTGTTGGTCTGTAACAAAGCACAATTCAGTGTTTCATAATTCATACAAAGGAGATAAAAGAATCCAAAACAGAAATAATCCAGAAAGAATGGAAGTAGTATCTGATGTTCAGATTTGATGATCCTTCACTTGGCTCAGACTTTCAGCTGGCAGGACTATAACTCCTTACCAAGGTTTTAATTCTGCTTGCATTTCTGCACCTCTACAGCATTTGCAGTGGAAATCAGACACTCATTCAGTAATTAAATTCAGTAATGAATTCAAGCCTCCTGACTAAAGTACTGTTTTTCTTAGTTACCTTTGCAGATCCCTCAGATGAAGTCCAGAGCACAGGTGGAAACACACAGCCATAATGTGTAAATGACGATATTTATGTCATAACTGGACATACAAGGGAGAGCAGATAACACCGCGGCGCTGCCTAATTTGCAAAATTACTTTCATTTGTACAGTCTGTCACACAAATCGTCAAGATAAAATGGTACCCAGCAGCTGGCAGATAGCATGTGGTACTCTCCTACGTACCACTGTTCTCTCTTCTAAATAGCTTACCCTAGCTGATTGCCAAGGAGCAGCGACTGGCACTGACAGGGAGAGCTCTCGGCAGCAACCCTACTTGGCTGCAAAAAAGGAGATGGGCAGTAGTAGTGACAACATGAGCTGCTCAAACAGGGACACGCGCATCCAGCCTGTGTTTTAAATGCTGCAGGTGCCAGCTGAAGACAACGCGACGGCGGCAGTGCAGCGCAGGCCTTATTGCAGAGTATTACTGGGATGAAAGACCTCACTGGGCATGGCCCCAACCAATTTGGTCTGACCACACAGCTGCCCCTGCTTACAGCAGGAGGGTGGACTAAAGACCTCCCAAGGCTGGATCTTGAAAGACACTATGACCAAATGATGACAGCATGTCTCATTTGCACCACCTCCTAGTGGGAGCAGCGCACGGAAAAAAAGCAAGAAGATTAGTAAAATTGTACTAACGCAGTAGAAGAATAGCTATAGCCCTTCTCAGCTCAGATCTCCACACTTAATCTTTGCAGATTAAAAAAACAAAGTGCAAACACACGCAAAATCAGGCATACAGCGCTACAGTTCATAAAATACTAGCTTTAAAGTCGCATCAACTTATATCTTTTACATACTTTCCCTCGCCCCAAAGCAGACCAAGAGGCAGCGCTCTGCAAACACACTTCCCCTGGTTTGATGTCTTTTCCTTCTGATACAGAAATCAACAGTGAAATGGATTAAAAACAAAGCACGGTGTGAAGAGTCACATCCCAACCCCTGTGAGGTTCAGCTGCTCTCAGCAGATCTCAGAACATCGCTGGTGCTGCCACCCTGCCCGCAGCCCTGGCCCATATTTGATCCCACCTCGCTGCCAAACACAAACATCAGCAACACTATTGGCATATTAAGTCAAACATTAATGCTCAGGGGAGGATCACAGAGGAAATGTTTCTCCTTCTCTAATGACAGGTGGAGATGGAAGCACATTTGCCAGTTCTGTAGGGGAGAAGCACAGGCAGTAAAAAGCCCTTCTGGCAGGCTCCAGCCAGCACCCATTGTCTTCTAAAGCACACTATTTGGAAGGAAAAATGCTATGTGCTAAAATACACCGATTTAGTGAGAAATCACTAATTACAAATTTCCAAATTTGGAAAAGAGGAAACAAACACAACCAAAACTAATGCTGTACATTCACCTTTCCCTCTGCTGTGTTTTCGTCCTTCATCCCTGCCCTCTAACCAATTCAACAAACACCCCAAGTAGTCGTCATTCGCTTCCTTTTAAAGAGAGAACCTCACGGTCATCCTCATCTCTTTCCAATTAAGGAACTTGTAGTTTCATTGTAGTGTTACATGTTTAATATGCTATTGAACAGACACATGCCCATATACATTTCCTACAGTTCCACTTTAAGAAAGAATTTCCAAAGTGAATACAGACTGAACAATACTTTTCTGACATCTTCAAGATAGTTACTATGCTGCAAACTCCTCATTTGCATTTATCAAATCTCATTACAGGCTCGAAGACTTATTCCTAGAATGCACCTTTAAAACTATGCAGTAAAACTAATCTGTGCTTCTCTGCATGAACAGGGAATTTAGGCTTGTAACTCCCACCAGTTTTAAAAGCAGTGCCATTGAACTCAGACAAGAGGAAACCCTCATAAATTATTTGTCCTTGAATTACCAAAATACTTCCAGGGCACCTTAATTTCATATTAAAACATCAAAGAACCACATTACTCGTCTCCTGACTGTAACACAGTGTTTTCAAAATAGTTTCAGAAATGTCCTTGGTACACTTAAGTCATCAAAGACCACAATCTGGGCAGAAAACCTTTTACAGCAATCTGCTATTTGTCATGTAAAAACAGTGACATAATCACTACAAGTCTGAAGTTTTCCAAGTCCTGCAGTACAAAATACCCATGGCTAACAAACTATTACTGGCTGTCCAGAAGAAGTATCTAAGCAATAATTCATTTATCTGATGCAAAACCAGCAATTTCCACTCAAACCCTGGATGCTTTAAAGGGCTCAAGAAAAGGTGCAGCTAGGAAGACAAGCAGCCTTGATAGGCAGACCAAAAGAAAAAAAAAAAATGCTGCTAGGAATTTGCTCTGCATTGAATCAATACATTGAGCATAGATCCTAATTTCAGTCTTTAAGGAGGCAGCTTGCGTGATTCAAGGTTAAAAGTTCATTATTAATTTTTAAGCCTGTCACACCAAACAGGCAAATATTCTGATAAGGAGGGGATACAAGCGTTTGATCTACAACAGATGATGAGGTGTGCTTATAATTATGAAGGTATTCTCATTTGTATTACCCTTGTAAAGCTTGAGAGCCACGTCCGAGTTTGTCTTTATAGGCGTCTTTAACATAAAGCTGTGTGACATGTTCCTTGGGTTTGAATATTATTTTCTTCGGTGACTCATTTAAACAAAAGTTTAAAAAGCTGATCAGCATGAACTTCAGAATGAGAGCTTTATCACACACACACAATGAAGTTGCCTCTGAAGAGACGAGAAAAAGAAACGCTGTGCTCTGCCTGCATATTCACATGCAAAGTAACAACTCCCCTTCCCGACTGACTACCACCTTGACATCATGCAGCATCTGCCTCCGACTTTTTGCATATGCATTCAAAAGACACACCTCGGAAAATAAAACGACAGTTTTAAAATCAAAATAACCATTTTGTTACTTACAGCATTTGATAAAATGGTAATGAGACATTCTTTCATCTCAGGCTGTAGTCTTGCTACAGGTTTCGGCATTCTCTTCTGCTACAACTGTCATGCCCAGAAAATGCATTATTTAGAGCCCTTCCTCAGGTATCCAGTATACCTCAGAATACATTATTTAACGTAGTTTCTGTTCCAGGATCTTGCAGAGGCTTCTAAGTCATCCTCACCCGACCACTGGAGTTATGATAAACCTCTGTGCGTCTTGAACCATGACTACTGCACGTGCTATTGTAGCACAATTGATTGACACGGCTCCTAATCCCACATCCCCAGGAATAGAAAGATTTAATTGGTGTGCACTTGCAGCCACATTCTTCCAGCACTGAGGTGTGCTGCTGCACTGCGGCTCTCACAGTCCTGCCAGTTAATGGCTTTTCAATAGCTTTCAAATGGCAGCAAACTAAGCTTGATGAGTGGGCTCGAATGAAATAGCGGTACAAGGGAGCTTAAATTTTATTTGTGCATGTTGCTCGTGTGCCAACTGTGACCAGATTCTTAGCTGGTACTAAAACAGGATTATTTTTAGTTGCCACCAGTTGCTGTGTGAATAGGAAATTGATATAGGTTGCCAAAAATAACCACCTTTTAGCATCACAGATCATTCTTCAGTTTGTTATAAGGTAAAAATCAGGATAGAGCTCACAGCCATGTTCACGCTCTCCTGGTTTATGCACGGGTTCATTGAAATTGAGCTAAGAAACATGCTTGTGTGTACATTCCTTGGTATGTTCTTGTTCTGTCATTTCTTTGTATTGCATTGCATCTTTCTCACAGATGGAATATTTGTGTCAGAAGAAAGAAACTGCAAGCTCTGCATGGTTTATAACATGATTATGTGCATGTTATCTAATGATATTTTGATCACTGATTGTAAGATGAAATGCCTAAGAAAATGCAGCACTAAGAACAAGTCCATACAATTATTTATCAGACCACAGAATAACTCAATGTATACTGACGCATTACCCGGTTTCAGATTAAGGGCACACAAAAGGCAGACCTGCATTGTATTTTAAACACCCAGGCTGCATCATCCTCTAAGCACAATTCCTGCATTAGTTTTCCAAGAACAGTCAGTCACCCAGGCATTTGGTTACTACTTCTTCCAGAAACCTGCAGCAGAACTACAGTAAAATATTTTTATAAAATCAAATAATAATTTAAGGTAACTGTGCTCAGAGATTTGCATTTGCTTACCATGTGCCATGCTTACCACAGTCATCACTTCACTGAGAGCTCTTGTAAAGGGAAACTGATAGCCCGGCCATACTTAAATCTTTTATTCCTCTGAAAGGTTCTTACCTACTATTTTGTATACATACCGTTTTCAACAGCTACAAAGTGTTAAGGGGACTACAAAGGGAAAAGGGTCTAACTCATTAGTGAGGATTACTAATTCAGATTCTATTAACTATTCTGCAAAGTTCACACAAGAACAGAAAGATGTATATTCAGAGGTTTCCAGTGATTCATTAGCAAAACCCTTAGGTGAAATCTTTCAACTCCTAAGAGCCACATATTTCAAATCTGGTTTTAGGTATAATATGCACAACAATAGGTTTGCAGAACCAATTATTTAGGTAATGCTTTTTTTTCCTGAAAACATCATTTTTCAAAAGAAAGAGAAAAAAAATATCAAGAAATAACCAGGGAAATAAGGATAAATTATATGAAACACAATACAGTAGTTACATTACCATGGAAACTTTTTACTGTAAAGCTCAGAAGTCCAAAGTAATTAAATCTATCCAGACTTTCTTTCACACCTATACTACATCAGACCATTTTGGGCCATATGGCTTATAAAATAAACATACAGAGTGTTTTAAGAGGTAATGTTAGTCATAGTTCATGAGCAAGTGTCAAGTAATCTGACAAAAAGCCCTTTGAGAAATACTTTTTGGCAGAGACATTCCTGACAGGTTCATCTCTGGTGGTACTGTCAGGCAGATAGACTGCCGCGTCTAATAACATCACACTTCCACCAACCACGCTGGCTAAAACTGGGAGGACTCGCGTTAAACACTGGTGTACGGGAGCAATGGACAAAGGATGATTTTCTGAAGACAGAGATAAAAGGAAAACGTAACATTTCTGATTTTGGCTTGAACAAAATGTAGAGAAAAAAGTATTTGGGTCTGTCTCATTTCAGATCGTAGTATATGTGTTTATCTGTTGAATTGCCATAGTGAAAATTTAGGATTGGTAACATTTATGTGACGGGTTAGACTGCGTACTCTATCCTGCAAGCAATGGGAGAGAATTCAACAAGGCCAAGTGTAAGGTCCTGCACTTGGGTTGGGGCAACCCCCGGTATCAATACACACTGGAGGATGAATGAATTGAGAGAAGCCCTGCCCAGAACAACCTGGTGGTACTGGTGGATGAAAGGCCCAACGTGAGCCGACAAGGTGTGCTTGCAGCCCAGAAAGCCAACCACGTCCCGGGCTGCATCAAAAGAAGCATGGCCAGCAGGTCGAGGGAGGTGATTCTGCCCCTCTGCTCCGCTCTGGTGAGACCCCACCTGGAGCACTGCATCCAGCTCTGGAATCCTCAGCACAGGAAAGACATGGACCTGTTGGAGCAGGTCCAGAGGAAGGCCATAAAAATGATCAGAGGGATGGAAAAACTCTCCTATGAAGAAAGGCTGAGAGAGTTGGGGTTGTTCAGCCTGGAGAAGAGAAGGCTCAGGGAAGACCTTATTGCAGCCTTTCAGTACTTAAAGAAAGATGGGGACAAACTTTTTAGTAGCACCTGTTGCAATAGGAGAAGGGGTAGTGTTTTTAAACCAGAAGAGGGTAGATTTAGACTAGACAGAAGAAAGAAATTTTTTATTATGAGGGTGGTGAAATACTGGCGGAGGTTGCCCAGAGAGGTTGTAGATGCCCCACCCCTGGAAACATTCCAGGTCAAGTTGGACGGGACTCTGAGCAACCTGATCTAGTTGAAGATGGCTCAGCTCATTCCAGGGGGCTTGGACTAGATGACCTTTAAAGATCTCTTCCAACCCAAACTATTCTATGATTCTATAGTCCCTTACAGAGAGTATCAAGGTACAGGACAGCCTCTTGAATGCTGCAAGCCATTCCCTTCATGTTTACATCACACTAACTGGGAACAGAGATGCTGTCTATAGGGTCAACATGTCTTTGATTTCTCTCCTAATATGTCCTAGTCCATGTAAGCAGGGAAGCAAGTGGGGCTGTTTGACAAGGGAGGGTCTGCAAGGCTACGCCGTAGCTGGATCTTTGCACTGTGCTGTTCCATAGGGCGGCATGTACCCACCCGTAGCAGGGCACTGTGACCTCCCCTTTCCCGGGAGTCCATGTGCTCCAGTATAAATGACAGCCTGCAGGTGAATGAAAGAAAGGCACCAGCTTTTCAAGAGGTGACACCTGGCAGACGGCTACCTCAGAAGGCCTTTCATTTTAGAATATCACATGTACTTTTTTTAAAATATAAAATGTTTAGTTTTATTACACGGGTAATTATCATTAGTGGACTTCGCAAAAGAAGTCAAAGTTTAAATGGAAAGAAACCAGCATTGTATATTGCTGTCAGCAGGAAGTTTTGATGCATTGAATCAGCACAAAAATGAGGAAAGGTCCCAAAGAAACGGTAAAGGGAATGAAATGGAGAACGAAGAGAAATGAGAACAAGGGATAAATGCTATTGCAGAGACACGACGGACGTTGAGGAGAAGTGTCAGCTAAACTTAAGGCAAAAGGATGCCAGAATAGGAATACTGAAAAGGAAGAAACCTGGTCCACCTGTTGGAAAGACACAGGATTTCCACTGCAACCTTTTCCTACGCTGGCAAGTAGAGAAAGAACAGAGAGAGAAGAAACTGCAGTACTCGTGGTGCTGGATGTCCATGTCATAAACAAAGATTTCAGGTGTGAGAACAAAAAGAAAGATTTAGGTTTCTGAGAGGAGTCCAAAGAAGGGAATATTTTGCTTCCAGTGATTTTACAAAGCAAATTGTACAATTTGCTTATTCACAAGAAAAGGAGTATTAGTCCTGTTAGCTATTTTCCCTTGACTGACCTTCAGCAATGAAAAAGGAATTTAAAAAAAAAAAAAAAAAAAGACATAAAAAAGATTTAAAATCCAACCATGTAAAACATGGAAGTATATCTGGACAAGCTCAAAGTGTATTGTAAAACTGCTTTCTCTGAACATTCGGGAACATAGGCATGGTTTCACTCACAGCCCCAGTGGTTTCAAGACGACTGCTCCAGTGTTTTAATCTACAGAGATTAAAATTCCTTGTCATCTCTCCCTGTAGAAAGAAAACAGCCACTTTCATGCTATGTAAAAATCCAACATTCAATGAAATTACAATTTTTTTAAATAGAATCTTGGAACTCGTCAGCCATCACTACGATAGCTATTTGTCTTAAGATACACACTCAATTTACAGATTGTCATCTCAGAGCAGACATTGCTTCCACATCTCAATTTCCAAGTCTCAAAGCTTGTCTTAGAAAAAAAGCACCTATGAAATGTTTCCTACAACAACCTAAAAGACAAAACCACTGCTTAAAATACGGTTTTGCTGCCAAGAACTGACATGCTGTATTGTATTCATGTCCTGTAAATATTTTTTTGCTCTTCCAGTGTCTTCTGGTGTCACAAACAACTGAACAGCTATTATTTTCGTCATCTTAGTATTTTACAGTTCACATATATCTGTTAAATTTTGATAGAGAAATGCAAAACTATCTGAAAGAAATTCTATAATGAGAAAAACACCGTTAACTACTGGTTTTAAAAACATGACAGATGCTCCTCGTTTATGCTATTTTCATTCAGTGCAACAAAGCTTGCTATATTCCTTCATACGTTACAATTTCATTGCATTACTTACGGGTTGAAGACTGCAGACAAAAAAAAATGGAATGCAGAGTAACATTAACATTTCTCATATATTTTGACAAGTGATACTGCTTAGCAATCAATCCTTGGCCATGCTGTCCAGCTGCCAACAAGCCACGCTTCAGATAACATCTGGTAGCTGTATGCTCATCAGGAAGCTAGGGATGAGCCACGGCAGATGTAGATACTTAGCAAGAAGGACCCTATACTAATTTTCTCTACATGAGTCACAGCAGAACAAAACACAGCAGTTTTTCTGAATAAATTTTCAGATGAATTGGCCTGGAAGATGGATGTGAGGTTTGCTCCATAGACAGCAGCAGCAAACCAAATCTAATCACTCAGTCACTCAGGGTGTGCTTGACACCTAGAGAGGCAGATGACTCTTCCTCTTCTCTGCCTCCAACCTCTGCATTCTTTCCTCCTTTCACATTTCACTGGAAATGCCTTGATTTTTTCAGGAGGTAGGCGATCTTCCTCCCATTCTTCTACCACTGGATCAAACCCTTAAAGAATAAGAAAAGTGAAAAAATCCTTTTTCTTGTTCTCCCTTTACTATTATAATGGAATGTATACGGGTGGACTAATCCATAATTATTTGTAATGGGTTGGCAACAGCAGATTAAAATCACAGGACATAATTATCCAATACTGATGAAGTCTGCAAAATTACCAGCAGAAATTATGTGCCATTTCAGAGAGCTTCTTGCTTCCTCCCACACCCAAAATGACCATTTTTAGGCTGTGTATATACCTCTCTAGCAGTTCCTTAGTTGGACGAGATGAAGAAGCTTGTGGTGGGAGAGCCCAGAGCAGAGTAATAACAAGGGCAAATACAAGAAAGAAATCCCACTAGTCTCATATGGCTGGTCCTATCTTTGGCACTGGTAATGACTCAATAATGATTTTCTTCATTACAATCTGTGTATACATTTTTTTAAATTCAATTTCTTATGAGAGTTGATGTGAGGATGTTACAGAGAGGAGCTGCAGAGTTTTTATATGGAAAACCCCTTATGAGACTGAAAAGAAACTACCAAGACACAGTTATGAGACTGAAAAGAAACTATCAAGACACATGTTAAAATGATAAACAGAAAAACATGACAGCCATCACAACCACTAGACACAAGACAAAATGAAAAAACAATCATGAATTTCCATGTAAGCAGGTATTATACGATCAGATAGATTCTTTTAAAGTTATAACGTTCAGGAAAGAAATAGACAAAGATAAGAATTCAGTTCCACATGAAAAGTGTATTTTTATCCTCCTGGTAATTAGCAAATGCCATGACTCACTGCATTGGATACATGTTTTGTTGGTTTTGGGGTTTTTTTTTGGTTTTGTTTTTTCTTTTCTATTTGCTTTGATAGTTTTAAAACCAGGAGATAAATAATGACCACACTACAGGTTGGATAAAAAGCCAAGAATAGAACAGGGGAATTTGTGTATCCTTTACTTGGGCAATGTTACTACAACAATGTAAATCTTGAAGTAAAGAAAACTTGTTAGGGCCGCAGTAGAAGTTACGATAGAAAGTGTTCCTAATTTAGGAAAAAATAACTGGGACAGCAGAAAAAGCTGAAGTGACAGAATCAGACTCTTCTGGGACTGCAGGACAGCACGGAGGATGGTGTGGCAATTGATAATCTCAGAGATAACTCTAATAGTAGGTTTTCCAAAGGAAAAAAAAAGAGAAAAAAAAAAAAAAAAAGGAGGAATTGATGTTGAAGATTTGTAAGGGGTGGTGAAATGACAGTATTTTAAATTAGCCAATCATGGCATCCTACTTGGATTTGCTAGAATAAATTTTCACACCAAAAAAAAAACCCGAAAACAACCAAAACCTGAACACTTTCACCATATATAAGTGCTATAGACCAAGAACAGAAAAAATCTGAGGTCTAAATTTTATCTGAAATTACAAGATACTGAGGGGGGTTCTGTAGATACAAGACGACTATCGGACAGCTTTTACTGTCCTCACAATTATGATGTACATAATAGTTTCAATATAAGCACTGTAATCAGAATTGGATATTATTAAATTATATAAAACACAATCTGAAAAGCAAAGACTAAAATTAGGCAAAAAGAGCTCCCCAAGACCTATTTTATTTTCTGATCTTTCTACTGTTCTTTTTATGTCCTACTGAATACAATATTGCTTCTTTTTCGGAGCCTTTCTGCACTCCATTCTTCATGTAATTCAGCACAACTTGTTAACGCACGCTTGGCTCCCGTTTTTTTCTTATGAATGAAACACAGAGCAGAAATGGGTCTTAGGGAGGGAAGGGGTGCGAGTTGTGGAAAAATAAATGTCACTTTTAATAAATTGACAATGCTGCCATATGTGCACAGTGTAACTACACACAGCTGGGACGGTCACTCTGATTCTGTACCTTCCCCAGTCCCTGTTGGCTGTCATTCATTTATTTATTTATTTCCTCTTTTTGCTTCGTCTGCATCAAGACTTAAGGAATTCATCATTCTGACCACAGAGACCAGGTGAGAGTCTGACCTGAGGAGAATGATAATCAAATCAAAGGGTATGACAATAAGAACTTTTGACATGATATAAGATAGCATGATATAGCTTGAAGATGACATGGACTACTAGATAAACTCAGTGAACAAAGAGAGAGATGCAGAATTTACTGCACTCAGCGTGAACATAATAGAGTTACATCTCATTCTCAAATTAGCAGAGAATAAATCAGGAGCTGACAAGAATAAGGCAGCTGTTAGGGGAAGAAGAGGGGGAATGGGAGAGGTATATAAACAAGCTCGGAAACAGAGGCATGGTAGGATGACTATTAAAAGCACCGACTTATAGGGGTGTCCAAGAAACACTGAAAAGCAGTGAAATAATATAATTTTTATAAAATTATCTGAGGTCAAATTAAGGGCAGTCAGTGAGGTATAAACAAAGGCCAGCAGAAAGATGGTGGAAAAGAACCTCTCCCGTGTGGGCAGTGGACAGGTCACAGCTGAGAAGTCAGTGAGTAAGAATGGAAAAAGAGAGGGTTCCCCAAACACAGACTGAGAATGGTGTGGAGAGTGCTGAGGATTCATCAATAAACACAGGGTGCCTTCAGAATCAGTTCCTCCAAACGGACATTAAAAGAATATTCAGGTCAGATTGCCGTGTTTTGTACAAACAGGATAAATAAAGACAAAATTCCTCAACTCAGCAAGCAGCTGATTTCCACATGAACAAGCAGAGAGTAAGGCAGGTTTGTACAATTACTGCACATACCACTAGAGCAGCAGTAAACGTCAGCACACTATCTAAATTCAGTGAAAATTCAGATAGCCGGAACCCAGGTTTTCTATTTTATAATAATGTATTTCAAGTTATATTTCATTCCCCAATGATTTGAAAAGCTGTGGAACCCATTCTTACAGAATAATGTGTTTCTTTTCTTACTGGAATGGCTGGCTGTTCATAACAAACAGAAGATTCATTTCTTTGCTCTCAAATGAACACTTACTACTTTCAATCAAACACTGCATTAGAAAAGTAGTTACTATTCTAATATTCTTTTCTTGAAAATATAATAGTAATTACCTATAATTTCAAATAGCAAAGGACACCCTAGAAGGCAACAAAAAAGAAATGCACAAACATAATGGGATAAAACATGTCTATAAAGAAGAATTATCCAGTGGGCTAAATCACATCATTCCAACCAATTTATACAGCTTTTGTTTTTGTTTTTGTTTTTTGTTTTTTGCTTTCATTTATAGCAGAGTTTTCCTTGAGAAAGAAAAGAAGTATTCAGCACCTCACCATACTGGCAGAGGGCAAACTGCATAAGAAGTTATTTCCTTCACCCTTTAGCCAAAATGCAGTAAGTTGAAATCTGCAAAGATTGCCACTCAACGCTGTAAATTCTTAGAAGAAGAGAAAGCCACACGAGTTGGCACTGACTATAAACCATTCTTTCTCTCTTCTTGAGATTTTAACCTCAAAATCAGCAGTTCTGTCATTGCCTTCAAAGGGAGCAAAGCCAAACCCTTTAAAGTGAATGACCTAAGATTATTGGAAAATGACACAAATCTTGGAAAAAAGAATTAGCAATTATGCATAGCACACCAAGACTAATTTGCATAACTTCTTTCAAATGCTCCTGTTGTACTTGATGTTAACTGGAGACTGTGCATTTATCCATTTCTCAATAACTTTGTCATTTCAAAAACACTTTTCCTTATCATTACCAACATATTTTTGTCAAATTCAAGGACAACATAGCAGTAGATAATGCTAATTTGACTACAGAAATTAGTAGGACTTTTTTCACCAACTCTAGGTCTAATCATAGAATCATTTACATTGGAAAAAACCTTTAAGACCATCAAGTCCAACCATTAACCTAACACTGCCAAGTCCACCACTAAACCATGTCCCTAAGCACACCATCTACATGTCCTTTAAATATGTCCAGGGATGGTGAGTCAACCAGTTCCCTGGGTAGCCTCTTCCAATGCTTGACAACCCTTTCAGTGAAGACATTTTTCCTAATATCCAATCTAAACCTCCCCTGGCACAACTTGACACCATTTCCTCTTGTCCTATCGCTTATTTCTTGGGAGAAGAGACCGACCCGACCCTCACCTTGCTACAACCTCCTTTCAGGTAGATGTAGAGAGCAATAAGGTCTGCCCTTAGCCTCCCTTTCTCCAGACTAAACAACCCCAGTTCCCTCAGATGTTCCTCATAAGACTTGTTCTCTAGACCCTTCACCATCTTCGTTGCCCTTGTCTGGACACGCTCCAGCACCTCAGCATCTTTCTTGCAGTGAGGGGCCCAAAACTGAACAGAGCACTCGACGTGAGGCCTCACCAGTTCCCAGTACAGGGGGACGATCACTTCCCTAGTCCTGCTGGCCACACTATTTCTGATACAGGCCAGGATGCTGTTGGCCTTCTTGACCACCTGGGCACACTGCTGGCTCATATTCAATCTTATGGCCTTGGCTGAAGTCAAGAGTGGATAAGGCTCGGCACCTTTTACTATCAGTCCTTCTGGGTCTCCCATCTATGTAAATCAAACATCGCATTAGCATAGGTTTACTGAAGTCAGTTCCTTGTTTTAAGGAGAAAAATAATCACATCTGTAAAAAAGGTTTACGTTTGCTGAACCTAATTATAGTGTCTGAAACTAACGAGTATATAGAGTGTTTGCTAAAGACAGTTTCATATTAGGATGCATTTAATCATCAGAAGCGAATTTCAAAAATGGGCTTTAAACATATGAAAAAAAGCTATAAAGGCTTAGCACACAGACATTTCAATAATAATACGGAAAGGTCCAAAGCTTTGTGATATTAAGATTTGTGTGTGTGTGTGTGTGCCTCTAGCTTTTTTGTCCTTTTGATTATGATACCATACATAATACAGAAGTCCAGTTATAGCTGGTTTTCTGTGGTTCAGTCTAAAATGCATAACCGCAGTTAGAATACCTCAAAGTTGGCACAGGTCAGAGAGTGAGTAAACAAGGTCCTTCAAAGACTAACTTAGAAGACCAGATAGCCTATAGGTATTTTCATCTCAGAGTGGTTAAACATCTTTGTATCTGGTCTCAGTGAACGGCTGGTAATGAACTGTGTGCAAAAATCCCACTTACAGCTTGGCATGAAATATGTTGATCGGTTTAAAAGGTGATAGAAAAAGACGACATAGTAGATGCAGACATTTCACACTGAGATTGGGGGTGACAAGGCTGGCAAGAGGATTTTCCTCATGGAGTTAAGCTGCTGATAATAGACCTATGGAGAAAAGCGGACAGCTACTCATGTGCCAAAGGGATCCCGTATCCCAGGACATTCAAGACCTACATCCTGGATAAGTGAAATATTAATGTACTGCGAAGAGGTATAAATATGACTGGGACCCCTGCAGACCTAAAAAAAAAAAAAAAAAAAAAAAAAAGAAAGAAAAAAATATGGGCACTAAAAGCTGGTATTCCTCACCTGGAAGGGTGCAATCTCCCAAATCCGATCTGAGACACAACAAGGGGTAATGATTTTCAACTGAAAGAGGGGAGATTTAGATGAAGATATTAGGAAGAAATTCTTTACTGTGAGGGTGGTGAGGCACTGGAACAGGTTGCCCAGAGGAGTTGTGGATGCCCCATCCCTGGAAGTGTTCAAGGCCAGGCTGGATGGGGCTTTGAGCAGCCTGGTCTAGTGGGAGGTGTCCCTGCCCATGGCAGGGGGGTTGGAACTGGATGATCTTTAAGGTCCCTTCCAACCCAAACCATTCTATGATTCTATAAGGCTGAAAAAAGCAGTGCCATTGACCACATAGCTCAGGAAATCTTCTGTAGCAAGTCAGCTGGATAGAAGGGAGGAGGTTTTTCAGATTTCAACTTTCTATCAACAGATTAATAGCTATTTTTGCTTGTGCTGTTGTTGTTTGTTCTTGTTTCCTTCTTTTGTACGAATATTTGAAACTATTATCTACTTTGTATACTGTAAATAAACATTTTTATTTACAATTATCTTAAACTACAAGTGATTTCAAGGTAGTTAGCCAACATCAAAGCACTTGACATTAGTAAAAAGGATGATGAT
This sequence comes from Fratercula arctica, assembly GCA_947846985.1. NCBI lineage: Eukaryota > Metazoa > Chordata > Aves > Charadriiformes > Alcidae > Fratercula > Fratercula arctica. The sequence goes on along the minus strand of CANTUZ010000001.1, from coordinate 57,872,778 downwards.
CTTAATACAGGTGGTAAAAGGATTCTGTAGTGAGCATGTAGGTTACCAGTGTAAATGAACATACTGCTACAAGCCATAGCTGCCTGATAGCTTCCTCACGTGATTTCTCAGATGAGCTGGCAGCCCCTGGCTTCCCGGAGATCCTCCACCTGTAAACTGAGAGCCCTGCAGCTCACCAAGATGCTCTCTGAGATATTGCAAACAACAACGATTGGAAAACGGACTGAATAGTTCAAAAATGCTCTCCTTGAAACAGAAACTTGAAGGGACAAAGGTGCACTCGGATTATCTTAGCTATTAAGCAGAGTTATTAGCTAGTCCTCTACAACAAGTGATCCACAGCCTATTGCCAGAGTCACAGGGTTGGAAGCTGCCACCCTCTTTCTTCACAGACCTTTTTCTTTCCCTTGATTCTTCCCCTTGATATTCACAGAGGTACACAGTGGACAAAGAAAATGCTTTCCTCCCCAAAAGCGTCTTTTTAAAGTCCAACAACAAACACTGGGGTTTTCAGTTACTCTCTGATTCGAGGCAGTTTGTATTGTATTCTTCTGTCTCTTCTTCATAAGATCACATCCTAGACACTTGACAATACTTTTTTTTTCCTATTTTATCAGCAGGATGCCCACAAATGGTGCTGGAGAACATTGTCAGCTCTGAGGATGACAGTATCAGAGAACTGAAGGCAAGAGAGAGAGGGCTCTCGAGGTGTACTCCTTCCAGCCCTGCTCTGATGAATACATCCTGAGCTGGTCACGATGGAAGAGAAAGGCAAACCTGCAGCTGTTCACTCTGTGCCCCCACCAGCTGCCCCAAACATCTCAAGGGTAGAGAAACCAGACAGAAGGGTGAATGGCTGGCTGACAGCTGTAGGGCTCTTGTGTGCCCATCCATCAGTCCAGTTGGCTCCAGTTGGCCACCTCCCTGTGACTCACAGGCTGGGGCAGCTGCCCTGAGGAGAGCAGAGCTGGGGGCAGCATCCCTCAGGTGTTCGCTCAGCCCACCCGCAGGGTCTCCCGAGACAGCAGCAGTGTAGCGAGGGCAGGCAGGGAGGTAAAGCAGAGATCTGCAGGCCCTTGGCTCGCACTCCTGCTCTGCGTATTGCAGGCAGGTGATAGCTTATCAGTCCCTTATCATTATCAAAATGATGTTTGACAGGAATCTTGCTGTAAGACCTAGGAGCAATCCCCTTCCTTGTTATCAGACGCCTCCTGGGGCAATGGTGGGCTGAAACACAGGAGAAGGAAAGGCTGAGAAACCATGAAGGGTGAAGAGCCTTGGTGGGTAAGGAGGGGCAGAGCGGTGCCTGACTGAAATGAGATCAGAGGCGGAGAAGTGCTACAGCTGGGGAGCTGCAGCAAATGAGTGTCTATCCTGGTTGAAAAATAGATTTTTTTTTTTTTTTCCTCGCCAATGAAAATTTAAGGGGGAGAAAACCAGAGGTTTGATAACAGTGAGGTGAATATAGCTCTGTTGCAACATGCATTAGCCTGAGACTAAGTCTCCACTTTGACTATTTGCATGATATTCCCTTATACACGGTAATGGACTTTTTCTTGACAAAGCTTCATTTTCTAAAATGTCTCTTAGAAATCTTCCAGAATCCCTGACCATGATGGCCCCACTCTGATCTTTTACTGGTTTGGTACCTTTGAGCTGTGTTTTTATTCACATCCCACTATACTTATTCGTCAAAAGGAGGCAGATCCTCCCTGTGTGGCCGTGTACCAAGAAGGGCACTTGTGGAATATTCCTGCTGATTAATACATTAAGTTGATAACATGCTCCTCTTCTAACAGTGAGCACCTCTACAGTTGATTTCCTGTATCTCTTTGGGACTTTTTATAAATATTCATAGAAAGAAATTATTCTTCTCAACGAAACTTTAAAACAAAATCTGAGGACAAAATCGCTTGTGTAACTTGCTAAAACAGTAGGTTTGTTGTGCACAGAGAGGATTTGCTGGCAAACACACACAGGCCACTGTTTGAATAGGTAATGTCATGGTCCATCTACTGCTCTTGGATGACCCAATTGTAGTTATCCCCTTGTAGGAATGCCACAAAGAACAGCAGTGTTCTTTATCGAGTATGAAGTATGCAAGAAGAAAATCAGTGTGAGAGCTAGACCATATTCCTTCCAGTTTCTTTTCAGATCTACATCTGAAAGGAATAACAACCCATCAAGGAGGACAATTTAACTACGTTAATACTGAAGTTTTGAAAGGCAGCACAAAGACTGTCTAACTCTCTATGGCATTGCAGTTCTGTGTTGATAAACTAGGTAAAGAAAGCTTAGTTATTTCAGATGATCCATGTTATTTAACTGCAGCTGAGAGATGAAGGACAGGTGTTTCACAAATGAGATTTACGTATCAAGGGTTGGCAGTAAACTAGACAAATAACTGACACCAAAGTTTCACATGAAAATATTATGAAGGTATACGTTCACATGGAGATGTCAAGAAGAGTACTGAAGAACTAACATCACGTTATACAGAGACCATATATCATCAAGATGACATTGTCTTCAAGAAGCCAAAAGCAAAAAATTAATAGGGAGCTATTTCTAGCAGACTTGGAAAATCCGTAATGTACAAAATCACAGAAATGGAACACAATGCAAACAGCTAGGGGAATTTACGTGTGGGGACTGTAGTGGGTGCTGTCCTGCTACAAGCCTTCTGCCTTGCCCTCTCACCAATGCTGTTGTACGCGTGCAGTCAAGTGCCTTCAGCCTCTGAAGACCGTGGAAGAACGAGTTATGCTGTCGCACTGCCAGAGCCTCAGCAGAGCTCTCGAGCTGCTGGTTTTTAAAGCACGACATACTGCTGCAACCTGTCCCATCCTGCTGCCCCGAGAGCCTGCTGAATTGAGAGCCCCGTCAGATAGTACGTCTCTGCCCTAAAATACAGCACCACAACCTCCCCTTCGGTTCTGCACGCAGGTGCTACAGCTGCAATCGGTCAACAGAGCAGCTGCCCCACTGATCAGCTCATCTTGTCCCTCTTGTTTCAGGCTGGAAAAGGCCATATGTAAGGTTACCTGAGACATACATACAGCTGTGCATGAGTACAAGGGACCAGACGCATACCTCTTCCAGTCCTTTCACGTCTTTGACCATGAAGGAAGGGTACAGCCTAAAGGAAGTAATTTATTTCAAGTTTCTGCATAGAGAAAACTGCTGTGAGCTGGGTATAGCTTCTCCTGCTGCAGTCATGAATGCTTGCTGTAAAATTAACAGTGCCATCAGTGGGAATATACCTCTCTCATTCCACCATGAAAGTCATAAGCACAAGGACATTACCTGTACATTTGCAGAAAATGACATGCCAATCAGCTTCAATAGTATCTTTGAATCTCTGAACAACTTGAACAGATTAACAGAAGCTTTAATTTCCTGAAAACGTACAGGCTATTTGAACATCCAAGTGTTCTCAAGCAAGTGTTCTCAAGTGTCCTCTTATGTGTAAAATGAAAGAAGACACCTGTAAAATGTGTAACTTGAGCTTCTGGCTTTATTTTTTCTCCTTTTTTTTGGATGAAGAAAAGATCATTACCTGTTTCCAAAGTAATTTTATGAGTCCAGCATATGCTCTGTTCCTACAAAATATAAGAACAGCTCTGAGAGTGGACTACTGTGGTCATTACTGCTAACCGTCTCAAATACTGTTTTCTCTGTTTAGTGGAAAAATTAAATTATTTTTAAACACAGAATATAGATTATTTGGCGTGTTCTGTTTTATAGAGGAAGCACCTTGTGGGACTCCTATTGATAACAGAAGCAATTTTGCTTTCAGTTTATTTGACACTTTCATCTCTGCCCTCGGAGTGTCCTCTGCCTGCTTCACATGCTCTTAACCCTGAGCCACCTATTTCCAGAAATATTGTTCCTTCATTCAGCACCCTCTGCTTCTTTCTCACATGCTTAGTTCCCTTCAACTCACAAAGCTGAGGAGATAAATACAAAAACACCATATAAACCAATACATTTGCATTTCATTTCTTTTCGCCTCGTGGCTGACACTGCTGATGTCTCTAAACCTGCATAATTGAGTTGGAGTTCATGAATTATTGTTATTTGCAGTGGTAAGGAAGAATGTTTTATCTGATGGGACAGAAGTCACTGCTGCATGAACAAAGGAAAGTTTCATAACCTAAGGCACAGGGCAAAGATGTCAGAGAAAGACTTTTCTACCTGACTAGAAAAATCATTAACAGCCTTTGATAAGAATCGCGAATGATGCCCAGATAACATTAGGAGAGATCTAAGAAGGAAAGAAAAACATGGAAAAATCTGAGAGTGAAGGAGAAAAAAGCGTATGAGCGAGAACACGCTGCATCAGAACTGCAGGATGAGACCATTGAAGAGAAAGAGGTGTGGCTGCAAAGAAAGACTAGATAGAGACCTTCAGGAAAGAAAAGGCGTTTGAGTAATCCTGCCTACAGTGGGTACAAGTGCTGGGAAAAGATTGTGTACCTCAGATCATTAAAGTCAGCCTTTTCAGGATGCCATTTTTGTAAAATCGAAGAAGTTATTTTTTAAGTTATTCTGTGTAAGACAATCTTGTTATTAGATCATGGAATAATAACAACAATAATTTTAAAGAAAAGAAAATCTCATATACTGAAAATACAATGGCAATTATTTTATTAGAGTATATTATCTTGGAAAGCATGCCTGGAAGTATTATGTACAGTAAACTGGAGTTAGGATAATACAAAATCCAATAAATCGTAGGAGCAAATGTAAGGCAAGAATGCTAACACGTACTGCAGAGGGAATTAGGTAGAGCTTGTGTTACATATAAGATCTTGTGCATATTCTTTACAGATGGAATTAATCCTCAGTGTTTGCTCTTACAAAATCAGATCTTTATTTATTTGATTGGTTTTTAAGTCATAGTCTTTTTACAACCAAAGCATTACAGGGGAATGTATATTCAAGAATGTCCTTATTTTATGAGGTCTCTTGTGTGAAATTCCCGATGATATAATTGGAGATCTGGGCGCATGAGGACCACAAGGTCAGGCCATGTAATCAAAGGGGCAGAGATATCACCAGGAGGCCAGTCGTGTTACCTATTATATTAGATACTTGGTCTTAAAGTGAAAGTTATTTAACTTTTTGGTAAAATAAACAGCAACTCCTACAATGTAACCATGTGGCTTTTTGAATTTTCAAATAGTCATTTAATTTTAATATATAATTCCTAAGAGCTAGATCCAATGTCAACTGAAGTGGAATTTTTTTCACCAACTCTAGATCTAATCATAGAATCATTTAGGTTGGAAAAGAACTTTAAGCTCATCAAGTCCACCCCTAAACCTACCATTGCCAAGTCCACCACTAAACCACGTCCCTCAGCACCACATCTACACGTCTTTTAAATACCTCCAGGGATGGTGACTCAACCACTTCCCTGGGCACCCCTTTATAATGCTTGATAACCTGCTCAGCGAAGAATTTTTTCCTAATATCCAATCTAAACCTCCTCTGGCGCAACTTGAGGCCATTTCCTTTTGTCCTATCGCCTGTCACTTGGGAGAAGAGACCAACCCCCACCTCACTACAACCTCCTTTCAGGTAGTTGTACAGAACAATAAGATCTCCTCTCAGTCTCCTTTTCTTCAGACTAAACAACCTGGAACATCCTGGACTGTTTCCTCTCTGCTGTATTAGATTCCCAGCAGGTATCTGGTAAGTTGAAGTCCCCTCTGAGAACAAGGGTTAATGATTGTGAAACTTCTCCCAGCTGCTTATAGAATATTTCATCTGACTCTTCATCCTGGTTGGGTGGTCCATAACAGACTCCCACCATGGTATCTGCCTTTTTGGCCTTCTTACCCATGAATGCTCAACCCTATCATCACCATCATCAAGCTCTAGACAGTCAAAACACTCCCTAATATACAGGGCTACCCCACCACCTCTCCTTACTTGCCTATCCCATATGAAGTTTTCATAGCCATCCATTGCAGCACTCCAGTTGTGTGAGTCATCTCATCACGTTTCCATGATGGAGATTATATCATGCTTTTCCTGCTACACAATGGCTTCCAGCTCCTCCTGTTTGCTGCCCATGCTGTGTGCATTGGTATAAATGCACTTCAGTTGAGCTATTGATCCCACCACTTTTTTGGGGGGACAAGCCCTAATTCCTACGGGAACGTTCTCAGGTGCTTGTGTCATTTCTAGCACATCAATAACCCTTGCATCTTTGCTGGTGCATGGATCTCCAATCCCTTCCTCCATTGACATGGCGGTCTGAAGGACCTCGCTAGCACATCAACCCTCAAACTTTGGCATGCTGCCCTCAGGCTTATCTCTAACGAGACTAGTTTTATCCCTTTCCCCCTTCAAATCAAGTTTAAAACTCTTTCAATGAGCTCTGATAACTCCTGTGCAAAGATCCTTTTCCCTCTTTGAGACAGATGTACCCCGGTACCATCCCATATTCTCTAAATGCAGTAATCAAAAAAAAGCACCCAGAATTCTGATGCCTCATTACAAAATATACATAAGGTAAAGATTAAGACGCAAGTAAGAACAGATTTCAAATATAGCTGCCACAACAAATTATAATTATAGTGTCTTAACGTTAATCTCTCTGGCATAGCAAAGACTAAAGAATCACATAGTTGCTCACTGAACAATTTTCTTTGTCAAATATTCATCACTGATGTCGTCTTTCTGAAGTTTGTTTTAAACATGTTGCCAATCACCTCTTTTTTGCAGCACAAATTTTAGCCAAATGTCAGCTGGGTGTTTCCCTTCCCCCCCCCCCGGTCAATCAACAAACTCCATTTCCAACATCCATTTTGGCAAACCATCCCAGCACCACTAAGCATCATAAATGGTTTTCTTTTGGGCTAGAAGACACCTCTATAAAGGCAATTTCAGAACAGGAAACTACCAGTCTCATATTTCTTTGGGCAAAATCCGAAGTTGCTAGACTACTATACCACCTTTAAAATTTCAGTAACATTCATGAAAATAAACAAATAAACAAATCTATGAGTTTCCTGACATCCACATCTTGGAGCCTGTTCATGCAAGTAGAGGTCTGACCTCTAACTTCAAATTGAATTAGTTGCATGTCTTAAAAAGAAAAAAGGAGAAAAAAAAGCCGGGGTGTGTAACACCAAAAATACAGAGAAGAGGGGAAAAAAGTAGGTATGAAAGTTCAATGAAGAAAACTGAGGGTTAGATTTTGTATGAAAACTTAAGGTAGAGTAACAAAGAAGCCATACCTCAGTCTTACTGTGAAGGGCCAGGATTTTGATGTCAGACAGACGTAAGTCTGAACAGAGAGCGTAAGACCCAGCTTTTACCTTACACTTAATTTCCAAATAGTTCAAAAGGGAATTTTTGGAACTGGCAGTTCCCTATGGAGGACTGTAGCTGACAGTCATGCATGGAACATACCCATGCTAGGAACAGGATAAAAAGGAGTTGGGTAGGGATTTGGGCAAAATGCTGATTCACTGAAACTTGAAAATTCTGTGGAAAGTTCCATATTTAAGTCAACCTCTATTTGGAAAGATTTTTAGGTCCCAAAATAGAATATCTGGTCAAAACATAACAAAACACCAGAACAGACAACAGCGCGGTGATCAATATATGACTTGGCTGCAAGAGGAGCAGGTCCTATCAAAAGCCTGCCAGGTTTCCTGCCAGCTTGGCTGGTGACCTGAAAGGCAACAAAGCTTGCAGTGTCTCCAGGCAGTCCTGCCATCTGGACTGCCTCCACATCATGAATCCTGAGGTCTGTAGGGACTGCAGTTCCAGGAAAGCCCTGCCACAGAGGCGTCTTGCAGGTCACTGTCTCAAGAACTTCCCTGTGCTGGAGGTCCCGGCTCCCAAGACTGCTAGACTCCTGCTAGAGATGACAGTGAGCAAGTGGCCTGGGAGAATCAGGAGACAAGGGCTGAGCCAAGAACCTTAGTCTTGAGTTTCCAGCTTCCTATAGAAATTGAACAAATGATCTTATTCCTAAATAATTTTACCCCTTCTTTGGAGTGCTTTTTTTTCTGAAAGGTCTGAGTTTTTTAGAAGAATTTCTTGCAAAACAGAAATTCCAATGGATCCTTCTAATTAAATCTAATACAAGCTAAATATTACACTAGGCATCTGTATTGTATCCCTTCCAGTATCACTCTGAAAAAGATGAAGGACCATGACGGACAGAAAGGGAAATTTTACTTGCATGAATAATAATTCTGCTCCTCATGCAATGCAACAATAGGAAATTACGCCAACATCAATATACAAACACAATTTAGAAAACCGTTTGCCAATCAAGTGCTTATTTTTCACTACAGTTTACTACAGCCTACAGTTACACACTACAAAATTCTTCCCATTTATGGCACAAGCACTACAGTCAAAAGCTCTTTTCATGGGAGCAGCATCTGCAGGATGGCTGCAGAATGGACAGGTTTCCACGTTAACGCGTCTTGGGTTTCTCCTCTTTTTAAAATCTGGCCATTGCTTTTCCTATAGCATCCCAAGCCCAGCTTTTTAGCTTTCATGTTTATTGAGGAAATTAAAAGCTGCAGCAGTCACTTTGCGCTCTTACAAATTCTCCCCAGACAGCTGATTTTTCCTACTCTTCCTCACTTGCTGAACAGGATTATCGGGGTGTGAAAGCCTACGGCATTCTCTCGCAGAATATAAAAGTCTGTTCAAACTGGAAGATGACATGCTTATTTTCTGATTTATATCACTTTCAGACTCAAGTGAAATCACACATTCAAACGAAAATCCCTGCAAAACTGGAGACAGGCTTTAATTGAAACTTGGGAGTGTGCACATGTCCATTTTGCAAGCTGCCTGAAGCCTTTTTTTCCCACTGTATCCCATCAGATGCTTAAGCTTGCAGTTTTAAGCATTAAAGTTTTATTTTTGCCTGATAACGATTTCCCCACACCCGTGATCCTCCAAAAGTATGTTCTAGGCTATAAAAAGATCCTACTGATTTCAGTGAAAGAATGTTCATTAAGGACAAACACACAGTGGCACAAGAACGAGGAAAATATACTTCAGCACTACAGAAGCTGGTTATTATTAAACATCATTAGTTACATCCATTTTAAACGGGGTCTCAAGAGGTGATCAAAGCCTCAGTCTTTCAGGGACTGTAAGCACGGAGGAGAGAGATGCTGAGAGTCTTAAGTGTCTAAAGACAGACGGTGGGACAGATACCGTAATGAAGTCAAAGGAAAAAGGACAAAACATCAGTGAAACTAAACTGAACATAATAAGCTTAAACCACAGCAGAGCAGCTGCTTACAACTGTTACATGTCCAAACCCAATCAACTTTGGGTCTCGGCCTGTTTCTAAAATTTAACCTGCATTTTCCACATTCTTCAGCGAGCGGACAACGCAGCACCAAGTGTTAACTACCGCTCAGCCAGGAGGGTTTAGCGCATGGGATCTTCTGAGTCAACGTGGTCATTCCCCTTTGTTAGCTCCTTTTCGTTGCCAGGACCTGCTGCCAACCTGCCAGAAGCTGGCCGTTTCATCCCTGCCACAGAGCCAGTCTCCAAACAGCTGTCACGGCAAACAGCCTTCGAAACTCCGCTGCCAGCGAGTTAACTGGTGAAGTATTTTTAAAATGTGGGAGGGGTGACTTAAAACTATGCATAATGTAGACACACACACACTTGTGTTTGCACTGGAATTATCATGCTTCTCAGATGCTTGAAGGAACGTTAGGTCAGCAGCTATATCAAGTCATGTCATTTGCTTTGCTGATTTTAATTCTCATGCAGTGATAGATCTTCCTTGTCAGATGGCTCGCTAGCTATTTTCCATCTTGTATTTTGGTAAATTGCAATGCAATTCTCAATCTACATTAATTCTATACCACAGCTAATGACAAATGAGTTAATCATGATGAAATCTTTACAGAGGTTCCTTTGGGTTACCTACTTAAGCTGCTGTCAGTATTACACAGTCATTATGCTCAAATTAAAGGATCATTATGGCATATATTGAATATTTGGCTTCACAGCAGGTAAGTTCTGTTCAACACGCCTAGGATGCTGAGAAACAGTCTCCTTTGGTTGCCCTCTCCAAAATATCACCAGCAGGCGAAAACCCAATGGGATTACCTTATGAAAATACTCCTAGTATGACCTGCTTCGTATTTACTTCTAGGGTGCTCTTGAGACTGTTCTGTATTTCACAGCAGTGCCCAGTAATAATATGATCACTTAGTACCCAGCAATCTTGCCGCTCTTACTGTGCTACTCTGACAAATCCCTAATTCCCTGGTGCAAAAGACATTATAGCCTGCACAGTAACAACCCCAAAAGAAAAGACAGCAAGTTGTTTCCTTTCACTGTCATCACCACCATCCCTATCCTGACACACTGGATAACTGGATGCTGCAGGAAACACCAAGTCTGTTCATTCGCCTGCCACGCATCCTCTGCAAGGCGCTGTAAACACTCGGGTTGCACCGAAAATTTTCCCTGAGACATGCTAAATGATCTCCTTAAACCCAAACTTGCCTAAGAGGCAAGTTACATATACAGGTGGCTGCCCTCAAGGGTACCTGGGGAACACTATAGAAGCAGAGAAATAAACACTAAAATCCTCAGTTCTTGGGGAAAAGTCCTCCAATTGTCTCAACCATCAGGGGATCATGGTACAATGTAACTGTAAGCTTCAATTCACCATACACTTCTGACTTCACTTACTCTAGATTTGTACAAGTAAAAAGGTAGGGTGAATTTGCTCCACTGTTTTTATTCCTTAACAGTGTCAATGTCAAGACTTGGTTTTCTGTTCAGGTGGGCCAAGCAGAAAACATGATAGCGGTACAAATCAGTGGAGGGAAGAATTGGGTTCATACCTATACTTAACGGATGCTGAATTCAATGGCAGAAATACCCAGATACAAGTAAAAGTTACTTCAAGCCTGTCAGGGCTCATATTTTTCATGAGGCTTATTCAAATGCTTTCTGCCTGACTACGTATGCATGCCAGAAGATTGCTAAGGGGGTTTTAGCTCCCTGCAACATCATCAGCCACCTTGGCACCTGCACTGGCATCGCCGCTGCCCACCCCTCCCCAGCAGCTGACCTCGCACAACTCACATTCTTCCAGCCCCCACTCCAAAAGCCAGTGTCCAACACCCCTCACCTGGCTCCCTTCCCTCGCCCCGTGCTGCACCGTCTCCCACACTGGGCAAGCAGATCCTGGGGACTGATTGCCAGTCCTACAGGTCAGATAGATAGAATTCTGGAAATTAAGTAGGAAAAAAAAAAAAAAAACAACAAACCCACAGTGCTTCAAAGTTCAGGAATATCTTTTAACCCTACTAAATTTTCCTACATCATGGACAGCAAATAGTAACAGTGAAGGGCAATGAGTGGAAAAGGTGAGGAAAGAAAAAATCAGTGCTTTGCTTTTTTTCTCACTTTGGGACACTCCCCAAATTAGCAAATATGAAAGGGAAGGCCATACTGCATTAACAGCTTATAACTCAAGTGTTGCAGAAATATTTGGCATCAGCTAACCAACCAAGGTAAGCGATTTCTTCTTAAATACATTTTCAGCAGCAAGGTACAACTCTAATCTGCTCTTCGAGAATGGCAAGATTCAGTGGTTCCTCCTTCTCTAAAAAATGCTCATGCATTTAAAAATACATTATGGGTTTGTAGGGTATTTTTATTTTGGGTTTTTTTAAGGCAATGCTATGAGCCTACTATGAACTTCTCAGCACTCTGAAAGAAATATTGGACTAGAAGTGACCCGCTAACTGTGTTCTGGGTGAGTAGGTTTAAAAAGAACACAAATATTCCCATTGGGAACCCACTTTCCTGGCTTGGCTTGAAAGAGTTTAGTGCCTGGGTTTTGTTTAAGAAAAAAACACGATGGGCCAAAGTCAGAGAGTACTCAAAAGCAAAGAGAATTAAAACCATAACAAAACAAAACAAAACAAAGAAACCCAGCATGACCCACGGACTGCCCCAGTGACAGTTTCACAGCATTCTACAGTCACACTGTGGCACATTTCTAACACTTTTCATTAACAAAAGATACTATTTTCTGTACAGTCGTGCCAAAAGAAGAAGAGAAAGCAGTTTTGGCTTTGAAAACGCTGCTGTGAGTTCTAAACCGAGCTGTAGCACAAAGAGCACTGCTAACGCAATTATACCTGCATTAGAAGTCTATTAAAAAAAAATAAATCACATTGAACCAGGAGATAAACTAATGCTTTAAGGTAACTGAAACACATACAAACTCACAACTACTTTGAGAAGTGCCATCACAGAAAGACAAAACAATAGAAGAGGCAAGAGAGTTTTGATTTAGAAAAAAAAAAGCAAACCAAATCCTTTCCCTCATTAAAAATACTTTTGCAGAAACAGTCTTACTCCAAAGCTCTTCTGATTCCATAGCCATAAAAATCACACATACTGTATCTCTGGTTCACAGTTTTACAAATACCAAGAAAATTCTTTTAGGAGCTTAAAAATCATACAAAAATAATCATTTAGGTCAAATTTCAACAAATAACAATGACTGACTGAACATCATAAGCCAAAGTAACAAATCAAGCTTTTTAGCCTGCTATCTAAAACAAAGAAAAGGGAGGGAAGCGTTTGCCAAAGATGTCACAAATGGCTGGTTTCTTTGCTATTTTTCTAGAAGCATTATTGACATAGAAAGCAAGCACAAAACCTTAAAATATGCCAAACCGCATCCATGTAAGATAACTTTGCATTGTGTAGCGCTTTTAAGACAAAATTCCAGCATAAGGCTGTCAAAATAATAGCTCCAAAGGGCCCATTTACATTTTCCTAGCAGCTAATGAATTGTCATGGAAAATGGCAGCAGGCAAGCTTATGGGAGGCATCTTTAAATCTGTTTTCCCTCTTTCTAACGTATGAGCCCAAGCGCTACACTTAGGAATGAAACACTCCCCGTTGGCTCCAAACAAAGACTGAAAAAATCCTCATGTATCTTTGAGAAAAACTCATGGAAGTGATATTCATTTGTCGTACACAAAGCTGAAACAAAAGGAAAAAGCAAGGTACTGTTCAGCTAAAAAAAAAATATCAAAGAGCAGAAAAATACACATCGACAGCTTTGACCTGCATTTTATAGTATCTACTATAGGTGCTTAAAAGAAAACTACATGCGACAGGAGAGAGTATTTGCTATCATTTTTTATGTGCCAGTAGTTACTCTGAGATAGCAAGACAGAGCCTAACCATGCAGTGCCTGGATTACAGCTGACCTGCACTCAAAAACCTCTGTACAATACCATAACGTATCCTAATTAGCTCTAATAAAAGCCTCTTTACAGGCACAGCTCTTCATAGCCCCCTTTTGACTTCTGGGCAAACAGAATATGAACACTTGAAACAAATTAATTGCAAGACAAATGGTTTACTTTCTATCCGAGTAGTAGAAAACAGCTTTGTCTTAATAGGGAAAATTGAGATTGACCTTGCATAATTGGAAAAGGGGGCATAAAGATTTGACTTCTGTTTGGATGGTGACATGTGATCCGGGTCTCAAATTTACTTAGTCCTGGATATTTTAATAAAACAATTGCAAAATAGTAATAGCGAAACCAAGGTATCATTAAACTGATTAAGCACAGTTGAATAAGTGTTTCGCTAGCTAGAAGAACGTAGGGCATATGAACGTTATTGACGAAGAAAAGCTTATGTAAAGTTGATGACCTGGGATATAATCAAGCCTGTTTAGGAAGGAAACAGCCTAGCACTTTGACCGGGTTGCTAAAAACAAAGTTGGAGGGAGCAACTTAAAATCCTCCTTCCTGAGAGTTTCCACTTTGATTTAACAGTATACAGTGCAATTTGGCGCTCGCTCCCCCCCCCCCCCATTCCACCCCCACCCCCCACCCCCGTTAGTTTCTACTGTGCAATTATCCAAAACTCCCAAGAAAAACTGTCTCACAACTGCTCTGGAGAAAGAACGCAAGAAAGGAACAAGTGTCCTACTGCCTGTACCTCTCTTCCACAGTTACCATTGCCCCTTCCTTTCTTAATCATAGGCAATAGACAAGATTCATACATTAAGGAATTATTAAATTCTCAAGGAAAATAGAGTAACTATGTCAGAATTGCAGAATACGGAAGCATGTCCTGGCACTTGGATCTGGGTAAGCACCTCTGCTACATCCTTACTGTGCAATGGGATAAAACCTGAGTAGGAACGTTGCCTACAAGGGAATGACAGCGTATTCTGGCCAGGTCGCTAACCTAAACAATTAAGAGAGCAGGACTGTGGGAATGCTACAACACAAGATTATTCAGCCAAGCACAATATCAGCAGCTTGACAAGCTATGCCTCAGTCAGCCTCCGTTCCCTTCCTCCGAAGCTCTCCTCACTGCCAAAGTGTTGTGCAGTTAGCTACATCCAAAGGGATGTAGGAGCGCCCAGGTGAGACAAAGGCAGAGGGTACTGAGGCAAAAACGTGACTTAACAGCATCTCCCTGTTGTTTCAGTCCCAGTTTTGTAATTACGTGTAGCATCATTTTGATTATCTGGTGCCTACGTCTGGGATTCCAAGCCACAGTCAGCTTTCATTTTTCCCTTCTTTGCTTCTCACAAAAAAAAAAGTTTCTAAGGACCAGAGCATCAATTTCTAATGGCACAGCCGTCTTTCTCTTCAGCTGTCAAAAAACATGTAATCAGCTGAGAATTTGTGCTTCGCTGCTTCCATTCTGTTATTTAACAGTGATAAATAAGGATCAACATTTGACTCCACAGTATGAGTGAGACCCTTATTATTGTCATGCTGTTTTCCACCAAACAATTCTACTGCAAAGAATAGGAATCCAAAGTGACGTGAGTACACCTGAGCTTCCAAACTGCCTCACGTCTCGTCTTGAGCCACATTTCAGTGGGCAGGAATTTAAGCAGTTTATGTATAAAACATTATACGCTTTTTCCTCTCCCCTGACAATTTTATTGCAAACTACTTTGCTTCCAGGCTGGTATTTGTCTTACACCCAACAAGCGTGTGTTTCTGGAGGAAGGATCACACACTTACATCTTTCAGCGAAAGAGTTCTCTCAAGGCTAGCATAAAAAAGAAAATAACTGGACATTTTTGCAATCCTATACATTTGAATGCATCCTTTCAGATCAGTCGTTCTGGACAGTATCTTCGGAATTTCCATCTCGATGCTTTTAAATGAAGTCCTATTTGTTTGAGAACTTCCCTTTAAGTTCAGGATCGGGAACGTATTTTCCACGCTGCTTGCTTTTTCAGGAAACGTCATCTAAAGGTTTAAATCTACTAATTGCAATTCCTGTTTTGCCTGAGACTAAATTAGGCATCTTTGCTTTATTCATCAGGATTCATTTCCAGACGCCTGCTTTAGCCAGTATCTGAATTGCAGACTACCAACAATAGCAAAAGCATACGCATAACATAGAGTGAGCTCCAAACAGTTTATAGACTCTTTAATCTACCTAATTCCTTCACTCTGCTACAAACTTGTTGCATGACTTCAGACAAGTCATTTCACTGTACCTCAGTTGTCTTCCACAAAATCAAAGTAATTACACAAGCCGTTTATGTACGAGTTATACATGCAGGGGAAGCTCAGAGTGAAGTGCTCCGGGGTAGACAGGGCTGCAGAGATTATTTTAATAATGTTTCTGAGAAAAGTTCCACTGAAGAACAACTTCAGTGGATAATTTTCATCAAAAAATTTGCATTTTGAACAACCCATGCATGACAAAGCGTGCCCTAAGGAATGAGAAGAATCATTATCCCCTATCCTCTCATAATTGTCCTTGCTTCTTTTGGCGACACACAGGTACGCCACTATCACTATACTGAGATATTTAGCCCCCTTATCTAGATCCAGCTGGGGGACATCAGCCTAAGAAAAAGTATAAGTAGGGCAAGCATTCATTCTTCCCCTCTTACTCACCTAGTCTCCAGCCATTTTCATAGCATTTCCGGAGCCTTTATGGTCTCTCTACTGAGGAGCACCTAATTTGAGTCCTCTTCAGAGCGCTTGATCAGTCTCCCTTTGAACTCATGTAATGCAAAGACGGAAAGGACAAAAGGACACACTCCCACCTCCACCCCCAAAAAAGTGATTCCAAATGCATTGTGCTAGCACACAGACTTCCACTTAATTGTTAACATTTTTATGCTCCTGCCCATAGCGCTCTAGAGATAAAAATAAAGCCACAAGTACCTCGTGCTGGGCCCCAAACCCCAAATCCTCGTGAATAAAATCTCTTAATACAATAACACCATAGTCAAAACCGTGCTAAGTTGTTAGAAACACACCACTACTATTAAGAAAGAAAACTTGGCATAATACTAAAGTACAATGGACAAGCAGCAGAGAACATGCCCACAGCACTAAAGACTGGGAACAAAAACACACAGACAAATGACAGACTGTTCATGAAGCAGATTGCAATGTTATTTATAATTACTATTTCACACCATTCTTTAAATGTTCTTCCTTACGCTGCTTGCTGCTTGCCACTGCATTTATACAAACTTTCTTAAAGGTCAAATTGTACCAGAAAACTCTCTCAGGATCAATGGGAGAGTGCGTGTGCTTGTGTTAAATACTTCATATAAGCCTCTGACCTGCCAGAAGGAAGGCACCAATTAAGAGGAATCCACTTCATGAGTTTCTACTGATAATGGTGCTTTTACAATATATATTTAAATTCAATTAACCTAAGGCAAACGATGTCTGCTGGATCCAGCAGGATCTCGATCTAGGCGTGTTTGCATGGTTAACTTTTCAACCTTTTTTTAAAAATCTTTTGGTAGCATAGCGCACATTTATCAAAAATCATCAAGCTTTCTTTTTTTTTATTAAAGTTCTTACTGAAATTCGAGAAGTCTTAAGAAAGGCATTTCCATGGAATATTGCCTTTGATATATTGGCAGTTTGATAGATGGGCTCTCTTTCTAGTGTGAGAAAGACTTACAAATATGCTCTCTGAGACATCATACTGCATCTTGAGCTCTTCCTTGGAACTGAGACGCAAGACAAATATGTAAGCCTGATTTATATTTCATAAATGAACTAGTTCAATGGAAACATAAGGAAAAATAAGCCATTTTATTCAGTCAAACAAAATTTAGAAGGAAAACCTAGGAAGAGAAAAAACAAGTCTTGTCAAGTATAATAATGCATAATAAAATAACCTATTAAAGCTGCCCAATTAAGAACTTTTTAACATGTCAGCTAAGGTGAAGAATCTCAGAGATCTGAAAATCAGTAAAACCATCTTCTAGGAGAGTTGTGATACAGTGTGAAACAGTTATGGCTGACGAGCTCATGAGTGAAATGTGGTGAAAAAAAGTTCTGATTAAAAAAAATAACGTAGCTTTGCAGTTAGAGCCTCTAGAACAGAAGTTAATTTGAAATTAGTAATCATCCAAATTAATAAAAGTGGGACATACAGAAATTAAATGATGAAACAGCAAAAATACAGAGGGTTTATAACTGCAGATAATGATAAAAGGAAGAAATGAGCAAAAAATGTTTGGGGTTGGATTTTATTTTCAATTTACACTACACTGCAAGTTTAAACAGTTTAACAAACAAACAAAAACCAAACCCTGAATGTCTTTTCCTGGTATATCCCTAATGTAGCATCGTATTGCAGCTGCTGATGAGTTGGTTTCTATCTGTCTGGCCTTACCAAGACACAGCTCTCCATTACTACAGTGTCATACGATACCAGCCCATCACTGTGGTGCAACCTTGAGAGACGTACATCACACAGGGAAATAAGACACATGATGCCCGTATAACCTTGACCTTTTTTTTTAGATAACAGGCTTTATAATAATTTAAAATTACATCTTCAAACCATTTTTTGCCCCCACTATTCCAGTTTGGCAGCCACTTCAGAATGACTTTATGAATACTCATTTTTATGGTTAGAAATGGAGCCACTCAGAAATTCGCTGGCAAAACAAGAGTTGCACTGAAAACAGGCACCACCTGAATCTAATCTGGTTTAATAAAACATCTTGGGGTTTATCTTTCAAAGAACTGAAGTGACATCTAGCCTGACTTCCCAGTAGGTGGCTGAAAGCCTGGAGTACCTACATCCCTGAAGCTCGGGTAGTTAGGCTCGAGCAGGGACATCAGACATCCCCACTACGTAACCTGTACCAGTGTCAGAGATCCTGAAGCTTTTAATTACCTTGACTGTAGGTGTCCAGACGCCTGACAGCTCTGGGAGCCCCACACACGAGGAGGAACATGTTCTGGCTACACAGCCTGAGTCACTTGAGGCTCCATTCCCCAGGCCAAGGAGTTTCACACATGCTGGTGCCATTCTCAGGGTAGAGTTAAATGCTGCAAAAGAGCAGGCCTGCCTAATGCTGGAAGGGCAATATCCTGCTTTACCTCATTTATCCCCGCTTTTCACACTCCCTGTTCCCCATCCCAGTAACGTGACATCACCTTCCTTCTTGCACCAGCTCAGGTGCTTACTGGTCTCTCACTGAAGTGATTTGACACATTATCCTTATACCGTAGAAAACTGTTATGTTCTTTGTCTTGGGATAGAGGGCTCTAACCACCAGTCTGGCGAGTTGAACATAACTCAGTAAGCAACCTCCTGCATCCAGTTAAGCACATGTCAAGACCAGACGGTTTTCCTTGTCTGGTCAGCAGCAACAGAAGACCTCCGTCCTCCTTCACAGGCAGCAGTCCTCTTCTGCCTGTTCAGAGGAACTGCCTCCTCCACTACAGGATATGCCCTCTGCTTGTCTTCTGAAGGTCTTTGTTCTCCCTACTTCCAGGGCACAGCTTAATTCAGGCTTTTTTAAATTAAGTGGTAGTTAAAAGCTACCATTTGGGTTTTGTTTTCCCACAGAACCATTCTCCTTAAGGACCCATATACTTTCTGATACATGTTCTGATTTCTGAGTGGAGAGTCTCTGCTCAGGGACCCACCAGGCTCCTTGGCTCAGAAGCGGGGCACAGAGCAGAGCCTCTCCAGGGATGCTCTTATCCTGAGCAGTGGCTCTGGGAAAAAGATAGCAAACACTTGGAATCTCAGTAGGGTATGTGCTTTGAGAACAAACCCAACCTTTGCACATCAGCATTTCGAAATGATGATTTCCCAAATCGAATCTGGGGTGACAAAAATGTATATTTATTTTGCATGGCCTGCTTAGAATACAATCAGGTTTTTTGCAATATCAGCATTTTTTCACTGACCGACAACACCAGCTTTCAACCAGCTCAGTTTGGAAATCTTTAATTTCAAACCTTTATAAATTAATGGCTAATTCTTATCTATTTGTTTTCATGTCAGCTCTATCCTTTATTTTAAATACCTCTTCTGCCTTCTGTACTGGATTTACACAGCAAGGAGCTGGCAGTGGGGTGGGTTGCTGGGGTGACATCATGGTCTATTTTGCCCATGATGGTAATTGGTAAGTGATCTCCCTGTCCTAATCTGGACCCACACGTTTTTTCATCTTATTTTCTCATTTTCTCCCTATTCCATTGAAGAAGGCCAAGTGAAAGAGCAGCTGGGTGGGCATCTGTCAGCCAGACAAGGTCAACTCATCACCTTCGTTGTGTTCTTTCCCAGAAATGTATGTTTAAGGAGTGAAGAAGATATTAAAGAACCACAATTCCAAGAAAGACCTACAGCATCACTGAAATGATTCCTTCCTCCTGCTTCCCAGCAAAGCTTTACCCATTTCAAGAAACTTTTGAAGAAAAAATAGTAACTTTATCATGGAAAGCAGATATTTCACAGTTTTGATAGTAGAAGTAGTAGCAGTAGTAGTACTACTACTTGTTCTACTAACAATAATACGTTTGTAACAAAAAAGAAGTGTTGACTGAAAGTTATTAATCAGGACCAATAACACAATGAGAATAGTTTTTAACTACCAAAACTGTCCTAGTTACTCTCTTATAATATAAAATATAATTTTCTTTTAAAAAATCCACAAGGTGGCCACAGTTGCTTGGGAAACCCAGTTTCTAACACATATGTTTCAGAAATCTAATGCATGAGGAACCTACCATGAATTATACACCTAATGCAATACTCTCATTCATTTTGAAATACACCCATCCAGCAATATCAAATCCAAGACTACTAAATGTTCCCATAAGTCTAGTCTTAGAGCTGGACAGACCCAGACATACAAACAGGTTCAAAAGCCATAACTCACTTTGGTCCCCAGAGTAACTGGGCGCAGCTTCTGCCATCCACTGACTGAGAACCTCAAAGGCCTTGTTGGGGACATTATGTGGGCATAATCACAGGATTGGAGCTTTATTCATACCTTTTAAGAGGTAATTATGCTAATAGTTCAACTTAATATTCTGTACTTAAATTTAAGACACCCTGTTAATAATATGGTTTTTATTAGTACCCACTCCATAAGTCCAGAATACGTTCATGTCTAGTATACTCTATGCAGTTCTCCAACCACACAAACATAGCATAATCACTAGAAATAACGAAAAGGTACAGATAGTCCAACCACGATGCAACTTCAATACTAAGATAGAATAAAATAGGTTAAGACATTTATTTTGAGAAAGACACTGTGAATAGGGAAAGACCAGTAAGTAGGATGGTATTTTTAATTGATTATCATAATATAAAAAACAGGCAGTGCCCTGAAGTAGCAAGCAGGAAGTTTACAAGGAAACTGTGGGGTTTTTTGCATGGCGCATTGTTAAATTTTGGAATTTTTTGACACAGGATTTTATGCATGTAAAAATAAATGGGACTAAAGAAATATGTCTATGAGGGATCAAAGAAATATGTCTACAAAGAGATTTTAGGTATTCAGGTACTATGACCTGGATGGAGACCTATAAAAGAAAAATAGTCACTGTACACGTGCTCTGGTTTTATATTCACTTCTTAAGTATCAGCTTCTGATCATTGCTGGGGCAGGGAGCAGTGCCTAGCAGGTCTTAGGCTGTATTCCACACGGTAGTTCTTCGACACACGTGGACACACACACAAACTCTGTTAGATACATAGATTTAAATGTCCTGATAAAAATTAAAGTATCTTCAAAATCAGTATTTTCTTCTTACAAAGCATACACGGATGTGTAAAATATGAGTAAGTACGGGACAATACAAAGCTAGGAAATGTACAGTGCACCTGAAAAACCCAACAGTACAAAACTATCCAGCCATTTGAGCTAGGCTAATAACCTGTTAAATTCCAAAATAACTTGATAAAATAACTTCTAAATCAAAAAGATTTAATGATTTTTTGGAACGGTTATCAACTGAAATTCTCATCTCAATAAAGATGACAAAGTCAATGAATATATGAATGCCTACTTAAAAAACATATGTATATTGCATTTTTCAGAACAGAAAGATTTTTTCCAGAGTGAGGTACTCTGGATTCTTTAAGTCAAGGTGATCATTTTCTGAAGTAAAACTATGTCCCATTTCCCTTCAAACACCAGTTATTTCTACAAGACAGAAACTCGAAAATCAGCAGAACAAAATAAAATTATTAAAAAAAAAAGGAATACAAGAAATCTCATTTAAGAAATTTCCATGTTGCTGTAACTGAAGCAAGAAGCTCAGAGGCTTGAGACAGAAAGAAGAACAGGCACGTCAGATCACTTGACCTATGTGAAGTTTTATACTCTAATTCTACAAATTAAAGGCTCCTGCTTGTTGAAGAAATTAGATTCACCCACTTACGACTAGGATTATACTATGCTAAATTACAGTGCAAGGATCTGACCACCCTGTAAGCACTGAAATCTACGATTAGCAAATTTCCTGTCAACTTCTGGAAGTGCAGGAAGAGGCCTAAAACAAAATAAATAAATAAATAAATAAATTACAAATCCTTCACTGTCCCTCTCCCAACACAGTAATGTTTCTAATTTAAAGTCACTAATTTGATAAGAGATGACGAACAATAAACACACAGAAATTCCTTTTCTTTTCAGCCTACATCATTTACACTAAATATGTTTTCAGGCTCTCCTTCAGAAAGATAGAGGCCAGATAAAGGAAGGATACCTCTTTGTCTGTAATTAATATTTACAAAATAGCATTGACTCCTTTTAAGATTTTATGTTTTGCAGCAAACGGATGATAAAGATTTAAAATCCATTTCTAACACACACCAACTATTCTCCCAAAGTTTATATGAAACAGCACAGCTCAGCTAATGGCTCTAGGGTAAGGTGGTTATGACTTCCATTACTTGTCTAGCACGAGATATGTACACAGCTGTCTAAAAGGAATTTAGCCATTCTTTATAACCTTTAAAGTGTCACCACAAAGTAAAGGTAACAAATTAATAGATGGTTGGAAAACAGCATGGATACGACCTGTGCTATGACAATCTGCACATGGAAAAGCTGGGACTTGTTCTGCTGGTACCTTTACTGGACTGTGCGGGCGCCCTCCCCCAGCTTCTGCTGCTGCTTTCCCAGATTTAAGGGGCTGCTGCTTTCACAGATCTTCATCATTTATACCCTCTGCCAACCCAACTGCAGGGGTTGCTGCCCCTCAGCCAAGGCTGTCGAAGTGAGGCTGTTTTATAAATATTTTGCAAAAAAGTCACAAACCTGGTCTAGACCATCCTGACAGACCTCAGCTAACAACTGGCTACGTGCCTTTTGGCTGGCATTTTGGCAGTGACCGCTGGTTGGTGTAGCTGGGAAAGGGATGTCCCAAGTTGCATGAACTGCAGGAGCGCATGTCATTACTTCCCTGTTCTGCAGGATAAAATCCACCTCCAGGACACACAAGCAAAGAGATTTTATGCAGGTGAAAGGCAAAAAAGAGGACTGATGGCACAGAGCTTCAGTGAAGAGCATGGACAGCAGGTACGTCAGGCTGGGAGCAGGAATAGCTGCCCATTGCCATCTGCTTTCACTGGTGGGAGCACACCCACAGGGGATGCCACCGGCTGTGCGCCGGCTGGGTGCACCGGGGCAGGGGAGATCAAGACTTGGAGCTAGGGGCTGCCAAGCTTCCAGCACTTCCTTTGGCCGCCAGCTTGAACCCGACCTCAGAAAACTTGTTTTGTGGTAAAGTACATTTAGCATGAAGGGGTAAAGTCAGAAGAAAAATGCAGCCGTAAGCCAGTCTCTGTCAACTCCTTTTCCCCACAAACTCATAAACATCCATCTCCGCCTTTCAAGCATCCACACAGGACACTGCAGGATCTCCTCCTTCTCCCAGCTGAGATACGTGCATAGCCGATGATACCTGAGTATAAGTGGAAGCAGACTTCGGTGAAAACTACTCATGCTAATACTGAAATGAGCCTCATTTTTCCCTCAGTTATACTTATTTAGTCCTTACTGAAAACAGCAGCGTACTAGTTTTACACATCTCTCCTTTTCCCAGTTTCCTACGAGAACTGCAGTCACAGACCACTGCAAGGTACTAACTACACCCTGTTGTTCGCCGCGGCAACTTCGATGTACAAAAGTAGCCTCTTCTTAAGTGACAGTTTGGTTTAGTTCTCAGCTCTTTCTTCACATGAGCATTGCACGCTTTCAGTTTCCTTCTTACATAATTCATGCCTTTCCTCCTGTACTTTCTTTCATTTTAAACAAGTTAAAAAACAACACAGACACAGAAAGAAGCACGTATTCTTTCTATCTCGTAAAAGAAGAATTTTTAAATCGTCCTTTTCAAATCAGGAAATGAGGATTCTCTTTGTCTACAGCAACCAAGTAATAATTCATTGGTGAATAAAAGACACAGGAAAGTTAGAAAACAATCATAGTACACAAATCTCCACCAAAACAAGCAAAGAGACCCCAACATGCCATTAGTCTTTCTGTAATGAGATAGCAATGCAATAGTGAATAGTGTCAGCATCAAAATTAGCTCCGCTTGCACATGGTTTAAAGCAGGTAGATAGATAAAGTTATAATCTCACTGTTCAGTGGATACTAGAGATTTTATTCTTTTACTACGTATGCAACCCAGGTGGATGGTTAATATCTTGAAACAGGTCCCAAAAGAGTGAGCAAAATGAAATTGTGAGGGATAGAATTACAGTTCTATGTCCCACAAGTAAAATTGGTATTTATTTAGGTTTTTACAAATATATTTATTGTCTTTCATAAAAACTCGGAAGTAAAAAAACCCAGATCTCAACAGACTCAAATGACCACATTGGGAAAATATGCAGATAATTGCACACAACTATAATGTCATAACGGAACTTATGCTGTGTGTGCAAGAAGAATATAGAAAGGAGGCAGGAATAAGGAAATTAGTGACACAAAGAAAACAACAGCAGTCTCAACAGTCTGCTTCTTTTTAAGCGAGTGGAGAGGAGGTAAGGTTGGTTCTTGACTGTACTGCACATTTTAGACTGTACAGGAGCTCACACGTGGATTGAGAACGACGATCCCTAGTTTGTGATGGCTCTGAGATCCCTGGGTACTTCACATCACCCCACGAGTTCTATCTCCCATACAGACAAGCTTTGTTGACACCAGATATTAAATTCGTTGAACAAAGTTATGTTATGCAGTGGAAACACACAGCCTAAAGGCTCGAATAGTCTCTTGGATGGCCTGAGTCCAAAGCAAGAAGCGACCTTAGTATGAATATCCTAAGATGGTTGCAGAAGTCTCTGCAAACCAGAGAGGGTCGGTGCTGGTCTGAGACTTTTGTAACGGCTTATTTTAATAAAGGCATATACTTCAGCCATCCATACTCAGTCACATTTCTGCAGATACGTCTCCCACGTGGAGGAATATGCCATGAAAGCAAATGCTGCAAAACCTCTTTTTTCCTCTCCTACCCATAAGACCTGTGTATTTAGTTTCCAACAATTGTCCTCCATTTATGAAATGGTTTTATCAGTAATAAAACATCACTGATAACACTGATTCAACCAAGCACGAGTGTCATATCACGTAGGGCAAAGAACATTTGTTTAGTTTTTGTGTTGCTGATGCTGAGGTCCGTGCTGTCAGCTGACTGCTAAGAAGCGTCTATGGGACAACAGATTCTTCAGTAGCTCCACAGCTGAAGGACTTTGCAGCTGCTCGTTCCGTGTTCCCTTCCAGGGATGGATGTTCATCATTAACTAGGAATTTGTTTAAAGCCTGACACTCTCATAGACACATTTGAAAAATAGACATCTCATGGTCAATAGTGTGAATTGCTACAGCACAACTCACCACAAGAAAGAGGTAGCTGCCTCTAGTACTTAGCAGAAAAAAAGAAAAAAAAAATCACTAACAAACACCCCAAACAAACAAATAAACAACACACAAAACTCTCAAAACAATACATTTATATCTTCTAAGCATTTTTAGTGGAGTGGTGAAAATTCTAAAATACTCTGGCATGAACGTGTGATCGAAATTATTAAAGTACTATAACCTAATACCTGTCATCTAACTAACTGTATGTCCAACGTTTTAGCCTTTTACGCTGACTTTTTTCACACTGACATTGCATTTTACTTTGCATTTGGAAAGCTTACAAACACATACACTTACTTTGGCCAATGGTGTCTTTTTACACTACAGGGACGCAACCACTTCAGACTACGTGCCCACTTACCTTCTAGGAGATAAATATATTTTTCTCTGGCTAACTTGCTCCCCATGAACTTGCTCAGGAATGGAAGATTTGATATTATGAGGTAGTTATATAGGCTACAACCCATGAATCTAAGGTGACTTTCTTCAGTGGCTGGAATACAGTATGTTTCTAAGCGAAAGGGCAACATTTCACTACAAAAGGCAATGACTATTCTAGCCAAGAGTGGTATTAGCTGCTCATGATTTGGTTTTGTGAATCAGTAAAGAGCATAAGTCAAACTGAAAGGTTTTAGGTTGAGATTCCCTTAGGATGTCCAGAACATCAAATGCTCATGATGCCTGTGAAAGCTTCCCAAATGCCTGTAGTGAATGTTAGCCCTCTGTGGCAATTGGGAAGTTCCGAATTTACAAAGCCTCTCTCATCAACCACTGAAGTTGGTTAGCACCAGAGGAAGCATCTAGAATTGGGCTTGGCATCTTCCTAAGCAGCCAAAAGGAAGATCACTTTGGATTATCATATTCTTTCAGCAGCATTTAATTTTCAAGCCTTTGGTTTTCATTCAAACAAGTTTATCGGAAAACCCTTGTGATCACTGTGAGCAAACATGAAAAAAAAAAAAATCAAAATGGTTCAGACCACTAAAACACCTAGCACAACGTTTTGTCTCTGTTGCTCACAACTAGAGGAGCTACTTTGGGAGACAGCATGAGCCAAGTCTACCTGCCTTCCCTTCTCCCACCCACTTCAGTTTATTCCCTAAATAATCCCCTGCATCAACCGTCACAGAACCAAGGAGTGTACTTTTGTCTATTCCCTTTAGTATCTGTCTACTGACCATGAATTTGTCTTTTTTTTTTTTAATTTATTTTAAATTTGATAGTAACTGCATTCACAAGATCTTATGGCAAAAAAAAAAATTCCAAATTTGTAACTGTTAGGAAATACTTTCATCTCTTTTAAACCAATCTCCTCCTAAGTTCAAATGTCACACAGTACTACAAGATTTGGTGAGTAACAGCTCTGCCCCTATGATGTTAAAACTTCACTCATCTTTTCCACTAGTCTTCTGCTCAAAATGAGCAATCCCTGCCATGCTAGTTCTCAAAGACAGCTGCTTCCCCTTCATCAATTTAGTCGCCCCTCTCTTTTGCTCTACTGCCCTTCCTGGGGTGTGGAAACCGAACCTACACACAACTGTCAAGATTTGGGCACACCAAAGTTGCACACCACAGGAAAACGCAGAGCAGATAATCTTTGTCTTGTTCTCAATACCCTTCCTGATGATGCCCAACATTTTAACAGCTTTTTTTGGCTGGTTCTCCTACACACTAAGCTGATGATATCAGGGAATTGTTGATGATGACTCCAAGACCTTTACTAGTGCAGCCCTGCCAAAATTCATGTTGAACTCTCCCAGGGTGACATGCATGAGGTAGTTCTTGTTTGTAGTAGTCTGTAAGTGGAACTGCAGTCTGTGTTCTCTTTGGCCCCGGTTTCCCTTGCCAGATGAACCAATTCAAATGAAAATGTGATACCTGATGCATTAATGTTGTCACAGAAGGTAGCTGCAGTGCCACCTGCCTTTGTGTCCTGCCTAGAACTAGCAAGATACACCATACAAGTATTGCAAAAAGATAAAACAAATACTTCAGGACTGGCAGACTCAGGCAGGTGGGTCTTGATGATGAAGGCTTGAGTCTGTGACAGACCTTTTGTTAACCAGCATGAGCTTTCTGCACATTTAACTCTTTGAATTACTGAGCACAGCTCATATATTAACATATCACATAGTATATAGTTTAGTAGTTTTAAAGTTACCATCTTCAGGATATAATACTATTTCAAATTTCGATATTGTAAACTCTTTTCAGTGTTTTATTTTGAAAATGAAATGAATACAACTAAAGCCGTCAAGTTTAAAAGTTGTGTCTTCTGACTGTGAGGCTGAGTATTCACTTTTGTTAATTCTAAAATGCCAATAGTATGGTATTCTCCCTTTCTCCCGTACTATTTAGTGTCACCTCCGTGCTTGTTCTTAATCCTTTTTCTTCATTAGGAACAGAATCCCAAGAAAGCTTAATTCCTTTTACCAGAGTCAAAAAACCAATCATGTTTTTGAAAGGTCACTGTTTATACCATGATGAAAACTTTTGACAATCCAATCACTTGGTAGCAAACTGAACCCATCTAAAAAATCCGATCCAAAGTATTTATATAGCATGCATTACCAAAGCATCCAATCATTTAACTTTTTCCAGAATGGCTGAACTTAACAATCAAGTCAGACCCTTGTTATATCAATTACCAGAGGATTAGCTACCCCCTACCTGAGGCCCATCAAAAAGTACTACGAGGTTGGAAAAGCTGAGCTGAATTAAGAAATTTGGTCTCTGTAAGAAGGTTAAGATGCTAAGATGCATTGGCTACAGGAAGAAAGCTGACAATGAGGAGCAGGAGTGAATTCTAAGTTGAAAAGAACAGAACAGAAACCTCGAGGTAGTACAGATGGGTCTTCAGGAGGAGAACCGAGGTTAGGAGAAAGTATTGACTGGTTTTGCATAGCCATGTGAAAGAAAGTTGAAGCTCTGAGAAAAAGAGTCTGGGCATGGTGCCATGCCTTCTTGAGCTCAGAGGGCAGGCTGCCAGCCTATACTTCTAAGCCGCAACAGATTTCTCCTGACAGCATCTCTGCGAAAGAGGAGTTTTAGTTCTCTTGTTTTAAGAAGGCACAATCTTACTATCCTCAGGGTTAGAATAAAGACTGTAGGGAAACATGATCAGGACCTCATATTTTATTCAGTTCTGATTAAAGTTTCCTATTTAAACCAGGTCTCCCAGGATGTAAGATCTGGGGAAGGGGGGGTGTCACAGGGAGCTTTTGTTAGCGGAGGGAGAGAGAAGATGGAGGAAGAGGTCTCTTGAGTGTTTTGCCGTTCAGTCTTCAGAGAGAAAAACTAGCATTGCTTTTGATTTGTCTATTTGGGAAAAAAATAAAGTTATTGTGTTCTACTGCATTATTTCAGCTTCAGAACTAGATTGTCCACTTTCTTTATCTATAAATACATATCCTTGGACTTTTCACAAAATCTACAGATAGTTTGTGCAGAAGAAAATAATGCCCTAAGAAAACAAAAGAAGGACAAGTGAGAATAAAAAAAACCACACATACATAAAGAATGCTCTACAGAATAAACCAATATTATTCTTCACCATCAAAAACAAAAAAGTATCTTACAAAGTAACTTTATCCCATCCATACCTCCAGATCAACACGGAGCACTGATGAATAACCTCAGTGGGTACTTGATCTCTGCAGCTGCCCTGCTGTGGTATTGCTACTTCCTCAGAGAGGCATCCCCCCCTCAGATGTACTGATCAACTTACAGAGTAGCCGATTCAGCTGTCCCCATTTCTGAACTATATTCTGAATATCTTTCACAATAGTTAGAAGTAACTTTTTTTGCTTTATCCATAGCTAAAACAAGCAGGAATAGGGCTCACAGAACCACAGAATTGTGGAATGGTTTGGTTTGGAAGGGATCTTTAGAGATAATCTAGTTCCACGCCCCCGCCATAGGCAGAGACATCTTTCACTAGGCATCCACAACTTCCCTGGGCAACCTGTTCCCGTGTCTCACCACCCTCATAGTAACAAATGTCCCCCTTCTGTCCAGTCTAAGACTACCCTCTTTCAGTTTAAAACCTTGTCCTGTCACTACAGGCCTTGGTAAAAAGTCTCTTTCCGTCTTGCCTATAAGCCCCTTTATATATTGAAAAGCCACAATAAGGTCTCCCTGGAGCCTTCTCTTCTCCAGGCCGAACAACCCCAACTCTCTCAGCCTGTCCTCATAGGAGAGGTGCTCCAGCCCTCTCATCATCTTTGTGGCCCTCCTCTGGACCCTCTCCAACAGGTCCATGTCCTGCTTGTGCTGAGGACTCCAGAGCTGGACACAGTGCTCCGGGTGGGATCTCATGGGAGCGGAGTAGAGGGGCAGAATCACCTCCCCCAACCTCCTGGCCATGCTTCTTTTGATGCAGCCCAGGATGCAATTGTCTTTCTGAGCACACATTGCCAGCTCATGTTCAAAGTGGTAGGAAGAATGTCCAGGATTTGGAAAAGTTTGTGCAGGTTTTAAAACAACAGCAACAATAATTTGCATAAATACTCTTCTATTAAATGATTGTGATCTTATTCAGGTGCACAAGGAATGGACTATATTGCCCAGCTGCATCTGAAAGAATTACAACATGCTCAGAATGAATTTAAATTCTCAATGCAGCCTTAACTTTCTGTCCCAGCAGTCACATGTATATGTCAACGAACATCTATGGACATCTCAGTTAACCTAAGGTTTAATAGCAATACTAGATGCTACAGTGAAGCAGTCGATGTAAGAAATTTACTGTAAAGTTTTATCTTCCAGAGATTTACAGCTCACTTAGAACATCTTTATTTGGATAAGACTTCATGCATAAGTTGTAAGCTCAGAAGTTATAGTAGACAGAAAGTAGCCACAAGTTCCTCCGTTAGAGGGAAGTAACCCTAGCAATTCTGCTCAATATCACAAAGAAAACTACCTAATCCGATTAAAAAGAAATATCGACTTGCTCATTAGTCATGCCTCTAAGAAGTATATACATATTCTGTGGTGACAACAACTTCTCACCAATGACCTGCACTAGAAGCAATGACCTCTTCTAATGAATAGAATACATTTCAGCTGATACAGCTGTGTTCGCAGCCTGTAGTGTTTAATATTTGTAAATATTAAGGCCTACATATGACATTCTGAATCTCCTAAGAAAAACTTTCTTCACATACAAACACTTAATTTGCATGGAAGTCTTCAAGTCCTTATGATTTTTACTAGAGAAAGAGAGAGATATGCCAAGCAATTCTGTGGAACACGTCAGGGTTTTACGAGCAAGGGCAATAGCATAGCACTTTAAAAACAGAAGTGAGGCCTGCTATAGTTAACAGACATAGTAAAAGAAAGATGTAATCTGCATGCAATTAAAGCAGTTGAAGTTCATACAGGATTAGAGTCAAGAGTCCTGATTTGGCAAAAGCATGTACTGCAATTTTTTTAATGCCAAGTAATCCAGGTCACACCCTCCATTCACCGAGAACACACAATCCCCTAATGCACAGTTCAGCAAAGAGTCAGGAAGGCTGGAAAACCAGGTCAAAAACTAGCTTCTGCCCTGCTGAAGCACTCTCTAGGACCTTTCCACCTAGATCTTGGTGCACTCTTGGAAATGTATCGTAGCATCTATTATCACCAGCCTTGAAATGCAACTGTGACTTTCCCACAGATAACCAGGCGGTAAATATTTATGCAGAAGATAGTTAAAACCTCAACTTCACTGGTAACTACAGGCATTGCAAATGCATAAGAACATACCCCTGAAGGACACAAAATTTTAGTGTTTCTGTTTTGTTAAATCAAACAAGCAAGGTTATTATAACACTGAACATGGGGACCAATTTATTTATCTTCTGCTTTTTGATCCATTGGAGTCCATCCCCCTTCACGTTTGCAAAGTCCCCTACCATACCAAAATAATAAATAAATCTGCTGCTTTTAAAGATAATCGGTAAGTACCACAAATACCGGTACTGAAAGGTCAGAAAATCAACACCCCTTTGGGAATTTACGCACTGGAGCCATTACTAATGAAGCTTAATGCATAAACTATCAACATATGAGCTGACAGTCTTCAGGTCGCCTGATTCTTAGACAACAAGGCCAGAAAGTAGGAGCAAAAAGCTTCCCTAGTTCCTCTGGTCTCAACAGATAGAGAATCAGGACTGCAGGATGCATCACGGAGTATCAGGGACTGTAAGAAGAACCACCAAGTAGTGTCACAACTGTGATTCAGCCACAAGACCAGTGCTTTGGTTTGCTGTAAACTGCCAGGGAGGAGGCAGACTCATTGCTATATCTGTGCTCTCATTTCCACCACCTAACCCATCATATGAGTCGCTCTTCCGCTGTTTTCGTTTTACAGTAATGCAATACAGAAAGATAACAACTTAGCAGGAACATCCAACTAATAAATTTAAAGTAGCAGATATTAGCACAAAAGATTTTGGAATACAGTTATATCAATTGATTAAATCAACTACTAATATGATCCTCCAAGAAGCAGACATAAACTCCAGGCAACGCAGCTTGTCTGAAAAGCTTATGAAAATACAGCATTAACCAAACCCATGCACAGAAGAATGACGGAGGAAATCAGCTGTCTCAAAGAGGACTGACGCTAGACCATAGAAACCACTGGCAATTGTGCAGGAAGGAGTCCAAGGGCTGCAATAAATGATTTACCAAATGAATGGCTACATGTTCCTGAAACCTACAGAGAAGCTGCCAAGGCAACTTTTATGCTCAAGGAGAAGCCAGTCCCAAAAGGGCTGAGAAGAGACTGTCACCAACCCCAAAGTAGATATAAAGGGCATTAGTGACTTAAGACTCTCCTAGAATTACTCAGTGTATACCAGAAAACACGTTCCCCTGGTAAAGCCAAAAACATTTCTCAGCCTTCCCCAGACTCCCTCTGACTTCTGCCCTGTGCCCCTTGCCCACACTAGACAGCTTGGACCAGATCACGAGTGACTAGATGGCTCCAAGAAAAAGAATGATGGAGACTGGGGTGCAGGTACAGTTCTCATCCGTGGTCCCAGCTGGGTGTCTCACCCTGCACTGAGGAGTAAATTAAAAATTGCATTTCGCTGCATATCTTCTTTAATCCCAAAAAACTGCTCTTGAAACATCCTAACACAAAAAAGTTAGCTGAGATGCTCAAATAAGATAATTTGTATTAAAATATTCCTAAAGAAAGGAATTCACATTTCTAAGAAAGGAAGAAGTGAAACCAAAGAACAATGATAATTTACCAAAGGAACTTAAGATGCAGCAAAAGTCAGTGTCTCGATAGAAACTAATTCAAAGGATATTGGCGCATGGGAGCACTGGCAGTTATTGCAGGAGACAGTAACGAATGCACAGAAGCAGACTACCAGATTGGGGAAAAAAAAAAAAAAAAAAAACCCACAACAAAAAAAGACAAAAAAGGGAGAGAAACAAAAGGCTGAGAATTTAGTAAGAGACCCCTGACCCAAAACTGAAGAAGAAAATTGAAAAGAAAAAAAAAGCCCACACAAAGACCGAAGACGGTAAGTAAGCGTAAATTCAAAGTGACAGCACACTGTTATAATTCTAGAAGTCAACGTGCTGAAATCAAAGGCTGGGATGGTATTCTTTCTGTGAAAAAATCTCATGATCACACTCTGTGTTTGCCTCCCTTCTCTGTACATGAAAAACCAAAACCCACTGAAAATACACAGTCTGAATGCATACGAAACAATGACTTGTACGTAAGTAAAGACTTTCAGTGAATGCGATGTTGCCTTATGACACAGAACAAAGTGGTTTTGTTATCACACAAGGCGACATATCCACTGAGGTTACAACCCTTAGAAAATATTTTGGCTTATACAGCTATATTATTCAGAGGAATTAGTGCTTGATAACGCTACGCTTGCACTGAACGCGCTCTCACCCTGTATCGTCTCTGGGCTGAGGAAAGCTATGGGTGCTGCGGAGGGAGCTGGGCTCTCCCTGCTGCTCCCAGTGCCCCCTTGCTGGCACATGGATTGTGTGGAGTAAGGTGAGACCGACCCCAAATGCAGAGACCGGGTAAGAGACCGGGACAAGACAACATCTGTGCTGAGCTGTGTACAAAAGAAAGAAAATAGATGTTTACTCAAAATGCCACTTCCATCCTGCTGAATCTTGCAGAGCGTACAGGTCAGGATTTTCTGGACGGTAGATGTAGTTACCTACTGGGGTGAAGGCAGCGCTTGTTTCCATGCAGTCATTGCTCCCATCCCTGGGAGTTTATCAGAAGGACTGGCACGAAGATAAGTTACACAGTGCAGGGCACCACACACCCAAAAGCGGTCCAGAGAGAAGAAAATTCCCAGTGACATTTGGTGTCCAGCCCCGCTGCTTACCTAGAGTGGATGCCTGCAGGCATTTCTCCGAACCTGCATCCTTTTGTTTCCGTGTGTCCTGTTACAGGTACGCCTCTGAGCGCCGCGCTGCAAGGGTGAGCGCTGCCAGCAAGGGGACACTAAAGCTGCTGACGAAGCATACGGCACTCGTCACTTTAGACAGCACTTATGATGATACAAGGCTCTGAGCAACCTGATCTAGTTAAAGATGTCCCTGCGTACTGCAGGGGGGTTGGACTAGATGGCCTTTAAAGGTCCTTTCCAACCCAACACATACTATGATACTATGATTAAGACTGGATACATGGTTCTGCCAAAATGGACCCTTGTCACAAACTGCTTCAGAGGGCAGGAAGAGGAGGTACCACTAGTTTGACACAGTTTTTTCCACTCACAGATGGGGACAGAAAGTCATCTTGACTTGCCCACTCAGGGTGGCTAACCTAAGTAATTTTATTTTGCAGGAGATTAAAGCTGAAATAAAAAACCTGAAGGTGAGGTAAAACACATTGCTGGGAAAATGAAACCCACTTGACCTGAGGCATGCTTCTGTCCTCCTCAAGAGATACTTCTTCCTAAGCTTGTTTCTTAGCCGTGTCTGTCTCGCTCAGAAATTGGGCTTTAAAATCCATTTCTGAGGATTTTGGAAACAAACCACTGTCTGCAGTGGCACAGAGACTGCACAGTTTTGCACAAAGTGGGACATTTACCAAGCTCTGCTAATAGCCCCTGGGAAGCCGCCTTTCAAACCAACACCCCGTGGAATAGACGTTCCTTTGCTTTCAAACCAGCAACAAATCTTCTGCACGTTCGGCACCACGTGCACCAAAAGGGAGAAATTCAAAGCGGCGGGTGGAAAACCGAGCCCCTTCTGAAAGCGCCTTCCCTCAAGGATAAGATTTCCATGATTTCATTTGCGTGCCTGATCTCACCCAGGCCAGCCTTGCGATCGGCGCAGCCGGAGGAGAGCGCACCGGTGGGCTGGGTCGTACAGGGGGCAGAAGATGCGATGGTGACAACTTTGCCTCTGCAAAGTCTGCTGGGTACTGGTCCGTGACCAGTCTCATACACTGTGTGCAGCTAAAGTGGTCAGTGACAAATGAAGAAAGACACTTCATGCGTACATGGTGTACAACACAGACTAGCTCCTGGCCTATATTATTTCTTTTTGCATCTGCTTAACCTTGATCTATCTAGGTTTGCTCAATTGATTTAGGGATTCTGTTCACATCTGAAAACAACACAAATGAACTAATCTCTTGAGATGCAGTTGCTCGCCATCATGTGAACTGAGTTTAGGAATGTTATTTAGTCAGAGCAATGTAGGAAGATATGTAACCAAAGGACTTGAAGACGTTATTGTGTCACAGAAGAGCTTTATTCCTATCTTTAAAACTCCAAATCACAACAGCTTCAGTGTTCAGCCAACACTCACCCTGTGTTTGTCTTCACCTTATCGTTCCATCCCAATGTAAAAAGCATCAGTCAGCAACTTCTTTTGTCAATAATTTGGCAAATGTTGTTCTCTAAAACCTAAGCCAAAAGAGTAAACGCAAACAAATATTGGTTTCTGTTCTGTAAATAAATTGAGCTATTTGGTTCTGCTTTGAACTAAAGAAACTGAAGCAGCAGCACAGTGGCTTTTATGTGACACAGTAGTACTTCAGACAAACTACATTCTTCATTGTATTGGCTGCACTTGATAAGACCATACCAGCATCATAAAAAATAAAATAAAATAAAATTTAACTTAATGGTATTTAATTAGCATTGTTATCATACATATTTTTGTTTGTGAACAAATAAAATAAAAAGGGCTTGGACATAAAAATATGCTCACAGGGGGAGATGGAGGTGAAACAGAAAAGCACATGTAAAGCAGATTTTTTTTAAAGCTGTAGATAAACAGCAAGTTTAGACCAAATTAGTTGCATATGAAGTACAAGCACTGAACCTCCTGCCCCAAACTAGCAGACAGCATAAAAAAATGTATAAAAACCCTATTTTTAGAACATCTTACACAAAACAACTATGAATTTGTAACATTTATGATTCACATACAACAAACTAATCTTCCAGTCCTCTGCAACGCGACCTTTCCCAGGACTAAAACCTTTATCATTATTTGATCGTCCAACTGAACTGAGATGAATTAGTGAAACAGAAATCCTAATTAAAAACATGCCTGATATGTGTTTTAACAGGCAACAGAAATATACTGCTGATAGCACATTTTAGTATAATTGTTCTTTTCACAGAATGTTTTAAAATAATCGGGGGGGGGAAAAAAAAATAAATTCTCCCTAAGACATTCCAAATACTGCTGATCACATAAATCACAAAATAGGGCAATGAAGCATGATCGATATTTGTACAATCCATTTATAAGCACAGATATCTGTCTTTTGTTCTATCAATGTGCTATCCAAAACGCATAATTTTTCTAGGACATTTCTGTGGATTATATCACTATGCTGCACATTTAGAAATAAAGAACAAGTTTAAGCCTGATGTATTTGAAAACATGCTTTCAAATATAACTTCCACAATATTAGCTTCCAGCTGATAACAGAACTCATACTCAAGTTAATTTATCTTACTTTGATTTTATACGTCTGCCAATTATTTTCAAAAAGCATGATGTACTTTTTTATATTTAGCTATACTGACTATGCATGGATACATTTCTTAAGTGCCTTATATATGTTGAAACACACACATAGCAGCAGACGAAAAATACATAAGAGTTTATGGTGGAAAAAAAATAAGAGTTCGATTTTTTAAAAAGTCATAATAATAAAATATTGGAAGTGTGAAAAGAAATAGATTTTCCTACCAGAAATTTTATCTTGACCAATTTGGCTCCCACATATTCCTGTGTTCCGCTGAATCAATTTCACACTTATTCACCTCCCTGTCTCTGTGATGTGGTTTATTCATTGGTTTGATATTGCCATAGCAACTCTGCAACATGGTAACATGTTAGCCCAGCAATGCTGCTCACCTCCCAGTATATGGTGAATAGCTGTCTGGTACATATAGCGTAATATTTTAATGTATATTGATTGCTGCTTCCTACTACTAAGCTACTGGTTTAACATCACCATTTTCAACTCTGCATTTAACAATCTTCCATCATGACCTTCGCAGTATTTAATTTGTAGTGGTCTTAGCTTAATTATAAAAATTAGGTATTACCTCAGATTTAAAACCAGGATCTATTTTGACTATAAATTCCAACTAATGCATTTGGACGTTTTTGAAAAACTAGGAAAACAAACAGCACTACTCCCACCCCAAAAATCCAGGGCTTCTGCAGCGTTCTTGTGGTTTTGCCCCACGCAAACAAACATATGCAAATCAAAGATCAGACTGTGCCTAGCATGGGAGCGCGCACACGCTCAATTTAAGAAGCTTTCCCATCGGAGCCTGTGGCCTGGAGGGAGCGGAGACCCTCCCCCCCCCCATCCCTCCCCAGGAACCCGCCAGCAAACTGGCTGGTGGCTGGTAAGGGACAGGGATGGTGCTTCATCCCTGGAAGGGATGCAGCAATGGCTGAGCCCGTTGGGTGGCAGGGAGGGATGCTCCGGCGGCAGCTTCTGCTTCCATAACCTCCCCACAAACAGTGGGGGCTCACAGCGTGCTCTGAATTACTATCCGGAGGCAGTATGTCTCCTCCACTTGTATAAGACAAAACCCAAAACAAAACAATGCGTCAGAACAAAAGCGGGATCTCTGCTGCAGCAAGCAATAGAGGCTTTAAAGCTACAAAGTCTATCATCGCATCAATACTATGCAAATCAGGGCACCCCCAAACACAGATTTGGATCACAGCAAGGAGACTAGGCATTCATCCAGGGCAATAGTATGAGTGGGAGCTGAAACTGTCTCATTGACTGAGTCTTTATCTTCACAAGTTGGCAACTGTTCCACAACTGCGCTTACTCACAGTGGAAACGTCCTTATGTTTGAACTAGGTTGCACCGCAGCTTGACCTAAATGGGTTTTAAGAAAAGCAGTTTATTTGCCCTCAGACGCTCTTGGACAAGTCCCATAAAACGCAGAAGATAGCAATACCTGAGGATCTCTGAACGTGGTAACGTAGCAGGACGCCTCCTTCTACCTACCTAATATCACCTCTGTTTCAGACCACACTGTGTTTAAGCTCAAAAGTTAAATCTGTTGTTTGCCTTAGGCTAAGCGTAAAACACATCTGTGAGACAGTATGAGCTTCACAGTCAAAATTCAATTCACTGCCACATTGCTTTAACACACTAACGTTTGTGACCTGAGATGTACCACAAAATCATCCCTGCATGGACTAGCAACCAAGGGCTTTAATTTCTTTCCCCAGCAGAGCTGAAACCAGCATTTTGGTTTGGGATTTCTTTAGATCATATTAAGGAAAAGATGTGGAGCCAAAGGTAGATGGAGAAAAGTATTTTTAAGTAAAAGTTGTTTCTGTTCCTCGCTATGCTCTCCAACGAGAGAGCACAAGCGCTATGAAAGTGCTGTAAGGTGAATTCCGTTGCGCTCCAACACAGCAACAGCAGCATTAATTGTGCAGAACAGGCAAAGGGGTTTCTGTTACCATTCCCTATGACTTGGCTTTGATTTGTTCTCAACCAAAAAAGGTTATCCCAAATCCCAGGAGATGTATGTACTCTACCCTCAGTAATGAACCTACAATAGTTGTTCCCACTGGGAGCACAGAGAGGTCAGCTTGTGGGGGGGAAGAGAGGGAAGGTGGAAATAGGAGATATGGGAGGGGATGCGGGGTACTATAGAAGAAAACAATGAATTCATATCATCTGCACACACTACTAGGAAATCATGCCTTTTTTTGCTTACAGACAACTCTTACAGTAGTGCAAATAGCTAGGTGATTGCTCTTCTAGCAAAATCTGTGATGGTTCTATGCGTCTAGGCAATTTGCAGCATTAATTCTCTTAATATATTTAGTTTTGTCTGATAAATAAAGAGCTTTAAAAAGGGGGTCGAAGAAAAATTATATTCTGCCTAATGTGAGAGCTTATTTCATCTGGGTACACACTCAATTTATAGTGACCTTTGCTGCAACTCTTACAGTTAGTACACCACAAAGGCATCTAAGCAAAATTAAACATTAGCGATTGGTCTGGTATCTGCCATCCTCTTAGTCCTCTCAGTAAAGAACTTGAATCTTCAGACCCCAATGCAGTTATCTAACTTTCATCTAAAGGACTTCAAGTAGGGGCCAGACGGGAGCTATCTGTGCATACACAGACTGTGAACTCACGGCCAAAAATGGCGCAGGAATATGTGAAGATACTCAGCATCGTTCCCATAGGCACGTGTCCCACAGATACATTTTGGAAAACAAGGAATAGTGCAGTAGCAGTACAGTTTCCACATGAATACTTAACCTTTAAATAATCCCAAAACCATGAATCTGCAAACAAAACCAAATCCAACTCAACAATAACCAAACATAAACATTACTTGCAGCCTAACCTAAACCTACATGAAGGTTCCAAAAGGACACTGAAATACCACCCTCACTTCCCTTTGGCTCCCCTGGTCTCAGCAACTGCACAAACTGAATTCCTGAGCAAATCAAACATAAGAATTACTTCACTCCTAAGTATTACTATGAAAGTTAAACAAGGAAAATGCAACTGAACGTAATGTAGTAATTTCCTTAGAGGTCCGAAGCAGTCCTCCATTTCATCAGTATGGAAATTAATTGGGGCAAAAAGTTCTTGGTAAACATTAAAGTTGCAGTCACATGAACTAAGGTCCAATGTCAGTTTGCATAGAGTCCCACCAGCTTTGACACTCTCTCTAGCTCTTTCATCCTTAGATTTGCAGCCTTCATATTACCTTTTGTGAACGCTTCTCATTCCTCCTCTGCTACCACCCTGATTTCTTATGCACGTCTTGAAAAAAACTGGAAGACTGCTAGAATAAAAGCCATAGTTTAGTTACTTATCAGACTGTAACACTTACTTCAAGTCTCAGAGCCAACACACAGAGCCACTAAACTGCAACAGCATAGCCTTTCTTTTGCAAAGGGTCAGATGGCACATTTGGGGAGCTATCATGGGCTCCTCTCCAGACTTGGCATTTCCAAGGGACAGAAACCCACAGAGAGAGTGGGTACTTCACAGACCTTAGTGCCAAGGCCTACACAGTCACACTAGGATGGTTTGACAGCTTTGGGCTTCATGCAGCGCCAGGAATCATTTTTCTTTATCTCCATCCTCTGAGCAAGGCCACATCTCAAAAAGCATTTTATCTCCAGTCACATCTGCCACATGGGCTGCCAATCAGACTGTTCTGAATTAAAATAAAAGGTCATACAACATGACTTTGGCTTCAGTTATTCATTTAGACCAAAGAGAGGAATGACAGCTCTGATTTTACAAAACTATTCCCATCTCTATATATAATTTCTTTAAAATGCACCCACGGGTACCTTTATATTCTCCCAGCAGAGGTGCAGCTCTGTACAAATGGAGTTTTGACTTGCTGAAACTCTCAGGAGTTTAGTCTGTAAAAAAAGGCAAATATACCTTGAGACTTGCAAAACATCCTGCATGAAAAACATTCATATTTTGAGCAGCCTTTTCTTTTTTTTTTTTTTTTTAAATGAGCAGACAGTATTGCAGCAACAGAAAATTAGCTTGATAAAATGGGCGATTCAAACAGACAAAATGGGTTGTCAGCAAATAAACTGATGCCAAAATAAGCAATCATCAGGTCACATCAGGCAAGCTGTGCAAGCAGAAAATGAAAGGACTGCAAGTCAGTCCCTTTTGGGTGGTATCTTTATTTGTATTTAGAGATCTTTAATAAAAGATGCTATTTTAGGCTTGAGTGGTATTCCTATGACATGGTATAATTTCTGATTGATTGCACCCTTCTCTCTTCATCAAGATGAACCAACACAGATACACAATGGACTGTCTTTAATGACAAACAGGTATTTATGATATCTTCAAAGATTACCATCACTGCATAATGTCATCTTTTTTTAACATCTAACAAATTTTTTTTTGGTTTTAAACAGTCTGTTAGGGCAAACTTAAATCAAGGGTAAGACAGACTTAACTACAGAAGACGCATTCTGATTTCTGTTGTGTCACAAGGACTAGGTAAAGCCTCTCACTGGCCTCTAATGAGAACTTTTACAAAGGCTCAATTCAGCAAAATGCTAACAACTCGTACAAGGGTTTTAGCAGCTTTAGCTTCTTCAGATTAGGAAGATCCTATAACACATCACATTATTAGTTTTAATGACTACATTATACATGTGTTCTATTCTCATTTCACAGAATCACAGAATGGTAGGGTTGGAAGGAACCTCTGGAGATCATCCAGTCCAACCCCCCTGCCAGAGCAGGGTCACCCAGAGCAGGTTGCACAGGAACGCGTCCAGGCGGGTTTTGAATGTCTCCAGAGACGGAGACTCCACCACCTCTCTGGGCAGCCTGTGCCAGGGCTCTGCCACCCTCAGAGTAAAGAAGTTCCTCCTCATGTTTAGGTGGAACTTCCTATGTTCAAGTTTGTGCCTGTTACCCCTTCTCCTGTCGCTGGGCACCACTGAAAAGAGCCTGGCCCCATCCTCCTGACACCCATCCTTTAAGTATTTATAAGTGTTGATAAGATCCCCCCTCCATTGTCTTTTTTCCAGACTGAAGAGACCCAAGTCCCTCAGTCTTTCTTCGCAAGAGAGATGTTCCAGTCCCCTAATCATCTTCATAGCCCTTTGCTGCACCCTCTCCAGCGGTTCCCTGTCCTTCTTGAATCGGGGAGCCCAGAACTGGACATAATAGCCAGTTACATAATAATAATAATATCATTAAAGACCAGCTTGTGTGGGACACCGACAAAATAGTTATTATCTGTATAACTTCATTCATATGAGCAGGTTAAAAAAATCTGAATTTTAGTCCACAGTGCTTACTTTCATATTTTAAATTGCAACCATATTAGTTTTAGAAATTACTATGTAAAGTCATGTTCATCCTTTGTTGCCAGATCAAGTCCTTCAAAAGTTTGCTTTCATGTCTTTATTCCCTTACCTGTTCATGCCGACAGTAGAATAGTGATATTAACAAAACCCCTGAAGAAGAGGGAGTACTATTTCATGTTTTGCAATCCCCAATGTTAAATAAGCCTTTAACACTAAAAAGTACTTTTTCCTAAAAAAAAAATAACAGAGTAAAATTTGTTTATATGCCAAATTAATGTAAATAGAGTCTGAGAAAATACACCTCCTCATATATTTGAACTTGACAGGAATCATAAGATGAGTACATTTGGCATCTAGTGCTCACTAAACACAGAAGAGTTATTTATCAGTTGCTGTTACAATTATGAAAACATCTACGAAAACCAAGAGCCATCACAATCAAGCCTAATTTTCTTACAGTCTTAATACACAGACATGTATGAATGTGTCCAGAGAAGGGCCATGAGGACAATGAGAGGGCTGGAGCACCTCTCCTATGAGGACAGACTGAGAGAGTTGGGGTTGTTCAGTCTGGAGAAAAGAAGGCTCCGAGGAGACCTTATAGTGG
The DNA here is from genome assembly GCA_947846985.1 of Fratercula arctica. Classification (NCBI taxonomy): domain Eukaryota; kingdom Metazoa; phylum Chordata; class Aves; order Charadriiformes; family Alcidae; genus Fratercula; species Fratercula arctica. The sequence goes on along the minus strand of CANTUZ010000001.1, from coordinate 57,830,647 downwards.
CCTACCAGTATCTTAAGGGGGCCTACAAGAAAGCTGAGGAGGGACTTTTTAGGATGTCCAGTAATGGTAGGAGTAGAGGGAATGGATTAAAACTAGAGATGGGACGATTCAGACTGGACGTTAGGAAGAAGTTCTTCACCATGAGGGTGGTGAGACACTGGAACAGGTTGCCCAGAGAGGTGGTGGAAACCCCATCCCTGGAAGTTTTTAAGGCCAGGCTGGATGGGGCTCTGAGAAACCTGATCTAGTGGGAGGTGTCCCTGCCCATGGCAGGGGGGTTGGAACTAGATGATCTTTAAGGTCCCTTCCAACCCTAACAATTCTATGATTCTACATGGCATTCAACAAGATAATGAAACAGATAATGTAACAGGATCCCTAGTTTGTATTGTTACTGGTTTTCCCTACATCTTTATACCTTGTCTTTCTGTCAAAGGCTCTATTTAGTAGTGTCATTTATCAAATACATATTTTTATTTGTGCTTTGATGTAGCAAAGTTGTTATCTTGATTCCAGTACATTTATACGAACTCATACAGCTTTGCTACGGCAAAGTTAATATTATTGATTCACCACACTAAAGCTGCAGGATTTTGATTGCTCCCTGTAACACGCTGAATATGTCCAGCATTTCTGTAACCCACCCAGGACTTAATATCTACAGATTACATATGCTAAAAGTGTTACTCAAATCAATTTGCAGAAATCACCATGTCTCACATCCTCTCTGATTTCCTGTAACAAATCTGCTCTGAGCACTACTATAAAAGATAATGAGTTTACCTGGGGAATACCTACCCAATATGAGCTAGAGTAGAATTCAACTGTACTCCACAGACAAATGTAGCCCATAAAGAAGATTCTACTGATACATACTAATTGTTTGGAAACAGCTATACCAGCACTGAAAACAGATATTCTTTGCAGTTGCTTTGGGGAGATGAGCAAATTGTTATTCATATTTCATAATAGACCTATTTAGCCCCTGTAGTGGCAGGCAGTGGCTGAAAGACAGGACAACCAAAGCCCGGCAGAAAAACCACAAAGTGAATAACGGGCACAGGTGAGGAAGCAATTGTTAAATACGCAGCAAGCGCTGAGCAACTGGAGGCAGTGACAGGAGTCCCGAGCAATCAAATTATATCGGATTAATTCCTGACTCAAAAGTTATTATCCTCTCTGCAGAAGTGAAGCGACAGATCCGTTAATAAAAAGAGAGGCATTGTAAAATATGAGCGGTTATACCAATTCTCTGTTTTGCTAGCTGTTTGAGCAAGATGCCAATAAAATAAGCGATCATTGTAACTGGCTTCTACTATTGTAAAGTATGAATTCTTTTCTAACAGAGGAAAAGAACAAAAGCAACAGGACACTTTTGTGTATGCACTGTTTTCGTTACAGTTTGATTTCTACAGCAAGGTTTTTTGACACTAGGGTCTAGCAGTAACTTTGTGACGTTGCAACACACATGAGCAACTTAAATCCTATATAGTTCTTTATTTAACACAGGCAGGGTTTTGGTTTTTTTTTGTTTTCTACAAAGCAGAAAGCCCCCAACACTAGAGTTGGGAAGACTTACCAGGCCTGATTCCTTGCACTCACAGAGATTTTAGCATCTCACTGATACCAGCCTTCCTTAACTGATACCTAAAATTGATTAGGTAGATTGCTTCAAGTCCTTCCTGAAGAGCAGCAAAAGAATCAGACTATTTTTACTGAAATGTCAGGTGCTGCACAGAAACATTAAGCAGTATACCAAATTCACAACGCAGTGAACTGGTTGCCACTTGTGCCGTCACTGAGATGTCGTTGTCAGTTGGTGTATCTTATTTCCATTACACGAATTAAGGAAGACATTTTCCTCGATTGTCTTATCCCTATTTTTTATTTAAGTGAAGATTTTTATGTTTTCCACTGTTTCCTTATCTTCTAACACTGAGAAGGGAATGCTGAGAAAAGAAACAAAAATTCACACTCTAGCAATTGCAAAACTCAAATCACAACTCTAATTTAAAGCACAAACTTAGATTTAATTAAATTGTTTCTTTCTTGTGTATAGTTTCATTTATTCAGAAACCCTAGCCTGCTGTTAGCTCCAGCCAACTCTTTATATTCCAATCTTATGACAGGAATAAACGTTCTTAAGAAGTTTTTAAGGCTACACTCCACAACCTAACACAAAAGCAAATCCTTAATACATAATTATTTACAGGAAAGAGAGTGGAGAAATATGTTTTGAAGTCAGCCTCCTAACTTTTTTGAATTTCTAAGCTTCTCTAGAAGACAGAGGAAGCTCCACAAAAGCCTTGTGCTTCTATCTGTCTTCCTAACAACTCATCACCAATGAAAAGAAGAGCTTTTTGGGAAACCATGCACAGAAGCTCTCCCAGGGAAAGTGCCCCTGAAATGCTGCTAATCAGAGCACACAGCTGGTCATCACAAACCAAGTGATTTAACATTCTACAAAAAATAACATTTTTTGCCATTGGTAAACCACTGATTCTTGTGCTTTAAACATACAAGGCTCCTCATAAGAGAAAGGAAATACAGTAGAGCTAGTGATACTCCTTTCTGCACCTCACCTACAGAAAAGAAATACTAAATCTTGATTCCTGATCTGGCCTTTATAAGGTAACCAAAAGGGATAACATTTTTGCTGGGTTTTTTTTGTTCCAATTACGGAAAGATTTTGGTTTTCTCTGAAAAATAACACCTCATTTCATATGAGCTGGATCTAGCATCACCATACTTTTTATTGTCCACTTTAGTGAAAAAAAAAAAAAAATTAAAAAAATTCTCCTGAAATTTGATGAGACAAGAACTTCTCTGCAAGTTCCATCTCTTTGACAGACATGAACATTTCATGAACATTTCTCTGTATACTGATTATTTTTCCATTTCATCCCCCTCCCAAGTCTTAAAGCTATACACAAGACTTTCAAGGCATTATGTTACGAAGGCAACTCATGCAGCTCATCATTATCTAGACCTCGTTATTAAAAATTTTATTTCGGATTAATAAACTACCCCATTCTTTCAATGAATCTCGCAACAGGGTGTGCTGAAGAATCCTGTTCTTCTAAGTTGACAAAGACCAGGGTAGCCTGAGCGTATGATTCTATTGTGGGTGGAATGAATTGAAGAAATGGCTCCATAAATGTCTTCCAGATTTCCCTTGCCCCCATTCTACCTATATACGGGTTTCTGTTACACATGTCCTACCTTCCTCAAGACAGTAACTTCGCCGATTCAAAAGAGAAAGGGAAAAATCAAGCGCTTACAGACCATGTCAATAGGTCCCCGGGGATACAGCCAAAGTTGAACTCAGATCTCTGAAGATGACAGCAAAGCAACTCCTGGTTGAACAGTCCAAACACTGCATCAGCAGCATAACGACTACATAGCACAAATCGCTAGGCTGCCATAATCTTATCCTGACAGATCAAATTCGTTTAGTTAGGCAGCATATAAGTTCATGCTAACTCAAAAGAGACTTGTCCACATTTGACTCTTATTGAACCTTCCACTGCTGGTTCCCAAGCTTTTCTGCCAGTCCCTTCGTACACCATTAGAACTCCTTATCTCCTCTGGTCATGCTTACTGGTTTTCATTAACTTACCCAAAGCGGAGGTTTTGATCCCAGTGTTTGCACCTTTTCTTTGATCAGCTGGACCTTCCTCTTGCCAACACATCCAGCGTCTGGAAAGACAACTTTGACAAGGCAAGAGCCTGGAAATCCTCAGGCCACATAAAAACCTCTGAAGTTTGCTCAGTCTGGTCCTACGTGCCACAGCGCAAGACTCGGGTAAAGACCCTGCAGGCAGGAACCGCGCAGCAGACTCCTGTTAGCAATGTGTGCAGTGCTGTAGTGTACTACAGCCACGTGTCGATGCTTCGGACTGAGGGACCTGAAGCAGCTGTTCAAGATTACCAAAAAGACTGAAAAAGAGAAAGGAGGATATGAGGGACCTGTTTGCAGGACAAGCAAAGTGCTCTGCTAGGTGGTTGATTTCAACGTACAAGCAGTGGAAGAGCTGAGCACACATACCTGTTTGCTTCCTTTGAAGAAGAAAGGAAGCGTGCAGAAGAAATCTAGGCTGCCAAAGGGAACAGTGCCCTCAAGAGCGGAATAACAGTGCTGCTTGCAGACCTTTCTATTTCCCTGGCACCAAGCAAAAGGTTCCAGAATTGAGCTAGGAAACAGGTCACTACCAGACCAGGTAGGATACTTGCTCTTCTTAGTCTCCATTCACTCATCCTTTCTGGATGCATGAACCAAGTTCAAGGCACTTTGATAACAAGGGTGTCTTGAACAAGGGATGTTAATACAGAGAAAATCTTTGATTACGTGCAAACACACTATTCTTGGTTACAAAAACATAGCAGCACAGACAAGTACTGTTAATGGATTTGGCATGGAAAATACAAATGTATTTGTCAAGAAGCTATTGTAGAACTCACACCAATATGACAACATTACTGTAAATGCTGCATAGCAGCTGGAGAAAAGGCCAATTCCAAGTTTGTCTAGGATTATCACAATTTTTAATCTGCATGGAGGCAAACTTATTTAATTGAAATACTTGCAAGAGTGGAACAAAACTGCTTTCAAGGAAAACGCAGACAATGGTGAGGTTTCTGATAATCATTTATTTCCTTTAGCGTAAATTAACTACAACATATGATCTTTTGGAATAAGACATGTCTGCAAACCATTCATTAGTAGGTTATTAGGCTGATCAAACAGAAACACTGTGGATACATTTGTGCATTTTCATTCATTACTCTTCAGCACGTTGTTTTTTCCTGGTAGCATTGAAGTCAGTGGGAGGTTTAACATTGACTTTATAGGATCTCCTCAGGCTAAGAGCATATGAACTTAGGCCCGGCATGAGGTCCTATATAACTCTGAAAGCACAGTAACATCTTCACTGAAAGATGTTTTTTAATTTGGTTAAACGAGAATGCAATGCTGCTCTGTTTCTGGCAACAAAAAGTATCATTACAATGCACTAAGAAAGGAAGCTGGCCAACAGCACGGTGTTTTGAGATTTGAGGATGACGGAAGAAAGAGTAATTATTCTAAAATAACAGAAAAACAATCAGATGAAGATTCTGCAAGAGATCAGTCAGATGCTTAATAACAGAGCTTGAGTGAAAACCTAGAGCAGTCATTAAGCAAAGAAGAATGGGCGAGTTGGTCCTTTTTTGGGGCAAGGGGGAGGGTTTCCCATATGGGAAATATGGTAGTAGGTAGATTCAAGAAGCATTATGTCAGGAAATATGAGCTGTCCTACCTTGCTGTCCCATCTCCATGTAAAAGGTGTTGGGAGGAGCAATGCTGAAAGGTTCGGATCATCACCATAATTTTCTAAAAAGGTTACATAGCACCAATGGCAGTCCGTCACCCCATAGGATTTAGAGCGCCATGAGACAAAGCTTTATAATAAAGATGCTACAGTTTACTGACACAGGACTATGTACTACAATTCTTGTGAGGGTTTGTCCTGCCTCCTCCTGATCCCTCCTGGCTTTGTACATCTTTGACCACCACTGGAGTGACCAAAAAATACACAAGAGTTCTTTTTGTCCTTCTGCTTTTCAAAATGTCTTTATGGAAGACCTACTTGAAAACTCATTTCCCCACTTTTCCTCCTCATCCAAAAACTTTAAGGTAAGAGCAGCACATTAGAAGTCCAGGAGGCAAATTTTTGAGTGTTAAAAACAAGCTTTTTGGAATAGGAAACAAGAAAAATGTAACCATAATATTAGTGGCACCTGCTTTAGTGCTAGCATGTGCAAGTTCAGTTATGTGAACGTATTCTGGAAATAGCAAAAAGGATTAGATATTCAAACAATAACTAAGAAAATTCTTGGTAATCCAAGAGAGCACAAATTAAAAAATGCAAATGGCACAGGATTCCATAGTCAGATACTGTCTATCATAAGAGACTGGAAAAGTAAAAGAAATTCCCAAATTAACATAATTCTTCATATTCTAAGATGTAGCATTCACAGAACTGGCAGGAGATTAATTTACTCAAAAACCAGCAAGAACCTGCAGTACCTCTTCACTCTGAATACGTGAAGATGCTCAACTAAGCAGCAGCAGCAGAGACTCCTCTCCAGAACTGCTGATGATGAGCCAATGTGCTGATTTTGCAGTAGACTCCCAAAACTTGTAGGTTCAGATTCTCCAAGTTTATCCCAAATGCAGAACCTGGTGCACGAATCCAGCCAAGGCAGAACTCACTTTTCTGGCGTGAGTCAGAGGCAAGGCAAGGCAGATCTATAGGCTCGGCTTCCCTACATGTGGGAGGCTGAAGGTGAGAGTAAGAGGCGAGAGAAGGACAGGACCACTTATCCCGTGGAATAGTTTTTTACCTAGGGCTGGAGACAGTCACAGATGCACACACAGTCTGACACCGAGCTGATGGCAACTGCTGTCGCTCCTAACTCTAAGCCCATTGCTGGTGACACCTGAACAACTTGACACAGGAACCTCCTACGCAACACACGCTAACACTGAGTCAGAGCGTCAGTTTGAAAACGAATCCACAGCATTCTCTATCACATTTCTGCACTAGCCTTGCCGCTAACCTTACATCCTCCTTGCTGCTGTTAATTTAACAAGTGTTAACGAGAAGTTAACAGCTTCAGATCTACATCCTTTGTAGCCTTTTCACACCAGCTTGCTGGCATATCTATCATCCAACAAGACAACTAAGTCTACTATTATTTTTTTTCTGAAACTACAAGCAAAAAGGTTCAGGTTAGCTATCAGAATATCACTAGCGTAAGTAGGTGAAGCTTTCATCACAGGAAGACTTTAAAAACACATCAATGTCTGGTTAACTCTTTGCCCAGCACAAATCCTTGCAGCTGGATCTACATGTCAAGTAGCCCCAAACCTTGCTGACAGGGAGCAAGGCAAGGACCGAGTTCAGCCCCTGAACTCCCCTCAGGGGTCTCTTTGTGGCCTCATTGGTTTCTCTTGGCCCATTTTTCCAAAGCACCACATGCAGTCACATCCATCCACATTCGCAGTTTGGTTCAGTGCACTTCTGCTCTTAGAAGTCCTGCTTTGGAGGTTCACAGCCTCTGCACACTTAGACAAATACCGGCTGAGAAAAAAGTAGGAAGAGATTATTTTTTCCTTGGAGCAGGGAGATGATAAACTACAGAAGTTCTCCAGGGTTTCTAGCCCTGTTTCTCTATTATTCCATATTTGAGAGACTGGGAAAGGAAAGTCAGGACTCAGCTTCCCTGCACTTCTCCCCAGTCACTGGTAATCAGTCCTGGAAGGAAGCAACCAGCCAGCCAACAAAACATCACTTTTCACAAGGCAGGTCTAACCTAAGAGATTGATATTTGAAGCTGGGGTCAGGGATGGTCCGTTAGTACATATTTAACTTGTGCAAAATGACTTTTTAAACTATTATTGAAACCGTTTTCCAGCACAAAGAGCTGCTATGCTCTGACTGAAGCCTAACACACATACACTGTGTTACTGTACGGGGCCCCTTGCTCCAGGACAGCTTTATTTTGGACTGAATCTGCATCCGAGCACTTCACAGCCATAAGAATACACGCTGCTGCAGCTGCACCCATTCCTATTTGTCTGACAGTTGGCCAGGAGGCACAGCCAAGGCAGCATGTTGTGCTTTAAAGATTTCTTACCCCTTACCAGCCTAGGCACCATAAAATACTTATAGACTATTTTGGCTGGCATTTCATTGCAAATTCCATATGCTTAGCTGAACTATTCAATGCTCAGAATGACAATAAAGAGAAGATTACATGTGAATGTACCATGTAGCGAGTATTTTCCCCTTTAGCTGCTATAGCCCATTACCTCCTAAAATAAACAAGCACAGCCTGCTTGCTCCATCAGCTGAGTTCCGCGGCGTTAGACACCTCTGTGCAGCACAAGGATGTATGTGGCTCAAACACCTACTCCAGGGTACAGTCTCATCTCCATTCACAGATACGTGCACACACACTTCCCTGTGCACCAAGAGAATAGAGCCCGAAGGGTGCGGGTTCTTTAATAGGGTGTATAATGGAAAAGGGAAAGCAGCAAGGCTGCTACAAATCCTTTCCCCAAGCAAGCTGTATGGTTTTGCTCTTAGCTATAGGCATAGGCACATGATGATGCAGCACTTGAAATGAAAAAGAAAATTCCCGCTAATATGAGAGAACCAAGTAAGAACAGTGTCTGATCTCCAGAATAATTTAATGCATACTGAAAGGAAACAGACACTATTATGGAAAATCCCCTTAAATAGTTTGTACTTATACGCCATCACAAATTAACAAGGAGACTGAAATAAGACATGTAACTTAAGACATGCAGTAACTAATCTCTGCTGCACAATCATACATTTGTTCTTGCATGTATGGTTCCGCAACGCAGGATAGCAATGTTGTATCTAAGGTTAGCTTTGCAGGGACAGACAGACAGGGCAGACTGAGACACAGCAGAACAGAAGAAAGTGACAACTAACTGAATGGGTTTAAAAATCTCTATTACCTTCCTTGCAGAAGAAACTGTGCCTACAATATTAAACTACTACTACGGGTAAACAATCTAGTGGAAAGGATGATCTTTTAGAAGCTACTACAATATTTAGGATCCTAAAGCAGCTCATTGGATCAGCTACCTAGCGATAAAGTAGTTCAGATAATCTCAGCTACATCCAACAACGAACTCTGGCCAAATGTCAGAGCTTTTAGTCTGCTTTGACTAAAGTTGGCCAGGCACCAGCCTTGTACAACAGCTCCAGCACAAATGCTGCTTCACACAGTCCTCCAAACATTTCTCCCTACTTTTTTTCTTCGACTGGAAATTTTGCAATCTATGCAAGTTTAAAGTTGTGTTTGGTTGTTTTTTTTTTTTTTTTTTTTCCTAGGCTTTAAACACTAAATAGATCTCTCGGGATCTATTTTATATCACTTCATACATCCTCCTTTTGTCCACTGCACTCACAGCTCATAACGTCTACTAATGTTGACTTTAAACACAGAACTACTGTAGATTTTTCTCTCATTTCCCTTTCCACTTTCTGACCGTTTAGAACTGAAAGACGGAACCTTTCGCGTTAAATCATGACCAGACCCATTAACATTACGGAACCTTCCCCATTAAAAAGGCAATATATTGATATGCGAACGCTCCACTCCCAAAAGCTTTTTTCCAACACTTCATTAACATTTTTCCACCGCTGAACCATTATATCCTCCCAAAGCGTGTGTTTATTGTTCCCTTTCCTCAGCACACCACTAATGACACAACAAAAGGAGAGGAGGCAATTGCGGGTAAATCAGTCGAACTTCCCATCGGGTTTCCCTTCCGCGCTCCTGCCATCTGTGCTGGCTGCCGCGGCACTACATATGTTTCAAGACAATACCGCACGGGTCACACACCAGGCTCCAGCCCCTTCCGTCTGCTGTTGTGATTGTCACAGTCCAGTACTTCTGCTGCCTGCCTTCGCCCGTATGTCTGCGGGGACAGCTTCCAGTCACCCAAACTGGAGGCACACAGCAGAGCTCCCAGCACTACAGATGCCCTTCTCCGCAGGAAAACTGGCGACCCATCCCCTGGTTCATACCGTGTCATTTAGGAATCACAGATTTCAAGACCTGAGAGGCAACACGTCGTATTTTGAATGGCCTGTTTACTCCCAAGAAATTCCCTCTGACACAAGATTATCAGATTAAACTGTCATTTTGGCAAAGAATAATATTTTTGAAGAAATAAATAAGCAGGAAGCTTAAATCATAAACAAGGTTAGGAAGATATGAACACTTCTTTCTACTAAATTAACATCGGCAAAAGACAGAATGAAATATTGATCCATGTTTCTGAATTAGCTTTCTGAGGTTTGCAGCCACCTTTTCATAGCCGTGAACACAGCGCAGCAAAAAAAATTGATCATCACTCACTTTGCAAGCTGAACTGCATGGATCGTTAATGGTTGAGTTGTTAATTAAATACGGTAGCAGAATCCTAGATTAGTCCTGTCTTTATAAGAACACCATTAATAAACCTGTTTTTCAATTTAGGAAACATCATCTCTGCATACAGTAGCCACCGTAATATTCCTGCCTAAGTACAATACTTCATTCATTACCTTGACAGGTCGCATCACTTAGGCCATCCACAGGCATATATTTAATCAGCTTGCAAATGCTATCTCTGTTTCCATGTAGAAACCCCACATGCACCATGTCTCCTTTAAATCTCACATCATCATCTTCATAAACCAGAGGGCACAAAAAACAAACACACAAGCAAGAGAATTGCAATAGGTTTTCTTATTTATTATTTGGCACCACACAAAATGACCATTTAGTTGAAGAATTCTCTTCTTCCTGTTTTTCAGTTTCCAGCAGCGTATGCGAAACAGAAAAAATACCTTTCTACAAATAGAATCATAGAATGGCCTAGGGTTGGAAGGGACCTTTCAGATCACCTAGTCCAATCAAACTCTGACAAAAACCAGCACTAAACCATACCTCTAAGCACTATGTCTACATGTCTTTTAAATACCTCCAGGGATGGCACCTTAACCACTTCCCTGGGCAGCCTGTTCCAATGCTTAATAACCCTTTCAGTGTAAAAGTTTTTCCTAATATCCACTCTAAACCTCCCCTGGCGCAACTTGAGGACGAATGTTCAATAAGGAACCCAAGCAAGTTCAGTAGACCTCTGTCCTTAATCCTTTTATATTCATATTCCGTATGAACATGAGCATGTACAACATAGTGTAACAGCTGTAGGTGTCTTATTTTTGGTTTACCGTGTGATGCATCAGTAACATCGATACAATCTAGCCCTATCTTTTCTCAAGTATGGTATCCAAGGTCAACACTTGTTCTTTCAAAAGACAGACAGCAAATGACCCTGGGAAAAACACTCGAGGAGCCCTCAGAAAATTGGTAGCTAGAAAGGGATTATTTTTTGAAAGTTTCTGCAAAACATCTCATGCAATCACATTGATTAACACTTATATGTTATATATACACGTACATATCATATAAATACACACAGAGAAGCATCCTTAAAATCTAAAAATTTAATTTAGGGACTGTAAGACTGAACATGTGACGATGAAACGCCTAGCGCTTTGAAATGCTGAGGTAGCAATACTGCTAAAATACATGCTGAGATTCAACCCTGCCTTCATTAGGCAGATAAAGTCATCACAGTGGAAGTGTAAGCTTGTCTTTTTGGCTTGTACTTAATCAGGCTTCAAGTATGTATTGCTAATAACTGTGAATAATAAATTAATCCAAAGACTGGAGTATACACGCATATAGAAGACTGATGAATGGTCATTCAGAGGTCTGTTCCAGAGATAGGAAACCTCGTACACACTTTTACAAAGTGGATTTATTCATTCTCACAAACACTTAATGAGAGCTTCGCTATTTTCTATTTTAAATATACACAAAAGGAAATTTTAGGAAATAGCAACTTAAAGCAGACACCAAACGAAGAATGGACATGGTTCTTCTTCTGCACACTCTGCTTTTAAGGAGGTGCAATCGATCCACTTTCAGTGGAGGGTTTCTGATGTTCTGATGCACATAAACAAGACAGTTTAAAAGCAAACCCTTGGTATTTTAAGATATTTACTTCGCCTCCATTTCCGAGGACAAAATTTCTCACCCACAAAAAGAGTATGACCAAAATTCTGTCTTCAAGGACTTGTGGTATGACAGCTTTGGTGATGATTTATCTTATCTATGAATCCAACTCCTGCTGCTTCAGTAACTAAGAGTATTTTGCCATCCCTCCCCCAAACCTAGCTTAGTAAATTAAGGTGTCGATCCTTTTTTACCCTCAAAACACATAACAACAACAGAGACAGGTCTCTAAGCGTTAATCAATAACTTCCCCATTCCGTGCTCTAAATGTGAATTATGTAAAAGTATGGTGAGCAACTTGGGAGGCAGGAGGAGGGAACCCATCTTAATTCTGCATGCAAAAGATACAGCTTTTTTTGCTTACAAATGGATCCTTACACTTTTAATGGATCTTTATACTTTTAAACCAAACACAAGCTTTGAAAGTCTACAGCAAGAAAATAGTTACTCAAATTCAGTGCAGTCCTACAAGGTTTCTGATTATAGACTATTACTATATTTATACTATATTAAGTACTAATAAATATTATTTATTACATAAATAGCATTACAATAAATGTACTTTTGAGATCACGCCTTTGTGTCTATAAATTGGTACAAGAGCATTGATTTACACTGGAGCTAAACCAAATTACACCAAGAACAGTGTAATTCACTCTAGATTCATAGAGCTGATAGTAACAGCATTTACCTTGCATCCAAACTGAGAATGAATGGCTTAATCCCATCACTGGCATGAAAAGAAAATCACGGAAGTAAAGCTGTACAGCTTACTCTATTGTCCACAACATCTGGTCAAAAGGGAGAGAACTGTCACTAGGAGCCAAAGCCATAATGTTGTGAAAGCCATTTGTGTCTGTGATTGTTTGCAAATGTTCACATAAATTTTTGTCACCTCTGATAGTTTTAGTAGAGACATGACACGGTACAGGGGAATGCTTTGCATGAGGGAAAGACAGGAAAAGGGCAAGAGCTGGTGATTAAAACATTAATATCTGCATTCTGGAATCCTGATACCTACTTGAAAATGGCCAGACTTTACCCTCAAATGAAGATGTTTTGTCACAGAATTTAATTCTGCAGTTTATCCTATTTTTAATGGATTTTGTTTGCTACTTTCTATCATATAGTAGATTATGAAACAGTTCATAATGGGCCTTTTGCAAAAAATAACGGCATTTATTGTGTTACAGTGGTTGCAATTAAAAAGGCAGTATTTCCACGCTGCTACAAAATAAGGTATTGAATGATAAACTACAATCTTCTGTGTGCATAGAGAAGAACCAAGATACTGCAGATATCTTATTTAATGGGGAGGAAATCTTTGCTTCTTTTGAATTACTTTAAGTGCAATTTTCTTTGTTAAGGAGATACTGAATAAATTATACCAGTTAATGTGCTGCTTAGATGGACTCAGTTAATATCAGATATTCACAGACAACATAATAGAGTAAATCAAGATCAGTATGATGTCCCTCAAAGGATGAATAATTAAGTCTTAGCTGCAATACGTACAAAAACACAGGGCTGCTGAAAATTTCCCTGTGACCGCATAGCTGAGGTTCCCATTTATTCTGAAACCATTACAGATAATGCCTCAAAACTCAGACTACATCAAGTCTGGATATAAAATGTATCCTTTTTCCAGAACAATGTTTTAACGCTGCACATCAATTTGTATTCGTAGTAACACATTCCTTCAAGGGAAAAAAATGCATTAAAAACATACGTCCGTGGATGTGCAAGTGTATTTCAGTTGTACTAGCTTTGGTGCCAGAGATGCAGCTACTACTTTACCTACAGAGGTTGCAATTTGGAGGGAAGAATCGGATTATTCAATGGCAATACAGCCATTAATCAGTTTGTGTTGACAACTGACAAATTTTGCTCCTCAAGCACTAAAATAGTTATTTTTGTCACATGATCATATAGCCAATCTATTTAGTTTTGCTGTACCCCACATAATTCAAAAAGGAATAATTTTTTTTTAATGAAGTATGTCACTTATAATCACAAATTAGTACAATTAATTCTTTAAAATGTAAGTCCAAGAGTTGAATGATTGCATACTAGCATGGGTTCAGTACTTTTAATATTAAGTGTGGGGAAAATGAGAAAAAGGAAAAACCTGTATTCACTTCAGTTTAGTATTTTCTTAAATATTGATCATCAACGCTAAAATTTAACAGAGATTCCTAATCTGACAGTTCAGTTGTAGATTATGGGATTTTATATTTTCAGTTTGGTAGTCCATATGCGAATTATTGTATAGACTATTGTGTAAGGCTGATGTCAGCCAGTTGCCAGGCGCCCACCCAGCCGCACTCTCACCCTCCATCCTCAACAGGGCAGGGGGAGACAATAAGATGGAAAAGGTCACAGATGCTGTTAAGGACAGGGAGATCACTTACCAATTACTGATATGGGCAAAAGACTTGACTTAGAGAAAATTAATTTAATTCTTTGTCAATTAGAGTAGAATGGTGAGAAACAAAGACAAAACTAAACCACCTTCCCATTCCCCCTTCGTCCCAGGCTCAAGTTCGCTCCTTCATTATGACTCTTTGCCTCTTTCCCCCACCCCTGCAGGAACATGGGGAACGGGGGATTGTGGTCGGTCCATAGCAGTTCCTCTGCATCGCTCTTTCCTCCTCACACTTTTTGCCTGCTCCAGCATGGGTACTTCACAAACTGCTCCAACGTGGGTCCTTCTCATGGGCTGAAGTCCTTCAGGACACATCTTCTCCTTCATGGGCCCTCCACTGGCTGTAATTCTTCCAGGTTGTATCCCCCTTTTGCAACATGGAGTCCTCCACAGCTGCAGTGTGGGTATCTGCTCCAGCATGGCGCTCCATGGGCCACAGGGAAATACCTGCTCCACCATCACCTCTCCCACAGGCTGCAGAGAAATCTCTGCTGCTCACGTCCTCTCCTTCCTTCTTCTCTGAGCTGGCTGTTTGCAGGGTTGTTTCTCACACTTTTTTCCTCACTCTGCTATGTGGTGTATTGGCCTTTCTTAAATACGCTTCCACAGAGGTGCCACTAGCTTGGCCGAGAGGTTCAGCTATGGGTGCAGTGGGCCCACTGCAGTCCCACCATTACCAACACCTAGATACCTACACCCAATACAATTATTTACTGACAAACAGATTGTTTCTGTACATCGTATCAGAGTACTCAGTTCCTCAATCTCCTAAAGCAAGAACTTAATGCCAAACAGCTACCATTTACTAGGAAAAACAATACACCAAGTTCCCAGTGTAACTGAGGACAGCCTTCTCCTGATGCAACACACTCCCAAACACTTCAAAAAGAATAAAGAGCTTCACAAGCTTTGACGTTGGCAAGGTCCATTCTAAGAAAACTGAACTCTATACCAGACTTAAACCAGGTGGTATTTTCACAGACAATCCATAGACTGAAATGAAGACCTTGAAGAAACATTTTTATTTATTTAGAGAACAAAATCTACACAAAGTGTAAAAATAGATTAAAATATTCATTGAGGAACTCTAAATTTAATACATAAATTCATTAGGGAAGCAATAAACATACTGTATAAATTAATTACTTTGTGGTTATCCTCATTAAATGCTACTTAATGAGTTAATAAGCTTGAAAAGCATCCACAAATTGCTAATGTACATGTACAGGATTTTGCTTTTTTTTTTCTTTCAAAAAAAGCAGCACGTCTAACAGTGCTGCAGCTCTGGATATAAGCTAGTAACATTTATGCAAGGTGGTCACTTTGTCTTCTAAACTGCATTAACAAGTACCTTTCCCTACAGGATTTTAATTTGCCAGAAAAGTGTAGATTTTACAAAGTTTGACTGCAGAAGGTATACTTGCTCCTTAAAATTAAGAAGAAAACTTCTTATTTGTATTACAGGATGACTTCCAGCTTCTTGTGAAATATTAATCAGAAACAGACATACACACATATATATGTATACACACATATATTTATACACACAGACACACACATAAAAAAAAAATAATTCCCACATTTTAGAATTATACTCAGGCTTTTGTGGTCTTCCAGTGTTTGAGGGTGATAAACACATAACCACGTTGGCACAGTTACGAATTGGGAAGAGGCTGGGCAGCACTGGGGAAAGCCGTATCCAGCACCAATAAATACTTTAACTTTTGTGATGGCATATGAATGCTCCAGCGTTGACTGAGCTCTGTTAATAGCATGCTGTGGAAGATTGAAATGGTGGCCCCATTTCTCACGTCACAGGTATAGACTGCTTATGCTCTCATTTTCTGGAACACAAAGGCTCAAAGTGTTGTTGGTCTAAGTTGTGATTTAAGCAAACCAAAAATGCCATGTGCACAAGCTTTTCACTTGCTCTCTTCCCATGCCATAATGAATAATTGAGAGAAGATGGCAAACTGCATCCCAGAGTACATTAGTCATATTGATATTATAAATACCTTTATTTTAAAGCAAACTATAGCCTGAACACAGTTTTGACTCTGATGCAGCTGCGTTGCATTAACTAACCATGGTTCAGTGAATGTATCAAGAGACGGTCCTCTCACCTTCCCAAGACATATACAATTCACACTGAAATTACCAGTGCTACCTTGATAAAATATTTAAAGCTATCTTTAACTATTGCACGCTCAAACAATTCCTTAGATAACCTTGGGATATTAATCCAATTTTTCCAGCCCCTAAATTGATTTTGTTAACTCCTTAAAACTAACTTACACCAACAAAATCTGATTCCCCTTTGTAGGAACGATAAACAGATAAAGAAAGTAGTATTTTGAACAAAGACTGTCAGTCCTTTTAAGGGATTCTCATTCCTCGGATTATGTTCTTTTTTCCCAGGAATACCTAGTCCAAGGAAATCAGTGTGCTTAATTCCTGATTCTTTAAGAATCATGAGAAATATCTGGCAAATTTTGATGACTATGATTACACACACATACACACAGACACAAAAAAAGCAGTTTCCAGCATCCTCCAGCACGACCAGTCCAAACAGGTAAGATCTCTGCCAAACAGGTAAGATCTCTGTATCAGTTGTTCAGCACGAGAACCCTTTTGAAACAAAATCCAGAAGAAATCAGCTATCAAAGCAACATCAGAGAATGCTACAGTATTAATCTTGCATCATGTAAACCAGTCTGCACAGCTGACAGCAGTATTAACTCCATAAATGGGGGGGGAAAATGAAAAAAGGTACACTCCACAAGAACACCTACCAGAAATTCTTTCCTTAAAAGTAAATAACCCTGTAGCCTGCTGTTTAAGCAAACCTTGAACTCTTTTAAAACCTAGTCATTCTGTAAACAGAACCGTGTCCAACAATCACACTAAGTCTTCAGACATTTTCAATTGATTTTGGTCACTTAAGACTAATTCACAAAGGATTCGAAAGCCAGAGCACAGTTAAATGCCATCTCCATGACTAGATAAAAACGTACATTAAACAAATCAAGACATACTCATGTTACAAACAGGTCCTCAAGAGTTTTGTGCTGACACTTAGGCAATAAGAGAGCGAATGAGAACAGCTATACTCTGCTCAGCACTGTTTAGGACGCTAACAAATTGACTTTAGATGATTTGTCATCAAGTCCCTGCAGGAAGAAGCCACACCATTTAAGAGGGTGGGAGAGATGGAGAAAGTCAGGTCACAACATACTCATCTAAGGAAATCTTTGATCCCAGGCTAATTACTGGGATAATAGTAAAAATGACACTAGAAAGAACATGTAATGTGGAGTAAGTTTAACCATTGATCTCACTTATATATTTTTGAGGTATTGATAGGCGCTTTAACCTTGATTCATGTCTTTGTTTTCAGTAGCCACGACAGTACTTTGAAAGAACCGTTTTGAAAAGAAATCTAAATGCAGTTTGAAACAGAAGAACCACAATCGGCCACTGCCTGCATTTTCACAAAAACAGCCAGTGGAGTCACAAAATGAAGGATGGGTGGTGTGGGCTGGGACTGGTTTTCTTACTGTTTTCCTTTAATGTATCTTATCTTATTATTTCACTTCTGAACCATCATGTCTGTGGAAGAGAAGAGGAAAGGTCATCAGTAGCCAGTGGCAGCGCCAGCTGGGAGCTCGAAATGACACTTGTAGTTTTCAGCTGTCAGACGTTGGCTGAATTTAACAAGTGCCAATAAGAAGCAATCTGCAAATCTGTAGCTTTTTTAAACTAGCAGGAATAAATGAAGGGCTTTGAGAGCAATTTGAAGTCTATTACATTATTATACTTATACAGAAGTATTAGAAAGTTGTTCAGTCTCACTGGTTCCTGTGTTAGCAGAACTCCCACCCACGTCCTAAGCAAAAGGGCATTTTGTATTATGTACCCACTCCCTGCTAAAATTCCCTGATCTCTTTTCTCTCTGGTTGTTAAGTTTCTGGGAAAGTAGACATTATAGATAAAATGAGATCAAATAATAGTCGTCACGTATTGACTCTTACCGGTGGTATCCACGAATTGCCAATGTCTCACCAAAAATGAATAAAGCTGAAAATGCTGAAACAATATTTCAAGGAAAATGCAGAAAGCAACGCAGCTACACAAATATTTTCTATCCCCATCAACACAAGTCTTTGGATACAACCTCACATTTTATATCCAAAACCGTATCTTTTGTGAACTAGACCGGCTTCCCACAAGCAGCAGGCTCCATGTGAGAACTGCGTGTGTTTGCATTGAGAGGGAATTCACACACGGTCACCCAGCCCACGAGCAGGCCCCACCAAAAAAACCGAAATGGCTTCCTCCGTAACTGCAAGTTCAGCAAATATGCTGCAACATCAGCTGCAACATTGCTGTCCTTCCTTTCTGAGAAGATCAGCTAACAGTTAAGCATGGATAGAGGAAGACACCCAGGCCCACCCACAGCCATTCCAAAATGCCAGCCTGCTTATCAGCACAAATAGCCCTTTCGGAATGTGCAGCGCCAGCCTATACCAGCACCTCACACCGGCCTCTCAAATATCCTTCTCCCCACTGCCAGAGAAGACGCTGCCTTGAATCAAGAGCCAAGGGGAGTGACAAAAGGGCACATGGTGCTTTTCTTCGTCTGCGTGCACGTTTCTTTGATTTCTTAGACCTGACAAATCGGTGCAGACAGCTACAGCACGCTGCTTGGCCCATCACCCTCACCATGCATTACAATCTGGGAGGCCAAGTTTACCTGCCGTGCCGGTCACTATATTTCATGAAAGGGTATGGCTGTGCCCATGCTCAGTTGCACAACTTGACCGATCGGCAGACAACTCAAACAGAATAGTTGGCTTTGTCCCTTAAAAGCAGATCAACATCAGCCTTCCCTCCTCTGCTCCCAGGGTGCAGTATGTGCTGTGGCCCTTGCTCTGGGACGGCTGAGAAATTCCATCCTACTAACTGGCACCGAACTGACTTTTTAAAAATCCTACGTATTTTATCTAAATTACAGTCTTTAAAATCTTAAGATCTAGCTAGTCTAATGACGGCTTACCATATACAGCAGAAAAATAGAAGTGGAATGTGTTCTTAGCTAACGAAACTCCTCTGACTTAAATTATATTTGCTGTCTCATTTGTCCCTGTGGACACTACCTAATTTCCCCTTGCTCTTCTCTCATCTGATAGACAGAAAGTTTTTTTTGGGAGCAGGGACTGTCATTTATTCTATGTCTGTACAGGACCTAGGCCACCAAAGCCCAAAGGCTTTGAAATGCTACTGCATTTCAACATCCTCATCAAATAATGAGGACATTTGATGCGGGGGGTGGAGGGTGGGGTTGGGACTAGATGATCTTTAAGGTCCTTTCCAATCCAAAGCATTCTGTGATTCCGTGTCTGCTAGAAAGAGCAGTCACGACTTGCAGTAGCTGTATTTAATAATGAGGAGAAAGTTTGAAAGTGGCATCTTCCATTCTCGGAAAACTGTATCAAGAACATAGTAAAACCACCTCGCTCTGCCTTTTTTGCACTGTTGGTAGCTAGATTAATTATTGTTCGGGTATTTAGGTCGACTAGAACCCGATTTCCATCAGGCAGGGAAATGCAGGCGTGACTGCGGCCCAGGGACTGCAGCAGCAGCCGCCGCCATCGCAGCCAGCGCGACGCTGCGCAGTTGCTGTGGGCTCTCCCCCTGCGTGCCCAGGATTCCTCTTCCTGCAACAACTGCCCAGTTACCCCAACCCAGCACCTTTTAGTAAAGCTTGGCAAGGGAAATGTAACATCGTCCTCAAACATCCTCTGTTCAACTAAAAGTTGAGGGAATATGACGGGGAGTGGAGGGAGCAAGAGAACAATGACCAACGCAAAAACTACTAGTCCTGTACCAAAGAATAAAATTCCCACTTTTCTGGAGGATGAAAAAAAAAAAACAAAAACAACCCCCTCATCATTCTGTAAGGAAATAGATGCAACGACGAAGTATTAACACAAGCATAAATTCAGAAAGCCTGGACAGTAGCTACAGCAATAGACAAACATACAAATAAAAATTGCTTAGACTGTGAAGCTATAAAGTGTCTGTAAGTGAAAGTCACCATGAGCCAGCTTGGCTTCCTCAGTCTTTACTCACTGGGATAGGATTCCCCACCCTGATCAATGGTTTTGGTCTCAAGACATTGAGTGTCTATCAGAGTACCCTGCAGCTCCTGTGTGCTGTTTGCACCCACATTTCCTTTCACAGGAGGAGAAATAATAAAATAATACGTTTGTAAGCATAGAAAAGGCGATTAAATACCGAAATCTCACTTGATACAGAGCTGGAGTAAAACTACTGATGCTGTCACCATCCACTTACCCCTCTCTGTAGTAAGCTACAGCCACCACCAGGGCTAGGCTCTCTTCACTGGCAGCGCTCGTATTAAAAGCCAGCTAGATCTGACACTCAGGAGTGCTTCCAAGCTCTTTATATCACAGGCACGAGGGGGCAGTTAAGGGCAGAAGACCTCCTGGGAGAGTGCTAGAGAAATGTCCCAGGCAGAGGAAGCCAAACTTGGCAGGGTCTGTACCCATACTGTTCGTCCAGAGCAGACCTCGAAGCAAATTAGCCAGCCAACAATGCCTTTTTTCCCCCCCTGCCCCTCTTCAGAAGGAACTACTTCTCTATCTCTGGTAGGGATACTGAATTAATTAGCATATATGCAGTGTGAACAATCAGGAGACTTGAACCCGGGACTTAAGCGAGAGCCAAATTATTGGACACTAAAACACATTCAGTGAGAAATAGTGAAAAGGGTCAAGGAAGTACCGGGCCACTTGACATCAAAAACAGTATCTGCGGTAGGAAGTGGAAGCGGAGCAGAGTAGCTTGCAGTGTTTTTGTATCCTTTCCCTTTATATGGCTGTGTTGGCACACTGGGATGTAGACGAGCATGTCCTGCTGGGAAAGGAAAAGATGTGACAGGACTGAGGAATCGCGAGCCCAGGGCACGATCTCGCATGCTGAAGCGACTCCGACTGTTTTTGCACTAAACACACATACCCACGCTCAGTGGCCCCCAAGCATACAGCAGCTCTTCCTAAAAAATGGACCGTTTTCTTTTACAAAGACAAACAAGCAAAAGATTAGTTCAAAAGCCTACTACAACTGTTGTGCAATAAAAACAAGTGACAAGCTTTTAGGCTTAATTGCTTCATCAGTCCAATAAGGGAATGAAGTATTCTGAGCCTGAGAGCTTGTCTGTTTCTTTTCCGGCTACATCTATTAAACTAATAAACAGATCTCTCTCTATAAACCTTATTTATATCACATTACTCCAGACTGGTTACAAGGCTCACCATCTTCAAAAACATTAAAAACCTTGCATTTGAAAAGAGCAAATTATTAGGCTTTAATTCTGCAAAGCATGAACTACCTTCCAGAAGTAAGGATTAGTCAAATTTATCAATCTCTGAAAAGTGCAAGCCTGCTTATCAAAATGAAGACAACACTTGAGAGATCTTCTCTGAGAAGAAAACTTCTCCGACCACCTGCTTGATGGGCCAGGATATTCTCCACCAGGTTCTCTGTCCAACTGAAACATCCTACATAGATTACCTGGAAGCAAGCTACAAGAACAGCTTTATCCTTGTAAGGCCAGGCTACATTTCAGAGCAGGCTCATGGCTGCTCCAAGTTGCACCTTACCATCTATGTTTATCCAAAGCTGCCTTGGCTGCTATGAGCTGCAAGAGCAGACAGCCAGTACACCCCGGCTACACCCCGAGTTCTCCTCCTCACCCTTTGAAGGCCAAAGATAACTGTGGTCTGAAGCGATTCGAGCATGCCTTCTCCACTAGGTAATATCTGAGCAGAATCTGATCCTACAGGCGCATGTTCTAAAGCCAGAGTCATTTGGGTTGTGATAACTGACTATAATAGGTTTCTGTAAACACTTGGCACATATCTATCTTTGCCATCATGTGAAAATAGAACAAATAATATTTCCTTATAGACATTTTCTACAGAGCAGCGTCACAGAAATAAAGCTCTCTACAAGCACTGCAAGTTAGTGGTTCTGACTTCCTTAAGGGTGTATTTCCCAGAAAAAGTCTTGCTCCAGTGCTAATTACAAAATTAGCAAAAAGCTTACAAGTAATTAGATCAAGGTGTTAAATCACTAAATGTTCCTTAAATAAAACTCCTAATTAGGACACACTGCACGTTTATCTACAAGTTAGATCTGACAAACTGCCCAAACTGTCCCTTTCTAGCTGACATCCAGGACTCTGCTGGGGAAATGTTAAGCACCCACAGTGCTCTCTTCAGGAGGGAGCCCTCATTTGACTTGTGCAGGTACAGGCAAGGACTCCTGTGCCCATCGCCTCAGACCCCAAAGCAGAAAGGCATAGCCGAGTCATGGCCATACATTCAGATACCTACCACCACAAGGTCATTCGTCTCTCTCTTTTGATTACATAGGGAGCCCGGGCACTGGCTCAGATTAAGCTTCCGTGATGGGATTTAGCTGCTGCTATCATAAAAATATAAAACTATCAACACTATCTGGTCTTCCCTCCTCCTACACGGTATTTCTCAGACTCCAGGATAAATACAGCACCTGACACAAAGACATCTCAATCGAGAACTGATGAACAGTAAAATGCTGCAATACAAACAGCAATAGTTACAGTTCCTTTGTAGCCCGCTTATCTGAGATAGACATAACTGCTTCAAAAAAACCACAACAAAACAACCCCAAAACTACACTGTCATTGCATGCATCCTGCAGACAGTCTTCCCAAACATTTTGTATCTTATTCTAATCTCAGAACAAAATCATCCATGATCTCAGAACAAAATCATCCATGATCTCAGAAAAGGAGATGCACAGACCTTCAGGTATCAAAAGTAAAAAAAAAAAAACACAAACTTTTTTTTTTTTTTTTTAAATCTTTTCACCAGTTTATTTCAAGTCCACTGAATATTGCTTCATGTGACAAAAGAATTTCTATTTGTATGGAATGCTTCACTCACAGTTTGGCATCGACCATCATAAAAACTAATTATGACTTCGGAACCACAAGCAGTATCTCTGTCACCTGGATTTTACTATCTGATGTGATTCTGTTCTATGCTTGCGTGGTGGCTGCAAGATACTTCAGATGCCTACAAGAAATCCTTGCGTGCACACCTCTGGGACAGAGAGAGCTTCCAGTATCTCACTATGGACTGAAATAACATCGCCCAATTACCTTTAGACAAATCTTTGGGCAGCAGCCCCACACTGCCAGACATATTCATGTGGCAAACCCAGCTGTGTCATCTTAGGCATTTTCACTGAGGAGGGGTGGGGGGGAACTTTAAGTGATTTGCAGAGTAACTTCAAATACATTTCATTCGCTAAAAGAACTGTTGTATTTTGGAAGAATTTGTATTTTCTCTCCAGAACTTACTCTTCCTGCTACCAGCTCAGATGAGAGCGGCTTATGCGTAAAAGCACCAGAAAAATTAGCTTGGTTACTGTAGTGCCCGTATCTCTGAGTCAATGCAGGTGTCAGCCCCGCGCTGCTGGGGATGCATGTGCTCTTCCATCTTTTTGAGGCCACTGAAGTTAAGATTTGATACCTCACCCTAGACACACTTTCATCGAAGAGAGGAACAAGCCATTTTTAGCGTGTCTGCAATTAACCAGCTACTTCTCTGTGGATGATCCAAAAATCATAGTTGTTTCAGCCACCCTTAAGCCATTCACTTGCGAGGCCCTGTTGCTGGGATTGTTTAATTTACTTTTAGTCTACCTTTTAATGTCCCTTTTTGTTTAGTACCATGGCAACTAGCCCAGCAAAAACATACATATTTGCTACATCCATTAAAAAAAAAATTCAGTCACATTGTTCCTACAGCACAACACAGGGAATGATTTTTTATATTATTTTTCTCCGACTGCAATTTACAATAACCTCAGTGCCTTTCCAGTGGATACACCCGACCCTCTGTATTCAAATATTCATAGAATTGCCTAGGTTGGAAGGGACCCTTCAGATCATCTGGTCCAACCATCAACCTAACTCTGACAAAAATTCATTCATACGGGAGATAGCCAGAGACGTTCTAACTAAAAACAGGCTGGGCGTTTTGTCAGAAAGAGCAAGTTTTGCTGAAACAAAGGCCTTTCTCCAAATGGTACTGCAAATCCACGATGTAATTTTGGAGAAAAATATGATGGCCACAGATCTCAGCTACATTACCCAGTAGCCAAGACGTAGCATTGCCACAATCAAGATTTGAAGCCTGGTCCTACACTTCAGGTTGTGCAGCTTAGTTTCATGACCCCAAATATTTTAGGGAAGAGAAAAATCTTTCCCTGACCAAACATACGTAATGTTTGCACAAATGGTTCCAGGAATTGGAGTGATATTTTAAAACAAAACATTTAGAAAGAAGGAACAAAACCCAAATTCATAATCCAACCCTCCTTTTCTGCATGTGTAATAAGACAGGCCAGGAACATACACACTTACAGGCAGGAACCAGAACATGATATATTAACAATTACTCCACAAAAAGGCTGTGTGAATAGCCATATATACACACACATTGATGTTTATTTATTTGACTGCTGTGATATGTCTCTAAGAAGCTAAATGAATTAACAGCTAGGCTTGGCACCACATGAAACACACACCTTAGGGAAAATTAACAAATCTAAGTGCAAAGGTTAGAGTAAGCTGCTTGCCTGGAAGGTTCTTTCACCTTATTGAGCCAAAAAAATATTTGTCATCTTTCTCAGGAAGACGCAACAAACTGTGTTTCCCATGAACTTGGCAGAGTCTTAAACCAGCAGGTCTGGCCCACAAAATGGCAAGCATCTCCAGCAGCTGTTGTTGTTGACAACGTGTGACAACATCACATTCCCAGACATCATCAACTGCATCCACAATCATTGCTAGTTTTGTGCAGGTTTACCACTGTTTCCTGTGTTCATTAGCTACAATTATCTTAATAACAGTCAGTAGCAGAAAGAAGGTGAAGTGGAAAAAACACAGAGAATGCGCAAGTGAGAGTTGCTAAGCTATGATCAAAAAGACAGTAACAAGCCAGCTTGAGACAGTACCGACTGACAATACACAGTGACTTTCAACCACACTGCCTGTTTGGTTTTTTTGGGTTTGTTGCATTTTTTTTTTTTTTAAGGCAGATGAGAAATTCACTGGTTTGACACTTTTTATAGAACTGGACCAAAACAAAAATCATGTTTGTGGAAATCTGGACAAAAGCTTTATTCAGATTGGAAGAATATTTTCTGCTGTTTCTCACAATCGAATAAAAAACCACTGCATGTGTGTGTACACACATATTCAAACTGGATATTTAAGCAGCTCCTTTTATGAAACAAACCCACAGAAATCACTCTGAAATAACCCTGTGGTCAGGACAATCAGGTGAGACAGAAGAGGCTCACATTCAAATCTGTAATTCATCTCATTGAAGTGCCCCATTTATTATGGCCACTTACCTCATGATCACTTTGTCAGAGTTTCCATGTCTAAGCTAAGAAACCATTCCCCTCCAAAAGAGGAAAAATGTGGTTGAAACTGCTGTTCTGACTGTCATTTTATGACAGAAATACTATAGGACAGCTTTAACCTACTTGTTTATTTTTCTTGGTATGACACCCTATATAAGCATGGTATTTTATAGATACCTTCAAGCAAGGATCTGAACTTAGCACTAAAATGTTGTTTTACAGGAATGCATGCCAAATGCTTTTCATCTCATTATGCTGGCTTGAAATAATGGTCCCACTTAAAGTAACATCATGCTAGCATAAAATCCAAGAGCTATTTCAAAGCGGTGCAATAAACCACTGCTTCATGATGGCCAGTTGCCTCAACCAGCACTACAAATTCCCAGCAACTCAAGCTCCATTTAATTCCTACTGTACAATTAAAGAATATACTATTCCCTAGGCACAATAAAATAATTTTCTACACTTCCACTTGGAAGTATTTTGATATTTCGGTTCAAAGATTTTCAGTATTCACCCATTTTCCACATTAAACATGCGTTCTGCATACCATACATCAAAATTATCACTAGTAATTGCAAAATTATTCCATAATCAGGAAAGACTCAGTTCACACAATGAAAAAGCATTGTAACAGAGACACAACGTATAAAACCAGTTTCAGTCTGGAAACTTTCAGTTCTGGCCTAACCTATGTAATATTAGACAAATGGCTTCCTCTCTGTTCCTTCCTCTTACAAATTGCTTGCTGTACCTGTGTCATCCCTTGAGGCCAAGGGCTGGCTTTCTCTTTGTATAATGTGATTTACAGCTGGGATTTCTGAATGCTGCTACAACACAAAATCACCGCAACGGTTCAGAGCTCTGCTCTACCAATCACCCTAATCCCGCTCTTTACTGGTACTTTTAATGGCATCCCTGCTGTTCCATGACAATAGTCCAGTCAAGAGAACTTGTCCCATCACTCTGAACCTACTGTACACACACATATATACATACATAACATGCCTTTTTTTTTTTTTTTTTTTTAACCCTCAGGTCACGTCTCAGATGCTGGGAATGAAGTCTAAAGTTGTTCTACTGTCAGCAACGTCATTCACAAAGTAAAACACCACCTAAAAAGCTAGTACTTCAGCACTGCCTGCTTGGGTTTGGTATAAATTACTGATGATAGTGAGCCCAGCCAGGGCTCTATAACAGAATACATGGAGAATACAGGGCTCAGCAGGAGAATACTCTCTTATAAAGGCACGGGAAGAGGAGACGTGAAACCACGATCTGGCTGAGATTCTGCCCAGAAACAACCCACGGCAGGAGAGCCCTGTCTGCAGTCACACAGAGAGCCCCTGCGCTGCTGCTCCAGGGCTGACTCTTCTGTTTTGCAGGGTCGACGTTCTCACGTTTCCAGTTGGAACAACAATTCCAAGTTTAAAAGTTTCCCACAGAAAGTTCGTAAACTCGCTGTGCAAACACCTAAATCACATCGCCCGCCTCCTCCCTCCCCTCCTCCTGAAACGAACGGGATGATCCCTGGCACGCTGCTCGGTACCTTCCCAGAGGGAGGGAGGGAGAGAGGGAGAAGTCATTTTTCTCCAGAAGGAGCCTCCGAGACCAGCAGGCTCCCAGGGCCAGCAACCCCAGCCCTTTCAAGCCAGGGTTTCTGGTGTCCAACCTCACACACACCCACAAGCTCCCAACTGCCTATTGCGAAACCCGGGCCCAGGGAGCCCCCACCCCACCCCCAGGCCGGCACTGGGGACACGGGCTCAGGAGCCACCCGAGGAGGGCTGGTGGAAACAAGCCCGGCACATAGCACTGCTGGGAAACCCTTCCTTCGCCCATGCGGCAGGCGTGCTTCCACGAAACGTTGGGATTTAACCGACTGACGCTACCAATGAAAGAAAACGCGTATCCAAAAATTCCCATCCAGTTGCCCGTCGGCACTGATTTACACCGGTGCGGTGGCAGGGGTCGCATCAGCTTCTGCCCCCAAACAAGGAGGGCGGGGGGGGGGGGGCTCGGGAAGCGCGACAGCATGCCCATAAACGGGCTGATTTTACGCAAAAGCGTAAATCTGGCAGAGCCTAGGTTAGTTTTCTCACCTCCGCACACAATAAGAGCGGACTGAATCCCCAGCACGTCCATGACCCGCTGGGTCTCCTTCCCTCCCTCCCTCCCTCCCTCTGCACGGGCAGCTCCTACCTCAACCAGGACACGGACACACGGACAAAAAGACAGGCAAGGGGAAAATAAATAAATAAATAAATAAATAAATCACGCCACACACGTACACACAGAGACCACCAAACCCCTCCGCAAAACCTGCCTCCTCGTCAGCCCGCTCCCCCCGCGGGGCAGCCCCGGGGCGGCACTCACCTCGGGGGGGACGCGGCCTCGGCAGCAGCCCAGGGCTGGGTTCTGGGGGGGGAGCCGCCTCTCCGCCGGGGCCGCTCAGCCGGCGGGGCCGGGGGTCGGCGGGGCCCGGCTCCGCCGCACACTTCCACTTTCTCTCGGAGGTGGTGGTGGTGGTGATGGTGGGGGGGTGTCTTTCTTTGCGGCACGGTGCGCCCAGCCCCGCCGTGTCGAGCCGCGCCGCCCCCGCCTGCCTCCCCCGGCGCTCCTCCTGCCCGCCTCTCGCAGACGCCTCCCCGCGATGCGATGCCCAGCTGCCGGCCGGGACGGGGCTGGGGAGGAGGAGGCGGCTCCCCCCTGCACCGCCCCTCCCCGGTACCTGCCGGGGTGGCCCAGGGGAGTCCCCTTTGCACGGTGCCCCCAGCCCCGGGCGCACCGCCGAGCCCCTCTCCGATCCCTCTGCCTCTCCCCGCCCCGCTCGGGGTTCGCCCGACCCCGCGGGGCACGACGCGAAGGGCGGCTGTTTGCTGCTGCTGCTGCTTTATTTTTGTTTTTTCGAACTTCATTGTCCGCCCCTCTCCTTCGGTAAACCGCCCCGAGGAAGGGGCCGGGGAGGCTGTGTAGGTTGGAGTACGCGGTTCAGCACAACAAAGACCCACTTGATTCCCTGCTGGCACATAATGCCCCACAAAAGGGAAACGCTGGGAATGTCATAATTATCACCCTGTGAGATGGAGGCAAACCCAGCACTTCTTACGAGGTTCGTAGTTACGAATAAATGGCAGCTTGGATGCATCTATTTCTGTCCCAGTACTATAAGCAGCTTGCTCACGCCCTGCTGCTTTAGTGCTGTGTTTGCTGGCACTCTAGGCAGAAATCTTGCAAAAAACCGTAAAGGCAGCAAAGCTGCAAGGCCTGGTGACAGAGAAGTCCTTTGCCACCTTACCAAGTGGTGTGGCTAGCTGTTAAGATATTTTGCCCACAGGTGAGAACTCTGCTTAACCTTTAGCTAAAGGACGTATCCATCAATGCACCTCAGTGCATCTATTTTCTGTGATTAACTAAAGAGTATAAACACCCACATATTAGATTACCCATCACTTGGTCTTGAATGGTCCCTGCTTACCTGATGATTCCACCTGCACCATCTTAGGGCTGGTTGTAAGGGACATAAGCAGCTGCCCCTCATTCAAAGCTCAACTGTGATCCACAGGTAAGTGGCTCACTTTTGAAATTCAGAGAAGCCCAAGCTGCCAGTTGTGGATCTGACCACAATTAGCTTCACATGAACTTTTAGGAGCCCAGTACCCAATGCCTGAATATTTAGTGTCCTTGTAGCCAGATTAATACAGGTGGGATGGGGGGGGTTGGGAGTAGAGCGCATTCTTTCCTGTGTCTGGAAGCTGAACCAGTATACAGCAGGAGCGAAGGAGCCATGAGGACTGAAGGAAAGGAGAACCTGGTCTATAGCTTTGTGATTGGGGTGCTCAGTTAGGAAATGTACTTTCAGGTTATTTTTTATCCTGGTGATGCATGCTATAGGGAGCAGATTTTAGACCCTCCTTCAGTCTCCTGCAGGTTAAGTGCTTGGATGATGTATTCTGGCTACCTGACTGAATTCTGGCTGCCCTCTGGCCTAGCAGCGATGGAGTATCCTATTTCCTTTTTCTCCAAGCCTCAGCATGCCTTAGTGCCTCACTGAAGCACGTACTTAGAAAGTGGATTGAAACTCTCTGGGGCTGAGGAAGGCCTATAAGGGTTCTTTGCTTGTTGGCCAAGCACTCTAAATAATCAGTGGTTATGCAAAAGACAGGTAACTTCCTCCTCGTGCTCCGTAAAGAACTTTCATGTATGAAATCTGTCATTTCCTAGTGATTTCCAGTCAGTGCAGAAAGACTGAGTCTCAGGTGGAAAGGATCTCCTGTGAGCTTTTTGTGGTGCCTATTTCTTCCCTTTGACTTCTTAAGTGATATAGACTTTTACTCTAAAGTCACCTTCCCTGTTTAAGGGACTACAGGCTAGGCATCTAAAATGGGAATGACCCAATAGCTGTGTAAAGTACCTCAGTTAAGGCACACTAGATCCATATCTCTTTAAAGTTCATTTTGTTTCCAAAACCATGAAGTATGTTTATCGTATCCTATCTGACACATTCGACTATTACTTAAAAGCAACTATTTCAAGACAAATAGAGATTGTTGCCAGTAGTACTGAGGTAAGCCCCATTCTTGCAAGCACTGACATCCAAAAGTTTATTTACAAGGTGAATTGTGTTGCAAGTCATTGAGGTGACTCATGTGAGACAAAGAATAGAGGAAAATCCCTGCAAGCTGAAAGAGTTTTTCAAAAGTGAGAAAGCTGAAAAAGTTATAAAAGAATCAGAACTACATCTCATGAAATGAACAATCAGTTCATTTTTTGTTCTCAGAAGAAGAGAAACAGAAGCATTGGTATGAAAAAAGCCCCTGTATCTTCATGCTTGGTGGTGCCTAGGTCACTTAAACAAAGCACAGAAAGGTTTAGGTGCCACCAAAGGGGACTCCAGCAATAAATTGGGTTACTGCTTTCCCTAAGAGTGTACTTTTACAATGCAGCTAAGCTGGTTTTGGAGCTACCTGTTGTCCTAAAGGTGGCAGTCCTGCTCCTAAAGCTTCCTCTGTTGGAGCAAAACTTAAAGAAAACTAAATGTTTTTTCATAGCTAGTTTAGTTGCTTGATCAGGCTTTTAGAGCATCAGTGCTGGGTAGATGAGAAAGAAGCAGAGAGCAGCTGTAGTGCCAGCGAGAGGAGACGGGGACTGCCCCAGGACTGCAGCAGGCAGCCACCGATTTGACTTAACTGTCTTGTGAAATTCACCTTCATAGGAAGAGCTCAGAAGAGAGTGTACCTTAAATCTGCTCTTCATATGCTATTCTACTTTGCATGGCATAACCGGACTGTTAGAGAAAGAAAGATTCTGTTAATTCATGGTTAGGACATACCATCAGGCAGAGGGAAGACCTCACTTGAGGTGCTAGCTTGAAGAATTGATACCAGCTGCTGGAGCAATGCATTAAACCAAGGTCTCCTTATTCCCCCAGCATCCACAATCATTTCTCCTCTACCCAATTCTCTATTCCCAGACTTCAGTGCCGGAGAGAAACACATACCTGGCTCTCAACACGTTAGCACTGATAGCATGTGCAGGGTATACCGGCATTACAGCATAGTCTCAGCAAGAGTGCTGGGCCTGTACTGGTTCCTGTACACGAGCGAGACCTGGTGTCTTTGCAGGACACAGCACTGTGCTGTGTAGGCATACCATCTTCCAGCAGGCAGTCCGTATTAAAATATCATTCTAGCAGTTAATAAAATATTGAATTGTTCCACTAAACTGGCAATATTTCATTAAAATAGCAATATTGGTTCTCATTCTAAAGCTGATTCTTCCTCTATTAGAAGACCTAAAAGGCCAATTTACAATTATATTGAATCTACCTAAAGCTACACCATTTTTTAGTGTTCATTAGTTTGCTGACATAGAAACACGTACAACTCAACTTTTGCAAAGCCACAAATCAGAAGGCAACAAAAATTTCTCGACCGCAGACATCTGAAGTTAGTAATGTTCGCTATAGAAATAATTTGGTATGACTTTGGAACAAAAAATATTAATTTTGGGTAAGACCTTTGTAATGGTGAGCTAAGATCATCTGCATCTATTCAAACTCCAATATGAGCAGAATAAGACTTAGGTATCTTTTCCAATCTGTGTGCAGTCTACCAAGAAATCTATTGCATCTCATTCATTCATTCATTCTTTTATTGATAGTTATGAATCTAAATTGCTATCATGTTTGACACTAACCTGCAAAGAAATGATTGCTCCCTGCTTCTCCCCCAGAGCATGTCATTATATATCAGTTCAGGGGATGGAATTTTGAATCAGAAGGAATTTGAAATAATTTAGAGTTGTTATCAGTCCTCTTCTTTCTGTAACCTTCTGATGGTGGGAAATTCTAGTGCGGGTCCACCAAGTATTTTTACAAGTAAAAGGGTAGAGAGCAGCCACAAGAAGAAATGGAAACTCCCATGGCATGAGCTACCAAAATGCCAAGCATGCCATTGGAATATCATGAATATGAACAGCATTCCTCCTTGCAACTCAGAAATGTCTGCTTGATGGGAAAAGGACCTGAACCTCTGTGGTTGTTTTGAGGTTGCCCTCCTATGTTCAAGTAGATTGCCTTCCACTTTTTCACCTTTTTTTAATTGAGTAACATTTTCTCCAGATCAGTTCAAACTAAAGATCATGCTAACCCTACACTTTCCTCAGGATGTGTTCAACTTGTGTATTTCTTTTCGACGATGTTTTTCTTCAGAAATATAATTTCAGCTATGTACCTTGGAGAGATATGGGCATGACATTGTCTCTTCTTGTCCCATGCAGCTACAACACATGCTACATAGATCTGTTGGCTGCTTTTTAACAGAATATATATTTGTGGAAGAAAAACTTCTGTAGTTTGACAGCTAAAAGCTTAGGTAGGAGGTGTGAATCATTGCCTGAAAGCTGGGAGACACTTTGTTCATGAGAATTGCATGGGGTGAAGTGAGGACAGTAACAGGTTTCTAGACAGGGAGAAGTGTAGTGATCTCAGAAGGGAGAAGTGGGGAAGCTGGGTAAGAGAAGACTGGAGCGAAGGGAAGGGAGAGGGCATATTTTTAATAGTGCCAAACATGCCTAGTTTTCTAACTTTGAAGGCTTTCTAGTTTTGCAGCATAGACACAAATGGACAGGTTATGGCAAAGAAAAGGAACTGACAGATAAGTAAATGACCTACTATGGTTGCGGACATGGTAGGTGATGCAAAAATATGAACGAAGTGAAGAGAAGAAAGTGACCTAGAATACACAGATCAAAGGACTGCTCTCTGTTGCTTGCTGTAGAATACCCACAGTAAATACTATTATTTTTAAAGGAGAGGTCATGCAGTATCACAGCAACCTCAGGAACAGAGAAAAGGGAACACAGAAAGGGAAAGGTGAATGAGTTGTCCTTTCAGAGCGGAAACCACCTTTATACGTAACCAATACAAAGAGGCCTGACTTGCTTCTGGTGAATAAATGTCTTGGCTGAAGTTTTCCACCAAGGTTAATGAAACATTGTGAAAGTTAGTCAAGGAGAAAAATTTTGTATCCATTCAAGTGTGTATGAATTTCACAGTATTTTTGTGTCTGTCACTTCAAATTATACTCACTGATGTTTATTTGTTTTTCAGATAAGACAATGGCCTGATCAGATTGCTTTCTTTCTCCAGCTCTATTAGCTAAACTCATCAATAAGGACTTGTTTCCCTGTTAAAATTTCCGTATCCTAACATGGACACTCATATATTATTCTCTATTCTCGCAGTGAACTAATTACAATATGAGGTATGGCATTTTAATACTGGCATAAGCAAGGCAAATTAAAAAGAAAGCGTCAAAATGTATCTCTTGTGCCATATTCAAAGGTTTACTTTGAATCCATAGTGCAAAGCACAGTGCAAAAGCACAGGGTACTTTTGTACTATGGATTTTCTGTGTATCTAGATCCACTCTGCAGAGTGGACCAGATGCTAAGCTTGGGCAAATTGAAAAAGTCATTGATTTCTATTCATGGGTTTGCATTAATCAAGGTCCATGGTATTTTAATATGCCACATAGTTTCTTGACAATTAGTTTGAGGAAGTACAAGATTGGAAATGCTGTAGCAACCATCAACTTCTGAATAGCACCATTGCTGATCTGAATTTATGAATCCATAAGGGCCTATCACAACAATAAAACTACTAATTGTTGATGTGTTAATCGAGGATTGGGTTACCATGAGCTTCAGCTGCTTGGTTATAGCTGCATTTCAAATATTGAGTTAGATGCCATCGGCTTCTGCAGAGGGAAATATGTTACATTGGCAGGCGTAATCATTCAGAAAACTTACATTTAGGCATTCTATAGACTTGTGCCCAAAATACTAATTTCGGACAACTGTTCCATAGATTCTTACCGTTTTCATCACTATGTGAGTGATTTACATACTGGGGTGAGTCGCACAATATCACTTGGTTTTAAGGATGAAAAACATTAACTTCATGACTGTTGTAGCAATGTAAGACAGAGGGTATCTGCATTTGGCCTTAGATCAATTCCAGTGTGGCTCCATTTATTTTAATTTCTTCATGAATCATTTTTAGAAACTGGTATTTTGAGAGGAACTTTATATTCATTGGAATCCAAACTAGTTCCTTAATAAATGCCAGTTCAAAACCGCATTTTGTTGGGAAAGTCATTCTCAAGAGAAGGGCATGCAACAATGCAATCAGTGAACTGTAGTAAATAATAATGTACATGCCCTTATTCTACTAGATTTGCTGAATGGACAGTGTAGCTGGTTAAAATGAGAGGATCTATTCCTCACTACTCCAATGAGGATGAAACTATAGCCTGAATAAGGCAGACTCACAAACTGAATGTGTGTTTTTGACACACCAAGCAAATATCCTATATACTTCTTGTTCTCCATTAGTTAGGCAGCTAATCTTTTACTTCACTGCTCCTACTCTTTCCAAAGGTTTGATTTACATCCTCCTGAGAAAAGGGAGTGTTTCTAATGTCTCAAGAAGACTGTAGGATGGAATTTTGATTTCTTGGGTCTCTCAGAAATGCTGAATCTTTAAAAATTAGATATTCCTATTCTTATATCTTTCATCAGGATAATACAGATTATAAATGCTTTCAGACAAAAAAAGTCATGATCCTAATTCATAGAAATTTAACTCTGATCTCACTTGCCACAGAAGTTTCCATTTTATTACCAATAAATATATTAGTTTGTAATGAAAATATCATACTGTGTTACAAATATGAGCCTTAATCAGGCAGCTTACTCAGCAAAAGGAATCTATATCTGAAACCATTGGCTGTATCTGTGCTCTCCTGCTACATGGCGTGTGGCAGCACGCTGCAGGTCACATTCCTGAAATGTTTACATTGCTTAGTTTGAGGCTTTTTCTGGGCCATGCTCTTGGAAAAACACGGGGCAAATGCCAAAAATATATAACCCTTACAATGCTCTTACATAGTCCAGGCAAACCACATCACTACTGTGCCCCAAGTACTTTAGCAGAGACTCCCCAAAGCCATTTTCAGTGACTGTTCTGAGGTAATGATAGCTGAGTGAAACAGCTGGAGAAAAATGAATCAGGGTCCATGAAACAAAACTAAAATGGGGAAAAAGTCATTGTAGTCTTGGCAAGAGATGTACAAGGTGTAGCTGTGAGGTATTTCAGAGGAACTTGACACCTTGAGCATGATCACAAGTGAAAGTGGAGGAGAATGGAGGGGAGCAGGAGGAAGAAAGGGTGGAGTGGAAGATGAAAAGAGTTTTATCTCTGAAGATATCTCCAGAGAAGGTGATGATGATTAACTGTCCTATATCTCTACATAACCTTAGGCCTACCGTCATCATGTTGGATGAAAAAATGAGGACCTCATCATTCAGGGCCACAGCATCAACCCTGCCAAGTCCTGCTTCTTCCACGAGCAACCCATGTACTACAGAGTCACACCTGAGCACAGTGCCTTCAGTCATCGGTGATACTCTTCCACTCCACAGGAAAATCAGCCTGGCTGTCTCCACTGGTTGTTGATCAATATCTGTTAAGGAGGCTGCCTAAACTTTGCCCATAGTTTAAGCAATAGCTCAGTATTTTCTGGGTATTCACAGTTTGGTAGTAAGATGAAACTGGCTTTACAAGAGCTTCATGGAGCTACTGGAATGGAATGGATGGAATTACTATACCCAGTAAAATAAAATAATTGATCATCTGGATCCAGCATCCTCTGGATTGGGCTAAAGGACTGGGAACAGAGGTGGTTTTTGTAGAAACTTCGTAGGCCGATCTACCTCTTCCATAGCCTTAGGAAGGTATTTAGGTACATCCAGTCTGAATAGGTTGAGTGATTCTCAGTAGTGCCAGTAATCATTTCGTCAAATGAATCTCACCTGAGATTTGTTTAGGAAAAGAAAATTATTTTTTTTCAATAGAGAGTTAGCCCGATTTTTGTCCAAATATGAAAGATAAATTTGACTTAATTTCTGATAAATACTGGGTTTTAACATTGATTAACTGAAAGCTTCTTTCAAAAATAAATTGCTTGTTAACCACTTCTACATTCATTAGGAAAGAATGAAACAAGGGTGAATTGCACATTTTTATGATAAGTTTTTTTTTCCTGAAATTCTCTGGCTATCACTAGCAAAACTGGTATTTTACCTGTCATCTTGGACAAGGGAATGCTTTTTACTTCAGTTTTTACATTAAAAATACAAATAGAACATATTCTTGTTTGAACTACGATTTAAGTACAGAAAAGTTTAAACACAGGGAACTGACAGATTTCTCAGATGGTTTAACCAACCAGTTAGGCATGATAAAACATGACCTTTCCGTCAGTTTTACTAGATCTCTGACTTCGCAGGTAGCAAAATAGTCCCTGTTCTAATGTCTTAGTAGTGGAATTAAAACAGTAGTGGCAAGGTTTGGAAGTTCACACATTGATTTAGTTGGTTATACTTTTATACATGTACAAATTTCAGTACTTGTTTTTAAAGCAATACAGATAAATAGAGATGGATACTATACTTCAGTATGGCAGTGTTGACGTTTAAATCAGCAAATCAACATTGACTTGAATTGTATGATTCAAATTAAATTTTCTTAATTTACAGATTTAGAAGGAGTTATTGGAATCAGCAAAGAAAACATTACTGAAAAAAATGTGAAAACTTATTGTCATTTTAGCTCAATAGACTCAATAGAATAGACTAATGACTGCCTTCCCTATATACAGGGACCAAGCAAACATCGATTTTACCAGTAGTATCCATTCCAGATTCCAACACCACAGGTATTCATGGTCCCTTCAACTAAAGACCTCTTTACTAGCAGGCAATAAATACAGGGTTTAGACTAAGCCAGCTTGTTTTGTGCACCATTATCTCAGTTTCCTTTAAATAAAAGGTAGAAGCTTTTGACACTGTGTTTCCAATCCTCTGCTTATTATGATAGCCTGGACAAAATCACCCAGGAGCAGAGACCTATTGCTTTTCCCCTTGTACCAGCGGAGTAGAGGGTGTCCATCTCAGGTTACACAGCATGTACGCAATAATACTAATGAACCTTCCCCATTCACCTCAGTGAGATGCTATTTCAAATACATGATGCCATCATTGTTATTTCAATGGAAAAGTGCTGAGACATTAATTTGGTTATAGACAGTTATGCAACTTGTTGTGATGCCTTGCTCTGGTTGTCGATGAGTTTTGCTTAAGGAAGACCAGATAAGTCTTTCCCCTACCTAAGAAGAACTGAGCATTAAGCAACCAATGAAGCATGTGAGTCTCATCAGAGATGAAAATGACTGTAAGGAACTCAGATGTTATGTTCAACCTCTGTGAGTTGGAAGTCAGTGCAAACAGTATGGTGACATATTGAAAGTCTTCACTGTCCCCTAAAAGGAGGATTTATTATATACAGAATATAATTTGTGTGTGTAGCTTGGAGAATGTCACCTCCTTCCAAGTTAGCTTCTGAAGCAAACTTCATGTGTTAACATGCTCTTGAGGATGTTCTTTTGAAATAACTTCAGTATAGCTTTTTAAACTCTACAGCAAAAGATTCTTGGCATCCTTGACCTTAGCTGAGCTGGTGAGTTCTCCGCTTCAGATGCAGGATGGAACGTCAAAGCAGGAGTATATGGAAAAAAATAAGAGAACAGAACAGGTGAAAGAGTAATGTGCCAACAGGTGAGAAATTAATATTTTAAATGTCAATATACGCCTTCCAGAAATCCCACATCTATTTCCGGAAGACTTTCTTTGATCACAGGAAATTTGTTAGACCTGATGGCTGGTGTTCCAGGACTGACAGGTTTCTTAAAAAAAGATCAGACCGTGAAACAAGGGACATAGAATATAGAAGTTACTTAGATACTTTGAAAAAAATCAATCAGAAGTAGTCTGCAATACTCTTTGCACTCCAGTGTATTACTCTACTCTTTTTAATGCCAGCTTGCACAAATGGCAATCGGATTGAAACTGGTTATGATAAACCAGAAAGACACTATCTGAGTAAAAAAATGTGTGCAAAATGACAAGTTCAGGTGTGTACATTTGG
Source organism: Fratercula arctica (assembly GCA_947846985.1). Classification (NCBI taxonomy): domain Eukaryota; kingdom Metazoa; phylum Chordata; class Aves; order Charadriiformes; family Alcidae; genus Fratercula; species Fratercula arctica. Next base: position 57,792,509 of record CANTUZ010000001.1, on the reverse strand, counting down.
ACACCTCTGTCCATAAATAAACTAGAAAATAAATCTGTGTGTCTAGGTAGGAATTTTAAAAGGCTCTGTCAAAAGTATGGGAGCAGTATGTCTTGGAATAAGGTCCACAGCCTCAATCCCTTTATCGCTGTGATCTATTGGAACGAGTTGTGAAGTATCACAATCTCCCAGTTTAGATGAAACCTCAAGCAAAAAGAGAAAAAATGTCTGTCATCTTTCAAGAGGAATAAGCTGTCTAGCTCTAAGTTTACACAAAGGCCTAATTAGGACACTCAGGTTTGCAGGCTATGCCCAGTAGTGACACCATATTATGCTGTATGGATAGATTGGAGTATGGACTAAAATATCTGCTTCTTTTAAGTCTGGCTAAGGGTTAATACCAGCAAATTTAGTCATCAAATGAAGAACGAGAAAATGTTATACAGACCTGAAGAGAAAAGTACAGCAAAATTTATACATCCTCCAGTAAGGCCACGCTGGATGGGATTTCAACAAATCCAGTGGAACCGATCTCCAGCAGGTTCATTTCCATGCCACCCTTGTCTCCCCTTCTTGTAGTCTTCAGCTGCACTCCGTGTGGGAAGGGAAGCTTGCTTTTTCTTCTCTACCCCTTCAGACTTTGACACAGATATTCTTCCTCTCCCTACGTTTGTGTGTACATAGGTTTGTGTGTAAAAAGGGAAAGGAAAAGATTTCAGGACCAAGTCCTGCTGTCTCCCTGTCCTTGACCTGGAACTGATTAAGAGTCCTTTGTCCCGACACAAATTCCTCGACACAAATTCCTCCCACTACTGTACATGAGTCATGAAGTTCCTAGACAAAGGAATTACAGAAGGTATCAAGGTTTCTAGGTTATATGTAACTCCAGGTAAGATTTGCCACTGTCTATAGTTTGATCCCCCACAATCAAAAGCAAATGCCCAGTTTTGTGCTATTAATAACAATATCTGTAGAACATGTACAATGAAAATCCTATTCAAACTTTAGATTTATATAATAGAAGCTGTAAAGATACTTAGGGAACAAACGGTTTATATTTTACAATACTAACTATTGATAATGATGAAGAATGAAGTAACTTCAGGTGAATAAATAGAAAAAATTACTACATTATTTTTCCTTAAATAAATTAACCTGTAACGCTGAGATATCAGAGGGAAAAAAGGGAGTGACAGACTTGTGCCTTTACTCTCTACTCCAGAATTATGCTAGACAAATATGACACTCTAATCTTTTCCTTAGCAATACTAGAGAAACTAAATACGTGTATGTGTATACATCAAATATATGCACCTATATATCTCCAGGGACCTGATGAGGTGAAAGGGTTAAATCATGTTTAACCAGAATGTATGCTTAGTGTTCTTTATCTCCCTGGAACTTGTTAGTACTTTGAGGACCAATTCACTGAGAATGAATAATACCATGAATGACATCAGCTTCCGCCAACATGCAAGAGGTTACTATGGTAATAGAGAAAGTTTTTCACAGTACAAAACAAGTACCATACTTGATATATTAGCCAGCCAAAGAAAGCAGTCACATATAAACTACAGCATCTTACTAATGAATAGCCATTTATGCAGCGTGCATGTTAGCAATTCTGCCGAGTTCCTCTGAACATCAAACTGTTGGCAGTTACATTGAAAAACTTGGCAGATTTACAAAAGTGTTAACATTTTGTTTTCAGCAGCTTGTGGTTTTTTTTCTCTTGGAGCCCATATCTTCAGCATATTCACAGAGTCTTTAGCCAATGACAACCAGGAAGGTCTCTGATGTGAGCTTAAATGTACTGTATATGCACACTGAGAAGGCAGGATGTCCAAGCCATGCAAGTGACTCAAACTAGACTTTTTTCTTCTTTCTTTTTTCTTTTTTTTTTTTTTTTGATTTGTGGCAGAAGAACAGATGGCTTCTTTGTTAGGTGACACTTTCTTTTTTTATTTGCTCACCACCTTTCCCATAAGAGTTTAATCCACAAAACAATGCAGCATATTTACTACAATGCAAAAGCCAAAAATCTTGACAACTTCAAATCATACCAGTGCACATATATATATGTGTGTGTTTATTTCTTGACTGGATCAAAGCCAGCACCAAACCAAACCACATCAATATCCCCTTGTGACAAAAAAAAAAAAAAAAAAAGAACATAAAAAATAAATCATTCAAAACAGAGACAAGATATTATTTCCTTGCTCCTTCCACTTTTCAAAACAAAAACAGTGACTTCTTATTTTGGATGCAGTCCTATCAACTCTCCTTTCTTTGTTCCAGGGGATGCTGAGAGATGAGGGAAGGAGGAACTCTGAGAGCAGTTACAGACCATTAATTCTAAGAGTCTGCTGGCAGATAACTCTGGAGTTTGCTACTGACGTAGATTATTGTAAACCTTGTGCCAAAAGACTTGGGTAACAACTGAAGAGACCTTCTTCATGGCACTTCTATGCTTCTTCAGTTCATTTCCCTTGCCAAGGATGAAGGAGTGAATAAAAAACACAGGAATATCTTCAGAGTAAACGAACCTTCATGCAATAAAACATTCCTGCATTCCAGAAAAAAGGAGTAGCTGTTCTTGGGTTCTGTCTTCTGCCACCTATGTAGTACGTTTTGGCTGTAGGAGATGCCAAATATATATATTTAAAATGCTGCCAAAATTAAACTTCACTTCCCAAGTCTTTCTGTTATGATCCTCCCATCATTCAGCCTGCCATTGTTTTCGTAGGCATGAAAGATTGTTCCAATTCCACATCTGCATTTCTCATCAACCTTTCAGGTAAGATTTTAAAATGGATTTTAAATATAAACCACCATTGATCTGATGGGTTTTTTTGGTATAAATTAATGTCTTCCTAATGTCAGAGTCAGAAGAATATTTCCTACTCTAAAATTTGAATCCTGTCAGCTCTGTATTTTCTGCTACAGAATTTTCTAAGGCACATTCTATAATGGATATCTGAACTACATATTTTGAGATGATTTTTTTTGGTGGTGTTTTCACAATTTAGTTTCTTCTCTGTTGTCCTATCTGTTACAATGTCAGTTGATACGGTGATTGTGTGATCTTTGTTTCAAATATTGGCAAAAGGGTAAACAAAAGGTGGGAAAAACAGGGCAAACTTTTCCTTTTTGTTTGAAATCCTGTTCCTGGTTTGTTTTTTTTTTTTTTTACAGCTTTGCTTTTTCATTTCTAAGATATTTCACACTTAATTGCCATTCTGTAAGTGCAAAGCTGTGGCAGTTCAGAGTCTTTGGGAATGGAGGAAACAGCAGAACAGATTATGCATGTTGACCTGAGACCTGCAGCCTGTCTGGTCTCAATGGGCTAGCACGACGCTGGGGACACAGCACAGCCCATTTTCCAGAGGACGAGTGGTCTCCATTATGTTGGCAACACACTTGTGGGCTAGGGCTAGGTATTTTTGGGTGCTGCCATAAAAATCACACATGATCATTTGGGAAGTATTTTTCCATACAGCTCATGCAACTTACCTGTGTTTTGACAAACCTTTTTTTTTGTCACACCTTTTGTGCCTCAGGCAGGAGCAAAACCGGGTTTCTATTTTCTAGCAAGCCGCCCCTGTGCTAAAACCATCTCAGTGATGCAGTAGCTTTCATTGAAGAAAAACCCCCCAAACAACAGTGCTCTTTAAAGTACTGACACCACATAATATACCTGAGAGGACCAGATCTGCCCTTTTACGAAACGGAGCTTGTTAGGTCTGGGCTGTTAAAAGTGTTTCGATATCCACCTTCTTTTAAGTGTACACTGGCCTTAGTCCTGATACTCAGCTGCTGCCCCACAGGCACCTAACTAACTAGGAAGACTTAGACCTCTTTCAAACTGCTCACCACCTACATTAATCATCAGGGTTATTTCCTTCCCTTGGGAAGAAGAGCCTGACAGCCCTGGGGAGAAGGCATCGAACACTCCTTCTGCATCATAAATGCTCTCCTGGTTGTGATGTTAGGAAGCTGGAGCAATTGAACTGACCGCAACCTTGGATCTACAAATTCTTCACACAGATTTCATTTTCAGTGGGATCTCTGTTGAGCTGCAAGCTGCATTTTATAGACATGACAAAATCAAGGTACGAAATTTTATGCTCTTCTTCACAAGTTTCAGTAGGTTAAGTACAAAGATTTGCATAATGATGAATAGAGTACCTGGCACTGAAAATAGTTATTCATCAACAGTTGCTACACAGTATTATGAAAGATAAGTTATTTTATCATTTTCCTATTCTTTAAAGAATATTGACAATAATTTTAGTTTCACTTGGCAGCAATTTGATTTCTTTGTTGTATTTATATAGAAGAAAACAAAATGGACCAAAATAATAACTGAAGCTTAAAGAGTGTTCCAACGAAGAATACAAAGAATTCCTCACACTCCATCATTCTTCCCTGCTGTGATGGTTATTTATCATTGGCACTACTTGTAATAGCTAGTTTTCTGGCATCAAGCCTAAAATGCAATTTTTCCTATTTTGCTTAAAATCAAAGATAGACCTCAATTTTTTTCAGACTTATCTGAGTCGGGTCTACTGCAAAAAATGAAGGTGTTTCAGATTTTCTACATCCCATTGCTTAGAACTGTTACAGTTTAAAAAAAAAAATTATACAGATAGCTGTATTTTTTAAAAGTATTGAAATACTGTCTGATCTAGAGACAATTGTAATCATGCTACCAAGAGCTACCATAACATTTTATAGCATTTAACAAGATAAGTTCAAACCAGCATGACTCTACCTCTACCCTAACAGAATGCAAATGAATGAGCAGAGGGAGCAATAGTATCAAATACCACATCATTTTTTTGTGTTGTCTCATCAGCTTTGCCAACATGAATAATTTATGTTGGCTGAGCAAGTAGAATCAGTCTCATTCACAACTATGCACAGGTGACAAAACGTAACAGTGATAATGATGATAATCTCTTCTTGCCCTCATTTATTTTTCTACTACTTCCAGTTATGAACCCACATTTTTGAGTCTGCTCCTGCTTCATTTCCATAGCATAAGACATGTGGAAAAGTGGCTTAATAGATGTTTTGGGTGGTGGGAATCCTGGGGCAATTTTTAATTTGGCCAGTTGAGGCAACCACAATTTTTCTATCCCTCAATTCTCTCTCACACCTACCAAAACAGTCCTTTGATGACTACAGAGCATGATGTTACGTAGCTTGGACACTGATCTAAGCTCTCCAGGGAAGTCATTATCCTAGGCCTGGAATTTCAGAGATGATTTTGAGTTATCTTCGACTCCCCTTACCCTGTTCTATCCATTATCTTTCGCCCGCAAACATCTGATTTACATCTACTGTTCGGATGCTTATGACTCTACCATTGCATTAAAGACCTCACAATCACAACACATTCACAACCTGTGTCACTCACACCTGTTATATTATCTCTGTATCTCACTCCTTCTGCTCACAGTCTTTTCTTTCCACCCTAACCCAAGAAATGCAACCGCACATTTAAGCCATACACACAAATGCGTACAGACCTCAGATATTGCCGTCTTACTTCTGAATCCACTTTTCTACGTGAAGCGCTTCACAAATGAGATGACTTGACATTAGATGAACAAGGTGTCAGGTGAGTGAATAGCTGGGGAGAAGGAGAGACAACAGACACTGTGAAATCTCACAGTATTTCATACAGAGTTTGTGCCTCCAGCAGAAGACAAATCATTGTGTATTAGAGCATCAGAGAGGAAAGCAAAGATGAATGTGGGAATCAGTTTCTGAATGTGTCTTGAGACCAGTGCTTATCTTATAAGTAATGCACAGCAGGATAGATGGATATGCTCTGCAACTGGTAGGCAGAGAGCAGAGATTTGAATGGACTCCAAAGCAGGAAGGGCTTAATCCTGAAAGGTTGGCACTTGGGCATTCAACAGAGCAGAGTTTAAAGAAAATGCAAAAGGCAGACCAGAGAGGAAAAAGGAGAAACGATCAGTGTAGAACTTGTGGTGGGACAAGAGCTGGAGAAGAAAAATGGCTGGGAAGGAGAGGGGGACCTGGCCTTCTCAGGAACAATCAGGAGACAAATTCTGGTCTATCTATTCTGACTTTTAGTCTTGTTTATTACTTTTAAAGTCATTATCCTAATACCACTTCAGGATGCCCCATTGGAAGTGACCATTCCCAGTCAAAATTTTCACGAGAGCTGTATCTTGTTTGTCTTTTTCCACTCTACCTGAATTTTGAGATATTCTTGACTGGGTTTCTCTTTTATTTGTAGAGTTGCCTTGGGCTGCCAAACACCACCTACAAAACAGGAGCAGTGTAGTGCTGGAGTTTTTAAAGCATGCCTTTTACTAGGGCTGCAGCAAAATGGCAGATTGTTCAGTCATGAATAAAAAGCAGGTTTAACAAGCAAATAACAGAGGACTTGGAAGCCACATTCCACATGGCTGACTGAGTGCCAGACTCTGGCAAAGAGCTTGCTGCCACATGGTACTGCATCTTTGCCCTAGTCTGACTTCTAAATAGCAATGATTTGCCAACTTCCAGGTTATAAAGAAACAAGTAGGAGAGTATACTCATGCTTTAGTATTTGGGATTTAAGCTTAAGCAATAACAGAAAAGCCTAGTCTATCATTCTTTCCTCCCAGGTATAAGAGAGAGAGAGAAAGAGAAGGAGAATTGACAAAACTGACAAACATGTCCAGAAGGGATATAATTCTGGCTATGTTCCTGCTAGCTTATATCTCCCAAAAAATCCTTCTGGTTAGCTAGCCTGACCTCCTGGATTAGAACTTTTTGAAAAACTAATGTTTTAGTTTAGTAGATAAAGCAAAATGTGGGAGAAAAATTAAATTCTGACATGATCTTTTTTCCCTCCTTATTTTTCTACTCATAAAGAGATGCTTAAATTTCATTTTCTGTGAATTTTCCCATTCAAATGGAAGCAAGAATTCTGTGGTTTGAGGCCTCGTCCTGGTTCTGGGAGACCCAGCTTCAATAACTCCTTTGGCTGAGGGAATGTAAATTTGTATTTGCAATGGAGGATCCAAGCCATTAGACTAATTTTCATTCTTTCTAGGTTGAAACTGCTCTTCTTTCTTTTTTCTCAGTATGATTGGTGCTTCAGACTCACAAAATCCCCTTGTTCTGCTGACCATCTCTGGCTACTGAAGATTGCCTCAGGAATGGTGGTTCTTGTAAGAAATGGAAGGGTTAATGTGGCCTTCCCTTTCATAAAATGATTGAACTTGAAAGCCTGGCTCACGAGATCACACAATCTAACCCCAGAAGTTAATCAACCACGTAACTAGCTGCTGCCAAGTCCATGCCAGTTAGGATTGCATATATTCATGTCAAGACGGTATCTGTGTGTTCCCATCTGGAACATTTTCTTACACGTTTACACCTAATTCAGATGAACCTCAGCAATAACACCGGGCTAAAATCAAGGGTGAATTTAAAAAACAGTATTAAGCATTTCTTAGTGGTTATAGGAGGTGTCTGCCATACAGCACAGTTGAAGGAAAGGAAAGGAGGAAGCCAAACTGAACATCTCCCAAAGAGGGGGCAGAAGTGACCAGGACAAAACATTTGTTGGGGGTGATTTTTAGCAGCTGGGGTACTACTTGCAAGAACCTTAAAATGACAGGGAACATTTTTATCCCGATAATACATTTCTTAGATTTGTCACAGGGACATTCTAAGCTCTAGACCTACACAAACCTATACAGAGAGGTATAGAAATCCAACATTGCTGTATACTCTGCACAGGTTTCTCACGCTTCCTGAGGCACATGCATTCACACAGGAAGGTGTGAAGGGCAAGGATTACAATCAGTCCTGAAGGTCTGCATGTGAAGAACTAACAACTTGGCTGTATTGTTAAGGATGTTATAAAACACTGTGCTCACTGCTGCTTCGTAGTTGTACAAAGTAGTTGAACGATCCAACAAAGCTGGGAAAAAATATTGCATGCTTGGGTTGCAGAGGCTGGCTTTGCAAGCAGGGTGGTAGAGTAAATCTCAAAGTTACGTTTACATTCCAGGCTCTGCTACAGGTTTTGTGACATCAAATCATTTCACCACTCTGCCTCATGTTTCCATGAGATGTATACAAGTTAGAAAATGGAATGTTCATTACCGAGCTTATTTTTTTGTAACGCTGCTGAGCACAGTGACTATGTATATATCCACTATTATGTGCTTGTAACAAGGGATATACTTGTCCTACCAGAACACTAGTGTCTGATTAGACCCTTTGGGGCTACTGCATTCCAAACAATTAATCAGATCCATAGTATCCAAATTGGTCAGGAAGGCTACAGACATTAAAAATGGGAGGTTTTTGGCCTGCAAGCAAGCAGAGGTCAACATGAACTCAGGAGACCTGTCAGCAGGCCACCCATTAACAAGGATTTCACCATTAATTATTTCCTCTCAATACAAGACTGATGTAGGAAATAAAGAGCGGCTAACAGGGTTTAATGAGTTTATTGCATAAACGTAGACAAACTATTTCAGTTTGTGCTGTATTTGCGTGTATTTTAAATCATTAAGAAATTAAGTGGAAAATAGCAGAGTTGGAAAAGAAAAGGGTATATAGAAAAAATCATGATAGAATAGTAACAAAGATTTAAGACACTGATGTTCCATATTAACATGTCTTCATTGTATTAACAGTGCTAAAATGAATAGCTGTGCTATTTGTAGTGGCTTTAACGAAAAAGAATGATCATGTTAGCTCAGTCCCTGTGAATAATGTATGAGGCTGAATTCAACTTATTCACCTCATCTTGCATTCAGTCTAAAACTCCCACAAAATAAAGGACTATATTTAGCATTAAGTAACAATTTCTTGTTTTAACTTCCATATCATTACTCCTGTGCAGTTAGAGATTGGTTGGAAAATTGCATACAGAGTAGTTTTCCATTTATTAGAATTTTCAGATGCAGTCTCAGTGTCAGATGGAGGCCAGTCTGGGAGTTTTTCTATTTTTCCCATTTAAATCTTTTAGGCACTCAATGCATTTTTAATAGGCCATAGAAAAATCAATTAAATCTTGTTATTTGGACGCATTACAGGGTTATGCTCTTGTGGGTATCTAGCTGGTGTTAATTAACCAAGGAAGAAAGTATTTTGCGCTTTAAAATGGTGTAAAATGCTATGTTCACAAATTAAGGATCTCACACAGTTTAGAATTGAAAAGACTTATTAATAATAGCAATGCATTCATGAGTTATGACTTCCATCTGAAGAAAGTTATGTGGAAAAGAAGACTTCATTATCACCTCTATTTAAATCTACCTATTTTCACCATTTTATTTTTTTAAAGAAAACTATAATCACTTTGAAAAGCTTAACTACCTAAGACAGTAATGACCTTGAAGATATGAAGTCACCCGCTCTCCCATAGCAGGCAGAAAGGTTCCTGAGGAAAATACCATGAGGCTCTGAGGAATCTTTCTAGCCCTGCTTATACTTCGAAAATCAACATGCCCCTGTCCCAACTGGGCTGACAATGAAACTGTGTCCAAAAGAAAGCAGTGAAGATGGACAGCAGTGGGACAGAAGACAGTCGCGTCATTTCATTCATGCTGCTGTTTATAATTTTCCCAATCAACAGTGAAGGGGGGCAACAGCAGAGTCCTGTTATTGGGCAACACTGAGAAAATAGGTTTTACTAGGATGCCTGATGGTCACTTTTGGCTGTACTGAGATTTAACAGTAGTAAAAGAGCAGAGAGGCATTTTCATAGCACTCAGGGAGGTACAGGGGACAGGGGGGGAGAACAATAAGCAAGGCAAAGGGAGCTGAAAGGTGATGAGAACTGACTTAATGAAGGAAAATCAATGGTGATAGTAACGGGTATCTGTCCAGCAGAATTACAGTATGACATCCCTACCCTCCTCTGCTTTCCCACTGCTGGGCAACAATAACTTCTTACCAAATTCCACCTCCTGGAGAGAAACAGGGGGTTTACACATCTCGTATCAATCTCCTGATGAACATATTCCAAGCATGGTGCTTTAGATTTCCTGTGTGGAAGTCCCAGCATAGCCAGAGGCTATTTGCCTTAGTCCTGCTACACCAATGTCTGTCTAGAAAATGAAGATATTCTCCTTTTCTCACAGCGGCCATGACAAACAGCATTCTGGTGTTGTAACATTGGTCACAGGAGTACTGCAGGGCAATGTACGCCTGAAAAGCTAAATGGGAAGGGAAGTAAAACCCAGAAGACAATCCAGGAAAAAGGTACTGTGATCCTTTAAAAGAAGGAGGACACTTGGTATATAGTTTAATGTTTTTTGAAGATATTATAATGATTGATGATGTTGTAATTAAATGCTGCACATGATGCATGGTAGCGTTCCCTTGACATTGCACCAAGTGACACAGTCATTTTCAGTTTGCTGACGCTATTGTAACATTTTATGCAACTATTTATTTTGCTTGTTGCTTTAGGCAGGCAGTATTATATTAAAAAACAAAAAAATTAAGGCAGTGAATAGTTGTTAGCAGTGGAATTTAGTTCAGAAGTTATTCAACAATTATTTTTTTTTCCTTGAAATTTATGTTTGGATTCAGTCTTCAATCACTCGTGTTTCTCAGTACGGCCTTTGGTAAGCCCAGGAAAGATCCATTTGGATTGGGCACTATCAGAAAAGAGCTTCCCTTCATGCTAATATGATGACTTTCTTCTTGTCCTACTATCATAGAACAACAACAGTAGTTTCCTGGAACAGCTAACATTCATTAAGGGATCCTCTCATTCATCAAGCACAAACACAAGCACAAACAGTTTGCTAAGCCAAGCCCTGTCTATGGGAGCAAGTATGTCCCCTGTATTTCTAAGGAGGCAGAGCACACGTTGTCATGTCTCAATAAGGAGCTGGGTAAATATTGTAAAATATTGTTTCAGTAGAGCAGATGTTCAGACCATATTGACACCTACTAACAAACTCAGACCCCCTGGGGCAAGAAACTTTATTTACAATGGAATTGAATTATCTCTGAATGTGCAAGGAACATGCTACCTAAGACGAAGAATAAGATTACTTTATATTTCTAAAAAGAAACTAAACCAAACCCAAGTACAGACCCACAATTCCCACGTGCTTGTACATCAGTTTCAGAAAACCAAAAACTGTCTACTAGTCATTAACATAATTTTTATTTTGTGAATAATAAGATGATTAAGCACAGAGAAAAATACAAATTGCAAGCATGTTTAATGTTTTTAAAGCCATTGTTCTTTTTCTAGATATGTGGACCAAGTCTGATCTCAGCATTTTGTTTCGGTTAGCGTATAGACTGTCATCTGAAAACCAGCTCCAACAGAGGACAAAATAAGGTCTATCTAACCTAAATGGCATGTGTATTTTATTTTATATTAGGGAGCAGCGCTAAATAGCTCCAGGAGATCTCTCAGGGCTTTTCTAAATGGTGATTTACTAAGAATAGTTGCAGTACTGTTATGTTATAATCTGCATTTCAGTCTGCTGTCTTTTAAAAAAGGAGTCCTAGAATCACTCTGAAAAATTATTATTAGCATGAAACTGTTGGGATAGAGAAGGTGCAAAATTTTATATCACCTCCATGAGCACAAAGCCTACACTGCTGCTGAATCAGTTTTTTGTGGCTTTCTTTTCCAAATACACAGATAGTTTACGGATTGTAAAGATGAAAACAGGGAGTTATTTTATAGAGAGAGGAAGTGATGGGGAGTTGGGGCATTCTTACACCATAAATACAGCACAATTCTTAGTGGGATCTAATTATTAGAAAAAGGAGCAGACAATATACATAAAGTCATGACAGTAAAAACAATGAAGTGACAGAAAGGGTAAGGTAAATCTCAATCTCAACATAGAGAGTCAAAATGACATCTCCAACATAAAATCCCCTAAATATTTTGGTTTTATAAAGTTAATAAAGCCTAGAGAAAAATAAAGACATAAAAATAAAGTTTAGAAGCATCAGTTCCCTGTCAAAAGATTAAAGCCAGCTCTGTACTGAACATTAATTTACTTTGCTGGAAAGTCTATCTTCGATTCCTATATTCTACCGATTAATCTCTTCATCCTGACAATGAGCTACCCACAGCTACCACGACAGCTAAGATCATCTGAATTTATTTATTTTTTGCGCAGCAGGAAAAAACGCAAATTCATGTCTTTCCAGTGAGTAAGTGCACTATTTATACCTCTTTACTCTTAATTGCAATTCCTACAAGAGTTCAAACACAAGGCAGAAACTGTCTTTATAGAAGAACTCGCCAGAAGCTGTATGAATAAGCATTTTGGCATATTAGAGTCTACATTAAGAGCATTTATACCATTCAAGCAATCTCACTAGCATCAAGCCTTTGGCTGTCAAAGAAAAAGATCCTGCGTAAGGCAGATAAGCTCCACCAAGGCCCTTATTTGTAAACACAGTACAGCTGCCAAGTGCCGCAGAATACTCTTAAGTTACCTGATCACGTAGTTGGGAGCAGACTGTAGAACAGACTTTGTCAGCTTGGAAACAGAATGCGTGTCTCCCGATCTGCAACAGATCTTTCAAGTATTAAAAAGGGATAAAGATAAGGTGCTATTCAAATCCTGCAGATGTCACATAACACATTTACTGGTTTACATCTTATAAAGCCAAATTATTGCTCAGGGCAGCAGCTTCCTTCCTCTCTTCCCTGCCTGCTTCTGTCTTTCATTTTAGACTATACATTATTAATCAGGTAAAATTGCTTCCCCCCCCCCCAACTTTGTACTTTTTTTAAAGACATTAAATAAATCTGAACTTTGTCAGCCGTGATACTGGAGAAACTGATTCTTGCCGTTCACATTTTTTCTGCCAAACTCAAAAAATATGGAATACAGCCAAACAGAGGGAGAAATACATGCTGAAAAAATTATTCAACACTTTTTCCCTTTAAAAAAGGATGAGATACTAAGGAAAAAAGGACTAACTGCCAGACATTTTCTGGAAGTCAGAGGCGTGACATATTTTGGTAACATGAATCCATGTATTTTTCTCTGTAAAAGTGTGTAAATTAGGAAGTGGTATGTATTGATAATCAGGACACTGGAGCTCTAGGTTAAGACCTACCATTAATAAAAAGAGTTATAGAGCTACTGGTAACTTCAGGAGAAAAGATTTGCACTATAACTTTACTACTCATAGCTCTACCACTGGCTGGTCAGGTAACTGTTAATATCACTTCCCCTATTCTCCAGTTTCTTTCCTTGATCAGAAAAAGAGTACAAATTCTAGTACATGCATTCCCTGAAGGAATCTCATTTTCAGTGACTTTTTTTCTTTCGAGTGTGACAACAAGTTTCACATCCTCAGTGAGTGTGACCACGTTTTCACACTAAGCTTTTGCAAACTGCCCTCAGCAGGCGTCAGGGTGAGGCGTTCTGCTCCCGCACTCTCAAGCGCTGACTGTGCTACCTCTCTAGGCACATTTTTCTTTCTCAACAGTGTAGTACATCATATTGAAAGCTGTGCAAAGTGTTTGTGAGAGGGACAGGCCCGGGGAAGAACCACCAATTACATGATCTAATGCCAAAAATCTGTCAATATGATTTTAAGATGTGGTTGAAAATGGGTAAATGACTAAATAAATGTAAGTATTGTTTTTATCATCATTTTGTATGTCTTCAGACTATAGTAAACAACATAAATATTGTGTTCCGGGGAAGAACTGTTATCTATATCTGTGGTGGTTTCACCCTAGCCAACACCCACCCAGCCTTTTGCTCCTCCCCTTTCCCACAGGATGGGGAGAAGACAGGAGAAAGGAAAGAAGATTCATTGTTCATCTTAGTGACAGTTGGATAGGCAAAGCAACTGCTGCATGCTTAAGCCAAACAAAATAAGGAATTCTTTTTCTACTTCCCATTGGCAGGCAGATGTCCACCCACTTCCTGGCAAGCAGGGCCTCAACATGCATGACGCTTGCTTGGGAAGACAAGCACCATCACCATGAACGTCCTCGTTTCATTCTCCTTGCCCCAAGCCATTCTTGCTGAGGCAGGACATCACATGGTATGGGGTATCCCTTTGGTCAGTTTGGGTCTGCTGTCCAGGCGGTGTCCCCTGCCAGCCTCTTGCCACTCCCAGCCTGCGGACATTTGGGCAGGGGGGTGAAGAGGGAGACTTGCTGCTGTGCAAGCACTGTTCAGCAATAGCCAAAACCCTGCTCAGCGATAGCCAACACTGTCTTAGCCCCAAATACAAAGCACAGCAGCATAGGGGCTCCTAGGAAGAAAGTTAACTCCATCCCAGCCAGACCAAGTGCAATCTCCACTCCTTATTCTATACCATTCACATCATGCTTGGGTCCCATGTTATCTGATACATCCAAGTATCCTCTGACCATCCCATTCCTGTATTTCATTTCTGTACCCTACTCAAACTTTTCCAGTTACTTAACTAACCCAGACTGCGTTGCAATGTTTGAGCCTTCTAAATCACACATTTCTTTTTGCTTTCATTCTGTTTCTCATTCTTGAAATGCCCTCTTACCAATACTTACAACTTGTACTACATACTTAAAACGTCTTTACATCCAACAGTCAGGTTTACACGTCCTTGTTAACCACTATCCCCTGTCTCTTAATATATACGCTTCCTCATCCCGTGCCATGATGTTACTCCCTCAGTCCGTGCCCCTCTGCCATTGTCCATAACAACAGTCAATGACTTGGGCCCTTGGTCTGTCAAGAAGGTCACTCAAGAGGAGAAGCAGCCTGTTGTATTGTTTGACGACAAGATCAGCTTGGGTTGAATCCCTGCCTCAGCCATGGTGTCCTCATATGTACAAGTCCTCCTTTCCCTGCTCCCATGATGGTGCTGAACAGAGCCTTAACAGGCAGAGGCCAAGCCCCAAAACAGTGCTAGGTGCTGCTGGGTCTCATTGGGGCATGCAAGGCACCCTTCTGTCAAGTCATGCACCAATTCAATGAGATTACCTGCATGTTCAGGAACGTTCCAATAGGTTTTAATCCCCACCCTGGGTGGTCAAAGTTTTGTCTCTTCCCTCTGCCCCGAAAAGCAGGTAGGCTAGGGGTGGTAAGAGGCTGGCAGGGGACTGCCTGCATGGCAGACCCAAATTGGCCGAAAGGATATTCCATACCATGTGATGTGCTTAGCAAGAAAAGCAGAGGGCAAGGAGAGGGAAGGGGATGTTTTGCAATGGCATGGAAGGAGTGAAAGAAGGTGATTTGCATAAAAAAGAGAAATCGACAACACAGTAAAGCATGCATTTCTCTGTTTGGACCACTGGATTTTGTTATTCATCTGTTTGTGTTCTTGGCAGCTTTTGGGTCTGTGAAAAGTCCCTTTGATAAATTTCATTAAAGCATCACCACAGGAATATGAAGGTTATGTTCTGCCATAGGGATGACAAATGTCTCTTCTTCCTCCTTAACCTTCGAATCAATCTGTGCAGCACAAAATAAGTATGTCAGCTTCATGCCCATAAGCACTTCTCATCTTGCTACTGTTTTGTAGCTGGTGAAAGTCATAGCAGCTACCACATCTCATTTGGAAATCAATTTCAAAAGCTGTTCTGCGTCTTCTCTGCAAGAAGTAGTCACATTTCCAACAGATTGAACTCATTAAAATGTGTTTCTTAAAGGAAAGCTATTTCAGTTTACTTCAACGAACTAGTTTTGTGGTTCTGAACATTCTTCCTGGGTGACTGTGTAGGGAGAGCAAGGAGATTAAGAGCCTTTTTTGTTCTTTTTGGATCTCCTTAACTTTGATTTTAGACAATTTATATATAAACAGGAAATTCAGTCAGAACAACTGAAGTGGCATGCAGGTCATGATGAGAAGATTTTATCATGTGCAACTTGTGATAGCATGTTCTAAACACTTCTGCAATACCCCTGAGTTATTTTCCTTTGGTTTCTGATTTTCTCTTCTGGTATTTTTTTTTTCTATTTAACTAAAATCCCTTATTAATCCTTCTTTTCTGGGGGTGGAGACTTGTGCTTCCTTTTCCAAAGGGAGATGGGTTGAAGAGGTGTTCATGGGCCTTCAGCATCCATCCTGCCTTCCGTTCACTTCTGTGCTGCTGCCCTTTAAGACGGTATCACTTCCATCCCACCTTCCTTCCCCAGGGCTGTGCAGGAACGGATCACACCCAGTGAGGTTTTCTGACAATGAAAACTGAGAGCTTCGGTTTGTTTGCTCAAACACACATGAACAGAGTGAAAACATTGGTGGGCTGGATAGAAAACAAGATTACTTAGTGGCTTGACTCAGGACACACAGAGCATTGCTGCTCCTGGCTTCTGGCTTTTCCTTGCCTCCCTGTAAAACATGTCAGGTCTACGATCTCATGGGGCGGTCTAGATGTGGTGGGACAGCTCGCACGACAGCAGTGCTGCAGTGGGTGATGCAGCAGACTTTTTTAGGAATGGCGGCATCAGGATGCCACAGTGGCTGAGGGCTCCCTGGGGGAGTCAGCAGGGAGTCCATCCGGACAGGGCTGGGCAGCCAGGGGCCTGTCCTATCACCTCAGGTAAGGAGCAGGGCAGGATGGGGAGCCACCAGGGGCAACCCCAGCCCCAGGCATTGGCAAGTTCATAGTGTTGAGACAGGTCTGTGGTCAAGCTGGGAAGTCTCTCATCGTAATAGGAGACACTTTTAATGGATCAGTTAAGGAGCCTGTCATTGTCATGCTGATTTTTTGTTGTAATCTCTTACTTTTTGCAGAGATGTAGCATCACTAGTGCTCAGGAACAGACCAAGATGCTGTCACCAAGCCTGTGACAATTCTGGGCCTGGTGCACCGTCACCCTTGCCCAGTATCTCACACTGAGTAGAAGCCATTAAAATCATTAAAGTAGGACTGGTGTAAAACAAAAAATATTGTGAAACTTGATTTAATTAAAAACTGATCTGTCAGTTACATGCATTGAACTTCACATTTCAAAAAGGCAAAAAGCTCAGCAGTAAAAAGCTATCATTAAAACACCTTTTAGAATCATAGAATAATTTAGGTTGGGAAAGACCTTTAAGATCATTGAGTCCAACCATTAACCTACCTGCCAAAACCACCACTAAACCATGTCCCTCAACACTACATCTACACGTCTTTTAAATACCTCCAGGGATGGTGCCTCAACCACTTCCCTGGGCAGCCTCTTCCAATGCCTGACAACCCTTTCAGTGAAGACATTTTTCCTAATATCCTATATAAATCTCCCTTGGCACAACTTGAGGCCATTTCCTCTCATCCTATTGCTTATTACTTCGGAGAAAAGACCAACCCCCACCTCACTACAGCCTCCTTTCAGGTAGTTGTAGAGAGTGATAAGGTCTGCCCTCAGCCTCCCTTTCTCCAGACTAAACAACCCCAGTTGCCTCAGCCACTCCCCATAGAACTTGTTCTCTAGGCCCTTCACTAGCTTTGTTCCACTTCTCTGGACATGCTCCAGCACCTCAGTGTCTTTCTTGTAGTGAGGGGCCCAAAACTGAACACAGTATTTGAGGTGGGGCCTCGCCAGTTCCCAGTACAGGGGGAGGATCACTTCCCTAGTCCTGCTGACCATACTATTTCTGATACAGGCCAGGATGCTGTTGGCCTTCTTGGCCACCTGGGCACACTGCCAGCTCATATTAGCCAGCTGTTGATGAATACCCCTAGGTCCTTTTCTGCCAGGCAACTTTCCAGCCACAACACGTGTAATCACGATATCATATAGAAATAAATTCTGAATTCAACAAAGTAGGTATTTTTCCTGTGAAATAATTAAATTTCCCTGAAATAATTCATATTGTGTAATGTTCAATAATCACCAGCAGGAAAGAGTAAACTGCAGCCACCAAATTCTGGGCTGGGGGAGCTAGCTGGTCTCATGGAGGAGAGCCAATTTGTGACGATCCGGACTTCCCTCCATGTTCTGCAATGGAAGAATGTCACAAATACAATGAGAATCAAATCTAATTCAGTGCAGAAATCTTGGCATTTCATCCTCTCTCGGCCTTTAGTTTTTTATCTCCTGTGGAGTGTCTAATTTCTCCATTAGGGAAGTCACCTGTTCATGTAAGAAAATGATCACAAAATGATCTATATTAATGATATATTTAATTAAATGCCTGTGGCAAAACCAGGGAGAAACAGTTATTGTAAATATTGTTTCATTTCTGTATGGTAGGATTCAGTCTGACAGAGAGCAGTTGGTGCTGGAATTCAGTGAAATATGATTTCCTTGTTACTAAGAGTGAGAGGAAGGGTGATAGACAGCTACAGATCTAGGACTATCTTTCAACTGAAAGCACTCACAAAATATAGTGAAATTTCCTACTTGCTCAAATATTAGCATTTTCTTCAGAGTGTCTGTCATTTCAAAAAAGATTTAGGGACTTCCTTTGGTAAAGTCACCAACTAATTTATCGTAATACTTATTCCTACATGTCACCTGAACAGTCTCACCGGTACTCCTTCAGTGATTGCACCTTACTTTCTTATGGGGAAGAAAGTCTTCCTCAGCTGTAGCCATAGGGTTATTGTAGTTTTGTCATAACTTACTGGTTTTGACACAACAGCCATTCACTCAAACTACATAAAAAAATAGAAGGTATAAAAATAATACTAAAGTATTTCTGCTATGGGTGTTATTTTCAAATAGAAAAAAAAAAATCAGCCAGTGGTGCTCAATCTAGGAGAAAGAGTGGTTACACTGTAATATAACATTCTGGATAAAGCCTTCATATTGCTAGTATAGCTCAGTTGTGTGTTTTTTACTGAAAGTATGTAGCTGAATGTAGCGGGAAATCAGTGAAAATTAAAAGAAAAACAGCATTAAGGTTCCTCATGAAGTAAATGAGTTAATCTTTGCAATGTATTTGCCTGCAATACTCACTTTGTTCTTGGATTTAAGTAGGAGGACCTATTAACCTGCTTCTCAGCAGCAGAGAAAATTAATCCACCCAGTCTAAATAAGGCAATCATAAATGAAAGGCTTTCCTGTAAATTTGTCACCCTCCCACATCCCTTCAGCAGGCAGACAGAGCAAAATGTGGAGGATGCCAATGTTGCTTACGACCACGATTCATTTAGAAGTGTATTAACCAGCAAGCTATTTTTCTGTATTTAGTGAAAGCTATTATTTTTTGCTGTAGGTTTCAGACAAACAAATGATAACGTGAGCTTTGAGGTAGTATTGATTCATTTTGTACGGAGGTCCTTTTGCACCTCTTGACCAAGCACAAATATATACATCTGACAAGAAAAAAGAAGGAAAAGGAAAAAAGGAAAATCCTTGAAAGGGGACTCACAATCCACAAAATCTAGTGAGATTATCTTTTGATAATGACCCACACAGCTGCAATAATATTTAACTCCAACAGGTGGTGTGAGAAATCCTAGGAAGAAGGCATGAGGAGACCTGGCACGATGCTCTGCCCATGGACGAAAATTATAACATTCCTTTTTACTACAATGGGGCCAGAACGTTGATCTGGTCTCTTCCTCCACAGCTCTACTGCCATGAGACTGTGGTTAAATTGTTTTTACTCTGTGCCCATTTCTTTAATTGTTGGAAATAGTTGAAAAAAAATATTTTTGTGAAAAAGTATTTCTTGTTTTCCAACCTTCAATCATTATCTAGCTATCTAAATCTCTAAAGGCATACTATCTAGCCATACTATATGAAGTGAGTCCTTCCTGCTGAGTTCTATTAATTTTCAGGGAAATAGGAATAATGACACTTGCCTGCCTTTGTAATGCAATTTCAGATCTGTAAATGAAAAATTTAATAAGAAAAGCTTAATGAAAATTAAATATTTTAGAAACAAATATTCATTTAAGTATAAATGCATGAAAGTCACATTACAAAATACAACTCAAGCATTTGCTATAATTAAATTACATGTATATTTTGATTCACTTCTGCTCATAAGTTTTTCACAAAAGTCTAAATGCAGTGGAAAACAAAGGTTGGCTCATACTTCATTAGTAAAGTACGTATGACTGAATTTCTCTTTGAAAAATTCTGAAATTATGTAATGTTTGGTTTTCATCAAAACAAAGTCTGTAAGGTGAAACAGCACTTTTTACTAATATGTATTAAATAAATAATTATAATCTTGATAACTATAGCAGTAACTGTGTTTGATCTTGGAGAAAAACTAAAGTAGCAGAAAAGAAGCCCCATAAGTGACCACAATTTTTAGTAGTTTAAGTATTTAGCGTAGTCTCCAAGGGTCACTGCCCCATTTGTTATTGAATGATATGAATAGCATGAATAGGGGTAAGTATTTCTGACATGGTCAGAATTTTACAGAAATGAACTATGGAAATATACACGGGACTATTGGGTCAAATCATCACAGCAATCCATTGCTGGACAGAATACTCAGTGCCTTATGAAAAATATACAAAAATTGGGAAGAATAACAGATCTAAGTTAAATAAAATCCTGAGTACAGTATTTGTCTGGGTAAATGTCAATTCAGATAGCAAGTTCTAGTAACAGTGTAAGGGATAAAAAACAAACACAAAACCCTCTCATTACATAGAAAAAAAAACCATTATCCACCTCTGTAGGTTGTTACACAGCCTGTGAGGGCTTGTCTGTTTTGGAATATTCCCATTTAGTAAGTGAGGGTGTGAATTTACAGGGTCTTGCATTTTAAGAAACGCTGTTAATCCCAGAAGTGTGAACTTGCACATTGAATGCACGCTAAGGCTGTTCATGTGCTGGTTGTCAGAGTACCGGCACACAAATAAAGGGAGACGCTGCAATTAGATGCAGTAACTTTGAGTAGCTACACCTCTGAAGAATTAGATGAAAGGCAGGACAACACCTCAGTGGGAATCTTCATGGGCACTCTCATCCATCTGAATGAAACTCATTGCAAGAGTTGATTTACAGAAAAAAAACCATGTGCCTCTAAATACTGGTAAGAATGACAGAAAAATTAGAACTTAGATTGCCAGTTTTACTTGTCAGTGGTCTCAAAGTATGTAAACTTCAGTCTTTGACTAGCTGACCATATAATATTTTTTGTTTCCTTCTCTGACTGTATTCCCACTATTTTCTTTTTCATTTTCAATAGCTTCTGAATTTTAGTGCCCAAGACACTCCCTTTTGCTTCCTCCTTTCCTAATTCCTCCTGAAAAAGACACTTTCTTTTCAGAATCCTCAATTATAAGTCTTTAACACCAACAATAATAAAAATGGGTGACTGGAAAATTTTCTTCAAAAGATAGTTTTGTCAGCAGCTGAACTAATCAGATTTGATTTCTCACATATCTCCTGCACACAGATTCTGTAACATCTAACAAAGGGTAGGATTATGAGCCTTTCATTCTGTGTGGCTAGTAATGGCTAGCAGCCTGCCCCTTTTAAACAAACTTTAAAGTACTGAAACGCACTTGACATCTCTGTACTTTTTGTCAAGTCTGTTTGAAGTTGGCCATCAGGTTTAAAATACACAAGGTCAAAGAGCACAGTAGAATAAACTTAACGTCCTTCAAAGAGTACACTTAAAATGCTCTTTAGCAGGAGGAGATTTTGCATTTGTTCTTGATTTCCAATTATGATTAAATCTTAGATGCAGAGATCAGTTCCTGTTTTCTCTCTCAGACATACATGAGATTTACACACTGCATACACTGTGATTTAAAAAAAAAAAAATCATACAAATGCACACTGACACAGTAGCTCAATACAAACAAACAGATGATTCCCCCTCCAGGCAAAACAAATACCTGAAGCTTTAGTCTTCCATAAATGCACACATCAAATCAATCCGGGAAAGTGGATCATTGTGGATAAAATGGCACTATTACAAACTAATATAGGAACTATGCAATTTCTAGCAAATTATGTTCAGCATTGCAAATCCAATATCATGTGTGATACAGTACTTCAGAGAGAATGTGCATTGAATGGAAAATATCTGGGACTCATTTTTCCTGGCAGACTTGCTAAGTCCTTACCAACTTCATGCAGAGGAACACAAGGGCAAAAATTAACATGATGATCTGTTCCAATTTAAAATCTAAATGTTGTTTTTGTTTCCTGTGTAGAAAAGAAACACTTCATGTGTATCAACACAAATCATACCCCATGGAATGATCCAGCAGCATTTGTCCCAGTCTCTCTTCACATGCATATTTAAAAATGTGGAGGAGGTGACTAGGCAAGGATTTACCATTAATAAATTATAATTCTTACAATGTAAGAATTCTTCTTTGTGGGAGGCTAGCAAGCTAATTTTTTAAGCTTGCTTGTTCTTGTCATATTAGCGTTAGATCCTAGTTTGATGATCTTGGAAAGTGTCAAGGAGAAAATGGTTGGGAGCTTAACTTATAACTTTAATGCTTGCTCTGTACCCAAACCCCACAGCCCTGCCTATATTTTATTACTGTGCCTCAGAAAAAAGAGTGACTGATGATTTTGCTGGTCAAAACCCTCATTGTGCTGGATTTTATCCATGTTGATCAAGTGCCATATGGTCTTGTATTGTATGGTGTAGAAGAAGTATATGACAAGCTCCCAAAATGAGACTGGGGAAGGACAACACAGAGGAAAAGGAGCCATTTGTCATCACATACTCTTTGCATCTGCACTGTCTACTTGATGAAACCACGTATTTGGAGAAACATGTACTTGATGGAAATGCAAGTCACTGTTAGATGGCAAGCCAAAGCAGGTGCTTTATGTAGCCTGACTTGAATGGAAGTTTTAAAGATACGTAATTAATTGCTTCGTAGCTTCCTTCACAGCATGTTGCTGTAAGTACTCATTTTAGGAGCTACTTTTTTCCTAAGTCTCATACAGAAAGCCTTCCTGTATAATCTGGCATCACAGATGATACTGAAAATCAGGCCTCAGGAACACTGAGTGTTGCAGTGTTGAAGTTAGCTGTGAATTTAGTCTCAGGCTATATTTTCCTCAATATTTCTGCAAAGTTTCTGCCAATGTGAACTAGATACTTTATGTATTGTGGGGGCATCTCAATGTGATAGTCTTACACAGGTTGTGCAGAAGATGGTGATGCCTCAGAAACTGGTCCTAACATCAATTCATTGCAGGCTTATCTTTCAGTTCCCATGGTTATCCATGAGACTGAGACTGAAGCCTTTGTCTGATTTCAATTTTGTTTTTTTTCTGTTCATTTTCAAAAAGAGAACAAATAATAGACACAGTGTTTATGTGCAATAGCATTTGGGACATTTTTATATACTATTACAAACTATAATTATATCCACTGTTTAGCGACATGAGTTGGGTGAACTGTAATCATAAAGTGCATCTGCATTTCAAGGAGACAAAAATTGCCAGTGTTTGAATTTTGGGATTACATTTTTTGTGGAGTACAGTGTTAGATGTAAAGCCTGAATTAAAGATGCTACAATTACAAGTAACTGCATCCAAGTGAGCTGTGTAAGCTCCCATTGTAGTCAATGGGTATCTAGTCAGTAAACCTGAGCAGGTTGAGAGAGTTATTCAAGTGACTGCATGAATTTATAGCTCTAAATAGCCTTCTAAAAAGCTCACTAGACTTAACTGACTATAATGGATACTTATGTACCCAACTCACATGTAGAGACCTACACTGTAGACATGTAAATGTAGATATTTGGTCAGGAAGCCAAATGCCACACTTAGCATGCACATGGAATAAACTATTTAATTTAGTGCCATGTTCCTTTCCTAAATGGCACCTTCTGGAATTTCAGTAGGAAGCTTATTGAATTGTACCAAGGTAATGAGAGCAGCAGCTGCTCCTGGTTTTGTATTAGGCCATGCACAGGCACAGGACAAAGTATCTGTCTATCTGCATCACCTACTCACTCATGGAATTGACTGTGGCAGTAATTCCTGGTGGGGCTATTCAGAGCCCTGTCACTCCGTGTGGTTCAGCAAAGACCATCCACAAAGCTGTCTCCCATCTCTCCTAGGAAAAAGATGGTAGACTGGATTTCTCTTACTAATTGCATGGGGACCCTTGTGCTACCTAGGTGGGATTACCTATCACCGACTATTCTGTCATTCCAGGAAAAAAAAATTGACCTTGATCAGGTTATTCAGATATGCTACAGATGGCCTGGAAAAGCCCTGAGGCTCTCAGGCCCACAAGAAGATGCTAACAACTAACAACAAACTTTGGCTAAACAATAATTATGAGAAATCTATGCTACCATAGCTCCATTCCTATTCCTATCTGTGCAGCAACTACAAGTTTGGAAATGCTTTGTGGTCTGTCTTTGATGGACATAGCAAAGTTTTCAACAGGGATAGTCTGCAGGAAATACAGTCTTCCTAACCCCCGAGTGGTCTGACTAATAGTGCTGCATTGTAGAAATTATTCCTCTACAAATTATATATGAGTTCTGGTGCACTTTCCTGTACAAACATTTAGGGTCACAGCGTAAGTCTACTGCTTCTGTGGAGTCAGGCAATTCCAGCATTAGTTTTTTTCTAGAGAATAGTTATTTTCAGCTAAGCAGTTCAGAAAAGTTGAAGACCTACACTCAGGGGTACAAACCAACTATGTCACGATATTAACCTCTACTTACTACATATCCAGCTCAAAACAACCACTGGTTAGAACTGTGCTGTGAGGTGCAACCCTACTTTGCTTAAGATTTCAGGTTTTAAAAGTATTTGTGTCTACATGAGACTCCAAGAAGTAAATCAAGAAAGAAAAATCAAAAAGGTGCTGAATTTTGAATGCTTCAAGCAATCTTTTCACTAAACGCTCCCCTAGCTCTTGACAGGCTGGACGGAAGATCAAGCTGACTTCAGTGAAAACCTATTTGTGCTCTTTCCAACACTTTATCAAAAGGAGCATATTTCCACAGGGTGATCCATTTCCTATGAGTTGGTATTTTCTGTGGGGAGAAGTGTCGTAATCAGACCTCTGACCAGGTTGAGTCAGCATTCTCTCAGTTAGCTACTGGCAGACTGATGCCACCTTTTGAGGAGGAGGTTAGTTTAGCAGGTAGGCAGATCCATAGAGAGGATCTTGGTCATTGACAGGGCAACTCCAGCTTCTCCAGATGCTTCGCTATTATGGCAAGAATGCACTAGGGCAGAGCCGGGGGAAAATCATGAGTATGGGGTGGTGAACTTTGTGCATTGGAGCTTTCAAATGCTATGGAAAGAACCATGAGGAATCACCCCTCTCCGTTTGTTTTGAGCAAATGCAATGAGGAAAAACAAGGTGGATTTTGGTTCACCGGTGCTGTAGAGTAGCCCAGAAAAAATCTGTGGGAGGTAGACATAAGATTTCTCATACGTGTTTAGAAAAAGCACACAGTGATGATAAACACCCTGCAGTGCAAGAAGAAGAGGAAGGCGAGGTAAGAACAGTTTTGTTGCAGGTGTTTGCTAGCATTGGCACAGAAAGCCATGCTATTGTGACCGAGGAGTAAGCACTGGAGTAGATGAGGGCAGAGCCTCCCACTACACATTTAGGCAATTCTGACAAATAGTTAACTCATCAAGAAAGACCCTTTCTGATGCAGACTTGATGTTTCTGTGACATAGCACAATTTTTCATCAGAAATTAAGTTACTTGTAATAAACTAATCACTGTCTTCTGCTGCCCTTCTCCTCCTCCTGTCTGAATCTCATTTTGCTAACTATTTTTGCTTCATTTTTGCTACAGAAACTTGCATTGCAGGCAAAGGCATATTGCTGCAAAACTGCCAGTGTAACTTCCCTCCTGAAAATTTGACTTGGGAAGCAGCTGCTCTCCAGAGAACATGGTTTAATTTATACATCAATTAACAGTGTAAATTAATGCTTTACTGTTCATCCTCTCTCCAAAGATTTTAAGTGCCAGTGGAGGTTTTCATTCGGAACAAAGATGAAAGACTTCAGAGCACAGGAGATGAGACAACCTCAAAAAAAAAAAAAAAAGAAAAAAGAAAGAAAAGCATGTGAAATGCCTTGAGTGAAACTTGCTGTAACTGGTTTGGATTCTCTCATGAATTGTCCCATTCTACGTAGCTGGCAGACCAGGACAGACCTCGCTAGAAAACAGGTTTTTCTTCAATTAAAAGTTTCAGTTTTCAAAATCTTGAGTTCCAAATCTGAATGAAAAGCCAAATAGTTTCTACAAGCCTGAAATTCCAGTTTCACAAGTTCAAACCCTTCTGTCTGATTTTTGGACCCAGAATAGGAAATCTAAGGATGTATCTGTATTAATTTCTTAGTCCAGATAAGAAGTGATTTCAAAGCAAATCTACCAGTTAGCCCCACTTACTGTGCTTTGATTTACGCCACAGAGCTCTGAGACAGAACACACAAACTGGCTTCCTTTTGGAAATTAATTTTTTGAAGTGAAATCAAAAAATGTACTCTTAACACGCACCAAACAGTAGTAAGCGCTGAGTCTCCAAGATTGGACTAGTGCTAGTCTGAAGTAAATGCTGGAATATGGACTTCATTATTGTTTCATTTTACATATCTGCTCCTACTGTGACACATGACTTCTTAATGTTGACTTAGCCTAATACTGGCCATTGACTTTGTTTTTCCATGCATTAATGTTTCAGGTAAATATAAGAGGAAAATTTTTCTGAATAGCAAAAGTGAGGACTGCTGCATAAATCAAAACTCGAAGAATGAGAGGAGAAATATGTGGGAGGGGGAAGAAGGACGAGTCTCCTCAGAGCTTCAAAAAGCACTGCAGAGCTTGGAAGCATTTTGTACTGACAGTAAGGTGTAGCAGCTTTCAGGTACCAGCAATCCAGAGTCCAAGGCAAAGCCTTCTCCTGTCTCTGCAAATGACCCAGGGTGCTTGGGAGGCCCCTGAAACAGCGACTGACACCTGAGCTGGCATACCACTTGCTTCTCACCAACTCCACGACCAAATGTTTGGTCCCATAATCTCACCGGAACCTCGCTTGGTAAAAAAGGATTAGCTGCCTCAAATTTATGGCAGTATGACAGAAGAATTGCAGATATTGCCTCTTGGTGCACCTAGCGTCTCCTCTTTTAGTAATAATTGCTACATACTTTTCTAGATTCCAAAAACGTGGAAAAGGATATGCATGCATTTTTTTATAATGCCCCAATAGGTATCCCCTCCCAAAGTTCTTAAAATGAAATATCTGGAAGGTGCAAAAAGGAAAGAGGTAGAACAAAAGAATTACCACAAATCCAGCAGGTATTTCTTTGCAGTAGTTCAAGAAGAAAATATAGATAAACTTTATTCTTTCTTGAGTCACAATGCTACATCAGATTGCTTTAAAGAACTGCCTAAAGCATAGAAAATATGGGAATCTGCTTCTACTATGTTACCTTATCTAGTAGTTTGCCTTTAGGGTGCGTGTAAGGATTTATATCAGTAGCTGGAGGAATCAGATCTTAGACATAAATCACAATGTCTGTGTTTATCTTTGTTAATGTGAGATTTAGATAAAGTTGCTCTATTATATTGTGCTAATAATTTAATAAAGCTGATTTCATCTATTGACAGTTAAGGTCTTTGAAAGCTATTATGATAAATACTTTGCATCTGTATATAGGCTTCTTTCCTGCAATTCAGCAACAAGTTGTTAATGTTGGTTTATCAGCATGTTTTGATCCGCACAAGACTATTTAGCTTTGCTTCAATGATAGCTCTGTGATAACATACCTCCTTGCGTTGCCTTTCACAATCCAGCTTGACAGAGACATGGTAGAAGCTGTGTATCTGTTTCACAGACAACTTTTCTATTAAAAATATGCCAGAATTACATGAAAGATTTACTTATGAGATTGTCTTTGTAAAAGTTCTCTGTTTAATTAACCTGAAGTTATTTTGCAAAACAAACTTCCATATATCAACACGAAAAAGAATGAAACACGCATTACATGACAAGTGCAAAAGTAAGCCACAAAATAGTGTTTTAGCATGTAAGTCACTGTAAAAACTGGTGTAGATTTCTTGAACTTTGAGGGATGATTCAAATGAATTTTTACCAATTTCCTAGCAGTCATACTCAGTACACTTTTTCTAAGAATCTTCTAAATTACCATGTGTTGCTTAAAGCTAAATTTAAAGTCATATCTGTTATGCACAAGCCATATCTAAATCAGTGTGAGGAAGGGAATTAGATGTCCTCTTTCATATATTTCAGGCTTTCCCTGTAATCCTTATTTCTTTTCATGCCTTTATGAGATCCTTTCTTCCCTGGATATGTGTTGATTTTAAGAATCACGTAGATTTTTAAACCTGTTTGCTGTTTGCTTCTTTTGCCTGATCTTGTCTCCAATGCTTTTGGCATTGTCATTTTTGGCATTGTCAAACATATTCCAAGTCTTCTCAGGGAATTTTTTTTTTTTTTTTAATTGCCAATCTTTCAAAACATTTCTAGATGCTATGACGTTTTTCTCAAGCATCCACTTAATAAAATTGACTTCTACCAAAGAAGCCTAATGCTCAACTAAATGTATATTTTCTACACCAAGATGGAACTTCCAATGTGCTATACAGCATTGGAGAGTTATCAAAAACTCAGAGCCTACTGGACAAAGAAATGCCAGTATTAGCCACAATAACATTTATTTAAAAAAAAACAATGCTCAAACTTGAATATGCTTTTAAATGTCAATCTTTGGAGAAATAAATGAAGACTCTTTTGTAGGTGGGATACTATTACAATAGCAACCATATTTTTTATCCTGTTATAGTCTGCTATCTTGAAGTAAAAACTGCCTCAGATAACTGTCATGAGGTGCTGAAAATAAAAACTAAATGTATCAGTGAATAATTGCATGTAGCATTGGTCACTATTCCACAGCACTCCACCCTTTCTATGATAAAAGATTATTCCTTTAAACAAGACATATTTCAAATAATTTGATTCTACTTATGTTAACATATCTTGCAATGCAGAATTATACTTACCTATAATATCCCGCTTGCCTCCAGCTATTAGCTTCTCTATTTGACAGTTTAACATTTATACTATCAGTATTAAGATTCATATTTGAGCCGAGTGCACTCTAATATATATGCTGTGATAATTCACTTTTTACACCCTGAAAAGTGTACATTTTTCATGGTGCATTGTCACGCTTTAGTAACATTTTTTGACACATGAATCTACAGTTTTTTAAAAAAATTCTTCACTGATTTGTCCCATTGGGGTAAAAATGCAGATATCAGCTAGAGTAGTGTGTTGAATGTAGGAAGCCGTACTTATTCTTTGCTATTCATGAGAATGCCACACTGGACACATTAAACCAGTCTCCACTACAATCCAGCATTCAAAACAAGTTCTGTATTATTTTGCTTAAAAATAGGAGCTTTGTATACCCATTCTAAGAGTCCCCAAAGGTTTCAGAAGTTAAGAATGTCACACCTACATTAATATTTCCTGGTCCATGGCCGAGACAGACGTCTGCATCAGACTTCCACTACAAATGAAATACTTCTAACTGTTTTCTAGTAAACAACTAATAAAATTTCAAGTAGTTAATTTCGCTTTGTAACACATACTGGAGACAGGCATTCCTTGATTAGAACTCTATTCAGATATGCCCACTGAAGACAAGATTTTATTTAGTCTAACAGATGCAACACACAATCCATATTTATTTGTTCAGGGAATTTTTGGTCTATTTCAGTCAATTAGAATTTATCTTTATTCATCCAGCTTGATTGAAACTGCCAATGATTCATATTCTATAGTGTATTAAGAAATACACAGCTAGACTCAATTTCATTTATCTGGAGACAAATATTCAGTGCAGTGGAAATTCCTTCAAAAGGGAATTTCACCACACAGAATATATATCTCTGACAATGTTTCTTTGTGGATGCTCTTGTGCCTCTCATTTATGCACTGTTGTCATACCTCTGAAAAAAAAAGGTGATGGGGAAAAAGGTTTTCAAATTTACTTCAAGGATACTCTACTTCCTAGGTTATCCAGAGCTTTCCAAGGAACTGACAAACCATAAATACACAAGATATATGCTAACAAATAACACAAAATAACATTGAGAAATGCAAGAGATCACCAATCCTGGTCTGTTCTGAGACCGACCATCTGAGCATTTAGGAATTGTTTAGTATTGGTTAACATAAAGCTTCATTTCCTTTACAAACAGATTGTATAGAATTAGAAAAGTGCCTGTTGTTAAGGCTTCAAAATACAAATGCAGCTTTACAATCTAAGTATGCCCATCTCACACCTTTCTTCTTCCTCCTTTATTCATATTTCTCATGCTTTCTTCTCCAGAGTTCAGCATAATCAATGATCTGGCCAGATTAGTATTCTTCTGGCCAGAGATTTGTTACATAGAAGTGGTTCATAGAAACAGTGATGGAAACTTTTTTTTGAAAGTACTTTAACTGGAATGAGAAAAATCTTTTCTCTACTTTTCCATTGCTAAATTCTCCTAATCTTAAGAATGGGTAAAATACATAGTTCATGGCACCTGTGGAGACCCTTCTCCTTATCTTGGAAAGGAGGGTCATTTATTTTAATGACCGATCTATAGAGCCGGCACCGGTGGCAAAATGCCAGTTTCCCTGCCTTCATTTAGCACTGGATCTGCAAAAAGCTTATGTATTTTATGGTGTTTTTCTAATAGCAGAGTAAGGCTGTTTCTAGATTTATTGATGAGCGCTTCAGGAAGGGTTGCTGAAGGAAGGCTGGAAAATAAAATGTTTGAGTTTTTTATTTGTCTTAAGCCTTCTTAAAGAGTTAAGAAGTTGTCCACACTATTATACCTCTAAATGCAGAGTGTTTTCTGCAAGACTGAAGTATACGTGGGAACGTCTGGTATCATATACAAAATATTCAACTCCTTTTGCAGTGTGAGTTTCTAAGAATAATAGTCCATAATAATGGAAAATACTTGTGGGTCTCCTGTCAAGAAAAAAATCGCTAAAATGTTTCCATACTTTTAATCCAAAGGGTACAATTTATCTCAGTAATATGATTCCCTTACAAGAAATGGAAAGGTTAAAGAGAGTTAGAGCTTTTCCACAGCTCTTCTACTGATTTTTAATGCAACTGACCAGAAAAAAGGAAAATAGTTTCTCCAGCATTCCTGGAGCATAGGAGTTAGCCGGGGTGTGGCTCATATTCCTGGTTGCCCTGTGGTACTGCAGCAGCTCTTCTGCACCCTACACTGGGTACATAGCACCAGGGAAAAGAAAGATGAAGGTTTTTTCAATAGGTGAATCTCCAGCACCTCAAAGGGGAAGAGGAGACAAGATGAAAGCTTCTTTAACCACCCCCTCTAGTCTATTTTTATAGCTTTACCTATTAAATCAGAGTTAAATGTCAATGGCTGAGATATGTGGTGAAAGATCTTCCAGAAGCTGCCTGAACCTAGGACAAGGAGCAAAATAGTTTTAAAAATCTCTAGCATTTAGCTGAAGTTAATGATAATAACTCAGTCTCTCCTGAAAGTGTCATAAAGAATCTTCTGTAAGAGTGTGTATAACCTTGTATATGCAACACTAACTCAGTCAGGACACCACATGATATGTGAAAGGTTTACTAGACTCAGAAAGTATTCAAGACAATAAACTTCATAGAATCATAGAATTATAGAATTGTTAGGGTTGGAAGGGACCTCAAAGATCATCTAGTTCCAACCCCCTGCCGTGGGCAGGGACACCTCCCACTAGACCAGGCTGCTCAAAGCCTCACCCAGCCTGGCCTTAAAAACTTCCAGGGATGGGGCTTCCACCACCTCTCTGGGCAACCTCTTCCAGTGTCTCACCACCCTCATGGTGAAGAACTTCTTCCTAACGTCCAGTCTGAATCGTCCCATCTCTAGTTTTAATCCATTCCCTCTACTCCTACCATTACCCGACATCCTAAAAAGTCCCTCCCCAGCTTTCTTGTAGGCCCCCTTAAGATACTGGTAGGCCACTGTAAGGTCTCCTCGGAGCCTTCTTTTCTCCAGACTGAACAACCCCAACTCTCTCAGTCTGTCCTCATAGGAGAGGTGCTCCAGCCCTCTGATCATCCTTGTGGCCCTTCTCTGGACACGTTCCAGCACGTCCATATCTCTCTTGTAGTAGGGGCTCCAGAATTGGACGCAGTACTCCAGGTGGGGTCTCACGAGTGTGGAGTAGAGGGGGAGAATCAAAGAAAACTAAAGTTTGAGCTAGTCTGGCATTTTTCAGTAAAACCTTTCTCCAGTCAGCACTTTCCAATAAAAACAAGAAACTTTTGTAGAATTAACCTACTCTTAAATAAAACTGACAGCAGTGCCTATTGAGAGCCACAAGTGCGAGACTACCTTACCTGCCTTTTCAAATGCAGTGAAAGGCCTTAATTGCTGTGCTGGTGTGTACATATCTTGGCTGGGCAACTCTGAAAGCTTTTGGATTCTGATTTAGGTTTCTGAAGAATGGAGATGAACATAAAAGCACAAATGGTCTGTGAGGACATAAAACACAGAAATGAAATATATTCCTGAAATGGCAAAGGCAGCATAAAAAGAAAAAAAAATAATTACTATACAGAGATTTCAGTTATTTACAGTCTGGAGTACACCAGAAAAGCAGCTACAGAGTTTTAGGAAATGTAAAGTAGTGACAGTGGGAAATTTACCAAGATGTATTAAGTTATTGCGAAGTTCTGTTAGGAATTTTTTGTATCTTCAATGAAACGTTTATTCTCTTTCATGAGAGATGAAACATTGATGAAACAATGAAACGTTGCTCTTCTTTCCCTTATCCAACAATATGAAATATGTAATACCAAAATGGATGGAGCCAACTTTTCATAGTACAGGATGTGACTGCGAGGGAACTGCTGAGCTATGACAACTTGCAAGGGCGTGGTTTGCCCCATTTCTAAAATTAATTACTCTAAATGTGAAGTTTCAAGTGATTCTGAGCTTTGCAACCTAAATCTAAGTTCTGTTTCTCCCTGTATCTGTGCTGCGTACACATTTTCTGTGAATATTGGTGCTGTAACTAATGAAGCATGGCAGCATGACAGCACAGTCAGAGTTGGAATTGCTTTTCCTGATGACTTTGATTTACTATGAAATTATGTTGGAACTAGACTGACACACAGTTTGACTGGTAAGTTTTAATTGTACAAGCAAAAAAGCAGCAATCTTTTGCTGATGCTGAAAAAAATAAGTGGGACAATTTAAATATTTTTAAAGGCCTTAAGGATTAAGTAACTGAATTACTTGCAAACTCTTGAGATTCTGCAGAACAAAACCTGTTAAAGGCAGGTTTAATAGAAAAAAAACCCCACATTTCCTGTTCACACTCTAGGAAGTCTTGTATAATGCCTTATTTATGCTGAACTTCTTTAATTATAAGGTCACAGATTTTTTTTTGTTGTATACATCAAATAGAATATTCAATTTAGATCAAACACTATTCTACCAAAAAGGAGGAAATAAAATGCATCTAAAAGAGCTGCTTTTCTGCCTGAATTAATATTAGAAGGAAAACTACAAAATATAGTCTCTGAAAATCAGCAAAGGTAGAAACAAAAGTAAAGCTGTCAGCTCATCTGGGAACAGTCCCAGAACTAAATGAGGTCAAGCAGGAGGACTTTAATGGGTTTTACTGCATTTTGGATCAAGGTTCTTAGTTTATTCCTCTTACCAGTGCATTTTTGCCTTTTCTGATTGACATGTTACTTTCATCTCTCCATACTTCGTTTCTCTGTACATAAAAAGTCCAAATGAGGTGACACCTGAACAGTAGCTGTGATGAAACGTTTCCTGCCAGATGTGAAAAGACGCTCTTTTACTTCATTGAAAATTTATGCTGCAGAAAAGTAACCAAACTAATCCAACCTGATCTAAACTAATCTTTTGGATTTCAAGGCAGATCACATTGTCTGATATTCTGCTTCTGGCAACCCTGGAAGAGTCAAGCAATTGAGTGACTAGATCAGGCCTAAATTTCCGTAGAACACCAGAACTAGGGATGGGGTTTTTCTTTCCTAACTATAGAAGTCTGCAAGATAAATGTCTACATCTGACCTAGAAATCTGAATTTTTTTTCAACAGTTAATAGGCATTTACAGAGAATATTTCATCTGTTTGTATGTCTACTTCAAGATGTTTGGCTGCTTCCTGTGATTCATCTGTTTTTTTCTACTGATTCCTAAAACATCCTCAGGTGGCCAGTTCTGATATGTGCTATTACATAAAAATTTAAGTGAAACGAATTCTATGCTAAATGTCTTTTCACTTTTGAAAATGAGAGTTTAAATATGGCAGGATGCTTTGGAAATATCTACCATCTGAATAGGATAGGATAGTTCCAGTTGGAAGAGACCTACAACAACCATCTAGTCTGATTGCTTGACCAAAAATTAAAGCATATTATTACAGGCAATGTCCAAATGCCTCTTAAACACTGACAGGGTTGGGGCATCCACCACCCCTATAGGAAGTCTGTTCCTATAGTCAAACAGCTACTGTAAATTTCCTTATTGTTACTGCTTTGACATTACCAACTGCATTGCAGGGAAGAAGAGAAAAGTCTTGCTAAATATCTACTTCCACCTACTGGCACATAAAGATTGCTTTTATAAAGACTATTTGTGTTTTTCACCTCTCAGCCTTTTGGCAAGAATATTTTAAAGACTAAAGCATCTTCCTGCAGCATAAAGCTTCTGTTGCATCATGTCATCGCTTCTAATTTCAAACAGCACTCTAGATCGCTAATCTCACTGAGAAGCCTTAACATGTAGTTCACCATTATGTACATTATGATTTTCTCCTTTAATTTCTTCCTAATATGAACTACAGCCACTTTATACTTTCTTTCTACTGAGTAATTCACTGTGATTTTCTCTACGTTCAATATTATAGACTATTCTACAATTTCAGAAGTAAGATTTTATGCCAGATGCTCTTCTCAAAAGTACATACTCTGAGAAATAGTCAGCGTTTCACTAGCTTTCTTAACTAATGCTGTTTCTTTATTCTGAAATTGACAATGTAGAAATAACTACTAAGTAGATCTATTTAAGGATGGTATTGCGACTGGGGAGAGAGAAAAACAAGCATAAGCCTCACTGGAAAGGATAAATTAAAAAATGATAAACAAAATCAAACAGTCCTTGGGCCCAGACAAAAATGGTTTCAAAGATGCAGGTGCAAGGTGGGTACAAAAGTACAACATCCCTGTACTCCCAAGCTTTAAGTAATTTGAGGCTAGTTCATTCACAGGTTTTCCTAATATATGGTCATAAATAGTTTCAAGTCCATTCAAGGTCAAGGTATGCGTAAGTTCAAACATGGCTTTGCATGAAATCTTAAACCTGAGAATGGGCTGAGGGTAGCCAGAGTGCATGTATTTGAATATTTCTTATTTTGAATTACATCAGAGCAAGAAAAGATCACAGCTTAGAAGTTGTGATTAACTGCTCACATGGAGGGAGGAATTAATAAGATAGTCCTCTATTTGCTATGACTGAAGAGCTTTTGCAGATCTTTTTTCTGAAACTCCTTTGCATTGATTCAAAGCCACTGTGGAATGAGATGATGACACCGCAGAAATTAAAAACTACTTAAAAGACATAAAGGAATGAATAAAATAAAAGGGAAGTTTCGGCAGAGAAATGTTAATATGTTAACTCCTAATCAGTATTCCATCTGATTGTTTTCAATATCTTTTATGATGAAAGTAAATGAGTTTGGGAAAACATGTTGACAAATTTACCTCTATTCAATACTAGAAAGCATTGTGGGGAATGCCGGCAAAATAAGGTAATTAGGTAACGTGATTGAAAGTAAAGTGTGTTACAAACAAGGATAAAATAATGCATCTCAGAAAGAAGGCCTAGTTAGTTGTAACGTCACGGAAAGAGTTAAGTTTGGTGTCTTCTGTGGAATAAGGAAAAAGCCCACTTCATATGCAATTGCAATAAAAGATGAAGATGTATTTAGATTAGAAATAAATACAAAAAGCAGTATCAAGAGAGGTGAATCAGTGATGTATTCCAAACTCTACAGACATGTTATAATATTAATTCAGGCAAAAATAACCAATAGGAAAATAAGTGAACTCTAGGCAAGAAGGGTAGAGATTGTGCATATTCTAAATGGAAACATTAAAAAAGATGACGTTTTTTTCTGGGAAGGGTGGTTTCATATCAAGAATGGAAGGGAAAGTAATTTTTATCTCCAAGATCTAGTAAAGATTTGTTTCAGAAAACAGCAGAAATGCACTTTGAACAGCTACAATAGGAGCATTGTCATCAGGAAGGAAAAGCTATTTCTCTATCAAAACTTCCTATCTGCCTCCACAGAATGGCTACTCCTGATTTCTGGTAAGGATATACAGGTTTACCCTGTGTAACCCTGGGAATGCAATGAAGTAGGTGTAGGCTTCACGATGTACTGTTAGATTGCTCTCATTTGGCATGTTAACTTTCAAAGGCAGCAAACTGTCAGTTACTGTTGGACTCTTGCAATATGTGCCTTTATACATATTTTTACATGTCTACATATATGCAATTTTTTATATTTTTGCATCTATTGATGCTTATATGACAATAAGTAACATTTGGGGTCAGTGAATTCCAATTTATTGTAACTGAAGGTGGTATCATGAAATCTTTTCTGTAAGCTTACCAAAAATCATCTCAGATTCTCTCCTCCAGGCTAATGCTAACCAGAACTTTTCACTGGGTCTCTTTCCAGATCCTTACTGAAAGTGGTTCCAGAGTTTTACTTCTGTGATGTTTAGAAACTTTCTAAATTTCAGCCAAGGTCACCAAGGTCTGATTTCTCAATTTGCCTAATATTTACTATGAATATGTTATTTTTTCTCTTTCCCATTAGCAGTACTAATCAATTGAAATAAAATTATGTGAATCCCTGTAAGAACCAAAGATATGATGTATTCATTTAGAGTTTATCTATGAAGCCCTTGCCTTGCACATCAATTTTCAGCTGTGGCATCACTAAAATTAATGAGATTGATAACAAACACACTTGTGTAATTTCTGCTTACAAAGATCTGAACTCTACTTTGGAATATTCAGCACCTGATGGGTAAGTAGCCAAAACTTAGGACGGGAAGCTTGATTTGTTCTGATAGACTCTGCAAGTACCTCAGAGCTTTCTTAATATGCACGTGAATGCTTGCATCTGCAGGACATGCATGCACGAGCAAGTGGATCTGGAGACTTTCAGAGTTTATGCCTCATCATCAAGATGCGTTGTGTGAAATGATGCTTGCTGCTAGTTGTTCCATCTGTGTTCGTTGCTTTATACTGCTGTGCTGTGGCCATTTCTGAATGCAGATTCATATCGGTAAAACATCTGAATCTGCCTGCACTTTAAATGGGCAAACATGCTTATTTCTGCTGAAAGGTGTAGAACTGCACGGCATGAAAACCTAATAGGAAGATTAAACACTGGTTATAATTTCCATTTCATTTTGACAACAAGCTTAATTTTCACCTGTAAGTCAACAAATGACATCTTTTTGCTACATTGAAGGTCATCTGCTATTCCCTAGCAGAGTTTACAAAAATGTGCTGTATAGAAATAATGCAGCTGTGCACTATGCTTTTAATGGTGCATTTAAAAGTATGTAAGG
The DNA here is from genome assembly GCA_947846985.1 of Fratercula arctica. Classification (NCBI taxonomy): domain Eukaryota; kingdom Metazoa; phylum Chordata; class Aves; order Charadriiformes; family Alcidae; genus Fratercula; species Fratercula arctica. Next base: position 57,755,008 of record CANTUZ010000001.1, on the reverse strand, counting down.
TAAGGAATATGGATAAGGGATAGTGCAACAATAATAGTGTGACAGTGGCACAAAAACTAGTTTGCTTTTTTTTTTTTTTTTAAATTCAGAATAGCAAGAGGTAAGCATTACCACACGCTCGTATCCTTTATGTACACTGAATAGCTTTTGAAGTTTAAAAATGCATACGGCAATAACTGTAATCAAATCTTTCTTTGTGAGGCTTGCCACTATAACATGACCAGAATTGCACTAGGCAGCTCATTATCCTATGGCTTCTTTAGAGAAACTGTACCAGTAACAGAAAAGATGATATGGAAGATTTGACTTCTCAAAGGAAAATTGCAGGATAAAAGTACTATTTAGCAGAATGTCAATAACATTGACATGGGAAGACAACTACATTGATCGTGTATAGGAATTATACCACAGTGAAACAGGCAATCTTTGGCATACAGAGGCTGTCTACGTTTTGTATATATCCTCATTACAAAGTCAGTGGCATTTTTAATCATATCAGAGAAATATATACTCTGTACAGTAAATGCTCTGGGAATAAAGGGGAACACTTATCTGCTATTAATCAAAGCCACTTTAGGATACACCAGCTACTGGGTGACAGCTGATTAAATACCACAGATGGAAACATTCTACGCATCACCTCGGGACGTATTTTCAAGAGAGAAGGATTTTCTGTGTTAGAAAGTACTTTTTCTAAGTTGAAGCATTCATTTGCTATTTCAAAAGATATTCTGTCAGACTAGCTATACCTCTGCCTGAATATTTTGGAATAGACATGCATGAAACCATTTCAAAATTTGATACAGCAGTGAAATTTTTATGTGGAAAGGACTATTTCAGTTTCATAGTGGGTAACATCTAGTAGAATGCAAGAGGTTAATCATAAACTGGCATTCACAATGATTTGGTGTATTTTTATCGCACTAGTTATTATTTCCTGTTATAATCAAAACTTTTCATTGGAAGACCCTTGTGGACACACAGTCATCTATTTAAGAGCTTACCCTGATTAAGATAATTTCAAAGAGAATACAAACATATATTAATGCAGTATTATTCACTACTTTTCATCCATCTTTTTGTGGCAATTTTAATGTAAAGACTATGAAAGGCTGAAACTTTGAAATCTACGCTGACCTAACAAGTAGTTAAATATCACTTCACCCACTCATCAATACCCAAATACAGCTCCAAAGAATCTCTACTATGTTCTCCTTGTTGCTCAATTTATTTTAGTTTGCTGTTAGTAATAATCACACTGTTACGGGCAACGATAACCAGAGACTCACTGAAACAAAGGGCTGAGTAGAGGATGGAAACAGTTAAGAAAAAAGCAAAGAAAGGAATGCAACACAGTATGTAAATTCTTCCTGTCTTTTAATAACAGAAACCTTATTCTTGGGCCTTCCTAGGATTTCTGCTTGACAAGTAACGTAGCTCAAGGGAAGTGGTGGACCCCCCTACCTGGCATTTGACAGATCATCTAGAGCACTGCATACACTTTTGTGGCCCCAGTTCAGCAAAGGCATCAGCAAACTAGAGCAAGTTCAGCAGAGGCCATCAGGATGATGAAGGCTGGAGAGCTGCCCCATGAGCAGAGACAGGGGCAGCAGGACTTGTCCAATCTGGCACAAAGACAGTTTCAGAGGCACCTCACAGCCACCCAGGTGGCTACAGGCAGGGGACTAAGAGGAGGTAGTTGGGTGCTTCACAGCCATGCATGGCAGGGGGATGACGACGAGCAGGAATAAGCTGAAATAAGAGAGGTTCTCGCTAGATATAGGGAGAAATTTTTCATCAGTACAACAGGCAGGCAGTGGGACAGGCTGCTAGGGAGGTTGTGCAGTCTCTCTCTTCGAAAGTTTTCTGATACTCAACTGGGTAAAGCCCTGAGCAACCTGGTCTGATCTCACAGCTGGCCCTGAAGTGGCAACAGAGAGCCATAAGGACCTCTACAGGGTGCTCTGAGAACTCTCTATAATGACCGTAACCATTAACTGTGAATCGGTCATACAGGAGTCATCTCTAAGAAAAACAGAGACGCATCATGTTTACCACACTAACCGAAGATGAGTGGACAGTCTTGACTTATGCCATCTAGGGTCATATCCAAAAAATAATTTGTTCACATTTATGTACAGCGACAGAACCCCAAAATCTCTTGTTCAGCAGCCACTTAACACCAAAACTGTTTTGAACTTGAGTTTTGATTTTGAAGCTCTTCGTGTGTGAACACCCCTGGCACAACAGCTCTCTGGGGAGAACAATGCCTCCATCCCACGCAAGTGCCATTAGATCCCAGGCCAGGAAGTATCATCACTCAGATACCGGTTATTCAAACATTAAAACACAGTAACAAGATCAGGCTATTCACAATACATGTAAGTTGTTGTTATTTTCCTATAAAATCAGCAATTGTAATAGCATCCACCTTTTTCCCACATAATATGATAACACTTGAAAGGCTCTGATAAACATTTCTTAGAAGTTTGCCTTAAGTATGAAATAAGGTTACATGCTAGACTAGACTTTTCTGAGGGTAAAGGAAGAAAGGGAGGAAAAGGAAAGTGGAGAGGGCTAAGAGTCTTCAATATAAAATTAGGAATTCAAAATTTATTAGGATAGAGACATTCAAAAAGAGGAGGATCATGTAAACCAGTGATTAAAGCATTCACTGATGGTATGGGAAAGGGGGATTATTATACTCTCACCTCTTGTGATTACTTCTAAGACTTTTTGGTAACAACTGGTAAATATAAAATGAATAAGCATCCCTTTTTGTGTAGAAACCGGTAAACATAAGCCACTTCCAGTTCAACATCCAAGTGTTACTGGGAATTGCTTAGACTTTGAATTTGGTTTCCACTGCAAAGCTAGGGCTCGCCAGGTTTGACATTGTGCCATGGGCGCCATCTCCATCACAGAGCCTGGATTTTGCACCCAGAATTTTAAAGCTTATGGGGTCAGCACAGTATTACAAGGCCCGAGAGACTAAGATGGCCTATTTTCTGCTGTATAAATTAAAATACATCCCAAAAATACTACATTAAGAGAACTTTAAAGTTACAAAGTCAAGGACTTAAAAAAAATGGGACGTACTAGACATGCAGGTTATGTAACCTTAATCAGTCTTCTTGTGAATGCACTTTAGGATGCTGTCCTTAATTACACCTGTCCCAACTGTCTCCATCCCTATTCTTTGACTATTTTCTTTAGCTCCCTTAGGCCTTTCTGTGCTAATTCTTTGACTTCAGTCTGCCAAAAAGGCCCCGCTCCACTCTCAGTGAAGCTACTCTTCCCCACTCACAGTCTTCCTGTGGGTTGCTTATCCAGGTTCAGGCTCATATTCTCTGCATGACTGGGAAGCAAAGCGTCCCTCCCACTTTGGTTGTGGTGCGGGTGGGTGGTGGAAGTTTTCAAAAATGCTTTCCACCTAGGTTTTTAACCTTTTTTTGAAAAGGAAAGAACATGCAGACTCACATGCATATCAGGCAGTCCTTCACTCAGATATAGCTTCTGTATGTCTTTACCTGTTTTAACCAAATTCCACGAAGAGGTAGAAGCCCCAATGTATCAAGCTTCTACAAGTTTCGTAAGAATACCAGCACAGGGGAGAGACCTTCTTAACGCAGATATAAGAGAAAAAAAGCTCAGCATTCATTCAACGCTTACGAGAGGTCAGAGAACCCATCTGAGGTACAAACTCGTCCACACAATTTCAGTGGTTTTACTGCTCGCAGAGCAGTAACTTGGACAAAACAACTTATTTTCCTCGTCTCTCTCTCATGGAAATAAAACTCAGTCTGGAGCAGAGAGTCACTATAGAAAATTTCAACCTAAATGTTTAAGAGTTGGCAACACGATAAACAACTCAGAACAGAGACTTAATTATAGGCAGCACTAGAGTCCCACCTGTAATTATCCATTATGTCCCAAGTGAGAAACCACAAAACGTTTCCTTGAGATGTAGGGAAAGTAGTTGCATCCAGACAGTTTAGGTTTTGAGCTGAACACTAAGGTAGTGTTTACAGATGAACACTGGTTAGAGAAGGATCTGAAAACTTTCCATGATATAGGGATGGAATGTGCCAGCCATAAAGCTGCCAGCAGAAATCTCTCATCTCCAGCCTAGTAATGACACAAGCACTATTTCTGCTTTAATTGCATATGTGACAAGGTTGGTTCAGTGCAATAATTATATACCATTGCAACCAATAATGCTTTACAAAAATAGAGGAGGAATCAATTCCCTTCTCATGGAAAGCTATATTCCCAGTGCTTTTAGTAGTTAGTTTAGTCAGTAAAAAGAAGGTGACATTGTGGATTCCAGAGAGTATCTCACTGATCACAACTCCAGACAGATCTTGGATAGATTTCAAAATCATATTTTCTCACATGGGCTGAACAATGTTACAATAGTGCAATTTGATCTGCTGCTTCATATTTCCAACTATCACTAAGGCACCAACCTTTTAAAAACCTTTTGTAGGTTGTCTTTTTTCTCTTTTTTGTTAAGAGTATTCTCAATGTCTGTGACGCAAACTTTCTTTGTGCCATACTGTACTAATCTTTTGCACATGTTCCTCTACCCTGTGCAGTTACATTTTGGTCAACATTATTTTTTCCACTTGGCTTCTATAACCCACTCACTGAAAGATCTGTCCTGGTCCTTACAAGATCGGCTGCAATGCTCAGAGTGTAACTTATTAACCAGGATAAAAGCAACGTATTCATTCAAGGTCAGCAAGGGGCAGGGGGAGGGGGATGAAAGGGAGAAAAGAGGTGAGTGTAGTAAGAATGGCTGAGCCCTACTGGTAGCTGGTGCAGGGACAGAGAGCCTATGTAGGAGAAGTGGCACTAATGCAAGCCTGAGGACATAGAGTGTTCTTCAAACGAGTGGAGAAAAGCTGGTTCCCACCTTTCAAAATACCAGGGCGCAGATGGGCCTTGCTGCAGAGAGGAAATAAAATACCATGGCTTTACCTCATTATCCTGTAGAATTCCTTTTCTGTATTTGTTTATGCCTTCAAAGGAAGCACAACTTGTTTTAACGGGAGGTATGATTTCATGACCAGCAATATGGTGCAGTGGGAGAGATGCTTCCCCATCACTGAATCCTCTCGAGCTCCAGTGGTAAGGGATATGATGAACTGTGCACCTTCACTGGCTGATACAGCCTTGCTTTGCAGACTAATTGTATGCCAAAGGTTACTTGTGATTACAAGGTAGTCATCACTAATTAGCAATCTTCCCAGGTAGAGACAGGCTGTTTTATAACTGTGTATCACACTCATAGATGGCTGTTCTCACTTGACGTCATAGACTAACGTTCAAGATATTACAAATTGAACAATGTGTTTCCTCTTCCAGCTCAAATAAACAGCATTTGATACTCCAGATCACAGGACACAGGAATGACTGCATTCATCCTTGATCACACACAGGTCTTAAAATTATATTTTCCTCTTCATCAGTGCCTGAAAAAGTCCTATAAACTCACAGAAAAGCAGTGCCAGCAGAGGCTGGCAGAGTTCAACTCCATGTGCTGAGGTGTTTCTAGGGGATGTATTTTGTCCTGGATAGGTGTTAAACCAATTAAAGACCCCCCAGAACTACTCTAAGACATTAGTTCCACTGTGTCACTGTCCTTAAAGCTAAGACATATCCTGCTCTGTGTAACCAAAACTTCTGTCTTGCCAGTGTTGCATGGAAAGGGGCAAAGCGGTTTTGGCAGAAGATAAGCCCCCTTGCATTCTAACACTCCTCACCGAGATGGGACGCTAGGTGCAGCTGGGTTCAAATTCTAAGTGATGCCCAATTCAGCACTATCAGTCCAATCGCGTTTAATATGTATTAAACTATTACGATTTGGGTACACTAATAGTGGACTGCACCTTCAGTCTAGTCGTGCTCATGAACTAGCACGGCCACTCTCGAATCTTTGGTTGCGTTCAATGAGGAACTACCACGACTAGCTACTTAAACAGTGCAGTTTATTTAAACAACAGATAGATAGGTTCTTAGGATTGCCAGTGATAAATACACTGTCTGCAAAGCACGTGCAAATGAAAGTATTATTACATATATCAAACGAGCAACACAGTTATAAACAATACAGCCTGGCTATAAATGTAGGATAGAGATTCTCTAGAGAAATTCCTAAGTTTCCAAGAAAGCACTTGGTATAATCTAAGTCTTATCCAAAGGCGTCCCTATGGGGGGGAAGAAAGGCTCAGCCCGTCGACTGATCCCGGGAGTCAGTGATGGAGTTCTCCTCGACTTGTTCGCGATGGTGTCTTCCCTGATATCCCCCCTCTCTCGGGCTATTTTTATACTATTTTTTTATCTTCAAAGTGGAGTTTGAGTGACTTTAGTCATAAATACTTTTATTATGATTGGTGTACTCAAGGAGGAGTGGTCACACCTTGGGGGTGGGTAGTCTCCGGGATGGAGGTGTGTTTTGGTACATTGTAATAAGCAAAGTTCGCACAAAGGACAGCATTTCATCAAAATTCGATGAAACGTTGGCTTGGGTAGCGAGTAGGCCGCTTATCTGTTTCGTAGTAAGCAAGTAGGCAGCTTATCTGTTCCGTCGTACCATCCTGTTCCCATAGCTGCTATTCGTCACAAGGGAAGGCCACAGAATGATAACATTTCGTTCAATCCCTCGTGTAGCTTCACAAGCAACCTTGTACAGGGAACCGCAGATGTTGCAGTCTTCGTGTGCCATTCTGCCTCAGAAGCCTCTTGATTTTATGACTTTCCTTAATGTGTGAACAATACTTTACCTTTGTATTTTAGCCAATTTAGTAATTATTCCACAGCCAGTTACACCAAACTTCATTCTCTGTAAATAATTGATCACAAATCCTCTTTATAGCAACTTTTTATACCTGAAGCTATTAACTTCTTTTTCAAATCTGATTGAATCTAATTCCTTCAAATTTACTGAATGGGTGGCTTTTGAAAAAGCCATTTACCATTGTCAGTGATCTCCTCTAGACTTCTCCCAATGCCTCTGCACTTTCCTTATAGTGGAGTAGCCAATACCTTGTAAGTGGATGCAATTCTCTTTGACTATCATCATGGCTACACGATAGGGACATAGCATATATTCCTTGAGCCCAGATTTGGTAGGGACAGTACTACCCAGGCTCTAGTCTATAGAGGCTTTTCTCTGCTGTCAGTACTGGACTGATTCCAGAGCTGTCCCAGCTCTGACAACACTACTGTCCTCATGGTTGTAGTACCTGCCACATCTTGCCGTAGCTTTTGTCTTCCATTACCTCCTCCTTCTGCTTCCCTGATGCAGTGCAAGCACTTCATGGGGCCTAGTGCAGAGCTGTGCATGGAACCAAGGCCAATGGCAGGACCTAAGGCAGGTACTACTAGACCTCTCGTAAATCCATGCTTGCCATGTACCAGCTGATGCTTCCATAGCAAGGAGATCTCTTTGGTGAAGATACACTAAATATTTTTTTCCCCTGCATTTTCTAGACCATAGATTTTTTTTGCCTCCTCTCCCCAGTATGGATGCTGAGGTATAGGTTTTCATTCTTAATGATTGTAAATGATTTTAAAGGAAAGATTAAACGTTTACCTCTAAGAGCTGAGGGAAAGGGAAAATCTGTATCCTGTGGCTGTCAATGAAAACTGTCTTCCAGGCTACAACTGGGTTTTTAACTTTACAAATCCTATTCTTGTTGAGTAGCATGTCCCACAGCAGATGATGCTGGCGGGATGGAGATCCTCCTTTTTGAGTACATACAGACTACCTGGTGCTACTTCTGTCTCCCTCACATAACACTGGCATTTCATAAAAGTTGGCTGTGGATTATGTTTGAGACGTCACCATTCTCCTCTTTACATGCACTCAAGAAGTTAAAACTGGATCTTATTAAGCAGTTGGTTCAGTTTTTAGTGTGTTCCAACAGCTCTATGTGAGACTGGCCCACCCTTCCTGAGGCATAGGGTATCTCGTGCTAGTGATTGCTTCCTTTCTGCTGCTAAGAATATTTGACTTTAAAACTGGACTCTGGCTTAAGTGTCAGATTAAATGGCTCTACTCCCTCATCCGCCAGACTGCCATAGCTGGAGCACTGAGCTATCGTGTTCCTGTGGGCATATCTGAATAAAGCAAAAAACCCCACCTCTGTGGTACAGGCAGATGATCTTTCTGCTTTGTGTTAAACAAATAACCTTTTACAAAATGCTAGTTAACTATATATCTGTCTTGCCTTTTGCAGACAGTCCAGAGTTTGTTCTGGCTCTTGAAAAGCATAAACGAAGGCAGCTTTAAAAAAGAAGCCTCTGAGGAGGGTTTATTAGTTGGGGTAAAGTACCAAACATGAACACAGTTGCATGGGTATTCATTTGGATTAGAAGTCACTCAGATTCAGCTAGTCCGTGGTACTGTGGTGTAAAATGAGGTCTTTTTGGAAACATATCTATGTGTGTTAAATGTTTTTCAGATTTAATATATGCCCTCTTTCTGTACATTTCCTTAAGAGCCATGTAGTATCTACCCTGTCAATAATACACCGTAATGGTTTTCAGGCATCAGTCTGTGATCTGCCCCTGAAGATCTACCTAGAAAAGCTTCCGTAACTTTCCATTTGCTATGGAAAGGCCTATATAAAATTGCTACAGGCCCAGAAATTGTAAAAGATTTCAGTCACTGAAGTACTAATGAAGATTTAAAGGTGGTTTTGTCGGACTTCTCATTCTTTTTTGTTTTCAAATACTTATTTAAATTTTCTTTCTCATTGACAAAATAAGTATATTATTTCGTCTCATGTCCTTGATGTTCAAAATATGACATACACTTGCATTGTCCCGCTCTGCATTTGGCTTTGAATATTTGTGTGTAAACACTGCTATTTATTAGCATAGTTGGTACCCCTGAAATAAATAGGGCGCCACATGAGTATTTAATTTCCTTCACTGGCTTCATTTACACAAGACCTGTGTAAAATCTCAGTTTCTTCTGAAGACAGATTTCACAGAATACCAGTGGCAAAAACTAGTATTATGTCTAAGTCAGTCTTGCTACAGCACTGCTATCTGTTCTCCAATAAAAGGCAAGGCTGTCTGGGTTAAGCTGTCCTGCAATCTGGGTTAAACTCTCCTGCAATCTTAGTAACCCTTCCTAGTGAAGCTGAGGTGTTTTTAAATCCAATATTGAAAAATCTGTAACAAAAATATCTATATTTTAACAAGTTCAAATTAGCAGTTGTTTTGCCTTAGCCTCAGTCTCTGCAGCCACTAAAAAACTTTCTCTTATTTTTCATTTTGATATAAACAGGTATTTGGAAAAAAAAAGAAATCCATAAAAATACCCATGCAACCCCCTTTCTTCACAGCCTATTCAGCTAGATAGCTATGTAGTTCTTTGTAGCACATCAGTGTCCTGTGCTTCCCTGCTCAGCAACCCTGACATGAGCTCCAAGAAAAACTAAAAGTGAGAAACAACCGTGGTAGGCAACCAAGTCAAATTTCTACAGAGGACAAAGCACATGTTGCCAAAAAAGCTTTTACTTTGTTGATGCTACTGCACCAGCCATGTGCACTTTGTGTATGGAGTTTCCAATGTGTAAAAGCTGTGAAATGGTAATACTCGTTCTGCTGTTTTCTCTTTCTGAAGGCATAGACATGAGTTGAATGTTACAAAATCTTTGAAGACATAAGGATTATGTCTTTAAATTAGGATTAAATTTTTAATTTATGTCAAAGACATAAAGACATACTTCAACCCATCAGCCACTCACACCCAGAAGTAATAGTCCTCATAATGCTGCCTCCTACACTTCACTTCCCAACTCAAGGGCTTAAGAATAAGATTTGTAAATATAAATCATTATAAATTAGGCCAGTTATAAAACCAGCATGCTTTAACAACTTTAACAAAGTCAGTAGAAAGGCCTAAAAAGGAAAGCTTATTTTCTTATCGTTTGTCAATGAACAACCCCCCCCACATAGATAGGAATGACAAAACAACAAAATTCAGTTTAAGACCCCTACATACCATGCAGGTAAATGTACTGTGATGGTGTAGTTCTAATAGGTTCGAAACTTTTATCTTTTTGATGACTGTGGCATTTTACTAATATCTGGAACATTCTGGATCCAAACTTTTCAGTTTCAGTTTACAGTTTTACACAGAAATCAAATATTTGCACATTTTATAGAATAAATTGTTTAACGTGAAAGACAGCTTTAATATAAAATTTTCATCAAGGTCTACAAAAAGGAATAGGAAACCAAGTAAAAGATATTTAAACGCAAACATTCCAAACACTTGAACGATATTCCAGATATTAAAAACATCCAAGTATTTTAAATCTTGATTGTTCATTTTTTCACTTAAAGGCATTATCTTCTCCTAATAATAACTTATTATTTATTTTAATATTATTTTATAAGGTTCTTTTAATAAAATTACTATATATACAAATTCGTTGAAAGTAGAAGCAGAATATACCTGAAAATACAGTAATGTGTGTATTCACTAAGTATGAACTATATTTTTTTACCACAAAATCCTTTTGATTTCATCATAATTCTTCCTTACATTATGAGGAGAGGTGATTTTACACAGCAAACACAATCCCTTCCTGAAGCTGACTGCGGCATGATGTGGTGGAAGCACACCATCTTCTGGTAGTAAAAGATCACTTTCTAAAAGCATGTGAAAGAAAGTCTTTGTGTCACTCAACAAATCAGAAACACCCCTTAGATAGATCAGGAAAATTATATATTTTTTTTTTTTCCCTGAAAACATCCTAAAGTATGTCTTCTTCTTTTCCACAGAAAATTGTATCTGAAAAAAATAACCTGAGGCTTTCTAAAAAAACACATTACCAATTAGAGTCAGCTGACAGGCTTAAAAAGATTAAACCTCACATTGTTCAAATAACTGGAAGTCAGAACAGACAGGTGGTAGCTCTGTGCTGAAACTTCTCGTAGGAAACAAGCACCATATTTTATTTGTTGTTGGGTGTTTTTTCAATCGCGTTATGAAGAGTAACACTGAGCATGATCGTTTGCAAACCGTTTTGCAAAATGGTGATCACCTTCATTCACCCTGAAAGAGAGAGAGATTACGCCACAAGTTACAGCTAAACATGATATTTAGAGAACTACAAAACAATAAGTAAACGATGGTAACCTGATGGCCTTTGCAGAGAACTTCAACGCAGCGGCGGTGGCCCCTGCTGAGGTCGGCCAGCAGAGGCCGCTGACAGAGGCAGCTAAATTTCTCTTAGATTATTACAGCCTAACGCTGCCACCATCTTTCTCCAACAGCAACACTGCAAGGCTTTCGGTGACCCTATTAACCCTCAGAATTTGAACTATGACCAGCAAGAGTTACTGCACCCCAGCTCCATTCAGCTGGAGGCCCGTATTTTCCCCTGTAACCTACGTACTCAAACAAGCGCTTCCTACTTCTGCTTCCTGCCATGACCACCTTCTTAAAGAGAAAGACAGTCCAGAGTGTCCTGTGGGTCATTTCATATGGGCTGCAGCTCCCACTTTGAGCTGTTTCCCTGAAGCCATTTTCATCGCTTTCAGGCCAGCCTCTCGAGTAACCCTGTGGTTGGACTAAGACCATGAGATGGGGTCACACAACATGTAAGGGGAGAGGGTGGACACAGAGAACAGGTTGTGGCAGCAGCAATGTTCTCCAGGTGGTACTTCATGAATTCAGGAAAGACTGTTTTTTTCTAGGTGCACTTCTAGCAGCACATGAAAGAAATGTGCTGCTGTTTAGCTGTGATGTGATGCATAGTGCCATTTTTAAAGATGGTGCCACGTCCTCAACCAGGTGGAGTGCTCAGTTGGGGTGTTTGCTGCCGTGTTTGGATGCTGCCAAGGCCATTCTTATTCAGGAGATCTGTGCACAGTAAAGCAACATTAGCTGTGATCTCAGCACACGTGGGTGGTGATGTGGGGTGTAGCTGCTGAGATGCAGACTGACAACCTGCTGCTGCTGTTTTCTTGACTTCAGTTTGGTTGTCAGGCTGTCTGTGGAGGAGACTCCCTTCCCTCCTTCAGGTACGGTGCCTGTCATTGTGTTTGCTGCCTGGTATGAACAGACATTGTACCCAGAACACCATCTCCTTTTCTTCCTCTGAGCCTGGAGTGGCATAAGACAGGCCATCTGTGCTACCTTACGGTAGCAACAGAAAGCAAGGTAGTGCCGACCAGAGACAAGGGAGAAAAATCCTCGCCATGATGCTGATGAGCCACTGGGACATGGTGGCCAGGGCAGCCATGGCATGCATGCCCACGGCGGTTTGGAAGGAGCCCTCCCTCCGCCCCTACTGCTGCAGCTGGTGTCGGGTCTGTGGCCATGTGTGGCTGCAGGGCTCCCCTGCCCACCTCGCTCGAGAGGGACACATATTTCCTATTCTTCAGCAGCGATTTAACCAGATGACCCAAAGCAGCCAGGACTTCAGACTCCAGAATGGCCAGTGCCACAGCTGCACAGTACGTTAGTGGCCATTTGCGATCTGTAGTCTGTGTAGTATTCCCACCAGCAGCACCTGTAGGAGATGAGACAGTCCCACATGTTCACGTGTTCTGCACTGCTGACAGCTGCACAGTGTGTTTGAGAGGCTGAGGCTCGACTACACCCAGCTGTGTCCCCTGGCTTTGGGCAAGGAGTGCTTGCTGGGGACCCTGGATTCCTCAGGAGTGCAATACAGAATTATAAAGCCATAAAAAATACAAAAGACAACCAGAGCTGAACACCCAGCCCTGTGTTCCCCCTGAAGCTCTAGAATGGCATCCAGCTCCCAAGCTGGAGACACACGGCCTACAGCCACAGCCATAATCACATCCGGAGGAGAAAAGTTCCCTTGATGTGTTGTGGTCTACTTCTTCATAAGTGAGTGGTCGTGCATGGAAGATGAGCAGGGGACACAGGTGTAGTCGAGATGCCCATAGTTGCAAAGGTCACCCGGGTGACCTTCTGGGTGGAAGTTTTCATGCAAGGAGTGCATTAAGCTCACTGTGCAATACCAGTAATCATTAAATGTTGGTCTGCAGAGCAGCAGCTGCAGAGGGGCTGGGGTGTGCTTTTGCCTGTGACCTGGCTGCTTGCAAAGTGAACAAATGGTCAAGACTTACCAGGGCCACCTGCCAGCAGATCACAATCTCCTTGAAGACCTTCAGAGAAAGTTAACTTGCACTTGAGTAAAATATTAAAAAGTACATGTTTATTCCTTCTGGTAAACAGACATTGACAATGTACCATTGGGATGCTCCAGAGGGTCAAATCCCAGATGCAGCCCAGCAGCTGGAAAAGCACTCTCCAGGGGAACAGCTATAATCAAACAGAGAGGATAAAATTGTTCATGACATATGAGACACTCCTTCATAAGCAGCATCTGCAGAGGGGCCAGGGTGACTTTCTGGGTAGGAAGTCAATGTCACACTTCAGGATGCTGTTGAAGATCATTTTGTGCACGCCAGGAGCTTCAACTCCAATGTTTGCAGGCACAAAAAGGGTCTCTGGCGCATGAAAGAACTGGTTGCCTATCTGAATGATATTGTTGTCAGGCAAGCTGTATTCTTTCATGATTTCTTCTGACTTTGCTTTCATTTCTTGGATGGGGCCTAAAGCTACATAGCACAACTTCTCTTTGATGTCTCTCACCATTCCCCTTTCAGCAGTGCTAACAAAAGTGTGTCCACTCTCTAAAAGAAGCTTCATAAAATATTTGGTGATATCCTGGCCAGCAACATCCATCCTGGAGACATCACGGCGTAAACAGTATGCTTCATATATGGGGACAGTGTGGGTAACACCGTACTGTCCCCATACTGTTCATGACTATTCCAGTAATATGGGCTGATGTGTAGAGTGCCAGAGTTGCCTGGACTGCAACTACATAGCCAGCACCATGAAGCCTTCCAACATGATCTCCATCACTGCTGTGGTTTAACCCAGCAGGCAGCTAAACACCACGCAGCCATTCGCTCACTTCCCCCCTGCAGTGGGATGGGGGAGAGAATCAGAAAAAAGGTAAAACTTGTGGGTTGAGATAGTTTAATAGGACAGAAAAAGAAGGGAAAATAATAATAATGATAAAAAAAATATACAAAACAAGTGATGCACAATGCAATTGCTCACGTCCCACCCATCAATGCCCAGCCCATCACCGAGCAGCAGCTTCAACGCCCCAGCCAACTTCCCCCAGCTTTGTATGCTGAGCATGACGTCATATGGCATGGCACATCCCTTTGGCCAGTTTGGTCAGCTGTCCTGACTGTGTCCCCTCCCAGCTTCTTGTGCACCCCCAGCCTCCTCACCGGCAGGGCAATGTGAGACACTGAAAAGCCCTTGACTTAGTGTAAGCACTGCCCTGCCACAACTGAAACATCAGTGTATTATCAACATTATTCTCATATGAAATCCAAAACGCAGCAGTATACCAGCTACTAGGAAGAAAATTAACACTATCCCAGACAAAACCGGGACAGTCATTTTTTTCCTGGTTTGCAGAGGACTGAGGCGGGTTTCAGTCATCAGTACTGGCCTTGCACTGGCTTTGATTCTCAGCTCATACTCATAGACATGTCTCCAAATCCTTTACATATCATCCCAGCATGTAACTATGCCATAGTCAACTGGATAGTTCAAAAACAGGACCCCTCTTTTGGACTGAGCTGCTTCTCCAGTGTAACGTTCTTTCTGTCCAGCTCCCAGCATTGTAGCTTTGACTTTTGAGTGACCAACAATTGCTGTAAAAACAGACCTTGGGCCACAGTCACCTGCGATACCTGCTTTGAATAACCCAGACCCATTGTCAAAGATTACAGCTGGGACATCCAAAACGTTAGGGTCCAACATTCTCCATAGAGCTGATGGCTCCCCGGAGTGGCTCCCTGGCACTGTTTCCCTGTTCCCCTTTTACAGGCTGGTCACCATTGCTAGGGAAGTTTTCTTGGGAATGTACAGCTTGCTGTTTCTAACATGTCTGCTCCCAACTACCTCACAATGACCAGTGATACAATAATACATTTTCCCAGCAAGTTACCCAATTCCAGGAGCTTCCCTGGATACGGTCAGCATAGCTTCTTCATGTCTCTAGCCAGAGGACTATCAATTCACCGAGTCTGATCCACAGATCATGGACCATGAATGTATCCCTGTAACAAACCTGAGAATACTTTTTTCCTCAGAATAGAAAAGCAAGTATTGCAAAATACATGCATGACAATTATTTATTTTTTAACATGTGCCTCTGGCTTAGCTAAGACTCTACAAATATTTCCAAGAGTTGGTGAAGATCAGGACCATTTTGCCTCCCTGTAAGTATTAACAAGATTACCAGTTTGCTTTTGTGAATACCCTCTGTATTGGAAGCAGACCTTTTTCAACTGAATCCTTTCTGATCCTTTATAGGAAACTCTGAAAAATAAATAGGTAGAACCATGTTTGCCACTTATTATGGCATTCTGTAGTCTTTTTTTTTCCTGTCCTTGTTACTTAAAGACTATTTTTGTGTAAAATCACAAAAGTGAAATAATTTCTGCCTCTTGCTCGTTTAAAAAACCCTGACAGCTTTCAACAGTGCTTATAATACTTTCTACTGCAAAGAAATTCCTTCCTCTAATTAATCTATATCTTAGGCTGCTGAGAAGCTGACCTGCCTGCAAATAAACAGACACACAGATGACTTCCTTCCATGCTTCCCTTTTCCATTCAGCACTTCATTGAGAAGTACAAACTCTTTTTTGGAAGTTTGTTCCGAAGGATTAACATCTTCACAACTGATCCCCATTTCAGAGGGAAACGCCCTCCTCCTTTTTTTTTTTTTTAATTTTGCTTCAAGAGAAGATTTCCCAAAGAAGGAAATTTCTATAGCTTTGGATCCAATCAGATCTGACAATTCAAATCTGTTTACAGAGAAAATTTAATTAAAAAAAAACTAAAATAAAAAATCACTATATTACTTCAGTTTAAATCCTTGGCTTCCAGAGTTTAATTGCTTCTCCTTGTGGCTCTAAATCCAGGTCAGCTTCAAAGCAAGGGTGGCTTCTATTAAATTTAATTAGTTTTTCCTGCAGCTCACATGGCAAACATGCTAGCTACTAAATGAAAGTGGTTATGAAATAGGGGCAGATTCCAAACAGAAATTTTAAGTCTAAGCAAATGACCTCCTTGTACAGAGATGTTTATACCCCAGGTGATCTATTAAGAAAACATGCCATCTAACAAGGGATCAGCTATGTGTGTTATTCCCATTCGGCTCAGATTCCAGACGTGTTTGTGTTAAATGCCACTCTGTCCATTTTAGGAATTTCTCTAATCCTCTTAATGTTTGTGTACCTATATTTCAGTGTGTGGCGCAGTGGTTTTCATGCATGCTTCTATATTAATGTCAACAGGTGTCTTAATCATTTAAGAGGTTGTCACATGCATGAAGCTAGAAGCCCCATGTAATCCTGCATGGTCTGCATGCAGCGAATGGTGAAGCACTCCATTTGGAACATGATGTTGAGCATTAAAACAAGCGAATATTGACTGTGATTATTAAATGGCAGTTGAACCTAGATGCAGGAATGCTCATCTGTTCCCTCCTGTTGGATCTGTCATAAATCACCTTAAAAAGGGCATGTGTGAATTAACTTTGTTTCTATAGGCTTTGTAGTTAGTGAAATTGCTGTTTGTGTTTAGCTGAAGTACTGTAAATTGAACCCATAGAGGAGACAATATGAGACAACAAAAATTTCTCGTGCGTGGCCGTATAGCTTACACTGATGTGACAAGATCCCATTCAGGAGTGGAAAGATAGCTCATTTTCTGACAGCCTTTGATGTTTGCCAGAGGCTGCCAGCTGTGGAGACGCACATGAGGAACTGGACTGAGACGAGCAATTCCATTCCATTCCCCACAAACTGCTAACATCTTGACGAGATGGTATCCACTGTTTGTCACCTCTTAATGGGTTGGAATATGAACTGGAAGCTGAGAGGCACACTGGAAGTGCAGTAATAATGTAATTCCCACAACATACCAAACCTAAATGAGCTCTGTCCCACAGATATTGGATTGTGAAAACTCATAGTTAAATGTGTTGTTTATAGGCCAGTCCTGCTTGCTTTAAATGCCAGTACTGAGCACAGATTTTCACTTACCAGCTAACACGTGTCTTTTTGCTTTTATTGACCATGTTGCCTGCACAGAATTGGTCCCCCCAGGCAATGATTCTATGATTCTGTGTCTGAATATGAATGTGTGGGTACCTATGCTAAACAGAACAATGAAAACACAGTTACAGTTAAAAGGATTTCTGGAATTTACACAAAAAAGATTTTGCTGGGAAATATTCTTCTGATGGTTTACTACCTGAAAACAACTAGATCTGTTTTTGAAAGAAACAAAGCCTGCCACAAGTGCAACTTAATTAGGAAATTACGATTCCCAGTGATAAACAAATGTTTCCACTACCAGATACGAGTTGTTTCTCATATAAAGAATGTAAACATGCTCTCTTCATTTCTTCTCTTTAGTTTAGCTGTTAGCCAGTGGTAGCTGTGTCACTTCAAGCATTTATAGACTGAGAGGTCTGAAAATTTCCTTGAAATAAACTAATCTCCCTGAATTTTACTTTGGTTGAATGAATAAACTGTAGGAATATTTTGATTCTAATGTTCACAGATAAAGCAAATTGTACTGAAGGTATCTTTAGACCTCACCACCCACACCCAAGAGAAGCTCAGCATCACCACAGCAAAGCAATAGACACGGATAGGCACAGACCAGTGAGGTTTACAGCAGTCAGCAGCAAACATTAAGCTTGCCCATAGGTATTACCATTAACTTGGGAACTATCAATCAGGGCTTCATGACTTCTCTAAGTCATTGACTTAGCTATTCAAGTAAAACTGTGTTTTACCATCTCAACCTCTGTCCTCACATCCACAGCTAAATCCATCCTTCAGCTGTGAGGGACTGTCTTGCCCTTTCCCTGCAGAGTAGGTGTGATTAGAGAGGAGACATGAGGTACACATTTGATTCCCCCCTCCCAGGCTCATGAAAGCACTGAACTCCAGGTGCCTTACTTCTTCAGCAAGTGCACTAACCACCAAGCGATTATATATAATAAGGTTGAGCCACCACTTCCTCCTCTTGTGGCCACATTTTGGAATGAAACTGTGTCATGCTCTGGGCTTTCATCAATAGGGGTGACTAGTTGATGAATGTCAAACAGATTTAAGCTTGAGATAAGTATTGAGATGTGTCATTTAGCTGCCTTGGGGTTTGTACATTGGCACAACGTTCGATATGCAGGAGCTTTACCCATGGAGATTTGAAAGCCTACAGACTCTGCTACTGTTTAGGCTGCCTAAATAAGGCTGCCTTAACTCCTAAATGTGGAGTTAAGATGAATCATTACTGGAACTGAAATTACTTGTACTTTGTCTGAATCATGCTTTTGGTGGCTTTCTGTACCTTGACTTCATGTTCGGTTTTCATGATGCTTGTGGACCTGTCTACCCAGAAGTTCACAAAAAGTGTTTTTTGGGGTAACACAGCCAGTTCAGAGAGCGTGCAGGTGCAGTTCCTAGCTGCCTGTGCAGAGGTACTGATCTGAGCCTGCTCCCAGGGGAAGTTTTGCAACTGGGTGAGTGAGTAGTTGAAGTCAGATCTTAGTCTGTGGGTTGAATAAACCCATGACAGTTCAACTGAGTGGGATGCAGCTGGAGTCTTAGTTTGGCAGGTGAAAGGATTTTGTAACAATATTGAGGGACAGGGTGCTACCTTCTATGGCAGGTGCAAGTAGACAGGCACAGAGGCAGAACTCACCACTGACACTGCTGGAGATACCCTCAAGATGTACGTGAGACCCATACCTTTCTTGCTAAGCAGAAAAGTCTCTGTTTGCCTGCAAAGTCAAGGTAAAGCATTACTGTAACTATTTGTGCATGTCTGACATGACTGGGATTTGTGATTGTGTCCAGAAAGAGAAAAAATGCGTGAATAAAATGAAATTTAAAAAAAAAATGGAGAAAGAAAAAGAGAGAAACTGTTGCACTGTGGAGCTGGTCAGGTACTTAAAAGGAACGGAGACTCAAATAAACTATTTTTCATATGTAAACTACTGTACAAGCAGTTGAGAGTGCTTGCATGCTTCCCCTCTTTACAAAACACCCTGGATAACAACAGCTGATACAATAGGAGAGCGGATGTCACCTTGGGAGGGGTGAGGTAGGGGGAATGAGGACAACACCTAAATCTATCCGATTGTGCTAAAGAGGAAAAAAAAGCCATCAGCCAAATCAAAAAGCAACCAGCAACTTGCAAAGAGATTTTTAACGCAGCGGCATCAGTATGCGAGAAGCATGAAAATTTGCATGTGGAGAGGGGAACGGAGGTGGTGGGGTGGAGCTAGAGAGGGGTAACAGGTCAGCCATCCCACCGGGGCATGGCGGGCCTCAGCAGCTTTCTCACCAGTGTGTGGGTCAGCGGGTGCAGGGTGAAGCACGGGGTACGACACAACACCGGGGCACCCACCTGGCCCACCCAAGGGGCGTGCGCAAGGGGGAGCCGTGCCTGGGGTGGAGAGTGAGCTTGTGGCCCCCACGGTTGGTGGGGACTGGCACTGGGGGGGGGGCGGGTGGGGGTTAGAACTTCTTGGGATGTGTTATAAATGGTATTTAGAAATTTGAAAGCATGAATTAACTTTTCGTAAGTGGCTGCTACTGTGGGTTGTCTGCTGTATTGTTGATGCAAAAAGGAAAAAAAAAGGATGGCTATTTAATTATGGAGTTTTAATAAGTCAGTAAATTGCTTTGATACTCACTTATGTAAAGTACTTGAATTGAGCAGGCTTTTTTTCCCTGTGACATCAGAATACTTTTTTTTTCTGGGAAAACAACCCTTAGAGCTGTGGTGGTTTTGGAAACTTGCTTTAGAGAAGTAGTATTCTACATTCAGTGTAATTGAAATGTATACATTTTAAATTCAGGAACTGTCTGTAGAACTGAACATTATAGTGTCTCCTGCAATTTATTCCTCCTAGTATGGTCTGTTACACCATAATCAGAGACAGCAGATTTGGATGCTGGATTCAAATGCTGGTGTACTTTTGGATGAATAAACTGTAGAAATCACAGCAAGATGCAATGGAAGGAGTCAGTGTCT
This sequence comes from Fratercula arctica, assembly GCA_947846985.1. Lineage (NCBI taxonomy): Eukaryota > Metazoa > Chordata > Aves > Charadriiformes > Alcidae > Fratercula > Fratercula arctica. Next base: position 57,734,850 of record CANTUZ010000001.1, on the reverse strand, counting down.
GGCTTTAATAAATCATTAGCCTTCTAGAAATGTGCTTGGGTCAAAATTATATAAGGTTGTTTATTAATCGGTTACCTTCCTGCAGCCTGAAACAAAGACATGTAGGTGGAGGGAGTTTCTTAGCCTTTTGTCATATATGGCATGATCTAGAATAGAATATACAGTTATGTTTACCAAGGTGCAGTAGACACTCTCTGATTTTTAATATTGCTGGGGACAAAATGCAGACGTGAAGGCACACCATTTATATTAAGCATCAAGCTTAGGCAATTGCATCAACCACTAGAGAAATCTCCCTCTCCCCACCGATTTTACAAGCCAAGTCACTTCATGCTCACCTGGCTGACAGAAGACTACCCCAACAACAAACCAAACCAACCAACCAACCAAACCAAACCAACAACAACAAAGAGAGAGCGGTAATGATGTTATTTGGTGTTAGTGATGAGAGGTGGTCTCAGCAGCACCAGCCACAGCACCAGATAAGGGTGGGCAGCCAGCTGGGAGGTTCTTCCAAGATCCAGCCTTAGCTCTCCAGTTTCCTGACCTGCAGTTCATTAGCCAGTTAAAATAGCCCAGAACAGAAGGTGCAAATAACCTGCAAAAGGCTCACAAAAGGCTCAAAAGCAGAGTAAGTGTGCTCAGTCCATTTCAAAGTCAATGCATGTATAGTCTCTCTCCCCCCAAATTAACATCCAGATAAAAGCTGTTTCAACAGTCATTGTCGGGTGTGTGCACTTAGATGTGAATTTTAAATCAAACCTGAAAGCAATTATATAACTTCACACAAGCAAGACCAGCTACTGAAATCACTATTACTTGAGTTAATCATGTGTAGTTCTGTTCACCTTCCCCTTAAACAGATCTCCATCCAAATGAACATCCAAATTAACATCCAAATAATGCTGTTTCAACAGTCATTGTTGGGTGTGTGCCCTTAGATGTGAATTTTAGGTCAAACCTGAAAACAGTTATATAACTTCACACAAGTAAAACCAGCTACTGAAATCAAAATCCTACTTGAGTTAATCATTTGTAGTTTTGTTCACCTTCCCCTTAAACAGGTCTCCTTTCAGCTCTTCATATTACACATACCTGCACCTGATTCTAGCCATCCTTCATTAATTTATCTGGCACAAGTGTAACAGTATTTCCTAAACCCCCTTGAAAGTCTGTGGAAAATGATGCTAATATGTCAGTACTTCAGATTTTATATAAAAAAGATATATAAGTCATTATGATATGGGTCTCATTACACAGGGCAGATGATAAGAGAGAGGTGTTCTTCACTGAGGCTACAAGTTTAAGGCTCTGCCATGTACTGGCGTAGACAAGCTGTGCAATTTTTTTGTGTGTGATGCATTTCACTCAGTCCAATATGATACTGTCTCCTTTCTTCCACCCATTCTCTGCGCTTCTTAGACTGTAAAGCTGTGAGAGGCAAAAGGTTTCTCTTTTAGTGTGTGTACAGAGAAGCAGAAACTGTGGGTGGCGGTGATGCCTCCTAACTAACATGAATTTTAGAATGGGTAATGCGGTACCAGGGCGTCCCATTCTGGTCACACGTAGGGTTGTGACAGAGCACTGCTATTAGCCTGGAAGGCAAGGTAGGTGACTTGGGCAACGGGTGTACGTCTTTGGAAGTAAGATACAAAAATGAGGGTCTGCATCTTCACAGGTATTTTTCAGGTATTGATAAGATATTGCAAAAGGCAGAAAACAGGAAAACTGACAGGACTGGAAACAATGGGCCTTAGGCTTCCACAAGCCTCATCACCCTCTTAAGGAATACATGTAAGGTCTTTGATAATTTTTAAACAGAATCTACCTTTTCCCACTTCATTCTTTAAATGTTGGTATATGTGTGTATATACAAATATGTGTGTGTGTGTATAAACAATACATAAATTTGGGATTTTTTTTACAGCTTTCTGTTCACTAACAACATGCTGGATTAGAAACAATCTACAAATACATTCTTAACAGGACTATTGATATATTCCAATTCAATATATTCCACTTCCACTCAGAACTTCTTTGGCTACTTTGGTTACCCAGTTTATTGGCAAATATTGTCCAATAAACCTCTTCTGAAGTAGTCTTACATAAAGGGGATAAAGAGATCACCTTTAAATATTTGACTTAATGCCTAGTAACAAATGATACCTTAAAGACTGTCCTCTGTTTTTCGTTTTTATATGCCATTGATGCTCATTGTGCAGACTGTTGTGGCTTTTCCTTCCTGCAAAACCTGTCTCAAACCATTTGATCTCCAGTCAGTATTTTGATTTAACCCATTAATTCCAATTAAATCACACTTCTCCCTTCGCACTTGAGCATAATACAATAATTTTACTATGCATGAGTCTGACATTGGTGTATAACACAGCAGTCTTTCTTTTTCATTGCTTAGCCTTCACCTTTCTTGATGCAACAAGTAAAGCTTTCAGCAATAGTCCTGTTTCTTTCCTGTGTGGGAATCTGTGTAATGAAATTCCGTGTTCCCTTTTGTGATCTCCAGCTGCTGCAGTAATTGAGAGTGAGATTAGGAACTAAACTTGGATAGTTACATTGTATGAGGTTGTAACTTGAGAGTTTTATAGTCACAGAGATTAAAAAAAAGGTAGTTTGCAGTATGATTCACCCAACCCATGAATCATTTGCTTTAGGAAGACACAAACTGTCACAAAAGTGCCTGTTTCTCTCCATGGACTGCAGTGGGGTTCCAGATGGTTGCCTGAAAATGTGGAGGCATTCTCATTGCAGATGTTTTCGTTAAGTCAGAATAACCTCGTCCAGGGTGTTTAAAGAAAGGCAATGTGATCTGCTACATTCATAACCAGCAGGGTAAGAAAATGGAGCAATAAGGCAGTGATTAGCCAGGATGGTGTGTAATGTTGCCATTCTGCTTGGCTCTTCTTTATGGACCAGCAGCTTGTGCATCCCAAGGGATCAGTTTTAGCACACTTCCTTTATGGAGAGAACTAATGAATATATATAAGCAATCACCATCTCCAAAGAAGCAAATATTAGGGGAGACTAAAAGAACACATCAGCTCTAGAAGCTGTGAATTTGAGAGTAGTATTGAAGTGGTGGGATTTGCATTGTTCCCCTTTTACCAGCAAAGAGGTTTGCAGCTAATATGAAATGTCTATTAGAAACCAATGAAAACATGAGGATAGCTACAGGAACACAAGTAATACCTTCAAAAAGGTAAGATACTTATAGCAAAACAAGTAACTGATTTTTCTTCTCTCCACTATGTTGTCAAATCAAGGTGAGGAAAATGCATTTATTGAAAACATCTCAAAGCATTGGCTTCTAAATGACAGAAAAAATATTCTTTTTTCCACCCGTGGTTTTCAACCTGGTTAACAAGCAAAACAAAACAAAGCATTCAGCTGCTCAGAGTTTGGTGAAGGACCAATCATGCTAGGAATGTATGGATGAATAAATGTATAAATCAGAATTTCTCATGCCAATGGGAGCTTGCTGTCAAACACGTACATTGAGAGTGTGTAGACTGAGGTGTGAAAACAGAGGGAAGTGAGAGTTAATGAAAAGATGGGCCTGATCCATACTAGAATAGTGATCAAGATTCTTAAAAGATTAAAAAAACACAGGTTTTCTGACATTGGGCCCAGGATGGAAGACCCAGTTCTGTGTTGTTCAAGATTAAGGGTTTTGTCCAAGCTTTGTATGCCAACTGTGCTCACTTTCAGACTCAACTAAATATTCCATGATGAGAAATAAACCAGAAATGTTTCTCTTTCCTTAGACAAACAAAAGGAAGATCAAGGAAGCAGTTTTGTTGTGTGTGGATTTTTTTTTTTTTCTCAAAAACAAATGCAATACATAAGAGACAGCTTTGGCTCACTGTTAATTCACAGGAATAAAAGATTACTTCATTGGAAATGGTGCTCCAGAAGCTCTTTATGTCTTTTTGTCTTTTTCCTTTTTCTTTTTGTCTTTTCCTTTTTCTCTGGTTTTACCACCAGCTCGTTTCGTGCTGAGATGAAGATGCACGGGATGTGCCCTTCGGTGTGTGCATGGCTGCCCTCCGGCGGGGAAAGGGCGGCTGTGCCAGCAGGCTGTATGAGAGTCCCGCTCTCTAAAAATGCTGATGGTGATGATTGTGTGAGGTCATGCACCAAAAATTAAGTAGGAAGGCAATACAAATTAGCTACTTTTCTGCTTTAAAAACTGTTGGTTGTTGGTTGTTCTAGCTTTTTTTTTTTTTTTTTCATGTTCTGAGTATAGTGGTGATGAATGTGAGAGAGAATAAGGCCAAATAAAGCTGGAAAAAGGGATTCTGGGTAGAACAAGTAAAGAAAGAAAGGAAATAAGTGACGGAAAAAGTACCAGACTATGTGCTTCTCCTCTTTGCATTGATCACTGCTTCCACTGATGGTGGAAGATATGTTTCTGGCAGCCTAACACATAGGAAAGTATAGATCATCACATCATTTTACAGATGAAGAATGCTGGTCTCAACCTCATTTCTCATCAGCCTGCTCAGCTTGTTTGCATCAGCTCTGACTCACACTTCCAGTGTAGCCTCTCAGTAGAGCATCATCAGTATTATTCCACAGGTTCAGTGCCAGAACTGGTAATTTTGGCTGGTAGTTGCAACTGATAATTGAATACAGACATAAGTATGACCCATCATGAACTTGCTCTCAAAAAAATTTGCCAGTTGTGTTTAAATGCCAGACTAACACAGGACTGAAAGGTACCCTGGAGCAACTGAGATGGCGGGGGAAGAGGTGGCAGTAGCACAGCGGTCTTCTTGCTGTTGCCTTGGCTTTACACCTGCCTCCCACACAGCTGCCTCTCACCTACCTCACCCGCCTGCTACAGCATCCGACGTGCTGCTTCACCCCATCCACGCACTTTGCTCTTACTGCCCCCTTCTTGGGGTGGGGGGAGGTGGCAAATCGCCTCTTTGAGGGGAAAAAAAAAAATCAATAAAGTGATTATTGTGAAACAGAGTTACATAGCTTTTCAAATCTTTGTCATCCTTGTGACCTTCTCATTTGGCGGCCAAATAAAACTAGGTAAAAAATCCTAAGGCAGCAGTCTGCCACCAGACGCTGCTTATCTGCTGTCCTCTGGCAAAACTTTCCCCTTACTCTTCCTGCTTTAAAAGTGCTAGGTTTGCTCTCCAGTGGTGTCAGGAACAAAGAAGTGGTTGCTTTCTAGTTCCCTTAATGGGGAGGCAAACATTGTCTAAGCACAGGTACAACCATCACCACCCCTTCCACAGCTACATGTAGTAGTTTCTAGGAGGTTTGTGGGGAGTGGAACTTCTCTTTTAGAGCAGAAAATTGGAACAGGCCCCTGGAGGTCCTCTGTCTGCAACCCCCACTAAATCTTCCAACACAAAATTAAATACTCACAGTGAAGATGGGCCAAAATTGCCTTTGTAATCTCATTTCTACTTCCTTGCACCTGTAACAGAAGTTACATTCTATAACCTCACATTGCCCTTCCCATTAAGATCCCTGTCACACTTGAATGCATACAATGTCCAGCACCCAAGCAATGATTTAAGAACTTTACTCTCGCTTTTTTTCAAAGCATAGCTCTTGCCTGACTTGGCACTCCTAAGTAAGTTTGCCTCCAGATCAGAATTTATTTCCCCCAGGGATTTTCCAGAATATTTGTTTCTGTAGTATTTCTAAGCAGCCCTCCATATATTCAAAGCACAGCTCCTGCTAATTTCAGTTTCAGCTGTGAGCTTCAACACTTCTGCAAATGAGACCACAAGGACATCAGTCAGTCAGCCAGAAAATGAGGAACATTCAATTGGTGACCACCTGTGAAAAATCCGGTTTAAGGAACTCTGCGGTAAAGACTAGGGCAGCTTGGAAATTTTCAGACAAAATAGAGCTTCGCCAATACTACCAGTTTGTGGAGCACAGCATGTTCTAGTTAAAATATTTCAGACTGAAGGAACTGTTACCAAATTGAAAGTGGTGTCTAAAGGGAATGAGCCAACAATGCAAACTCACAGCTCAAAAAGCCAACTGTATCCTGGGCTGCATCAAAAGAAGTGTGGCCAGCAGGTGGAGGGAGGTGATTCTGCCCCTCTACTCTGCTCTGGTGAGACCCCACCTGGAGTACTGCGTCCAGCTCTGGTGCCCTCAGCACAGGAAAGACTTAGACCTGTTGGAGTGAGTCCAGAGGAGGGCCACGAGGATGATCAGAGGGCTGGCTTCTCTTGTGAGGACAGGCTGAAATAGGTGGGTTGATTCAGCCTGGAGAAGAGAAGGCTCCAGGAAGACCTTATTGAGGCCTTTCAGTACTTAAAGGGGGCCTATAAGAAAGACGGGGACAAACTTTTTAGCAGGCCCTGTTGTGAGAGGTCAAGGGTTAATGCTTTTAAACAAAAAGAGGGTAGATTTAGACTAGATAGAAGGAAGAAACTTTTTACAATGAGTGTGGCGAAACACTGGAACAGGTTTTCCAGAGAGGTGGTAGATGCCCCATCCCTGGAAACATTCAAGGTCGGGTTGGACGGGGCTCTGGGCAGCCTGATCTAGTTGAAGATGTTCCTGCTTATTGCAGTGAGTTGGACTAGATGACATTTAAAGGTCCCTTCCAACCCAAACTATTCTATGATTCTACTGTGAGCTCAGTCTGGAAAGGAACTCACCTACCCTTTGAGATACAGGACTTCCCACAGCCATTGGAATAACTAACATAGATCAGGATTAGATACAGGAGCTGAAGAACTTAAGTTTACCAAAAAAGTTTTAGGAGAAATGGTTTTAAGTCAAAATTGAAACAAACCCAGATTTAAAGAAAGAAAAAAAATATCAAAAACTGTGGAAAATAAACATGGCTTTTCAGCCAGCTCTCACAGACAGAAAGGGAATACAAGTCTGATTTAAATATGACATCATAATTTCACTTCTTGCATGTTCTCTCTCATTACTACTACCTTGCACTATTTCTGAAAATTAGTCTGGGCCCCAACTTAAAACACTTTCCATCGATAACCCATTTTCCACAGGATGAAGTAAGTGTCTCCTATCCATTAAAGCACGGGCAGGGAGGCGGGGGGTGGGGGGGGGTGGGGGAAGGGGGGAATGTGCAGAAAAAAAAGCCAAAGGAAACTTGCAAGTGAGTGAACGAAGATTATTACTTGGCCACATGGTTTGATTCAATTTACACTCTTGAATTTCAGGTCATGCTGTACCTGGTGACTGATAGCAGCTTGCTGTGCTTAACTGGAACATGCCCTGCACATTACATAAATGTTTGCTGATATTGTTGAAGCACACACTGAGGATCCCAAGTTTCATTTGCGCTCAGCAAATGAACACCTCAGCAGGACCCTTTCTGACCTGTTCCCACCAGTCTGAGTCTTTTCATAGAATCATAGAATCATAGAACCATAGGGTTGGAAGGGACCTCTGGAGATCATCTAGTCCAACCCCCCTGCCAGAGCAGGGTCACCTAGAGCAGGTTACACAGGAACACGTCCAGGCGGGTTTTGAATGTCTCCAGAGATGGAGACTCCACCACCTCTCTGGGCAGCCTGTTCCAGTGCTCTGCCACCCTCAGGGTAAAGAAGTTCCTCCTCATGTTTAGGTGGAACTTCTTGTGCTCAAGTTTGTGCCCATTGCCTCTTGTCCTGTCCCCGGGCACTACTGAAAAGAGCCTGGCCCCATCCTCCTGACACCCACCCTTTAAGTATTTATAAGTGTTGATAAGATCCCCCCTCAGCCGTCTTTTTTCCAGACTGAAGAGACCCAAATCCCTCAGCCTTTCCTCATAAGAGAGGTGTTCCAGTCCCCTAATCATCTTGGTAGCCCTCTGCTGCACCCTTTCCAGCAGTTCCCTGTCCTTCTGGAACCGGGGAGCCCAGAACTGGACACAGTACTCCAGGTGTGGCCTCACCAAGGCAGAGTAGAGGGGGAGGATGACCTCCCTTGACCTGCTGGCCACACTCTTTTTGATGCACCCCAGGATGCCATTGGCCTTCTTGGCCACAAGGGCACATTGCTGGCTCATGGTCATCCTGTTGTCCACCAGGACTCCCAGGTCTCTTTCCACAGAGCTGCTCTCCAGCAGGTCAGCCCCCAACCTGTACTGGTGCGTGGGGTTATTCCTCCCCAGGTGCAGCACCCTACACTTGCCCTTGTTGAATTTCATAAGGTTCCTCTCTGCCCAGATCTCCAACCTGTCCAGGTCTCTCTGTATGCCCCCCATATCTCCTGGTTTCTTACCATAGAATCAGCCAGGGCAAAGGGATCATTTGGGAGGTCTGTACTCCGACCTGCACAAAGCAGGATCAAGACTGAATTCAGACCATGTTGCTCAGAGTTTTATCTACTAAGCTGTTGGAAATATGTAGGAAGAGATTTTTCATAGCCTCTCTGGGCAATCTCCTTCTGTGGTTGACTGTCCCCACAGTATTCACTCAATTCCTGCTCAGATTTGGCTAACGCATAGCTCATGCCAAGGCCTGATGTATGCTGGATCAGCGCCATTAGGTCAAAACGAAAGCAACATGTAGGCAGGACATGGCTGCAGGAGATAGCAAGCTGCAGGTGATAATGGCTGCATAATGACCTTTAGCCCTTTTGGGCCACCGTGTCCTGCCTACATGTTGCCTTCGCTTTGACCTCATGACTTAAGAGATGAATTAGTGAATTCATATTAGATCAGTCTTTACAAAGGGGATTGAACCCTTGTTTGTCATATTTGTTTTCTTTCCTAATGAGCTTATAAAATGAAGTTTAATTTACAGAGTACATTGACCTGTAAATTTGAGAGATCCAAATGGACCATGACACCATGGTAATAATTTATGTCAAATAGAAACTTCCTAGTTTGATTTGTTTCCATTGTCTCTTCTCACACCACCATGGACCTCTCAAAAGGTTTAACTCTGCTTTCTTCACAACTTCCTAACTGGTACTGGAAGGCTGCTATTAGGACTCCCCAGGCCTCTTCTCCAGGCTGGAAAAACCCATTTGCCCCAGACCCTCCTTCTAGGGCAGGCGTGTGCTTTACCCGAACCACCCCCTTGCATTGCAAATGGACTCCTTCAAGTTTCTCACTGTCCTCCTTGTATTTGGGGTGTAGTGTGTCCAAACCTGGATGCAGGATCCCAAATACACTCTGAAAGGTGCCAAGAAAAGGGGAAATAACCCCCTCACTTAATGTACTGGTGATATTCCTGTTAATGCAGAGCAGTACGCTGTTAGCCGCCTTCTCTGACAGGGCTCACTGCAGACTTGTCTTTGGCTTGCTTTCCCCCAGGAACCCTTGGTCCTTTTACACAAAGCTGCTGTCTTATGCCTTACCTCACTTTGTTCCCAGGCTTTTCACTGCCAGTCCATTTCATGCCCTTGTATTTCTCCCCACCTCACAAGCAATCAAATCCTAGTTAGGGTCCCTCCAATTTCTGCAGTCCAGCTCCTAATCTGTTTTTTTTTCCCCCATCAGTCCTAAACTCTATGTAACCTGCAAACTCCTTGAGATCCTTTCTACATCAAATATTTAGCTTCTCTCTTCCCTGTGTTTGCATCAACTTCCTTCTCACTGATGCTTGGACTGACCTTGAAAAACAACCTTAGATCTTATCTTACTGATGTTGGCAATCCATGGATCAGCCAAAAGACAAACCTGCTGGGAACATTGTCCTCTCCCTTTTGACAGTTATGTAGAGATAGAACATGCTTAACATGAGAAAACATAAAATATTCTTCAAAAGCATACAGCTTGTCAAAGTATGAGTGCACAAGAAACAAAGAAAGAAAGAAAACCCTGATTAAAACAAAGCAAAACCTACATTACACACATTTCTTCTTTCAAAGCATAGAGCCTCTAGACCTTTCCAAAGAAAAAAACAGCCAAATCATTACAATAAAATCCAAACAACAGATTTTCCCTACTCTCGTCTTTAGAAGAATAGAACTTTGGGGGCTGAAGTTATTCCAGGCAATTCAACCTAAGACATAAACCAGAGATACAGAAAATCTCAACTCCAGCGGCTTAAGCTTGGCAAAACTATGGAACAACTGAAATTAAGGTCTTACAATGGCGAATGCTGAGCAATTTGAGAAACAGTCAGAGGGAAGAGAGCCGTGTAATGAGTATATTCTGTATGTCCGTAGGGTGTGTGACTGCACATTATACAACAGACACATTTTCATTTTTAAGATAGAAATTACATGTTTCAAAGCAGCTATATATCTGCCAACTGCACATTATTAAAAAGGAAAGAATGATACAAGCTCACACTTTCTGTGAAAATGTACTGGAAAGAACACGTTCAAGTCCCTTATGTTTGCCACGATGCTGCTTAACACCACATGAAAAAGAACCAGAGTATTCACACAGTTTGTTTAATTTGCAGAAACCCCTCTTAAATGCTAGATGTCCTTGATAAGAATGTAAAATATGGTACGAACCAACTAGATACCACTTATTACCTATCACACTTATTAAAATAACATCTAACATGCAGAAAGTTTCAGTAACTCCCACTAGCTGAAGGGTAAGCATGATTTTGGTTTGGATGCACTTTGCTACCTCGCGTATCACCAGTTCGTTAGCAGAACAATCCTTTTCTTCCTGCTTTGGTTGGAAAATGCTGATCTGTTAAAACTCAACTTTGTGCAGAAGCAGATCAATTTTCAGAAGACAGCAGAAGCCAGCAGAAAACTAACTCAACAACAACAAAATTGCCAGCTTTGCCAGCAGAAATATCTAAACAGTCTGTCAACTTGCACTCTGTGCACACATGTGGGAGTTCAAATTTTTTCTGAAGAAACTTGAGGTTCAGTTTCATCCTACTAAAAGGAGGGAACGCTTTTGAAATCTTTCTGCTCAGAAGAGAAATTTTTTCCTCCAAGCCACATCATATCCCAAACACTTTCCAAATTTCTGTGCTGTCCACATTTGCCAGTAGCAGAAGGAAGAAATACAGCAAGGAAAAGGGGCAATGATGACAATTGATTTAGCTTCACAGATTTTTTTGCTATCTATCTGCTGTATGTTTAAAATATTACACTTGTCTGTTTAAATCAAAGCTACACCTTTGAATGTGCCAAGCACCTTCAGAATTGGCTTAGGCTAAGCACATACAAGCCCACCAAAACCCCTGGGAAAACTTACATACCAAAAGTTAAATTTGCAAGTTTAGCCATCAAGTCTCTGGGAAAGCAACCGTAACAACATTTTTTTCTGTAATCAGACAGCACTAAAATCAACAAGCTTCTGATGTGAGATTCTGGGCATCTCTTTATGTCAGTAACAACAGACAACTCACTGCATGCTAATAATTGTTTTGTCTACATGCAGCCTCACACAACCAAGAAGAAGAAGAAGAAGGAGAAGGAAAGGAAGAAGAAGTAGCAGCAGCAGCTTCAGCTTCAGGACACATAAATAAATGAATTTGTATAAGGAGGACTTCCAGACATTTTGAAAATGTATTTAAGTCTGATAAAAATCCCAGTGTGGTAATCCAATACATGTATGCTTATTGCTGAAGCGTCTTTCTGCAGCCCAGAGAAGTTGAATTAATTGTTTCATTAGTTTACCATAATCTGTAATGCCTAGCTCCAAATCTGTTTTATTTATTGTCTGTCACCATGAGAACACAATCAGATCAGCACAATTTATAAAAACAGACGAGGAGACTGCAATATACAAAGCATCTTTTCTTTACTAAATGAGTTTATATGACACAATTCTCAACCCCTAAAAAATATTTTCAAATGGCGTACAGCTCATTACTGTGGGTTTTATTATTTTTTCTATACTAGTAGCACTTCAATACTTCTTTGAATATCAGTGGAATAAGTATTCAATGTTTGTCTTACAATAGCTCCTAAAAGTTTTGACCACATTTTTTACCATGCTATTACTATGCTATTACCTTGGCCATGCAACACACATGGGTTATTGGGGCAGAAAAGACATAAATCTTATCTACTGAAAAAAGCAGACAGACAAAAGAAAACAAAAAGAGACCTCTGTTCAGTCTTTCTACAGGTCTGATTTCTTTTCTTTTCTTTTCTTTTCTTTTTTTTTTTTTTTTTTTTTTTTGGTAAAACAGAGTTCAAAACTGCAGAAAAAGCCTACAGTTAACCTAGGGATTGAGCCCAGATTTCTGGGATACAAATGTATTTTCTTAGTTGTATGGCTGGTTCCAGATTTATTGGATTTTTCTTTTTACTATATTGCTTAGAATGGATCATAGCAAAAAGCAAGAAAAATACAAATAATATATATGCAATAATATTTCCATTGGATAAACTATTCAAAAGAAGATAAAATTCTATGCCCAAATGTCAAAGGCTTATATATGTGTATGTGCATACTTTCACATATATACATATACATATATATACACAACATCTATATATGACTGCAGAAATTATGAAGCCAGAAATCCAATTCCACCTATTGTATTGTGTCTAATCTCACCATGTTTCCTTCTATCCCTGCCTTGCTTACATAGAAGTATACACGTATTCCTTGATGAGTAACAATGCTTTGAATATTGAGCTGTTGAAGCATCTTACATGTATGTCCATTTTCCAGTAAAATTAATTCTAATTAGTAAATACTAATAGATCTTAGTAATTTATACACCCTTTGTTCACAGGGAAGAAGCAAGCCAGTGGTTACTATTCTGTATATTTCTGAGGAGTTTGTTTTCATTATCCCATACATTTAGACTTTTTCCTTCCCCAAAATCTTGGTGTCAAAGAAAAACCAAAACCAAACCCAAACCCAAACCCAAACCCAAACCCAAAAAAACCCAGAATCCACCTGACACCTCCATGAGATGATGAGAAATCATCCTCCAGCGATGAGAAATCTGCTGTTTGATGTTTCTTTCCCATACTTTACACTTCAAATGTTTTACTGATGAAAAAAAGCAAATCTAAGATGTACTTGTGTTTTAGTTTTCCTTTTCAATTATGGATAATAATTTGATAGTCAATTGTCCTGTTTTTGCTATACTTTATGGTCAAGTCCTTTGATTTGTCTTATGGGCAAGAAATTGTTTCGAAGCCAAAAAACTATTGCTTTACAGTTGTTATTTAGAGTCTCCTATTGTCTAAAATAAATTTGCTTTCTGGTAATCACATGATGGTTATATCTTACAAGTATATATCTCGTGTGTTTCCTGTTTTGGGTTTACTTATTAAACCGCAGAAAAGTTCTCAGAAGCTGGTGGTGGATGGGGAGAGACTGAATTGGCGGCTTTATTGCAATTCAATTTTTTTTTTTTTTTTGACAAAGGCATAGGAAAAGAAGAAAACTGCATTAAGCATAATGACATAAATGAAGGGCTTCAGAGGAGTCTAACTGCACCAAAAAAAGTACCATCTCCATCCAAGGATATTTTGGCCCTTCTTCGTGGTATTGTAAGTTGAAGTTCATCCCCTTCTTCTAATTTTGCAATGCCTGCCAAAAGATTTGGAATATTTTAAAGTTAATATTTCAAATACATTATTTTCATAAATGGTATTCAAAAAGTCATTACACGTCATCTTATAAATATAACTACGGCTTGTTGCTTGTGAGGAGTGCTTTTCTGTCTTTAGGTACAGTCTTGCAAATTGCAGCCTACCCAAAGCTGACAATTCATGTCCTCAGTGGAGCTGGATCTACTTTCCATGCTGCACTCACCATATCACAGTTCACTTAAGCAAACGCTGCAAAAATTCGTAACAGTGGTGTACCCAGATTCCTCATGTTATGGTGATGTGACAGTCAAGGTCAGCATTGGGTATTGCTGGCCCTAGACCATTCTGTTCCCACACGTCTGGAGGAGGTCTCATGAGCTTTACCAACCAAATGAAGTTACCAGACATCAGCTGATCCACTGCAACTGCAGAGCACAAAAGTCTGCTTCCTGCCAGCCGCACATCAGCTGACGTGATAACCGAAAGCACCTCGCCTTCAAGTTGCAGTCACTAAGCTCAAAGCACATCTAACATCTGCTGCGACACATGCTCAACAGCATAAGATATTGCAGTGACATTTAGTTTTCCAGTGAAAGCAGAAGGGTGGGATTTTGGGAAGCAGGAACCATGAAGTGGCTGGATGGAGTAGAGATTCTAGTTAAGAAAGTTGGGGGAGTAATACAAGGGTGAAATAAGAGGATAGATGAAATTGAAGGAGGTTATGACACCAGAATATGTGGGTGGAGGGGCAGAAAGTTAAAGAAAATGTTTGGACAGCCTTAATTGCCAGTAGGAAGTAGCTAATTTACTTTTTATTTGGAAAAAAAAAAAAAAATTAGCTTCCTTCCCCATCCCATTTGTTTAATGACATTACTTGCCAACAGTCAACTCCATCACTCAATGTCACCCACTTTTTTATAAGGCATTGAAAAATTCACACAGATCTTGCTGGAAAATAACAAAAGAGAAAACCCTCAAATCCACTATTAAGGGGGAAAGACAGATAGATGAGAGCTACTAAATGAGATTTAAGAGGCTTTGATAATATTTCCTTAAATGCTACTGCAGGGATATACATCTATATTGAGCATTGAGCCTGCTGGACTTGCATTAAATATTTTAATTCATCTTTTTTGTTGTGTTTGTGCAATCAGAAAGAGTTCCTGATAGGAATTAACTATTTTTCATCTAACCAAAGAGTAAAACTGCAGTAGCCATTACAAGGATTATAGAATTAAGCTGGTAAGAAATATCTTTGGAAATCCCATAGCAAGGTGTGCAAAAATTGGGTGGCTAAAATTAATGTATGAGGTTTTAAAGTAGAACATAGCTTCTAAATATTTTATTGGGATAACTAAATGTGGAATTCAGCCCCTAAGTTAAACTGAGTTCTTCAATAAGGACAGTCTGTACTCCTTTTGTCTGCTTCAGGCATCTAACTGAAAGTACCGAAGTATCTAACCACATTACATAGTGAATGGAGAGAGGGGAATTGTTCAGATCACCTAAGTTAGATGCATACCCTCCAATTACCAGTACTTTATATAAAACTGTTGTTTTTTTAAAAAGTAATTTTTCAATTAACGAGGTCCATGAATGCAGTCCCTTTTCTTTTCAACCGCCACAATACTTAATCGCCCAACACTACAGATTCTATTTGACAAACTTTATTTGCAAACAAAGAAAAGGAAAACATAGATGTTTACCAGCAGTATAGCAAGAATTATTCGGATAAGACTGTGGCATATTTTGGATGCAACGAAACAATGTCACCAAGCTGAGATCATCACCAAACACATGGGCCTTCTTCCTCTGTATTAGGTGTCCCATAGCGAATGTTGTATCTGTATATAAAACCTACGGAAAGAAAAGGTGCAGACTTCAAATATATTGTAAACATATTAAAAATCCTTTAAAAAGTTAGATGCTGAAAGGAATCGAGCTTTCTCACCTGACCATATATGAAAAAATATCCTGTTTCTTTGATCACTATTTTATTTCCTTGTTCTTCCAGAGCTGTTCCACGTTTAAAGCTCAGAAGCCAAGGGACAATGCTTGAATCATCTAAAATAAACAATAATTTTTAGGTAATCAGAAAGAAAATTTACTTTCTTCCTTTTCATCTGACAAAAAAGTATCAAATCTAACTTCCAGTCAAGACTTCCAGTCTCACTAGCTGGATTTCCCCACTGAAAAGAGGATATTTGCAAGAGCTGTGCAGATGCAGAGACCTATTTTTTTTTTATTTTTTTTTTTTTTCTTAAATTCAGCAACATAACACATTACTGCTTTGAACTTAGATACATTTGGATGGTAGAGTTAATGCATGGAATAGTTAGCTATAAGTCATGGAACATATTCTTACCTTTCTGTTGGATATCACTTTTGCTGTCAGCGATCAGTTGCAAGCAGGCCTGCAGCACTGCAAAGTGAAAGCATTTTGAAATCAAAGAAATATAAACCAGTAACAGAATAGAGTAAGCTTTTGAAACTACCTTAAAAAAAAAGAAAGAAGGACATGAAAAAAACCCCTTCTCTCGGTCTCACCACTTTTTTGAAAACATAATCTATTGATTTGAATGCAGATCTTACTCAAACGTGCCAAAACAAAATGCACACTACAACACGTACTCGGTAACTTTCTGAGCTCATGCTGTTAAGCAGGAGGCCTCAGATAGTAGCGCGAGTAATACTTGCTTGTTTTAATCTCTGGTCCTAATATAATTGAAAAATGTAGCAGTAAGTCAAATGAGCTAGGAATCATCAGATCAGTTAGCCCTGTTAATTTTCTAAGCAAAAGCTCAACCCTGCCAGCTATGACAGATATCAGATTTTCAAGTGATGTTTACTATATCGTTTAAAGAAATTACTTTCCAGTCATAGTTGCTGTAAAGTGTTAGTCATACATACTGGTTACATGGTACTTTCAAAATAAATTAAAAAAAATCCATATATATGTACTTTCAGCGTGTTTTCAGATACCCACACTCAATCAACCCATACTGAGACTAACAGGGAAGATACAGAGACGAGTGTTAATAAATTAATGCACACGTAACAAATAGCTTAGTATCTTGCAGAACTGGTGCGTTACTCAGAGCTGTGGATACTGGTGACACCAATGAGAAACTGGGAGTTTGATCAGCGAGAAATATTGTGGTACGTTAAAATATAGGCTCGCAAGTGAAACAAAGATATTTTAAAAAAAAAATCTGCCTAAGCTAGATGCCAGGGAACAGGATGAAAGAAAAAAAAGGATAGAGCAGATTTTAATGAAAACATCTGGTGAAGGTTGCAAAACAGAGTAGTAACATTTACTGAACTTGACAGAAAGCAAGTTAATTTACTAAGAGTCAAGAGAAGAAAATTCTGCCGTAGATTGATGAATCTACATTTTTCTTTATCTCTTTTCAGGGAAGAAGGCTGTGGGTCAGATTTGGCCACTGTTGCTATAACGGGAGGTGCCCTGCTCCATGGGATCCTGTTTCTACATCTGCCATCTAGTACCCACGGTGCAACCAAGCACCTAGCGGCACAAACCCCTCGCTGCAGGGCAGGTATTGAGAAGGTTTGAGTAGAAAGCAGGTTCTCTCTCTGTGTCTCTTTTCCAAGGGGGCCTGCCTGAAAATACCAAGGGAGTGCTGGATGCTCACCAGCACTCAATGGTGCCAACTGGCAGCGTACAAAGGTTCAAGCGCATGTCTGGGAATGCTCCAATGTCACAATGATTGCACAACCTGTGAGCCCTACTTACATTAACGAGAATGCTATCCTGCCAGCTCCTGTCTCCTACACTGGAACGTGCCCTTGAGTTATATCAGTGCTCAGCAATAATGTGCCAAAAATCTATAGATTTTCAGACCAAGAATTTAAAAGCACCTGAATTCCCTGCCTTCTGACAAAGAGTAGAAAAAACAAGCTAACACAAAATTGAAAAGGTATTATACTTCAGTCATTTTTCTATCACACTTGTGAGCAACAGAATTTTCTGAAAAAGAAGCTTCCAAATAAAATCAAAATGTGCTTTTCTGGAATTGCACGCCAAAGCACATCAGACAACCTATTTCACAAGGTATTAATTCACTGTCCTTTGGAGTAAGTGCCTTCCTAGTGAATGGAACTTGCTGATTCCCTCGTATTTCAGTAAGGAAAAGAAAAATTCTCATTCCAGCTTTTAAGAGAATTCACTAGTATGGCCACTGGATTTTCCACTAACCAAACAAGAAAGGATTTGTTATGATTCACACTAACCAGCCGCTATCCATCTGGGTACCAACGAGTAGTATCCACAAACAGTGAAAGTTATGGCTACCTTAGCAACTCTTGTTAAACCTCGCATTCTTGAAAGTATCCTGATTCATAGTTTGCAAGTCTGGATTTAAGTTTCAGTTGTTTGCAGCATTGAAACACTAGTCATCATTGCTTAGAACTGCTACACAGTAATTAAAATCAGCAAGTTCAGTACAGTCCGAGAGCTTTTCCATCTTTTAAAAATACATACCAACTCTGCTTCATTCTACAGATATCAAATCTACATATATTCTCTAAAAAAATCTCACTGTCTCTTTTTTAGTGTATGCAGATAGAAATAAGGCTCCACAGAATATATTAAGCTTGTTTTTCACGGAGAAATATGGATATCACAGTGTCATTCCTGACAATAAAAAGAACAGGACCTAGCACAGTGTCCTTTTTACCTAAAGCTGCAAATGACAAATAATATTTAAAATAGGGTTTGAGGGACTGAACAACAACATGTTTAAAAAAAAAATGTTCAGAAGCCAAGGCTGACACATAACTATTTCCAGTATATACAAGTACTTTGCTTTGACCTCAGTGGAACTACATACATGCTTAAAATGAAGTAATTCATTGAAACAAATTCAGAGTAAACAACACTACTATTAAGGAGAAGATATGGATATACAGAGTATATTTTCTGGGTAAGTTAACAGGGATTTTCTCAATGTTGTTAAGAAACGTTAGCAATTCTATTCCAAGAAGGACCCAAATCTTACCTGAAGTACAATATCAAGAATATATGCATTACAAAGTATGGGTTGAATAGTTACTGTTACTGAGCAGAATAAATCAAAAGCTCTACCTGAATGCCCTTTAGCCCAGCATAAATCAAATCTGAGCATCAGCTTTGTAGTGTAAAGGATTTTTGAATAATTAATAATGCAAGCAGAATACAGGATTCGTAGGATACATCTTAAAAATGTGTAAAAATACCTAGACTGAGTGTCACCATGAGATCTAGCTGTACAAAATAGAGTGTATCTAGAACAATAAAGTGTGCCCCATCCCCTTGTAACTTCATATAAAAGCTTTGCTTTGATGAGCATTTTTTTTTTTTTCCTGATTTTAACCGCTCAGTGGGGTATGGGTGGGGAGAAGAACAATTCAGAGTCTGTCTTCTTCCATGAACAAAACAGCCAATTCTGAAGAAGTTACTGACTCCAGATGCCTTTATAAACCACAGCCAGCACATGAAGGGATGTGTTCTCCACCGGTTGAGCAATGTAACCACAATTTAAAAAAAAAAAAAAAAAGCTAGCTTTTGCAGCAGGATAGGAACACAGCCTTCTGCATAACTGCCTGATTTAAGACCTGATGTTGGTAAAATCAGATTTGTCCTCCCATGCAAGTTTTTGTATTATTTAACTTGCATAATCATTCTGATATTTTGCAATCTAACTTCATAATACATCCAAACAAAATTTCAAGTTTATT
This sequence comes from Fratercula arctica, assembly GCA_947846985.1. NCBI lineage: Eukaryota > Metazoa > Chordata > Aves > Charadriiformes > Alcidae > Fratercula > Fratercula arctica. The sequence continues at coordinate 57,715,671 of CANTUZ010000001.1, read as the reverse complement.
ATCTGTGAACTCATGCACGCATTTTTAAGATTTTTGTATCTGAGGTCTGAGATATCTATCTCATTTTTTGCTGAAATAAAAGCAAGTAAAAACTCTGAACTTCAAAAAACCAGACCTGCTTGTTTAGGTTCCTTCTTTGGTCTAGATCTGTTCTCTATAGACTTCCTGAAACATACTTAAACACTCGATAATTTAGCTTATAAATTATATGTATGTTCTTGAACAATTTGCAGTTCTTCTTCCTTTAACTTCTGCATTTCTTATCACAAGATATCTTCTTTTACTTTTTGCTTGTAGATTTTTATAGATTAGTTAATTTGGTGCTTTTTAAGTAAGAAGCCTTTATACGGCATCAATCGTGGACTAAATCAGTACCTGCATTAAAATGGCTTGGTCATAGTTACAGATGTGATTCAGGTCTAACAACTATCTTTAAAGTTTTGGTAGCATTATTTTGACCTTAATAGAATTACCAGTAACATGTTACAATGAGAATAAGAAGAAAATAATTTACTAAGAATTAAGAATGCTTCTATTATACAGTATAAAGCAGAATATTGCTTTTAAAAATTAGAGCCTATTTTGTGTATTTTTGATTGCAGTATTATGCATAATACACAACACTGATTAACTCATTAAGTGGAATTCTTCATGTAAAATTGCAGGCATTGCATCAAGTAATTTTCTATTCTTTCACATACTTCCTTTTGAGTTAGACTGTTGTCAGCAGAAACAAAAAACAATAACATATCTTTTCAAGAAGTAGGCCTTTTTTTATTATTAAGAGAACTCTTATATTTCCCCTCTTCAAACAAAAAAAATATGAAGTATTTTGAATATTTGGTGAGGGGAATTTTGTATGTGGCATTTGTTTAGACTAGTAACAAAAGGTTAGGTTTCTTGATTCAAAGATTGCTAAAGTCAAGTTTACTTGTAGAAGTTCTTGCTATCCCGCTGTCACAGAGATCTAAACCAAAAACATACAGTCAAAACACTTCTAATGAACAAATGTACCAATTTCCAAAGCAAATCTATCAATTTGCCAGTAATGCAATTGTACCAAGAACAATGGCAAAATTCTCACAACTCATAGACCCTGCTTGTATGACAACAGTTATTTCCTGTGGATGCAACTGATATTGGGGTAGAACCTGGGAAGCGCTAGTCACAAGCCAAGTTATTCTGCCTCACTGCTTTGTGCAATTACTTAGAATTTCTCCTCAGTTCCTTCCATACATGCAATCAGACTGGTTGAGATGGATAACCTCAGTACACCACAGTAAATATTGTCCGTGGGTGCTCCAATCTGATTACAGCAGAATGGTGCCTAATTTGAGTTTATAGACAAACTGATGTTCACCTACCTAGTCGGCCACAGGAATCAGAATCCCACAGTAATAACCAGAATGAAGCACAGAGACACAGTGTAAATGAAATGACATTCATGCATTGAACTGCCTTAGGTAATGGAACCTATATCTTGTTCCTGGACTCAAGCGCACATACAGCTTAGAGAGAAACACGCAGGCAAGGCAATCAATAATTGTGAACAGGGTATAAAATTCAGGAGAGCTTTTTATTGTGGAGTGATTTTCCTCTACAGACAAAATTTATAAAAAGAAACACAAATAAAGAAAATTATATCTGTTCTTATGTGTCCCGACATGACATTTGCCAGAAGTGCTTAGATGATCTGTCTGCGTGCATATTAATAATATGTACCTTTCAAAATCACCCATTAACTCCTACTCATTGTATCAAGAACTCTGGTTCTGACTACTAACTGTACAGCTTTGTTTGGAATTGATGCTTGAAACCCATCTCTTCAACCTACTTGAGCTGGAAATTTTCTCAAGACACAAAATGTACAACTAGTGATGACTAATAGTTTTATGCATGAACACAAGCAACTGCATACCCCATAAAAATATGAAAGAACAACATTGTGTTAGATCCATTTTGCTTCACTTGTCACTTTCATTAAAATTCTAATTTGTGGCCACTTCTATGCACAAAACATCAAGCAAATAAAAAAAAAAATTGTAATTGAAATTCCATATGTTCAAGAAGTGCTGTGCTGGGCATAAAAAGAATCATGGGACATCCACATCTGGAATTTATTAATTACAATGTAAAAAGAAAACAGAATGGGAGCACAACCTCATTTATAAACAAAATAATGGGTTTATATTTCACTTCTGCTCTTTGATGAAGCACAAGAGAAGCAATTGTGTATCAGTGGCATTTTCAAGTATTCACTTTCTAAGGAGTTGGTCCATGTTAAAGTGAAATTATGGGTCAACAATTAAGTGTGAGACCAGACTCTACTTTGAGACCTCTCTGAAGCAAACAGAAATAGGATGAGAAAAAGGCACCTCACTCAATACCTTAATTTGTCTGCCATTGTACCGGAATGAGTGCAGTGCATCTGCAGGATGATTTGGAGACTGCCAGGATGCCGGTACCCAGAAATGGATGTGAGAAGATCAAAACGCAGGGCTAGTAATTTTGTGTACATGGCCGAGTAACAGACAGGATTCAGCACTGTGAACAACACCGTGGTCTCTTATTTCACTCACTCTGCTAAAACAAGATTTAACATTGACCAGTAGGTTCACGGTCAGTAGGTCATGGATCAGTGAAATCCGATCTGAGAAAATGTAACATCTTCCTGCACTCTGACAAACTAAATTTGTTGTAATTAGAGCAGGCAGAAATGTAATCCTGTCTAACAGATGACCTTTTATATAAATGGAAGATTTGTAATTTACTTTTTTTTTCTTTTTTTTTTTTTTTTAATATACAAAATATACATTTTAGAATATGGTCGTGTTAGAAAACAGTTTTGGGCTAGGTCAACCTACGTAGCTTTTCCCTTTTAAATGAATGTTCATATTCTGTGCTTTCTGTCATCCATCCTAAACAATTTTAAAGCCAGCTGTATCTTTTTTTAAAAAAACCCCAAACTTACAGAAATAAGTAGCTTAATTAGAATTTTATGTGAATAAAGGTGAATAGATACAAACAGGGGTGGCTACCTGATGAGAAGAACTTAAGTCTACCAGATGCACAGCTGAGAAGCCCCAAACCCTCCTCTCCTCCATACACCCTCAAAAAGCAATAAGAATAAAGATGAAAGCTACTGTGAAGGGCACTGGATAACTTGCAGAGTACTGATGCTATAACATTATTTTAAAAAAAGACATGCCTCCTTATTTTTATGATACTTGTACTTGAGATCACTAGCCTTTGTTTGGGAGACGCTAGGGTGGGGAGAGCAGGGAAGATCTGTGGTTCCCGTGGTAGGAAACAGGATACAAGAAATACAATTTAAGCAATCTTCTCCTCAGCCCTGTTTGTGAAATCACTGTTAGCCAAGACCCTGAACCAAAGATTACCAACGAAATAGAATAAATCCCATTTAAACCTATGGATTTTGGGTAATGTCCTAAATGAATATTTTCTTTTGAGAATACTGGAGGTAAATAGAGTGATTATACTCTAGAACGTAAATTTCATTTAGCTTGCTGAAGTTTAAGTGAAATACATTTCACATTAATTAGTCACTCAAAAGCACAATTTAAGCAAAGTTTGATTTAGTCTTTACTACAAATTACTCCATTTCAACTTCATCTATTAATAATTTAAGATATCGGCTTTCATCAGTTAAAACAATCTTTTTAATACTTTTAAGTACCCATGAGATGACTGAACTGATTTAGCAACTTAGGAACATTTTTAGTTACTCAGTGCAATTAGAGTATGTACGCAAATTGTTATAACAGAATTCTATATTTCATCTTATCAGGTATCATTGTGTTTGGAAAGAGAGAAAAAAAAAAAAGTAGGCATTTTATTCCCAAAGGAAACATATATTCCAGTCATATTCCAACATTATAATACACATCAGAGGTCTTTTATGGAGCACAGCCTTCAGTGCCCTCTGCAGCACCTTTTAAAAAGGCCACGATAGAACAAATCTTACTGGATAGGCATGCCTTTATTTATTTTGCTAATTATATTAATAGATTGTTTTAGTGCAGAAATGATGCTAAACATCTGAATTCCTTGTAGTCTGCCTCTTTGGACAGGTACAAGCCAGCCTTTCTCTTTGAAAGCTTCTACTTCCCTAAAGTTAAGGAGCTTTCTTGTTACTTCTCTCTTTTAGGATGAGCTAGTTTCCCAGAAAAATGACTTGGCCTTTTTAATAATAGCTTTCCCTCCCTACTATTGATCAGAGAGAAACAAGTTAGGCATTACCTTGAGCTGAGACTGATGGATTTAGAATTGAGCAATTTACAATCTGAACGATTTAAAGTTGCATTACTCAACTCTACTGCATCATCGAGAAATACCTCCATTACAAGAAGATTTGGGATCTAATGTTCACAGTTCAACCTGCAGATAGCATGAATATCTGGTACCTTAAACAGTATGGTAACTATTAAGAGAATATACCGTAAGAGAATATGGTAACTATTAAGAGAACTATTAAGAGAATGGTTAACACCATTCATTCAGCAATAATTGTAAAAACCTTAACAGGCTTTGGAAGCACGGATCGGCTGACAGGAGAAGATATGAGTCAAGCACTGCTGCTTTTCTCAAGACGGTATCCAACTGTGCCATCCCAACCCACTCCACCAGATGCTATTTACCTGTTTCTTCTGTGTGGACAATAGACCTTCTTCCCCTGTTTCTGCTCCCATTCCAGATTTCCTTTTGGAAGCTTTCAGCTGGGCCAGGACCAGGAAGCCTGTTCTCCTAACAGGGAGAAGCAGCAGTCAGTGAAAACAGCCTCACATTTGCTCATTCCCTGGAAGCCAAAACCCACCCTTCCAGCTTACCTGCCTGGCGTCAGCTGCAGACACTTGCAGGAAGGAAGAAACAGGGGTACCTGCTTTATTTTTGTCAGGGGACACGGGTGGCCGGTCTAGCAGAGACCTTGCCTGGACCCTGTAGATCAGCTCGTTGCGCAGAGCTTCTAGTTCTGTTTTCAGGGTGATAACATGGTAAAGAGACACTGCTGCAAGACAAGAGGACAGGAGCATTGCAAGCCACAGGAATGTGACAGAAAAAAGTCCCATGGTGCCTGAAGCAGCACCAGGGGGGGCAGAGGGAGAGGAGGCGGTATCCTTCTGTTGGATGACGTGCACACACTCCACGGATTTCATCGCTGCTCTTTCCTCACTAAAGCCAGAGGGAGAGTTCAGCTGTCCCCTTCGGAGGTGCAATCCATGTTACCAGTTGCTCTCTGAAACTAAGGGCATCCAGAATAAGTGAACAAAACGCCCAGATCATTTCCTGTCATATGAAGCCGTTGATAGAACCATTAAACTTAATGTACAGAGTGAACGTCTAAGATTCGGTCTCCGCTTAGTTTTCTTCTTTCTGTGCTGCATTTTGGAAATGAATACTTTCTCATGAGCTGCTTGCTCAATCTACCTTCCTCCTTTCACTTTCAACTATTTATTTATGTGGCAGCTTGCTATTACCATTTCCCATTGTCTTTAAATTTAGGCACAGCCGGTACCACTGGTAATTTAGAGCCTTATCTAGAAGTGCAGAAACAATGTAAAGTTTCCTGGCAGCATATCACCCAGTGCTACTTAAAAGACATACACATATGACAATGCGTGTGCCTCTGTGTATCTGTAGGTATACAGATGTACTGCATGTGTACATTATATCATCTATATATTCACATCTAAAGTGCCTACAGAAGGGACAACCTATTCAAACAAAAAAAAATTTGTGGTTTCCTAAACACTGTAGTGAAAAATATTCCTATGTATGACTAACAAATTACTGGTCTCTCAATTGTATAAATTTCAGGTTCTGCAGTTCAGTTCATCATACTAACTTGAAAAGGGATGATATTTTATAAAACTTATCTAATAAATATAGTTTCTCTACAGAATTCAAGGACCTGAATTAATGCAAAAGGGGACAGGGGACACAGAAAAGTGGGGAGAGGAAACTTGGGGGGGGGGTGTGGGGGGGAAAGTAGAAGGGGTGAAAACTAGAGGATGGGAAAGAATAAGAGAGAGGAAAATGAGAACGAAGGCGGGGGGGAAGGGCAGAGGGGTATAAAAGGAAAATAACATTATATATATTTTTTTTAAAAAACAAAACTTTAAATACTGAAGTTTTTCAGGAGAATCCTAAGTGTCTGGATTAAGCTCATCTTTTTAAGATGTTATTAGTCCTTTCATCTTAAAACCCTGCATTAGGAATTCCTTCTTTCTCTGCAGCTAGCTAAATATCACAAACACGTTCATATTCTTTTTGTAGTGTCTTCTCATGCAAAAGTTAAGTTTTACTCCTTTGTTAAAAGTCTCACTGGTCTGGGACAGAAAAAAAATGACTGAAAAGCATCACAACTAGGGCTAAAATCAACAGGTCAACCTCACCACTGGAATCTAACTAACTGGAATCTTACCATGTAAGTAAAGTTTTATCTTTGCAAGAGAGAGAACTTTTATAGGACTGTCTGAATACTGTGTAATGAATCCTGATGGCAACACTTGTCAGAGTAGTTCCAATCAAGTCGCTTCTGCTGGGAAGGAGAAAGAAGGAGCAACAGTAGATTAACGTCTTCTTTAGCCTCTCCCACTTCTATTTCTTAAGACTATGAGAAACTGAGGGTTAGTATAAGCTTTATCATCTTCTGTTGTGAACCAAGGTACCCTTTTCCTTACTTTACCACCTCTACCAACCACCCAATATCCTGGACAGACAAGTAATTATTTTCTTAAATGTAGAGGAAAAAAAAAAATTCCACTAATCTTAACATGCCCCTAAAAGGCACGTACATACTGTGAGAAATGATACAGAAATCAGTGCAGGGTGGAATAAGAGCAGAATACCATACTGTTTCTGTACCTATTTTCAAGGCTAAGTTAAGGTGTAAATGGGGCTGCGTTTTGAAGGAAATTTAAGATGAACTAAGGTGGGTTTTTTGGAACAGAATATAGAATTAAGCAGACGTGCCTTGAAGTATCACTAGACATCAGAACAGTACCAACCTAATACTGACTGTGTTCCAAAAATAAAATGACAGTTGGAAAAGAAGTGCTATTTAAGGAAATTAAACCAAGTGAGAGAATGAAAGTTATAACTAGCTACCCAGAAATACTGAGAAACAATTGGCCTGTGAGGTCTCTGTGGTCATTAACATGTAAGAAAATAACAGGCAGGTATATAATTAGCATCAATCTAGTCACTTCTAGAGAAAATAGGCTGTTCTCAGCCTCCACATCTTCTTTAAATGGGGTCATTATTTGGGCTGACAAAATAATTGTGGTGACACAGAGGACTTCTGTAAGACATCTGGCTTTGTCTTGCTTATCATTCTGATAAATGAGAATTTCAAAGGGGAGATGAGGAAAATCGAAACAGCCCACTCGGCAAATTGTTAAATTCAACAGGTATTTCTAGTTGACTATCATAGGGATCATGCTGTTTGCAACCTTCTGTTGTTCTATAGCTTCATCAGCAGTTAAGTGATTTGAAAGAAAATATAATTTTAGACAACTTTTGTGATGATGAAAATATAGTGGAACAATCAATAATGACAGTGAGAGATCAATCATGAAAAACAACACAAATTGCCTAGAAATAGACCTAGCTGAACAACTTCCATTTTAACACAATCAAATGAAGCTTCAGTAAATTGCAGACTACTAATTGCATTAAAGTAAAAACTCAGAAAAATGACTTAAATCCCCAAAACAACAAAACATGCTAGTTGCAAAGCCTAGAGCGTGGAGTCGGTGCCTCGATGCTTGCCACTATGTCTTGTCATAAAACACTGTCCTTATGATTCCTCTTGTTGTCAGAGCTGCAAAGTAGTCCTTAACCTGCTTAAAGCAAAGTCAGTAAGACTAAAACACGTGCAGTTTCTTCTGCGTTTTAAACTAAGGTGTGCCTAAAGAGGACTAAGGAGTCCTCAGATTAGCCTTCCGTTAGCAGACATGGGAGGGTGTTGACTCCAGCTGAACATGAGCTTTCATTGGAACTTTCTTGTTGAAACAGAAATATAATATTTGAATATATATGCTGGAGTAAATTATTAAGCAAAAATAAGAAGTAAGAGTAACCGTGCTTTTATATCGACAAAACTGTTAGCATATAGCTATAGCTATGACTACCAAAACCAAACAGTGAAAAGGGTTCAAAACAAAAATCCAGAATGAATATAAGAGGCCTAAAGAACTCACCACGAAAAGGGTGTTCAGTTTGTGGTTAGCAGCCTGCTTCTACTGGCCAGCTTCCCTGAAAACCCTTTTGCAAAAATTTGTACCCTATTAACTGTTTTTGGCTTAAGACACACGTGCTATGCTACACATGCAACAAGTGACTACCTCAAACCTAGTTCAAAGCAGCATTTTCCAAACTATTTCTAGAAAATAAAATGCCACTACATTAAATTGCAGAAACCTAGTCCTGGCCATCTAACTCTGGAAGCAAATAGGAATAAACCCTTATAATAAAGGTATTCTGAAAATATGCTCCATTTTGCATGCACAGTACAGTTCATCCATGCACACACAGTGAATCCAACCATGTAGTGCCTCCTTAACCCAAAGAATGAGCTATGTTGAATACTCAGGTTGACTGGCAAAGGGTCCTCTTTAATTTAGCCAAGGAAATCTATTAAAAAATGCCTTGGCTAGTCTAAGAATTTTACTTAACCAAATCTTTTACTTTTGGGAAAAAGAACAAACTTTTAGATAAAATTCAAAATAAGAAGAAAAAACCCAAAACATTACCGCTGAAGACTCCTAATGGTGAGAATGTTTCACTAGGGGAAATGGATTCTTGAACAAAATCAAGGCTGGTTAATCCTTCCAGGGTATTACAGCAGGAACAAACCCTGCAATTTGTGCAAGCAATTAATTTTTTTCATTTCTGTTATGCAGAGTATCAGACTAAATGATCAAGATGGGCCCTGCTAACCTGCAAATTTATAAAACTTCATCACTCCATCTGCGGGGAACCAAGGCAGAGATAGTTAGTAATCACACAGGAAATTTGTGGTTGAACCAGAAACTGAACTCTTGATTTCCTGAAATCCAGTTCTGTACTTTAACCACAAAAGCGTCTTCTTTGAGGGGGAGGAAAACCCCATAATGAAGTTTAACACAGAAAAGAGAAGCAGATTATTTGAATATGAAGACTTGGATAAAAACCCAATTTACTGAAGACATTTGAAAGTTTACTTAAAAACAAATCTTCTGTTTTTAAAAAGGAGGCCATACAGATGCTGCAACCCAGAGATCCAGGCAAATGTCGATGGCCATACTAAAAGTACGCCTCCAGTGGCAAAGGTCCAACTTCACATACTTCTGAAGTAGCCACAAAATGGAACTGGTGCCTGCAGTTATCACAAAAAGAAAGAGGCCGTGATAACTTGCCTTACTACACAAAACAGTGCAGAATGGAGAGAGGAGCAAAGAATAAGCAAAGGTTTCATTTTAAACACATTTAATTTCAAGTGCTTTCTGAAGATGGACAAAATGGATGGGCTATTTTGGAGTAGATCAAAATAAATCCTATAAGACAGTTTTCTGCTCTTACAGATGTCTATATTAGACATATTCATAGTTAGCCCTCTGAAACACTACACATTCCCTTAAAGGACACTTAATTAGTTCTTTCAGCCATTAACTGCAATTTAGAATCATAGAATAGTTTGGATTGGAAGGGACCTTTAAAGGTTCACCCCCCTGCAATGAGCAGGGACATCTTCAACTAGATCAGGTTGCTCAGAGCCCCGTCCAACCTAACCTTGAATGTTTCCAGGGATGGGGCATCTACCACCTCTCTGGGAAACCCGTTCCAGTATTTCAGCACACTCATTGTAAAAAGTTTCTTCCTTCTATCTAGTCTAGATCTACCCTCTTTTAGTTTAAAAGCATTACCCCTTTTTCTATTGCAACAGGCCCTGCTAAAAAGTTTGTCCCCGTCTTTCTTATAAGCCCCCTTTAGGTACTGGAAGGCTGCTTTAAGTCTCCTCGGAGCCTTCTCTTCTCCAGGCTGAACAGCCCCAACTCTCTCAGCCTGTCCTCATAGGAGAGGTGCTCCAGCTCTCTGATCATTTTTGTGGCCCTCCTCTTGACCCACTCCAACATGTCTTTTCGGGGTCCATGTCTTTCCTGGGGCTTTCCTAGGCCTGAGGGGCCCAGAGCTGGATGCAGTACTCCAGGTGGGGTCTCACCAGAGCAGAGTAGAGGGGCAGAGTCACCTCCCTGGACCTGCTGGCCAGGCTTAATTTGATGCAGCCCAGGATACAGTTGGCTTTCTGGACTGCGAGAACACATTGTTGGCTCATGTCCAACTTTTCATCCACCAGTACCCCCAAGTCCTTCTCCTCAGGGCTGCTCTCAATCCTTTCCTCCCCCAGCCTGTATTGGTACCGAAGATTGCCCCATCCCAGGTGCAGGACTCTGCACTTGACCTTGTTGAACTTCATGAGGTTCACACAGGCTCACTTCTCAAGGCTGTCCAGGACCCTCTGGATGGCATCCCATGTCTCACGCGTGTCAACTGCACCACTCAGCTTGGTGTGGCCTGCAAACTTGCTGAGAGTGCACTCGATCCCACTGTCTATGTTATTGCTGAAGATATTAAACAGTACCAGTCCCAGTATGGACCCCCGAGGGACACCTTTTGTCACCAATCTCCGTCTAGACATTGAGCCGTTGACCCACTACCCTTTGGATGCGACAATCCAACCATTCCCTCATCTACCAAATAGCCCACTCATCAAATCCATATCTCTCCAAGGATGCTGTGGGGCGTCATGTCAAAGGCCTTACAGAAGTCCAGATAGATGACATCCATTGTCCTCCTTGTTCACTGCTATTTTTCAAGCAGATGTCAGGGTGGTTGAAGTCCCCCAGCAGGACAAGAGCCTGCGAGTGCAATGCCTCCCATAGCTGGAGTAAGAAGGCTTCATCAATAGGCTCCCCTTGATCAGCCAGCCTGTAGCGGACACCGACCACAAGGCTCCCTTCTTCTTACTCATTCTTAAGTCTCTAATTCTTACCCATAAGCTTTCAACCTGCTCATGACTATGCTTCAGAGACAGCTCTTCACGCTCCTATCCATTCCTTGATGTAAGGGGCAATGCCTTCACCTCTCCTTCCTCTCCTGTCCCTTCTGAGCAGCCTGTAGCCATCGATAGCCGCACTACAGTCATGGGATTTGTCCCACCAAGTTTCAATAATGGCAACTAGGTCTCAGCTTCCTAGCAGCATGGTGGCTTCCAGCTCCTCCTGTTTGTTGCCCATGCTGCGTGCATTGGTGTAGAGGCACTTCAGCTGGGCTGTTGGCTGTGTCACCTTCTAAGAAGAACACCCCATAATTCCTTTGGGGTATTTCACTGGTGTTTCCCTCTTGGCTCCTATTACCTCACGATCCCTGGCTCATCTCTGGAAGACTTCAAGTGTGCTGCAGTGTAGCCTGCATGTCTCAGAGCACCAGGCTGTGGGCCCTCACTAGCACCCTGAGCATCTAACCTTGGTGTGTCATCCTACGGCTTGTCATGTGCAAGCCTGATATTGTCCCCCTGCCCCTTTGAGCCTAGTTTAAAGCTCTGTCAATTAGCCCTGCCAGCTTATCATCAAAGACCCTCATTCACACAGTAGCAAAACCAGGTAAGTTCCTGCCTCACATATGGATCCAAAAATCAGTCTATTTGTGGATAATGTGCTCCTGTAGTGTGTATCTTATATCCTATTATCTTAAATTTTTGGAAGCTGTTGAATATCTTGCAAGCAATGGATGTGTTATACAAACAGTTAAAGTCTTATTTGATATAATACATTGTTAAAAGGAAAAAAAAACCAAAACTATCCTATGAGATTTTTCTGAAGCAAAAGATGTATTCTTCTCTCTTTGCCTCCTAATTTCAAAATTGCCTAGGATAACATGAGTGTCTCTGCACATTTCAGATATGCCATGCTTGATTTATTTCTTGCCTAAGACTTTATTTCTCTAGACATCTAGACAATTTGGGTCCAAATCTGGCATGCAAACTACACAAAATAAACATACAGCTGACTTGCAGCTATCATTACTTTTTACATGGTTATTACAGTGCTTTCAAAGAGAATAGGAAATGGCACAGGAAGGAAAAGCAATTATTATAGGTGTCTGACAAAGTATGCAGCAGAACCAACAAGAAATATAAAATTTTTTTAAAAATATATAAAATATAAGAAGAAAACACAAGTCATATAAGACAAAAGATATATCAAGATATGTAAAAGACAAGACAAATAACACAAGATATATAAAACATAAAAAGAAAACACAACATTTATATACTACAGCAGCTTAACGCCAGTGTCCTCCCCTTCCCCCCACCCCCATGATGTTATAGCGATTCCTTCTTACTGCACAGGAAAAATGGAGCTCTGTCATACAGCTGTAGCTCACTTCTCTTATAGTCTCACTGCCTTGGCTATCCAGCAACACGGAGTATTGCATTTCTCCACCTCTTCGACACTATGCAACTTGACAGATTTTGCACAGATGGGCTAAAAATGCATTTGTATGGTAGCAAAATAAACAAGGAGCCATGGCCCGTCATGTGGGAGTGGCCACTCTGCTGCTGCTACAGCCTGTGGACCTTTAATAGAGGGCACAGGACAGGGATACAAGTACTTTCAAATCATGGCGTTATTTCTTCATAGCTGTATATAATTGCTACACTGTCCCCGAGTCCTCAAGGATAGAAAGGGAAGGGTTCTCTGCCTGACCTTTCCCTTTGAATTTTTGTAAATAATTAGCCCACACCAGATGTAAGCATAACGCAAAACAGCTGTAGAACTTCCTTTCTTTCTGTATCAAGCAGCAAAATCCGTTCCTTAGTCGCTTGTCAAAACTAGCGGCAGCATCTCTCCAAACTTGGTATGTGAACACACATTCTATGTCAGCAACCTTGCAGTTTTGCATTAGCCAGCTCATTGCTTAAGATTATTAAAGGTGTACCTCCAACTATTATGAGTGATGCCATGTTCTGTAATAACAATAAAACCAGGTCTGCTCTTAAGCTCTAATTGCCTTTCAGAGAAAGAAGAATTGCTGTTTTTCAAGACATAGGAGAGCTATTCTGCCCCCACCCAAGCTGAAGCATAACAAATTAATCACATTGAGGTTTTCAAAACATTTCCAGAAAATATTCAGTTTATCTTCCTTATCTACTTACAGAGACAGAACTCTGTAAAAAGTCTAAAATGAAGACCCTGAATAGGGTCCAACAAATGATTTAAAGCTCAGGCATGTTCAATATCTTTGGAACAAATAATTTTTGTTTAGATGGTGGTTCAGTATTTTCTCAAAACCTTACCTACCTATACTTGAGCTTTTTAACAGAGAGCATGTCCCCTGCCTTTGGTTTAGGTTTCATTTCTAGCATTTTAGTTTAGATGTTCATATGCCCTTAGGAATGCTTATTATTATTTAAGCAGTACCTGCAAATTCTGAGAGAAATTCAAACACTATTTTTCACCTTTGTCTATCTGATGTGAAGGCCTATACATATCTACTAAGCAAATGAATATAACATCATGCGAGATTACAGGACACGGTTTATGTTGCACTTTGTAACCCAGCTCCTTATCAATTTTCAAATAAGAAAAAGCAAATGCAAGACTTGGAGTAGCACTGTGCAAGATTTAGTGACATAGTTCACAAGACAGCAAACTGCTTTTCATTCAAGAAGGACAGTATTCACATGAAGTACACAAATCTCACATTCATTGCTTCCTTTTCAAGAATTAGAATCTTTTTTTCCATTCAAAACAAACAGGTATCTTGAATAAAGTGTCAAAATGTAACACCATTCCCCCTACCCCTCTTTCCTAGGTATTGGGTTAAAATTGAACTATAAACCTTGCAGTAATTCAGGAGAGGACACACATTTTGCTGCTTTAGAAAAGACAGCAGTAAATCCTTATTTTACAGGTATTTCACATTAACCATGCAGGATGGGAGCAGAGGTGATATAAGCTTAGTTATGCATTTCTCTGCAAGAGAGTAGCAATTGCTTCAGCCCAAGTCTCCCGCCGCAGCTACATGAATTAACTACAGAGCTGCTAGAGTGGCATTATAGCATTTAAATTTGACATTTTAAAATATTACCAGCAACAGGTGGTAAAACTAGTTGGAAACACTTAAAAATATGTATCACAAATATGTATCACAATATGTATCACTGTATCAATTTATTTTATGGCCTCAAGTTATGCCAGGGGAGGTTTAGATTGAATTTCCTCGTGGAAAAAATTCCTCAAGGAAAGGGTTGTCAAACATTGGAGCAGGCTGCCCAGGGAAGTGGTGGAATCGTCATCCCTGGAGGTATTTAAAAGAGGGGTAGACGTGGTGCTTAGAGACATGGTTTAGTGATGGTTTCTGTCAGTGTTAGGTTGATGGTTGGACTTGATGACTTTAAAGGTCCCTTCCAACCTTGACGATTTTATGACTCTCTATTTCCTAAGTGACATAATATTTATGTCACTTACAATATTATTATGTCACATATAGTATTATTATTTGGGGGACTTCCCTTAGTCCCCCAGATAACAGAGAAGTTTTGAAATGCAGGATGTATTAGAAAGTGATGGAGAGCTACCACGTCTCAGCTTTACTTACTAACACTTCCCAAAAGTGAGGATATGTGGACAAAGCTTAGAAATAGATATTTGTAATATAGTTTTTCCCTGCTGTAATTGGTTTCCACAAACACTACATCTAACAATGCAGATGTATATTCCACCTGCTCTGGTTTTAGTAACATCCTGGTTTGAGGTAAAACAGAATGAACTTTCTGTTCAGTAATTTTACTTCTTATCTAAGTCTCTTCTAACTCTCTGAAATTAACAGCATGTTGTGCCGAAAAGGGTTCATTCTCAGAGTGATAAGACCAATGTTTACAATTATTGCCAAGGAATGGCACGCAGAGAGGCTCTTGCTTATACTTATTGCTATAACAGCCAAGGTCAGCTAATTTCGTTATTTGTCCCGTTGGAGGGTTGGAAATGGAAAAGCATAGAGAGGTCCCACCTGCAGGGAGGAGCGGACAGGACAGGTGGCCCAGAACTGACCAACAGGGGTATTCCAGCCCATCTGCCCCATGCTCAGTATAAAAGCTGAGGGATCAAAGGGTCAGCTCTTTCCTCAATGGCCGATGTCCGAGAAGGACCCTGTCTGTTCATCTGCCTTTGATCCCGACCCGTGTGTTCCTGACTCCATCTGTGGAATCCAGTTCCCACCCGTTGCTGAGTCCAGTCTGGGACTTCCCCAGTGCCTGCCAGTGACGTCATCCTGGGAGCTTAATATGGTTTTGTATATACTGTATCTATTTTATTATTTCCTTTTTATTTTACTATTAATATTACATTAAAGTAGTTTAGTTTCTTCTAAACTCGTAAATATCTTTTTATCTCTCCTCCTCCTCTCCGTGTCTGAGAGATGGGGGGAGAGCATCTGTCACCGGCCATCGGCCAGTGTGGCCAAAGCCATGACAAGTAAGTAACTGAAAAGGATACCTTGAGGTGGATCAGTTACCATGCATACAAAAATACCCCTGTACACATACTGAACACAGGCCACAAACTAGAGCAAGACATTAACAGCACTTTCAATGTATCAATTTATTGCATATGTCAGTACATAAAAATAGAAAAGTGTTTTTTGTAAAATTAATTTTATTGTAAAAACCAGACCAGAATGAGAATGTAAAACTTTGCCACAATTAGCACATATACAGTAACATTTACGCTTTGTCTACAAAACTTAAGAATACTTTGTAAGACATTTTTGCTTTAACTATATATTAAAGAAAAATAAAATAAAAAGCTTGCATCATATATTCAATCACTGTTTCTGAATTTGAAACACAAGTGTTATTTAGAACTTCAATATACTATCTCTATTTACACTTCAGCGGGGTTCTAATCTAAATTATACAAGCAGGATGGCATTGTAAATTATTCTTAATGGGATACTTCAGGCTGATCCCACTACATGCAAGAGGCACTGATTTTATATTTGGCAGAAGTACCCCTAGCAAAATCATCTGTCTTTAACAAAAATAAAAATGTACTTCTCAGGAATTGAATTATGAAATACAAATGGAGGTATGTCTGCATCTTTTTGCTAATAGAAGAGACCATACCTTGGACTCTCAATTCAGCCTCGCATTCTTCACTGTGAACATCCAACATGATGCGAATGATTAGCTTCGAGATGCTGATATGCATATTTAGTATAAATAGTTAATCCATCTGCCCTTCAACTGAGAGATTGTCCATAGCCTACCAAATGTATTTGTGCTCTAATTTTACCTGAGAAATGGACATGAGGGCAGCTACACCAGTTAACGTTTCTTCAGATGAAAGCATAGCTTCTCTCTCTCTGCATTTCACAGTTCAGAAACAAATATTGGGAATGTAAACTTGGGCTAGCAGGAAGCCTCAAATATTTCCACTAATTAAAACCACCCACACGTGTGCGCACACAAGGTCTTATACTGGATGCTTCCTTACAAGGACTCTACTGCTACAGCTGCTCCAGTTCAACTCCTGACCCCTCCACTCTTTTCTTTTCTTTTCTTTATTTTTTCTTCTATTTTCTTTATTATTTTTTTTAAACTTAAAAGTTCCTCTTACAAAAGAAACAATGCCTTTAATGAGCATATTTAAACCAAGCGGCTTTCTTACAAACCTGTGAAAATCACTCAACTTCCTCTTCCCATACTAGAAATTTATATATATAGGACAAAGAGCTGGGAAACATCTATACACAGAGAACTGTTAAAGGAAAACATAATAGCATTAAGTGGAATAAACACAACAGTATCACAACACACCTTTTGGCAATTTAAAGTTATTACTACTACGTTGCTTGCAGTTCACTGTCTGAAAATGGCTTTTAGCAGCAGATAACCGTGTTGAAACCCAGACCATAAAATAAAAACAAGTCTTGACTTGTCAAAACAAGTTTCTTCCCCTTTTCCCTCCCTTAAAAGATAGTATGTACCGCAGTGGAATATTTGCATTAAAAAAAAAAAAAAAAAAATCATTTCCTTCCTACTTTCTTTCAGTGGATTTCCTAGTCAATGCAATGAAAAATAGCGTGATAACAGACACTCATTCACAAGTGCATGTGCGCAACCCATTAACAGAGAAGTAAAAATGTGCATATGTGGAAGAAACCACACGGAGTGTAAAGGATGCATATATGACAACCGTGTCTTCTCATACCCAATACTTGCAAAATCAGGCTAAGTTTTCACCTTTATGTCCTGCAGACAGTATAGCCAAATGATACAGCTTGATAATCAAAAGTAATGGTTAGATACAGCCCACTCTGAACAGCTCCCGATTGCCATAATTTGACTTAGCAACTGTGTGCCCAAATTAAGACTTCAGCTGTATGTGAGTGCCATATCATACTGGGGGTATTTGGGGTTGAAGTCTTTGTTTGTCTTTGAGTGGCAGGAAGTGGGGTAAAAAGTCATGTTAGTTTAGAAATCGACATTTTATGAAAAAACCATGGTATTTAACGGCAAGTTATGACAACTTCCGAAACATTTACTTTCTCTTCACTCTGTCTCTAACAAGCAAACTATTCTTTTCGCTTTATCCACTTGTTTTTAGAAAAGCAGTATTTGCCCACTCATTTCCTTCTCTCCCTCCACCTTAATTCTACAGCAATGTGAGGTAGCTGAAACAATCCATGTGAGCAGGTCATGTTTTCATTTCAGAATACATCAGGGAAAGGGAATGCTGTCTATTAACTCCCTTCTGCTATATAAGCACACCCCCCACTCCAACTTCACCAATATACCTTCCCCACCTGCCTCCCCCCAAAAAATACCACCACTGGAAGGCTGAGGAGATAAGCGTTGGTTTCACTCAGATTTAAAACTATGCTCAGTCTGTCATCTTGAGTCCATAGATCCAAAAAGGTCTACAGCTTATTTCAACCAACTCTAAGAAAACCTAGATAATGGTGTGCGAAAAGATACTTACCAGAGAAAGCAGCAACTTCTGGTATGTATGTTTATTAAAAGTATTAAAAAAAAAAAAACACATTTAAGTAAAGATGTATCACCCTACTTATAAATTGCCAACAACTATTACCCATATGTATGTAAGACTTGTAACTCCATGTAATAAATTTCAGGAGGCATGACCATTAAGGCACCGGTTCAGGAAAGCAGTTTTATTCAAGCGGAGAACTTAAGCACAAGCTTAAAATACCACTGTCCATCAGGAAACAGATTTTAAGTGTGTGCTAAGATGCTTTTCTGAATCGGGACAACATGGCAGAAAACTTTATTTAAAAATTTCAATCTGAAGGGCAACAGATTGCGTAGAAGTTTTTCCACAGGCCATTCTTCCCATAAAAAAATATTTTGAAGAGGCAAACTATGAACTGCAGCAAATGAGAAGTTAAACCTGCAGAAGAAATTTAAACTCCAGTACAGACTGAGCTGACAGCATATGACTTTGATGTGACTACCTAGGATAAAGACTCCTAAAAACAAAAAAACCCAACCTGACATTCAGTCAGAATCAAACTCTCTCAATTTAAGCATTTATGGCTCTGAAATGGTGAGAGACTAGCCTCAAAAATCCCAGCAGAGCTAAAGAAAACTCACCCATGCTCAGGCTATTTCCACATGGTATAACAGAACTTCAAGACTTTCTGCAAGCAAATGGGTGAAAGTGTTAAAATAAGGGTCATCTCTTTCAGACTAACTAAGCTCGGGTCTACTAAATTTAATGCACTGCTCATTTTTGTTATCCTTACTGTAACAACTGTATACGTTAATCTCTAATCAGGTGGATCATTGGTAATTATTTGGATTTGTTTCTTTTAGATGTATAAATAAAGGGCACAGACATATAATTACACCAGCATAAAAATCAAACACAAATACATACTTTTACCTTGTGTGACACACTTTTCTATCACATCATCCACTCTGCCTTTGGAAACCCACCTCAAATGCACAAGCAGACTAATACCAACAAATAGCTTGCCTGTACGTTAGTGAGGAGAGCTTGGGGCAGAAAGGAGCTTTTTGAAGGTTACTTCTATTTTCTATGAAGAAATTGCCTGGGCAAAATCCTGAAACCGTGATGTTTAGGCACACACAACTTTCTGGGCACTATTATAATACGAACAGAAAAATGAAAAGAGGGGAAGTGTCTTTTCCTCTTGAGTTGCAGTTTGAAATATATATGTATGCATAACCATACAAAAGCAGTAATAATCCAGGATAGTATACCTGCAAGTATACTCTACTATTAATGTTATTTTATATTATTTAGCACATTAAAGACTTCCCACCTTGCATAATATAAAATTTCAAGGAATAAAACACTAATCTCATGCATGGCACACTTTAAATAAACTCTAAGGGAAACAACAAATCATTGTGCTAACCATGACTGTCCAAAAAGCTCACACACACAGCAGTGAATACTGAAGTGCCTCCCGTTGTTCTAAACTAATACATTCTGTACTACTTTTGTAGCAAGTTCCTTTAATAGCATCCGTTGTACATATCAAACAAATGGAATATATGGACAGAGATACCAAAAAAGTACGAGAAAGACATAAAATGGTTCATTTACAATGCTGCAAATGTAAAAGTTATCTGGAACATCTTAATAAAGCATCAGACCTTTCCAAGTTTAATTTTACTCTTTAGGCAAGTACAGACATGACATACATTTAAAAATGGACATTCTTTCACCACTTTTCACAAATCAAGGTACAGTGCAGGTACTCCCCCCTCCCCAACCCAAAGAGGAATATCAATTATATTATTGTTACGTTAGATGATGTTTTCGCCATTTCTTCAGGGGAGTGACTCTTTATTACTTCTTTGATGAACTGTTCGAGTGCAGTGAAATAACCCTGGCACTGCCAAGTGTCATTATGAGTTCCATCAGGAAATATCGCCAATCTCTTAGTCCGAGCTGGGGATAATTCATAAAGTTGCTTCATCATAACTGGTGGAATTAACTGGTCAGACAACCCAGAGATGAAGAGAGAAGGCATTCTGCACTGAGAGATTTTTCTGTAGGACAGAAATTTATTTTTGTAGCACCATAAAGGAAGGTATCTCATTGGAAAGAAAGAAAACAAAGTGCTGGCCATGTATGGGATGCTAAGAAAGGTGTTCTCCACCACGATGGCAGAAATCCTATGGGAATTTTCAGAAGCTAAGTGAATAGCTACTGCTCCCCCCAAGGAACGGCCAAAAAGAAAAATTTTTGTTTTATCAAGATCAGACCGAGTCATCACATAGTCTAACACAGCCTCAGAATCTAGGTACAAACCTTCTTCACTTGCTTCTCCTTCACTTTTTCCATACCCTCTATAATCAACAAGAATTAAGTTCACTTTCAGGTTTACCAGCATTAACAAAGCATTTGGCAACCTGTGTCCAATGTTGCCTGCATTCCCATGGAAGTAAATGATGGTTGGAGAATATGCTGCATTGTCCCCTGTGTATCTCAGCAGAATAAGATTGAGAAGAACTCCATCTTTGGTTTTGATGAAGATATTTTCATGTGGTATACCAGTTGGCATAGGAACATAAAGGCGTGATGAAGAGGGCTGTTCAGGAAAGTAAAGCAGCACATCCTGGAATTTATATAATATGCCTGCTATTGACACAAATATTAATATAAGTAGTATAATGCCGCCGTACAAGTGAAAAGTTACTATCAAGGGTAAAAGACAAATACGGCAGAGACTCCAAGACCAGGAAGCCAAAGCTAGTAGCCATCTTTTAACAAAGGTCCAAAGCATCCATGACTTTTCCATTGTAGAAGTCAGTGATCTTTTACTCCAAGTAAATCCTGTAAAAAAACCCAAACATATATGTATAAATATAGGGAGGGGGGGGGGGGGGGTGGAAAAGGAGGGATGTGATTTAAGCATTCAGGCTTGCAGAAGATTAATGGCAAGTCAATACATTAGAGCATAAACATCAAACTTGGTGGCAAACTCCCATTCAATCTTTGGAAACCATTCAGCTCTGTAAAACAAGCAGAACAGCAATCATGAGGAAAAGCTTTTAGAACTCTTCAAAATTCCATTTATATTACTTCAGCAGGCAAGGTCCATCAGTAGCACTACAAAATTGGTTGCCTGGGACCATAATAACTTCTGTTTTCACTCAGTCTTCCCTACCGACCAACAGAACAACCATACAGACGGTATCACCAGTTTGTCCAACCTTCTCATATAAGTAATTCCAGAATCCAAAGAACACAAACAAAAATAGCCCTTCTTTCTAAGCTGCTGCTGCTGCTTAAGGCCAGGAGTAAGCCTATGCACTTCACTCTGCATCCAGCAGAGGCTCACAATGCACACAGGGTCTGCGATGATTTAGTAGCTGTGGATCAGAATCTTGATCAACTGTGATTACAGAGCAACACGTAAACTGCAGAAGAGACTCCTTTACAGTAGGATACTATGCTGTAGTTGCACTTATGACAGCTGTTTTGCTACATTTGGATTGGTTCCGATTTATAATGATGGTTTTCCACAATCAGATCAGTAATCTATATTAAATCTTTAGCTGAAGGAAGGATTGTATCATCATACAAGACCACTGAAAACAGTCAGCTAACTACATTATTCTTTGATCAACGAAAAGCACAACTGCTGAAAAGTCTAAACACGAAAACAGACTCATGACAAAAACATACACACATCATAAAGTGAGGAGAGTGATATTAATAATGAATTAAATCTTCTTTCTAACCATAAGAGACAGTTATGTCTTACAGCATACACAGAATCTCTCGCATTATTCACTGCTGGATTCAAATATATTACCGAAGCAGGCAAAAACTGCTAAACCTACACGAGAACTACAGCAACCATTCAGTCACCACCGAGTTGAATAGCCATACTGCCTGTAAGCGACAACACAGGCTCGCTTGTTTAAGAACACTAAGTTATATATCAGATAATAATTACAGCTTAGGAAACACTCAAAATTATAACCTCCTAAAGCAACGTAGTGCAGTAAGAAGCTGAATTAACTCCAAAGGAGTCTGACATGCAGAGATGCACCCAAGCATTCAATTAAGTCACAGGACCTTTACCAAAATAAGCTGTATGGCCTAATACTACTGGAGAGGGCTGCAACTGCACCAGCCACCTTAATAGGATCGAGTGATAAAAGGTGATCTCTGCATTAACAGCCTTTGCACTCCACAGATATGATAAGCACCTAATATGACCAGGAAAAAAAAAAAGTAATCTCTAATTATTTTATGTGTCAATTAAATCATCTTAAGATTCACATATTAACCAAAGGCAACCTGAAATTAAGCTTTTATATAATGTATCTACACCAAATATGTAAAACTGGTGAAATATAAACTAGTCTAGAGAGCAGTTATCCCAACTTTGTTCTATTATTTATGAGCTCACGTTCAATATCCACATCCAAGTATGCACAAATATTGTCTATATGAAAATTTAATTCTTGTGATCCATTTTTCTAGTAAAGAAGTCACAGTAATTACAAGACACATAAAGCAGACACTTTAATTTGAACGAGAACTTCCTAATGAAGCTGACAAACATTTCCTGCATTACATTTTGAGACTATAAGAACACTGATAATGACACAGTAAAAATACTCTCCTTATCTATGCGATTCAAAGTTTTGCTGACTTTCTTAGAAACTTAAATCTTCCTCAACAAGACATTCGCAAAACAGTAAAAGATCCATCATTGAAAACAGCTACTGAAAACCAAAGAAGTCATAAAAATCTTAAGGTGATTAAGGTCTGCGGATGGCTATCCCATATATACTAAGGATTGCTATTTTAAGACTGATACTCAGAGCTGATTTTATAAGCCATGTTAGTTTCATCTGTGCACAGCTTCCTATTTTCATTTCGGTAGGATAACATTATCAAAATGCTATACTGCTGAAATACTGCTGCTGTGCGATTACCTATGATATATATATAAAAGTATTTCTATAAATTTTGCTATTGGAGCTACAAAACCAATGTATCCTACAACTAAAGCTCAACACGGTAGTTAGCAGGAAGGGTAAACTACACAGCCACAAATGTTTCATGCTCACCCACATATTTAAGTAAAGTTGACTACTCTGCACTAACGAACAACTATACAACTATTCAACTTTTCTTCACAGCTATGTGAAACTTCATTAGTTCCATCCATTTCCAGGCTTGAATCAGACCAAGTCTCTTACTCCATATCTTACTGCAAGATTTGATAGCTAGAGAACTAAGATAAAAGTTTCTCCCAGTTTCTTCCCCACCAGCTTCAAAGATCACGAGAAACTAAAATTATGTTTTCTCAAACAAGCACACAGGCCTAGAAGTGACTTGAAGCCAAGTCAATACAAGCTGATTCTCAATAAAGCTACAAACCATCCTTTCTATGGAGCCCAAAGTAGCAGGCCTTCCAAACATTATCTTGTTTGGCCTGAACAGTGGATTTCCACTTAAAGTACATAAATAACAAAGTTAAGCTAATATATTAATTTTCAGTGAACAATAAGGTGTTCCACAACACTTTTTGAAGTGTATGAGATCTGAGACTGCAAGACTACCAAAAAAAAAAAGAAAAAAAAAAAAAGAAAACCCTTCTTGGTTTTCATTTCCCACTACCGTTGTGCTGGATGGGAAGTTATAAGCCTTTCAAACAGTTCACAATACAACATCTTATGATGCAAAAACTCTTACGTTGAGTTATGAAGAGCACGTGTTGCGATTCTCTAATTTTTGTGACTAGCAGGCTGCCAGAATAATCAGGGAAAGGGAGGAGGGCATAGGAAGGAAAGGGAAAACAATATATTTAGACTTTGATGTCTGAGCTGGTCAACCTGAAAAACAGAGCAGACCCAACACTTGGACAAGCCTGTTTCTCTTTCTAGACAAGACTACTTCTGTTCCTAGACTACAAGAACAACTTACAGACTTGCTCCATAACTCCTGATGTCCTAGTCAAGACAAGAAGTGTGCATACCTTTATGTCTTCTAAAAGAGCACTTTTAAAATCAATTTCTGTCATCTGCAAATATGACTAGATTTTTTTTTTTAATGGCTGACTGTTTAGCAGGATTGTCTCAGTTACATTGCCTTCTACTGTTAGAATTATCACAGCTCTACAGAGAGATGGCATGAAATGTCATCCACGTACTACAGTCGAAGACACTGAAACCAAAGGAAGTCAACAAGTTCGCCAGTGGCAGGCTAGCAGAAGTTCTGTTTCAGCCAGGGAAATAAAGTTTCTCTACAGATTTCCTTTTCAAATCTCCTAGATAAAACATTAACCCCTTGGAAATCATTCTTGCTTCACTAAAAAAAAAATCTTGGATTTTTTTAAGGAACACTATATTTTTATGGAGCGCAATTTCAAGCAATTGTCATAACTGCTAATGCCAAGTTTTTGCTTCAACATGAAGTCACATCCAATTTTACAGCATAGACAGCAACAATATTTTATAACTGCTGACTACAAATTTAAACTAAGTTGGAGGTTATGAAAACAGACATAAGGGAGATTTTTTTTTTTTTTAACTTGTCATGAAAGTCAATATCTGTGACAAATATACAGTCTTAAAGAGCAGAACCATATAGTTTTATCTGGCAGATGTTTACGTGGGCAACTCTTACATTAATGGAAATTCCTACATAAGCTGTTGTTGTTCTTTGCTACTCTTACTACTAGAAAATAATTCCCAGTACTCTACAGGAAGGGAGACTGAGTAACTTAAATTCTTTCCTTCCAGTTCAATGTTTATTAACCTCCACACATGTAAACTACCTTCAATTTCTCCAGACTATATGAACTCTGTTCCTTGGCAATCTCCTCACAGGTGATGTTTTCTTACCACAAATATGATCAGGGGTCTTTTCTCTAGCTTCTATCTGCTTCACACTTCCTCTTGTCCCTCTGATAATGCTGCATTAGAAAGGCTAGGCTTTGTGAATGCTGGTGGTTCCCACAAGTGATTTTTTGATAATGCTTGTAAACTTCAGACACAAGTAGAAGGCAAGATTGAAATACAAAGTTCTACTGTGGAAACCATTAACACATAAGAACAGCAATGTGGCCCAATTCAACATTAAGACCTAATGAAAGTAAGACTTTGCCAGACTGCTGCTGTGCCTTTGGCTTAAAGGCCATTAAAGACCAGTTCAGTTTGCACAGCCACAGAACTGCATTGCCTCTCAAAACAGAAATGAAATTTGGAAGTGATGAGTTTCAATTCTATGCCAGAGAGATATACACACATGTAGGTATTGAATTATTGCAGACATCTATGTTCTAGCAGATGAGCTACAAATCCCATAATTCAGTAACTACCGAAAACATAAATCACTCGTAACAATAAAAAGTCTGAGGAAAAAACCCAAAGTCTTTATGAGCAAGACATTTTAATAGTATTCTGTTGTGCCCTAATGCTATTCTTAAATGTTTAATGTCATTATCATTTTATGAAGATCATAAAAACTCAAGCGCATACTTAAAGTACTTGGGAACAGTTTTTCACTAATTTTGAATGGCAATTGAAATTAATTTCATATTTGCCACAAGTTTTGTTGCATTTTTTGTCTTTGTCTACATTTTTAATATTAAAAAGTTCTATTTTCATACACTAATCACATTAGAAAACATTTACCTTTGGATGTGATGATTTCCCAGGCTTCATCTCTGCCTGAAAGACAATTTCATTTATGAATTTTGAGTAAAATTGCTTTTGAACTACACATATAATTACTGTTTGTCTTCAGTTACTTGAAAGAAAATTAAGAAGTGCTAACAGCCAACAGCCCTAGAAGCTATTATCTACTTTACTGACAAAACTGTGCATATCACATTCATGCTCCTATCAAGCTCAGCTCTTGTTTGAAGCATCTGATAAACCTGAAAACAACACCTTATAATGAAGTTCAAGAATAATGTTGAAATGTCATGGACTATACATACAACACACAGTATAAAACATACATAGTGCATTACAACAAAGTTATGATAAATTTACATTGCCTCCTTAAAGCTAACTTTTAGTGTATGAGCAGCCTTAAAGTTAGTGCTAAGAAGAGCATTCCAGTGTTCAACAGATGATTTAAAGAGAAAGGGCATTAAAAAAAAAAAGTTAAACACGCTGCAATCCTTCAGGTTTCACTGTTTCAGAACAAACAAACAAAATGAGATTATTTCTTAAGAACACAGAGAAATATCTGAAGATACCTGTTTACTGCAGTACCTTCCCCTACATTCCACCTCCTCCATACACAAACAAGATTTACACCAGCTTTTACATTTACTCATATTTATTCAGAAGACTTCTGAAAGTAGAAATATTAAATCCTCAACTGTAAAAAAAAAAAAAAAAATACTTTCAGAGGGGGAACTATTCTGGAAGAAAAACCTATAAATTTAGTAAGGACAGGAAAAATACACTTTCCTACTACTAAAATCTTACTGAGACTCTACTTTAAAAAAACAAACCAAACAAACAAAACCAAAAGAAAACCCAGCAAAGTAGGTAGCCCTAACCATGAAGAAGGCAAAATAAGAACAACTAAGTGTCAGACACTT
Organism: Fratercula arctica; assembly: GCA_947846985.1. Classification (NCBI taxonomy): domain Eukaryota; kingdom Metazoa; phylum Chordata; class Aves; order Charadriiformes; family Alcidae; genus Fratercula; species Fratercula arctica. The sequence continues at coordinate 57,689,025 of CANTUZ010000001.1, read as the reverse complement.
AAGGGCTCCAGTTTTTAAGATCAGCAAGCCATCTGTCCTACTTATTTCAAACAGCAAACTTCCACAGCTCTGCATCAGGTGGTACACTTTCATAATTGAAAGTGTTTCCCCTTAACTCTTATTACACTTCCCCTCCCAAATGACAAATTTTAATGAACGTTACAACCATGTCTTTAATTATGATGGTACTGGGTAAAAAAAAAAAAAAAACAAACAAACCAACAAAACAAGAACAAGCCAAGGACTCTTATCATATTAAAGCCTTAGCTTTCTAGTGAGCACAGCCTCCTAGAGCATATTACTTTCCAAGCATGTTAAATTATTCCCTTTTTTACCTAAAATAAACATCCTGGTCAGCCTTTTCAATACATTCACTTGGCATATTTAGCCACATTAAAGTTACCATCATCTGCCCCATATTGCACAAGCATGCCCATTTGCAGAAATTGTTCCATGTGGCAGCAGAGACAAACGAAACACCAGAGTCAGATCTTGCTGTGGAGATGCAAAAGCTCCCCCCGGACTCCGCCGGAAGGCACCTGAAGGAACTTTTAACGGCGCCGTCAAGGCAGCGGTCCCTCAGCAGCGACGTCCCGACAGGCCGGCACAGGAGCCACACAGGCCCATGGGACAACACCCCGCCTGTCACCCGCCCCCCAGCCCCCAGGGAAGGGCCGCGTTTAGTCACGGCGGGACCCCAAGATACCAAACATACGAGATACGTCGGTCGGTCGGTCGGCCCCCGCAGGCGCGACCCGGCTCCCGCCTGCCCCGTCCCGGCCTTACAGGGGACGGGACCGTCCCGCCGCCGTACCCAGCCGCCGTACCCGACCGCCACCCCCTCTCCGCAGGGTGAGGTAAGGTGAGACCCACCCGCCGCATCCTCCCGCCCGGCCGCCGCCGCCGGCGGTGCCTCAGGGCCAGCGCAGCCCCCAACGCGCAACTTCAACCACCGCTCCTTCCGAGACCGGAAATCGCGCCCGCCGCCGCTTCCGCTTCCGGGTCAGGATCCGCCCGCCGCGGTAATTGCGCAGGCGCGGCCTGTGGGACTTCCGCCCCCACAGACCCCGCTTTCGTGTAAGTCCTGTGTCTCGGGGCGGCCGTTCCTCCGCCGTCCCCCCTGAGAGCGGTTACGTGGCGTCGGAGGACCGCGTCAGGGTGGGCCCGGCGGGTCTCCTCAGCCGCCGGAGGAGCGGGTCGAGGGGCGGGTGGTGTCAGGGCGGGTTGTGTCAGGGCGGGTTGTGTTCCCGGAGGAGGAGGGGGCTGGGGGAGAAAATGGGTCTCCGAGCAGTGAAATTCCCGCCTGCGGCAGTGGCACCGACTTGACGAGAGGGCGAGAAGACTGGAGAAGCGCACCCTTCCCACCGCGCAGGCGGGAGGGGTGCGCTTCTCCTGTCTTCTCGCCCTCTCGTCGAGCCGGTGCCTGTGTCTCAGCCTGGCTGCTGAGTTTCACCCCTAATAACTAAGGGCGATGGTACTGGCTGGTAACCCTTAAGTAACAATAACAATTACAGCCTCATTAGAAAACCGAGCAAAATCCATAAATCCTACTTAGACATACCCTTTTCAAGACAGAATAACTGTCTTGAATGCTGATGTTCTCCTTTTCTACAAATACATACTCTTTTTTTTTTTTTGTTGATGGTCTCATCAAAAAACAGACTCTGATGGCTTCTGCACCGGCTTTGCAACCTTCTCCAAAAAAGACAGTGGCCTCTCATGTGCCCTTTGCGGATCTGTGTTCTACTCTGGAGCGAATCCAGACGTGTAAGTCTCGTCCAGAGAAAACCAAGTATTTCAAGGATTTCCTGGATTCCTGGAGAAAATTCCATGATGCGCTTCATCAGAACAAGAAAGACATCGTGGATTCTTTTTATCCAGCTATGCGACTTATTCTACCACAGTTGGAAAGAGAAAGGATGGCATATGGAATTAAGGAAACTATGCTTGCGAAGCTGTATATTGAACTGCTTAATTTACCAAAAGATGGAAAAGATGCTGCAAAGCTTCTAAATTACAGAACACCTGCTGGCTCACGTGGAGATGCCGGAGATTTTGCAATGATCGCATACTTTGTGTTAAAACCTAGGAGCCCAAAACAAGGCAGACTGACAATAGAACAAGTCAATGAACACTTAGATGCGATAGCTAGTAATAATACTGCGAAAAACAAGGGTATGTTAAAGAAAAGTCTTCTTCAGTTAATTAGCCAAAGCACAGCACTGGAACAAAAATGGCTCATCAGGATGATTATAAAGGATCTAAAGCTTGGTGTTAGTCAACAAACAATACTTTCTATTTTTCATCCTGATGCTGCAGAATTACACAACGTCACAACTGATTTGGAAAAAGTTTGCAGACAACTGCATGATCCCGCTGTCTCACTTAGTGATGTTTCTATCATGTTGTTTTCTGCCTTTAAACCGATGCTTGCTGCTATTGCTGATGTCCAGCAAATTGAGAAGCAAATGAATAACCAGGTATTCTACATAGAAACTAAGCTGGACGGTGAGCGTATGCAGATGCACAAAGATGGAGATGTGTATAAATACTTCTCCCGAAATGGGTTTGACTATACTCAGCAGTTCGGTGCTTCCCCCCTTGATGGTTCATTAACGCCATTTATTCATAACGTATTTAAGAGCAATATACAAAATTGCATTCTTGATGGTGAAATGATGGCTTACAATCCTGAGACTCAAACCTTTATGCAAAAAGGAAACAAATTTGACATAAAAAGAATGGTGGAGGACTCTGATCTGCAGACCTGCTTCTGTGTGTTCGATGTATTGATGGTTAACAATCAGAAGTTGGGTCATGAAGTACTAAGCAAAAGATATGAAATCTTAAGCAGCGTATTTACGCCAGTAGCAGGCAGGATCCATGTTGTACAGAAAAAAAGTGCCAGAACAAGAAAAGTAGTAATTGATGCTTTAAATGAAGCAATAGATAACAGAGAAGAAGGGATTATGGTGAAAGATCCCATGTCCACCTACAAGCCTGACAAACGAGGGGAAGGCTGGTTAAAAATCAAGCCAGAATATGTCAATGGGCTGATGGATGAACTAGACCTTTTAATTGTTGGCAGTTACTGGGGGAAGGGCTCACGTGGTGGAATGATGTCTCATTTTCTGTGTGCGATTGCAGAGACGCCCCCTCCAAATGAAAAACCTACTGTTTTCCACACTATTTGTCGTGTTGGCTCTGGCTATACTATGAAGGAATTGCATGATCTAGGTTTGAAACTGGCTAAACACTGGAAGCCCTACCATAGGAAGGACCCTCCCTGTAACATTTTGTGTGGAACTGAAAAACCAGAAATGTACATTGAACCTTGCAACTCTGTCATAGTCCAGATCAAGGCAGCCGAGATTGTTAGCAGTGATATGTACAAAACTGACTGTACTTTGAGATTCCCCCGAATTGAGAAGATAAGAGAGGACAAAGAGTGGTATGAGTGCATGACTTCAGACATGTTAGAAGATCTCAGAAGCAAAGCAGAAGGGAAGCTGGCATCTAAGCACCTTCATATAGATGAGTATGATGAGCCACAAGAGAAAAAAAGGAAAACTGTATCGAAGGTGAAGAGGATAATTGGAATAGCTGAGCAATTTAAAGCTCCTGATCTTTCTACTGTAAACAAGGTTTCAAATTTATTTGAAGATGTTGAGTTTTGTGTTATGACAGGAATGAGAAAATACTCAAAGTCATACCTGGAAAGCAGAATAGCCGAATGTGGTGGCAGCGTGGTACAGAACCCAGGGCCGGAGACTTACTGTGTCATTGTAGGAGCTGAGAATGTCAGAGTGAAAAACATCATTGCTTCCAACAAATACGATGTGGTGAGGGCAGAGTGGCTCCTTCAGTGTTTTCAAACCAAAATGCTGGTGCCTTGGCAGCCAGCCTTTATGATTCACATGTCTCCTGACACAAAAGAACATTTTGCTCGTGAGTATGATTGTTACGGAGACAGCTACACAGCAGACACAGATGTTGCACAACTCAAGGAAGTGTTCTCAAGAATGGAAGACAGTAAGTTGATGCCTTTGGATGTGATTGTGGAGTTAGAAGAACGTTATTCATGGAACACCTGTCAGCTCAGTATATTCAGAGGAAACACTATTTATGTGGACTGTTACGCTGTTGTTAATGAGCCCAGAACCAAAATCCATGGAACAACACTATCGATTAGAGCTTTGGAGCTCCGTTTTTATGGTGCAAAAGTAGTCTGTCACCTTGAAGAGGGTGTCTCCCATGTTATTATAGGAGAAGATCATTCCCGGGTAAAAGAGATTAAAGCACTAAGGAGAACATTTGGGAAAAAATTTAAAATCGTATCTGAGCTGTGGGTAAAACAATCAGTGGACGAAGGAGTCCCAAAGAATGAAAATCAGTACTTAATTTAAAGTAGTTTTTAAGCTTGGAGAAAAAACATTCTTGTTGGCATGATTGCACTTGGATATTATGAGGTTGCATTAATTTTTTTTGTGTGTTTTCATGTCTGTTTAAAGCTGGCTCTGTCTAAAGAATAACACTGTATTGTTGAAACTAGAGGAAAGCTTTTAATTATACTGTTGCGGAAGCAAGAGGATGCTAAGCCACGTTGGAGGAGGAAAAGAAACACCACCAGATAAATAATGTAAGCCTTTTATTTCACAAATGGGTCTCAGGAGAGATCTAATATTTTACATGAGAGAATTCCTAGCTATTAATAGTGCTTACCTCCATTGTTCAAAATGGAGACAATAATTTAATATTTTATGGAGATTCTACTATTTAACATATTGTTTATTTATCAATTTACAATCACATCGATGTTTTGTTCATATTCCACATGCTACAGAATTCAGTAATTTATAAACCTTGTCTGTATGATTTTATTTTGTTTACATTATTTTTAGCAGAACCCCACACAGCCTCAGTAGCACTTTGGTTTCAGGATATTGCATTGATCGCATGTTTCTTTGTATAAATAACCATTGTAAAATAGAACCTAATCTTCTTGTTGAGGTGCTGATAAATCAATAATGACCTATATATCTGTAAAATGCAAATCAGTTATTTAAAAACTGTGATGATCCCCTGTGCTCATTACAGTTAAACTGTGAAGCATGACAGAGCTAGGATTTTACACTTAACTGTTAGTTTTATCTTTGAAAAAAATGTTTCATAAACTATTTCAGTAATGGAAGATTAATTTCTAAATGTCCAGTTCAATGTACATTTTTTCAATTACAAAATAAATACATTTTTAAAGTCTGTCTGGTATGTTTTTTTCAGTGAGAGGTATAACTCCTTTGAAAAAAACATGAAAAATAGTTTCTGATTTTACTCTGTTAGATAATGTGTGCATTAACTTTGAGAAGAGAAAGGGTCAGGCTTCAGTTCTTGTTACATCAGTACTGGTATTAAACAGAAATACTGTTGGGCTGATCACGTAGAACCAGGTTTTGGCTGACCTATTTCTTCAGTGCTTTTTGTGGTCATGTTCATATAAAAAATTACTGTCAAAAGAATTGGGAAATGTTATAGAAAGGCTAATTGGAAGGAAGTTTATTCTTATCTCTTCTAGTTAGCGTAAACGGTAGGAGCTCCTTTGTTCTTTGACATATACTAAATAGGTAAAATGTAATAACCACTTTTCTTAGGCTACCATATAAATTGTTAAAATGCAGAATATTTTTTGTATACGTAAAATAGTATATACTGGAAGACAGTGCATTATTTTTCCTCTAATAATTCAAGTAAAAGATTGATATACGTCAAATACAATATCTTAGTTTTACCTTATTTGGCTTCTTCTGTGTAGTGTCATATATTCTGATTTATAAATAGAAAATCAGAAGAGCATTTGTCTTCATACCCATGCAGATTTCTCTTAAATGGGTTTTAGTAAGATACATATTTTAGGAGATGCTGGTTAGGAAAGTTAAGAGGAAAAAAAAGGCAAATATGAATTAAAGCTGACTCTTGAGACATTGCCAAATGTCTCACTTTGAGATCTAAGTGTTGTTTACAGACATGTATTTAAAAACTATTAACACCATGTTGTCTTTTTGTACTCTTACAGCTATGCAAGACTGGGGAATCTAGCACTAGTAATTTGCCAGCAAAATTGTTATTCTTTTTACTGATTCCTTAGTACACAGTGTACTGAAGGTTTATTTTTAGATTTATTTAAATTGAAGGTTTACTTCTTCACAAATAAAAAAACCCAAACTTGCAGGTGCAGTATGCTGGCTTAGGTTGTTTTATTTTGTATTTTGCATCAGTTCTAGTTAGAACTAGAAATGAATTGTTAATCATGTATTTGTATGTGGCATGATAACTGGCACACTGGATAATGTCAAACAATTTAGATGGTGTGTATCTCTTGGTTGCTGTTTTGCAAATTTACGTTTGCTTTAAAATGTTTAATAAGAAGTGCTGTACTTCACAGGTCAGTGTAAAGGAATCTTGCTAGTAAGCTGGAAATACAGGCATTGCAGGTCAGGTTTTCTTTTGAGATGTTTCTTTTACATGGCGACTTAGGTGGATAGACTGCATGGATCTGTGGGTGAAGCTGGACACAGCTGTTATTAAAGTATGTATCTAGAATATGAGGATGGGACAGGAGAATCCATAGATCTTCTAAGCAAAGGCATTCTCATGGAAGAACAGTAGTGACAGAACAATAGGAGAAGTAGGGAAGAAGTTTGTGAATCTACTTAGTTTTAAGGAAATTCTGATTTGTACTGAAGGAACAAATGAAGGCTGTAAATGATTCAAAAAGTTAGAATACATTGTCCAGACACAAAAGTTTTTCTTAAAACATCAAATTATTTGAGGAGTTACGCAGAGAACTTCAGGCATCGTGTCTAAGGATGAATATAAGACAAGATTTGTAGGTAGCAGTAAGAGACGATGTGGATCAACAGAGGATCTGTGTATGAAAAAATGTCTTTTATCTATTCTGTTTGGTCTAATAAAAAAATAAAAAAGTTCTGGCATATAAAATTAACCTTTATTATTATGTAATCATCGTCCCTTAAAAATAGTATTCGAGAAAGAGGAAAAGCTTGAGTCAAAATGCTGAAACATTAACCTGATGTTTGAACTTGTAAAGGATCTCTTCTGATTACAAAATATCAACCTATTGTATTTATTACTGCAATAAACACTCCCATTTTCTTAATCACATATAGATCTTTGTAAATAGGTGTTTCATAGTTGAAGATTTCTTAGCTTATTTACATTTTGTGTAAGGCTGATTTTAAAGCTGATTTTTTTTTTTAATAGGCACTTGGCTTGAGAGCAAGCCTTCCAATTTGCATTGTAGTATAAAGTTTTAAGTTTATTTTAAGGTGGTGTTCCTAACTAAGTGGAGAAAGAAAGAAGAGAAAAAGGGACTGTAGACCTTGCAGTTTGGGGGAAGTAGAGAAAAGGTTGGTATCGTTCCTATTCACTGGCTTTTAAATGGCACTCTTAAAAAATTACTGCCAGTGATGAAGAAGAGTGCAACTTCCAGGACCACCTGTAGCAGAACATCTGGTAGGTACTCACCCTGTCAGCAACTGTATGTTGGTGAATGATGGTCTGACTTCTTGGGTAGGTACAAAGGCAGCTCTGCACAGGCAATAAACCTCACAGTCCCTGCGGGAAGGCTCCACTGTTCACTTGTTTATTAAACAATTTAATAAAATAGGTTCACATCTAACTTTTTTCTACTCTGAAAGGCATATACTCAAACTGATATGGTGCAATTTTGGAATAAAAAGCCTGTGGGCAGCTTCCATAAAGTATGACAAATCTTGCCAGGGAGCAATATTTTTTTTATTTCTTCATGGGATTTCTCTGACTTGTCAGTGAAAACAGTGCGTGTTGACCATACAGAGCTGGTGAAATTTCAGATGTTCTCATACGTTAGAATATACACTTCAGTTTCACATCTAATGATGTAAAATGAAAGACTATGACTTGCTAATATTGTAGACATTTATACCAGGTATAAAGCAAGTGCCAAGTGCTGTTATTGCTCTTTTATACTTCTCTTATGCAGACAGATGAAAATGTGGCCGTTGCAAAGCAGTAGAGGATGGCTTCCATCACACGTGTTGCCTCTGCTGTCATTATATGGGAATGTGAGAAGCCAAAATCATAAGTAGTTGACATTCAGAAGGCACTGGAATATGGTATTGGCAAGGGCTATTTATTCCTAGGATAATTTACTGAATTCTTGTAATTCCACTTGGAATGTGCCTGCCTTGTGAAGCAAACCGCTAGTATATGAATAAGCTGAAGCCTAAAATAGGAAGAAAGATTATTCACTGGGGTGGGGAGGGGTAGGGTCACTTTCTAGCAAGTGAGTAGTTGCGCACCGATGGGAGAGCAAGAAAGCCCTGACTAGTTGTTAGCGCAACTTTAATCAGCCCTCTTGCTTTATTTCACATTTCCTCTGCTTGTGCCTGTACACTGAAAATAGCTAATTGACATTCTTGCTATTTTCAGAGGCTTAAAGAGATCTTACTCTTGCATCTGCAGACAGGATTTAAAATACAGTTTTGCAAACTATCATACTATTAACTGTTTAATTATCCTTTGAAGACTTGAAAGCTAATAACACTGAAGGTAACTGTGCATATACAATAGATTGCAACCTGCTGACTGTGTGGTGAAGCTGTATTATCCTAGCAATTTCACATTTAAAGTGTTGCAAGTAGTAGCCCTGGGGAAGCTGAATTGCATGGATGAAAAAAAGCTTCCCTCTTTTTGCTACAGCTTAGAAGAAGTATTACGGTAACTTTGGGTCTCTACACAACTCTACTTTATTGTAAGCGTGGTGAATGTCAGAATCAAATTCTTTCATTTCCCTCCTGCTTTTAGGAAGATAAATTGCTGGAGAATGAAAAGGCAGGAAGCTGCAGTGAGTCAACACGAGACACTACCTATTTTCATATACGCTGTTCTTTGTATATACTGCATGAAATGATTACTAACTAGTTAAATTAATACTTTAATTAGGAGGCTATAAATAGTGTTTTGCATAAAATACAAAGAAAAATCATTATTGTTTAAACAGTAAATGAAAACCACCCCCTCTTACTTAATCAATTTCTATTTTCTTTGTTTTTGAAGAACAAGGATGATTCACATATTTAACCTATCTAGCTAAATTGTATTGTCAATTTATTTTGATATTTGTCATACGCCAGCAATGATAACTTCCAAGGGAAACTATTTCAGCCACACACGTGAGTAGGATTTCTAGTGTACAAGAACTTCATAGATGGGAAGGAGCTCTCAGAGCCGTCAGTGCACTCACCACCTCCTGGGGTATGGCTGCCTGTGCCCAAGGCCAGCTCTTCAGTGGTGAAACACTGGCACAGGTTGCCCAGAGAGGTGGTGGAGGCCCCATCCCTGGAGACATTCAAGGCCAGGCTTGATGAGGCTCTGAGCAACCTGATCTAGTTAAAGATGTCGCTGCTTACTGCAGGGGGGTTGGACTAGATGACCTTTAAAGGTCCCTTCCAACCCAACACATTCTATGATTCTACGATAGCTGTTACCGTGCTCGAACAGTCATGAAAATTGCTGTGTGTAAAAAGAGCTATGACAAGCCTTGCTAGGGACCTCCTTCTATCAGCTTGGAAGCTGCGTTTAAGTTCAGGCCCCTGGTCTTAGTCCTCACCATAGCTATATTGCAGCTGTGCTTGGCCATGTACCTAGCTGATCCCAGTCCTCACCCACTGATGACTTTCTGGCTTGACGTTGGACCTACTTCATCACTATGGGCTTACCTGGCCATCGCTGGCTGACCAGGTTTATCATCACTAGGCCTGCTTTGCTCATCTTCTTGGGTGGGACTTGTATGGTGGGACTGTGCCATTTGTTGGTGAGGACACTTGCTGTCCCCTCAGCTGCCAGTGTGCTTCCTCTTGCAGAGTAACCCTCTTGCAACTCTTAATACTACAGGGAATTGAATGAATGAAGGAAACCTGTCTTCCTTGCTTCTCTCCTTTACGGAAATCCTCACCACTCACAGAACCCCCTTTCCTTGTCTGTCCCCCTGATATTCATCTGATACTTAGTTTGGATGTGAACTTCTTTCCAGGACTGAATTCCAAAATTGTGGAAATCTTACAAATTTTTTACCATAGTACGTCTGTTTGGTGAAACACTTAAAAGCTGTTGCTCAATTTCCAGTTACTCTTCCCTGAAATAGTACATCTGTATGTTTTGGAAGAGTCTGCATGGATTTATTTGAAAAGCTGAAGGTCCACTTATTCAGGTGAAAAGAAATCAGTCAAATCCTCTGTTAGCTATGGTAAATGAGAGGTAAGGTGTATTATTCTGTTTATGGCACCTCAGTTTAATTTTCTGGAGAGAGATTTTAAAAGGCTCTTTAGTTTGCTAGTGGGGTCGGCACACTTTTTTTTATAATATTCAGTTTCAGTCTTCCTATTAAAAAAAAACCAATAATTTAATCTTTCCAATCCAAATGTAATTTCAGTTTGAATTCTTTCAAAAGAGGGACTTGAAGCTGTAAGTTATAAAATTTCTTGAAATGGAAAAAAAAAATGTTCATTTGAAGGTGACTGGGGAAATGCCTTTTAACATAGTCAGTTCAACTGAGCATAAAGCATCTCCAGCTGGTAACAGCTGTTGTACCACAGAACAGTAGATGGGCCTATAAAATTTTACTGTACTACTTTTTGCTAGGAGGGGATAGGAATGAGAGAACAGTCTATAAGTTTGAATAATTATACAAACCTAACAGTGAAGATGGAGCTTATAGGTATAATTAAAATGTTTTTCCGTGTTTTTTTTTTCTAGAAGTGAGGAAATTAAAAGGCATCCATCTTGAAATTATTTTCTTTCAGATAAAATATATTTAGCATTTCATCGGGATGTTTTCAACAGATGTAGCTTTTCCTTTCTTTGTAATTCTGGGGAAGATTATTTTGAAAGAACACATAAGGGATAATTGCAAGTTCAAACTGCAAGCATTAATGTTCTTCTTTTTTTCATACAAAGAATGTAGAAAGATGTAGAATGCCTAAGCATGTGATTGTATTTGAAAACTGACATAACAAGAATGTTTCAACACGTATATTCATCATTATATTACCGACAAAATATATTTAAATTCATTCTGCTCTTAATGCTGTGAATAGAGGAACTATGTAGAACTATAAAACCAGAGTTCAATTTTCTCCAGTGTCATGTATCATACACAAAGTAAAATACAGTTTTCAGGACTGAAGTTGCCAGAAATAAGATATAGGGGAAAAAAGAAGGATTGTTACACACAAAATGAGTGTGTATGGTGTGAGGGTGTATGTATTCCACACTGTTGTCCTCAATTTTTCCCAGAATAGAAAAAATTTACATAGTCCAGTAGGGTAGAGTTGTACTAGTCAGTTAGAAAAGGTTGATTATGATATTACTATCCCTTTTTATAAAGTTCAGATTAGCCTTTTGAGATAGATTCAGGTATATTTTGATAGAAGCACTCGTGGTTCTGATTCAATTTTTTTTTTTTTTTAATTTGTCTAGCACTATGTGGTTTGTTGAAGGATAAGACTAGCTTGGTGGAGAAGGGGAGAGCACTAGATATTGTTTTTCTCAACTTTAGTAGTAGACCGGAGGAGTTGAACTAGATGATCATAGAATCATAGAATGTGTTGGGTTGGAAGGGACCTTTAAAGGTCATCTAGTCCAACCCCCCTGCAGTAAGCAGGGACATCTTTAACTAGATCAGGTTGCTCAGAGCCTCATCAAGCCTGGCCTTGAATGTCTCCAGGGATGGGGCTTCCACCACCTCTCTGGGCAACCTGTTCCAGTGTCTCACCACCCTCATTGTAAAGAACTTCTTCCTAATGTCTAATCTAAACCTACCCTGCTCTAGTTTAAAACCATTGCCCCTCGTCCTATCGCTACATGCCCTCGCAAACAGCCCCTCCACAGCTTTCCTGTAGGCCCCCTTCAGGTACTGGGAGGCTGCTATAAGGTCTCCCTGGAGCCTTCTCTTCTCCAGGCTGAACAACCCCAACTCTCTCAGCCTGTCTTCACAGGAGAGGTGCTCCAGCCCTCTGATCATCTTTGTGGCCCTCCTCTGGACCCACTCCAACAGGTCCATGTCCTTCTTGTGCTGAGGGTTCCAGAGGTGGACACAGTACTCCAGGTGGGGTCTCACGAGAGCAGAGTAGAGGGGGAGAATCACCTCTCTGGATCTGCTGGTCATGGTTCTTTTGATGCAGCCCAGGATGCGATTGGCCTTCTAGGCTGCAAGCACGCATTGTTGGCTCCAGATGATCTCCAGAGGTGCCATCCAGACTCAGTTGTTCAGTGATTCTGTGAGTCAGGTGTGAACTGAAGTTCCCAGTCTAATTTCTGGTGTCTTGTGAATGGGCAAACTGTCAAATGATGGCATATTATACATTGCAAACATAGTGGATTTTTTTTTTTTCATTTGCAGTACAACAGATATTAGTATAGCTAGCACTCCTACCAGTGTGATTTTGACTGCTACACATTACACTGAAGGAAAACCACAGAATTTATGTCATCCTGTACTGTAAAATAAATAATAAACTAATGAGTCCATAGGCAAAAAAACCCCAAAACAACATAAAAAGACCCAAACTCCTCCAAAAAACAAAAGCAGAAAAAACAAAGTGTAAGACAAATGGAGTTATACTGAACATAAACACCAAAGTCGTTCAAGATCTCATGATCAGTGGAAAGAACTCTCTTAAGCACTGTGTATAAATGTTTAAATAAAAGCCATATGTGAGAGAACAGAAGAGCTTACTTTCAATTTGAGGTGATATATAGCTGTATCAGTTTTGAAAGTGAAAACTGGTTCCAGTGACTTAACTGCTTTCATCTGATTGCCTAGCCTTTATCCAGGGGTGCTCAAGTAACAGCTTTTCTTCTTGTGATGGTAGAGTTTACAAACATAAGCACTACTCCAAACCACAGCTCAAGTCCCTGCGGGCAAGCGGGGATCGAAGGAAGAGGTAGGATTTCTCTGTGTTCTTGCAGATGGCAGCTTCCTCCTGCAGCCGATGACAGGCTACAGCCCGCCTTTCCTCAGCAGCCTCTGCTACAGCAACGACCAGAGGCAACGCGTTCTTTCAAATCCATGTTCTCAGCCCCTGCATCTTACACCTGCAGTTAATGAACTAACGGTCTGGACAAAGGCAGGTGGATAAATGGGTCATGTGTGCGCATCTGTGCATAGATGTGGGTATTCAAGTAAAAGACAGCAGTGGGTGGGTAACATAGCTACTCCCGGTTTAGTTTTTGTGGTGGCTTTTTCCTCCCTGTTCTCCCACAACTTCTCCCCGGCCTTAGCCTCTTTTGACTAGTGTATTATAGATTTTAAATACCATACCTCTGTGCTGTCAAGGCAGAATGATTTTATTCATCCAGTTTAAAGCTAGTTTGTGTACCTCTGTGTTATGCTTTAGTCTATCTGCGTATCTAAACTATCTATCTAAACATGCTCATATATGATTATACCAGACATAGTTAAATGTATTTTGGATTTTTTTTTTTTTTTTTCATTTTAATTAAAATCTGAGTGCTATTGGAGTAATGAGAAATTAAAGATTATTCAAGGCAAAAATAAACATGAAGGTGGCAGGTGTCCCGTTGTTCAGGTCTCTGAACATGGTTGTGTGAACAAAATAGAAATAAACAGGATAGCCAGTTGTGTTGATTCCATCTAGCTGTAACTGAAACACAGCAGGTGCTGCGAGTAGACTGCCTAACAGCAACCAGGGCAGAGCAGTGAGATCACACGCATTAACAACATTAACAAAGTTAATAAATAAAAGACAGTTAAGAGAAAGAAAAGCATCATTTTTTTTTTTTTCTTCCTCTGACTTATGTGGTGACTGTAGAAGCATGTTTTTCTGTACTGATATATCTAAATTCTTATGTTTGATGAAGAGCTTTATAAACACACCAACTGAGATCTATATACAATCTCATACGGATTCCTGGCAGACATTCAGTAAATGGCATCTGAGGTGCAATACAGGTAATATTTAAAAATTTAAGATTGAAATATTGAACTTTTTTTTAGTGACTGGGGGATATAAAAGGACATCTTACCACTAGGAAGACACCTGAGTCTTAATAAATAATGGGACAGGAAAAATATTCTGCTGTACATGTTTTGGATAACCTGCCTTCCTGACCTGTATTTTTGTTAGAGATGGCCAATTCAGCCTTTCCATAGTATAAAATGCATTTAGAATTTCATGGCATTTTTCTCTACATGCATGAATGCACATGCTTTGTGGTGGATCTTCTTTGTTTATGAATTCTGGTCTGACTTACACAATTCTGTGGTTATGTCGGGGTGCTGAGCCCTTGACCCATGGTTTGGCTGCTGCCCAGGGACGGACTGTGGCTCGGTCATGGCCCTGCTCTGGATTTCTCCTGCTGCATGCTTGTCTGTCCAGCATGCGAGTGAGCTTCAGGGATTGCATGGAGGGGAGGGGAATTTCTGTAGCAGGGTATCCAAAATCTGCTAGAGAATGTGTAAATGTGCACACACATATATATAGTGTATATATGTGTGTGTGTGTGTGTATATATATATATAGAGAGAGAGATATTTATGTGGTGCTCTATGACTCTCTTCTGGCCTCACCTCTTTTTCTTCCTTTGCCTTTACCGATGCTGAGGAATATTTTTAGAGATCACAGAAGTGGATGGGAAGGTGAGATGACAAGAATCTGTGAGGGTGTTGTAGGACTGGTACCTACAGACTGCCCCAGGCTAACCAAACTTGCTGCTACAGTGTGGATGTGCCTTACACGCGGACCTCTTCCCCCTCATCCAGAAAAAGGACTGTGGAAGTTTTACTTGGTTGGCAGAAATAACAAGTTCCCGGGACTACGCGCAGATTGTATGTCCGTTTCTTGCATCCTGCTGCCTAGACTAAACCGAAGGAGGGGTTCCCAGTTACAGCTCTTTAATCTGTAACGTCAGTCACCAGCTATTTCTTATTCATATGGCAAATGTTCTCATTTCTTCAAACAGGCTGGTCATGTAAAAGCTGCACTGTCAGCCCTGGCCAGGCCTGTCTAGCTGGTGCTTTGTCTCTGCTTTGGGAAATATTATTTGGTCCAGGCCAAATAGCATTATGGACAACAGCATGGTAGTGGCAGGTCTGTGCCGTGGATATGTCTAGCCACGATGAAGAATTGAGCCTGGGCTGAGTGTTTGACATGGAGAGAAGCCTTCGGACCATGGAAAATCCATGCTAAGCCCCACGTTATGTTCAAGACCAGAGAGGAAACACGGAGAGGTGGCTGAGTTTTTTGGTCCCTTAGCATGGGCTGAGCTCTGCTGTGGGAACTTGAGCTTGTGGGAAGACTTGTAAGCGTTCACTGTTGGCCATGCAATTATAGGTAATGTTAAAACAGGATGAGTGCCCAGAGTCCAAGAAAAAAGACCATAGTTGCCTCTTGTGCAGGCTGAGGAGAGGTGAAGAATGCTATGTTGATGCAGCCAAAGCGATCAGTGTGGATGTCCAGCAACGGCAGTGGCAGGCCTTTGCTGCTGTTCAATAAGCCTTCACTCACAGCTGTCTGCCCTTTGACTAAATTCCAGAATTCCCATAGGGAATTTTAATATTCATTTATTATCTCACAAAGGTTTTAGCAATCAGACAATGCACAAATCACAAATTATCTTTTACAATTATATTAAAAGCTAACAAGAATTAAAATACAGATTAAAATCATTTAGCAGCGTTCATACAATAACAGTTCCCCGAAGATCAGTACAAGCAATGAAACACTGTCAGGAACCAAATAGGTAGGCAGGTGGCCAGCATAGATAACTTGGCTCATCAGTATTCAAGCAGAAACGGTCTTTGCATTGTTAGTCAGCCCAACCTCTCCCCCCGCCCTTTTATCCCCTCCTTACTCCTTTTAGGTGGCTTTGCACCCTGCAGAATCCTGTGCTAGGTCTGGTTTTGAACGCTGCTGAAAGAGAGAGACAGGCTGTTTCAATTAACATGTTTGTCAAGATGAACTGAAAGTTGGTTAAATGCAAAAAGCAGTTCAGTCGCTGGCAGTAAGCAGTATGTGCTGAAAATAGTGTGAAATAATTTTTGTGTACAAAGATAACAGGTTAGATTGTGTTACATCCATGAATGTAGTGTGAGCAGTTTCAAGATGATCTCAAGGAAGAAATCATTTCTGCCAATATGTCCTTCTAACTTCAATGTTGACCTATCAACATTATATGTATCTAGCTTCAAATGGTGATCAGGCTACTTAGCCAACTTAATCCCAGCCCAGCTCTGCTGCCCAAAGGTGGCCCCTGAGCTTGGCCCCTGAGTGCTCCCATTCCAGGATGGTCTACAAGTCAATGTTGTGGCTGTTTCATCACCCAGGGAAACGTCACTCCCTTGCAAGGAGTTCTGTCTCTGGCATTCCTGCTTCCAACCAGTTTAAGCCCTTCTTGCAGTTGGGCCTTCTTGCCTCTATGCCAGATCATTCCTTGGTCACAAATTACCACTGCTGAGCAGTTACAACTAGAATTTCCCCTTCAACAGCCAGATTTCAAAGGCTGGACCATGCAGTGGATAGTACAGATCATTTAACACCTTTCCTCTTATAAACTATACCTCAAAATGATAGCATTTGCAAGAATGGTGCACGCTCAAATCAAACTATACCTTATAAACTGTACCTCCCCATTCAAGCTCTGCAACCAGTTGCTTTTGGCCTATTTTGGTTTTGGTGGCATCCACAGAAGCTCAGCATGGCTGAATTTGATGTAACCAACTGATGTAGCTGTTTGGATCACTTTGGACACCTTTAACTATTTGCAAAGAGACTATGACAGCATAATATAGACAGCTTTAAAGTATATAGCAATTATTCATTGCTTGGCAATTCCAGAAGATAGCTACCTAGTAAAGACCTAGGATAAATATTACTGTGCTCAATCTCTACCTCTTCCCGTATGACATCTGGAGACTCCTTGCTAGCCAGGTGGGAGTCGGTAATGAGGATGGGTCAGGAGTATCCTGAATCAGGTAAAGCCGCAAAGGTTGGCCTCTGCTGCTTTCTGGGTCTCAGCTCTTCCTGAGTTGTTCACTTCCACCCACCTCTTCTTCCTTTAGGATATTCTCTTTTCTACATTGGCGTTTTTCCCTCCCGAATCCTTGAGCTACTACCAGTCCCAGTTTCAATAATCCTACCTCCACCGGCAATTTTACTTTTCTTATCTCACACAGCTCCACTCTACAGATGTTGTCACAGCTCTTTCTTACCCCTTCACAATTTCCTCAGAAGTCTGAGCCAGGTTTCCCTACCAGAGCTAAGCCTTGGATTCTTGAAACACAGACAGCAGAAATCCTACAAGGAAGGAGGAAAGTTGTAAGAAGGAGATGAAAAGGGGCTACATTCATAAAACATATATATATTTAATGGAACTTGAAAGGCAATCACTTTTTTGGAATAACTTCAAAGAAAATCTACGTGTATTAAGTGCTGTGTGTAGTAAAATCAGCTTTCCAGGGACTTGTTTCTTTCTATTCTTCCTTAACTAGGAGAATTTTATGTTAACCAGAAAGTGAGAAATCAGAGGCAAATTGAAGGGAGCTGCAACTTGTTAAGAGTCAGACTTCTTCACACAGAAAGCAAATGATTTACTTGTTTCCTCTGCCTCCCTTCACATTTTTAATCAAGTCGCCTGAAAAGAATGAGCACTGAGCAATCACTGTGAATGCCCGTGTCTGTGTCTACTCATATCTAATAACATCTGAACCAGCCAGCCAGTTCTAATCAAATTTCACAAAGGAATAGTGATTTCCCTCTCTTTGCCTACTCTTCTGCCCAATCTCCAGTATGGTGGGTGCCTGAGTAGAAGAGAAGGCATTAATGGCCTCTATGAGGGAAAGGGTCCGTGAACCCATCCTGAAAAGAAGAAATGGTAAAAATATTTCAGATTCTGAAAGATCTCCCCCTATTTCTCTCATCATCTCATGAAGTCAGTCAACCCAAGATGCAGCAACATGGAAACAAGTTTCTCTGGGTGTGACACTGCCTCCCCTGCTCCATTCTGCTGCTTAGTGCTCGTGTGAAGGGGAAACTACGAATGGCCAGCCACAGGAAAATGTCATGCTTCATTAGGCATGAGAGTATCCAATCAATAATCCATAAAACTCTTTGAAACCACTCGCATCTGGGTCTGTTGCTTAGAGAACTACACGTGTTCAGCATTGCTGCAGTGTGTGATGTATCCTGATGTGCACCACTCTTGCAAATGCTATCGTTTTTATTTGCTTTGTTTATGCAAACTCTCAGGACCTAGCAGACTCCCGCTATATTATGGTCTGCTGTAACCTGGTGCTGTTTGTCATTTTTATTTAGTAAGAAAGATACTAGAAACGCAATGCTATCACATCCTTTTTATGAATATTCAATGAGTCCAAATCCTGTGGAAATAAAAGAAGAGTACGCCTATCAGAAGGCAATTTCTACCTGGAAAGAAGGAGCCACAGATGAGGAAAACAGACTGATATGCCGAAAACTGTTCCACAGATTGTTCCTTTTAGTTCCATAAAACAAATAATTGCCAAGCCCACAGCATAGGAAGGGTGATTTGATCATCAACAGACATCCCCATCAAAATCATATGATTCAATAACCGTGTGGTTTAAGTGGTATTTAAGTGCTTCACAGGAGTTACTGGGTATTGTGCAGGATGAAGGGATGCTGCCCTGTCCAACCCTATAGCAGAACTATTAATTTTATATTTTTGTTGGTGATGCCATTTCAGAGGATTCATTTTTCTCAGGACAATGCCGTTTCTTCCTTAGAAACTTCAGGTAGGGCTTCAGTTCAGCCCAAGTTTTTGGCATTGCTGTGCTTTTTCTGAAATTGTCACGATAATATGCCACTGAAAAGAATTTTTTTTTTTTAAATTGTTTTTCAGGATCCAAAATTGAGATAAGAGAAGGTATAATGATATCATTCCTTCCATACCTTGTTCCTACATGATTTGCCAATATCATAGTGTCATACTTTCAGTTTTAATAGTCCTGGCATCAAGAGGTGTATCTGTTTTCACTGTGGTTCACGGTGTAATGTTATTTACACTGATAATGGCAGCTTTCATTTAAGGAATAGTTAAAAGAGCTATAGGTCATAGATTTAAGAATTTAAAAAGTAAAAATAAAAATATGTATTTCTATGGATAGAGGGGGGTTCTAAAAACTCTTCTCCTGATTAGAGATGCCACATCTATTGTCCAAAACTTAGTGTTGTGATCCAAAGAATAAACTAAAATTCATGGATGGTATTGGAAACACATGTAGTAGATAATATAAAAATTAATTGTCCCAGGAAAAGCAAACTCAAGAAGGAAAGAAACACTCTTGTGCTGTGAATGATTTAGACATTAATGAGTCCATGTTCATCAACAGTGATGATTGTTAGCACTTAAGACCGCATCAAACATCAATGTCTCCTTTTAAAGACACTCATAAAGCAGAACAAGTTCTACAGCAATCAGAGTTGAATGAAAGTACTTAAAAATGAATAACAATCAAATCAAGCAATGACTTTGGAGGTTGGTTTTTTTTGGCTGGCTGTTCTTGTGCTCTGTAACCCAATATCACTGACAGCAGCCGGCTCTTAATTCAGACAAAAGATTCCTTATGGATACTGAGTTGACATTTAAAGTCTTCTGATAAATCAACTTAGGGAATACATTTGTACATGAAAATTCAGCTGAGATATAATGGCACAAAATCCACCAGAGCAACATATCTTTAACTTCCTGAGCACAAAAATAAAGCAAAGCTACTACTCTTTATGTTTCTGAAATCATAATGATTACCTAAGATCTGTAAAGATTAAATGAATGAAGTACTGAATCCACAGTTCTTGAGTTATCAGTCAGCATTCCCAAGTGCAGCAGTGAACAAGACCAGGGTATGAACTATAGCACTGCAGGAGTGAAACATTTAATTGGAAAATCCATGTTTGAAAGCCACCCATCAACTTGTAGAGGCTGGCCTTTAACTCCTAATTTGTAGTAGTTCTAGTGCTGTGTGAATTTGCACCTTATATCATTCATGTTTTCTAAGTCCTTCAACATACGAGCACGTTGTTATCCTCAGTTTTGTTGAAGTTGCAAAACAGGGTTTAGCTATTATGAGCTCACCTTCAGCAGAGTTTAGGGACTTCTAATTAACACCTCAATTCTGGAACACCTGTTTAATTGCTACAAAAAGCTACTAAGGCTTTGTAAGTTCCTTGGTACCTTAAAAAGCATTTTTGTCTCCTGCTACTGAACATGGAGAGCAGCATCTCAGTTTTCACAGCCCTGAGCGCTGTTGGTGATGAAGGCTGACAATAATCCACAACTGTTCCAACCACCTCTCCGCAAGGACTCAACCCAGTCAGCACTTCACAACAAGCCTACTGGTGTGGGTCCAGCCTGACATGCAATGGAGTTCACTGTTTCTTTAAAGTGACGCTGGGCACTGTTATAACAAACGTTGTCATGCAGGATGTGGGTGACCTGTGTTGAATACGCTGTGGTTGAGAGGCTACAGGCTCCTTTCTGACGGCTTTCCAGAGGAAACACAAACGAGCAGGCTGGAGGCCAAGGGCTACTGTGGGCATTCCTCGCCTTGCCCGTGGAAGCTGTGCAGGAGTGCTGCATTGCTGACTCTGCTTCAAGAGCTGTTTATGCATTTTCTCTGGTAACAGCTTGATCCAGAATGCATAAACAATCCTTCACAAATGGATTCAAGTTTAGAGCTTCTGCATCCTAAAACATCACAAAACTAGTGGATTAAATTGTCACTGTATGTGTATATATATAGCTTTGTATATACATATTAACTTTGTATATATGTATATATGCACACATATATAAAACAGGTGTCCTCCTACAGAAGAGGTCCCAGCTTTAGATTTTAATTAGGTTAAATTCCTCTGGATGGCCTAGAGTCCTGTGTCTAAGCCCTGGAGGTAGGTGACCTCTCAGGCACACCTGTGTCCTTGCTTACCGTGTCCTGCCTACTCTAGTAGTCAAAACAGAAAAAGCAATCCTTTTTCTATATGCACCTGTGTATAATTTTGTTTCCTTATGCCTGTATAAATAATAAGAGAAGGATTAGAGATACTCAGAGCTTCCAAGAGATAATCAGAGACAAGCCATATCTGACTATTACTAATGTGTAGAAAGAATTGCAGAATATTTGAGATATAAATCAAGAGTTAAAATTTAAATTAACCTTACTGTCATACAGAAAACCAAATGCTTGTGTTTATCGAAATGACATTTTAATAAAACGAAAATAAAAAAAGTAAGAGGAACATATCTAGATACTCATCATCCTTCGGGTTTTGTATATCTGTAGAAGTATTTCTTTTAAATTAGGACATTGGTTTGTATCAAAATGCTGACTTTTGAGAGGAGCATCACTTTTATTCTGATTGTATCATCAGTGAAGAAGCAATGCAGCTGCAGTAATAATTGACCTTTTCTGTTTTCTGCATTTCAATGAGCTTGAAGACATATTGCTCTTTCATTGCTGAAAACGCATTTGCTGTTTATGCTAAGTCAAATCAACACAAGCAAAAAAGCACGTGTCGGTTAGTACACCGAGAGCAAACAATTTCATTCATGTGTCATCGTTATAGTAGATGAAAGATCAGAGGCTATCAAAAAAGGCAAAGGAATTCAGTGCGTCGGCTTGTGAAATATTTGTTGCTCTCATCCTGCCACCTGCTTAAGCGTGTGGTTAATTTTAAGTGTGGAAGCAGTTATAGTGATTCACGTATTTTTAAATTAATTTTCAAAGGGCATGTATTTAAGTGTGTATAGGATTGGATTAAAATTTAAAATTTAGTTTCCATATCTGATATGCACAGATTATTCTGGATATCTTTACAGACAAGAGGCATTTTGAGCCAAGCCTTTAACTTATGAAAGTCGACCTGGAACAGCCATTGACTTTGATTGAATGGTACTGTTTTACGCTACCTGCAATCAAACTGTTTTGTTTAGTTTAAAGCACAGTCAATTTTTGGTGGATTTGATTGACATATTCTTGTGGGTGAAAGCACAAAACAGTATGTGGAAACAATTTCCTTGTCAGACAGTATTTTTGGAGACAACCTGCAGAGTTCAGCAGAACAGGAACAGCAGCAATAAATCTGGAATGCAGGTAATCTATTCTCCCCTCTGTTTTGACTAAACCAAAGCAAAATAAAAGGAAAAATAAAAAAGATTTGGACAGAAAGAAGTTTACTAAGAGAGATTCTCTTGGCTAATCTTGTATATGTATTTCTCCGACAAAGAAAGAAGGTGTACTTACTTTAAAAGAAGATGTACTGCCTCTGAGGTGTTGTCAAACACATGTACCCATAAATATTAAAATACTTAATTTATGAGGCACCTACATAAACGTGCCTCATAAATTATAAGACACACAGAAAGAGTAGAAAGAGAAGGAAAATGCTGCAAGATGAATGAGACATGTCTCAACAAACATTTTAACTGTTAAGTGACAAGAAAATGACAGGAAATGGCCTAGATATTTGAGGAGGTATGCCATCTCTCCAGAGAGGCAGGGATTTTTTAGAGTAAGACAGAGGCAATCACTGGAGCAGAAGTGAGGTTTGCTTAACATTTCCATCACCCAAAGAATATGTTGGGATTTCTGGGCCGTTGTTTTACAGTCATTCTTTTTTTCTTTTTCTTTTTCTTTTTCTTTTTTTTTTTTTTTTTTTAACTGGAAAGGAAGGATCTTACACCAAGATAGGTGGATATTTCTTTTTCATGCTCAAAAAAAGTGAGTAATTGTCTTATTTGTTCCTAGTGCAGTGCAGTTTCTAGCATTTTGCATCCTGGAACAACACGTGGTCTATTCCCAGTTGAAGGCAGTTAAAATATGGGCCAGGTGTTAAGGGAACAGGTAGAATTAGGGTTCACGTTTAAGATAAGAAGGGTCATTGGAAAATGTGTTTTAAAGATAGATATGGAGGGCAGAATGGGCAAAAGGAAGGAAATTAGTTTAGGGACAAAACCAGTATAATCAACAGATTGGGAAGAGACAGATCAATAGTGAAATGCGGAAAGACTGCACAAAAAGGAGATCAGAAAGCTGAGGTAAGAATCATTGTCATTAATGGCTAGGGAAGGGAGACGTGGCCAGCAGCTCTGTTACATCTTTTCCTACAAAGAAGTTTCCTTAGCTCAATTTGCTAGGCCAAAGTTTTCACCCATAATTTCTTCCCTCACAGAAAAGTCTTGCCAGAAGTATCTCAGAGGGTGACAAGGAGCACAAATCACCTGGAGTCCCTCAGCAGCCTCTTTGCTCGTAGTCTTTCTTGAATCTTTCCTTACTTCAGTTTATTAAGCTAATTCTGACTCAAGGGTGACTCCCAGTGTGACTTTGAAGGAAACCTGACTAATGAGGGTATTCAAGTAAAACTAACCCAGAGCGCATTTTCTTTCCCCATTCACCAGCAGACAGAAGGAGAGCGCTCTGGATTTCCTGGTGCTGTGGATCGCAGGCAGCACGTCCGGTTTTCTGCCATGGTCAGGATAGACAAGTCCCAAGCGAGGTGTGTTCCAACGTCTTTTCAGGGATGATACCTGCTGGCGCTACTGCTGCTGGCGGTCATGCTTAGAGGAAAAGGCTTGGGAAGCTTTGCTCTGAGGAGGAAGGGAATGGGGCTTTTGAAAGCAATGCATGAACATATGGCAAAATGTTTTGACATTGTAACAGGTAGAAAAGGAGAGCTCTGAGAGTTACTAAATCGTGGGGAAATCAATCAAGTCTAGCAAGATAATGGTTCTGAGTGAAAGATTTGAAGTCTATAAATATAGTGTGGGGAAAAAAAGAAGAAAAACAGAACAGAGATATTTGGAAAAAGAAGGTAATGCATTCAGTTTTGGAGAGACTATGCCTGAAATGACGCCTGAAATCACCAAGAAAAAAGTATCCAGAGGCTGCCTTAAATGTTGACCTGGACAAAGGGAGAAAAGAGTGAGAGGAGTAATTTTGGTGGTGTTAGTGGGGAAAAGAGTGGGAGCAAATGGAGTTGGTAAATAAAAGAAAAGGTAAAGTGACAAGATAGGTGATCATAAAAACTAAATAAATAACAAGGAAAAGGAATAATTTGTTACTTTTATTGTTGCTGTTATTAATAATAGCACTTAGAACTAAACAAATTATTCTTGTCGTTAGCGTGGGTAGGTAGTGAAAAAGCACACAATGGCCTAAGCAGTAGGTTGCACTAGGGTGGGAAAGCCTTTCCATGTTTTTGGTCAAATGCTTGTTGTGCCTTAGTTATGCTCTAACTGGTGTAACACCTGAACAGGGTACCTGCATGGGCTCATGAGGGAACTGGTGTCCTAGTCCTGCAGAGTGGGGCTGCCTAGGTGATGAGATGAGGAGGTAGGAAACTACCCATCTCTAGCACTACTCTTAAAACCAAATTTCCCTTATGGGTGCCTTCACACTATCCTTGGAGCAGAACCATTCCCCGCTGCCTGGCCTGCATCAACCTCAGTGAAACAT
This sequence comes from Fratercula arctica, assembly GCA_947846985.1. Taxonomy (NCBI): domain Eukaryota; kingdom Metazoa; phylum Chordata; class Aves; order Charadriiformes; family Alcidae; genus Fratercula; species Fratercula arctica. Next base: position 57,664,460 of record CANTUZ010000001.1, on the reverse strand, counting down.
GTGCTGCAAGGCCAGAAGCATGGGAGAAAGTAGCTGGGTCTACATTGCACAGACTCTTCTGTTCCCACCAGTCTTCAGATGCCAAACTTGTCACCAAACATGTCTCCAAACATACCAGCTGTTAGGAAAGAGTTTTCCTTGCTGGGCTTCACTCTTGGAGGGCTGCTGCTGCTGCCATGGGCAGGAGGAGAAGGGAGTCTAGAGAGAGCTGCCACTGCCTCCTGCTGTCCTCATGGCTCCCTTAGCTCCTGCTGCACCACAGACTACACTGTCCTACACTGTGGAAACACCAGAAGGGCATTTCCTCAGCTCCAGAGAGCAGAGCAGAATAAGCCTGCAGACGGGTTCAGCTCATCAAGGGGATGACTCTGCTCTGCATCACTGCCTGGCAGCCCGTGGCTGGTGTGGAGTTAGGCTCCCTGTGGGGACTGAGAAGAGAGAAAATTTTACGCGCTGCAAGACAGCCATGTGCTGGAAAGATTGGCAGCAGGGACAAGATGACTGGGATTGTTTCTCGATGAAAAGCAACCTGTAGAAGCTAGAAGAGAAACTGAATTTGCTGCAGGACAATGTATTTGGCTTTTCTTGTTATCTTCTTTTGCACTTGTACTTTCTAATGTTGTGGTAAGTACTACATATACACATGCATACTTATTGATACAACAGAAACCTCTTTCTGCCATCTTTCTCTTCTCCCTGAGACTTAATTCCTTTTTTTTCCCCTCCAAAATCTTGAGTAGACATAAGAAACCATTTTCCAGATTGTGACAAACGGCCTAAGCCACTGACTTGATAGCACTTACATGAATTTATGTGTGCTGAGGATTTGGCAAAAGATTTGTTTACACATAATTCATTTTCTTAATTGAAGGCAGGTAAACATACCAGGAAGAAAACAGAGAGACACACATTAAAATAGCCATATAGAGTGTGTCCCTTGCCCCCTTCTTATTCTAACAAGTCATGAAGAGATGTCTCGATTTCCTAAACATTTCTTAGCGCTCCTTTGAGTCAAATGGACAACTGAGTAAAGCAATAAATATTTTGATACTTTATAGTCTGGATCCCTCATGGCTTGATTTATTAAAAATACTTTTTTCACCTTGGAACAATTGTTAATTTCTTAACTGAATTTTCTGTATTTGGAAATTATTAATCTTCATAATTATGCTTGAAACAATGTACTACCAATTTCATATCTACAGCACAACTGTTTCCTAAATTTCCATGCATCTTAGAGACAGTCAAGCTCCAGCTGCTACAAATCATATATAATTAAGAAACTTCTATGGTCAGAAAATATTTGGATGAATAGATAATTAAATTAGCATCAGAGAGAGAAGTCAACAATCTGACTGTATTTTAAATCTAAGGCTGGCTGTCTTATGCAGTTTTAAAAGCTCTAAAATTGCAAAGGCAATTTCAGTTGCTTACAGCAGGTGGTAGTATGTGCTGTTAAAATAAGAAAGACTGCTGCTTAGTTAACAAGAAAATGAGTAGAATAGGCAAGAAAATCACTGCTATAAATGTGTTGAAAGCTTGTAGATTAGAAAATTGAGTATTTATTACTTCTTTATTTTTAAAACTTCCTGTTTCTCTGCCATATGACTACAGCACTAACATCTTGGGGGACAGTTATGGACAAGCCACAGACATGTTACCAAAAATAACTCAAATAGCCTAACTCTTACAGAGTGGTTTTCATCCATAAATCCCACAGTCTTGTAATCCCACAACCTTTTTTAAAAGACAGACATGAAGCACTTTAGAACAAGATGTAAGTGGAATTTAGGTAGGTAAAAGCAAACTGGTAATTCTGGTAATCCTCTTTCAGTTGCTGCCTGAGACTGGGGTGAGCTGAATCTCCAGAGTCTCTTGCTGCAGGGTCCACTAGATGCCTGAGAGTGCTGTTTCTGCACGTATAGAGCTGTACCTCAACCTTGCCCAAAGCTCAAGTTGAGCCTACTCCAAAAATTATTGGGTCTAGAGACTAGATGTTCCTACAGCAATACCCCTGAAGCAATATGTGTGTATATAAGATGCATACAGCCAACAAGATGAGGCTACTTACAAAAGAAACTGCATTGATCCTGAGTAGAAAAGATACCTTCTTGTGGTGTTTGGGGATGGACTCCTTGCATGTGTCCATTTTCACTTTACATGTATTCTGCATCCAGAATATACCAACTTCAGTCAGATTTGGATCTTTCTCGCCCTATGCCCTTGGGAGGGAACCTCCACAGGATCATGAATTCCTGTCATGGGGTCCACAAAACAGGGACGGTGATACCCACTTCCATTGTCAGATCTAGTTTTGTATGGGTATGAACATGGGTTTCCCACATGTGGTATGGCATGCTGTGATCAGCAGCAGTGTCCCCTGCACAGTTACTCAATATTTTCCTTTGGGTAGGTGAATTCTGACAGCATCATCCAGACTGGATTTTAGAGGTAAGATGCAGGTCAATATGATTAATGAGTAATTAGAATCAGCGAGATGTCTACCAGCTTCCAGGTTGCAGTTGATTCAGGGTGAAGCTAGCAGCAGATATTCAGGGTAAGTTTATCCATAAAATTATAGTTACCATGGCATTCCAAATGCCTACAAGAGTCATAAAGCAGTGAAGATTGTTGTTGAGCAGCTCAAAGACACAGCTGCAAACCTGAGTTCTTTTGTGCATTTTTGTGTGTTAGTTTTCAGTCTCTGAAGGTCTTTTGTCCTCATTTACTACATTAACGTGATATGTCTAAAGGTTGTTTCCCTTCCCTAGCACAGCATGGTCTTTGAATGAGCCATATTCTTGGAGTCATTTGCAAATACACAAAACCAGCAGTTAATTTAAGAATGTAATTCTTCTCACAGAAACATAAAATTAAGATTTTGATAATTCTCAAAATAATTTTTTTGGCTACCACTCCTGCTCAAACATGGCAAAGGTAGGACCCATAGGACCTTTGGTTGAGTTAATATCAGGGTACCAAATAATAAGAGTTGCAGGGGCACCTGAGAGCAAAGGTTCTTTATAAGCCATCTCCATCCTTATGTGCCATTGGTTTTGTACAATCAAAACATTTTTTCCTCAGACAATATGCAAAGCGGGGAAACGTTTTTGTCTTCTTCCACCTTGGAGGCTCATTTTTAAAACCAAATGAATCCAAACCAAACCCCTGCAAATTGCAGTCCCCCCAAAAGCAAGATTTCCCTTCACTGAACAGCATCTTAAGAATTTCAGTGGCAGCTTTGGCTGAAGCTGGGCTGTTACTCTGACATCCTTTCATTTTATACTGACCTACAATAAACCCATCATTCCCATACTCCCTTGAGCAAAAGTTAACATTTGTATCAAGCCGTGTTGTAGTATCTTGATTGCAAATACCCACTAGGAATTTAGCTGGAACACTCTTGGCTTGTGCATTACATAAAATTTCAGTCCTGGAGCACAGTCAGATAAAAGAAACTATAATCAACTGTGAATTATCTGTGGGTGGTTTATCCGTTTGCTGATTAATCACTCCATTAATCGTTGCAAAGGCAGTGAGCTAACTCAGTGCAGAGCCAATTTCTGTGAGCTGGGCTTCTAAACTCAAGTGCAATGCCATATGAATCTGGCTGTATGTGTCCAAAAGTAGTCACTTTTGCACAGTTTGGATCTGGAGTCAGTAAATGAGCCATTCAGGAGCTCCTGAACTGCTGCATGCAAACTCAGCCCAGACCCCTCCCCACTCATTCCCATTACTGGCAGCCCTGGGAAGAGTGACAGGGAGCCACAAGAGTAATGCTGTGTAGATCCAGTGCAGGTCCAGAATGGCCGGAGCCAGGGGAGGGTGAATAAGGTCACAGGTATCTGAGAAAAATTCTGCAGAAACACTTTCCATCAGTCTTGGTAAAAGGATTTTCAATTTCTGGTGCAGAATGAGGAAAATGGATGGAGCCAACACAGATGCAGTGCTGTATCTGAACTAGTAAACCTGTGTGAAACCAGAAGCCTGATGCAAGGAAGCCCCTGTGAGAGTAATTTCATGTCCAGCCAGTGATGCAGTGGTTATTATGAACTGAGTCTACATAGAGTTATTTGGAAGCCTCTGTAGTGTTGCCTAGCATCCTTATGATCTGGGGTGGTTCACCTGCTTGCTTACCCACCTGTGCCATCTACTCCATTACCATGGATGGAAGAGAGCAAGTGGTTCTCAGATGCATCGTCTATTTGTCCAAATGCAATGTGAGTTTCATAGAATCGTAGAATGGTTTGGGTTGGAAGGGAACCTAAAGACCATCTAGTTCCAACCCCCTGCCATGGGCAGGGACACCTCCCACGAGACCAGGCTGCTCAAAGCCCCATCCAGCCTGGCCTTGAACACTTCCAGGGATGGGGCACCCACAACTTCCCTGAGCAACCTGTTCCAGTGCCTCACCACCCTGATAGTAAAGAATTTCTTCCTAATGTCTAACTTAAATCTATCCTCTTCCAGTTTAAAAACATTACCCCTCATCCTATCACTACATTCACTGATAGAGAGTCCCTCCTCATCTTTCCCTTTAGGTACCAGAAGGCTACTGTAAGGTCTCCCTGGAGCCTTCTTTTCTCCAGGCTGAACAACCCCAACTCTCTCAGCCTGTCTTCATAGGAGAGGTGCTCCAGCCCTCTGATCAGCTTCATGTCCTTCCTCTGGACTCACTCCAACAAGTTTCACCTACAGCAATATGATAACAAGTCTCCTAAAGAGCTGTGGAGACTGCAAACTGAAACTAGGAAAACTGTTGCAAAAATACTACAAAAAGTAAACAATAGAGCTTATACTTCAGTTATATTCCCATTTTCAAAGTTTTAACAACAAGATGGATGACTTTCTGAAAGATATGTCTGGGTCCAGCTGAAGGTACAGGCCTGAAGGAAACAGCAGAAGCCTAAGGACAAACTAAGTGATTATATTTGTTTTCTTCAGTTTAAAAAGTCAGCATGGTGATGCCAGCAATAGAGATAAAGCATGGAGTAGGTTCTGCAAGTCAGATCTATTGATTTACAGGACTGATGAGTCTCAGGTTTAAGGTTTAAACTTCTGACTTTTGTGTCTAGCTTCCACACAGCTATTTATTATGAAGAAATAATTGTAAGGAAGGTGAAAGGCTTTCCAAGACCTCCCTTCCCAGCCAAAACACTCTGGTATGACAAAGGCAGGCAGGTGGCAGTAAAAAGGGACTAATACCTTGCTGGATAATTACATCTGCCACAGGCTTATCTCTTAGCACTAAGTGCTTCAAAATTAAAAGCAGGGAGTAGAACACAAATGCTAGAGAAAATGAATTAAGCAGAAAGAAAAAAAAAATAGCCTATAGAGAGTCAAAGAAACTGTAGGAGTTGAGGTGGGTAATGAAGACTGTAACACTGACAGAGACAGAAACTTCAGTGTAGAAGCTGTCTGAAGGAAAATGCTCAAGACCAGAATCTGCGGAGATATTTTGGGCCCCTAAAACAGGTCTGGCAATGCACTGAAGGTAAAGCTCTTTGCCAGAACAAGCTAAGTCAAGGTGAGGTGCTTAGGCTCTCAATGCAGAGGGAGAGAGAGAAGTGCTTCCAGATGTCTGAGCAAGGCACTTGTTCTTCACTGTGTAAAGAGTCAACGATTTCTGTAAAAGCGTTCAGTACTTCCTATACAAAAATCTGCTTTCCTGATTTAGAACTTCACAGTAACTTTCCCCATTTCATAAAGATGAATCTTTGTCTAAATGTAGACAAAAGGGAGAGGAAATCTTTTTGGCACAATTTGTGTAGTTGCAGTGTGTGAATATACAAGTGAGTAATTTGCTATACAGGCTCTCCATAGCTCCAACTTTTGAAGTACCTACTGTCATCTTTTTTAAAGAGTTTGAACCACAATACTACATTGTACGCCAGGAGGAGGGTCACTGCGCATCTCTCCTGTTGAAGGAAGACCATTTTGCTGTGCTGAATGCAAAATTTAGGGCCTGCTTTTGTAACCATGGCTATTCTCTCAAAATAGACACCCACTTTCAAAAGGGCATTCCCCACAGTAGATATCAAGTGGGTGACGATATAGCACTGTAGCCCAAGAAAAACATTCTGGGGGTGGGAATGATCTCCAAAAGTTTTAGCACATTTTTGATCTTTAGTCCTCTGACAATGAATAACAAATGCATCTTATAAGAAATGCAATAGCAGCGTCTCCTAATCTTGAAAAAAAAAATGATGGAAAGATACACCAAATTCCCGACCAAACTCCCAAATGCCTTTTTTTATCAGTCCTTTCTACCCCAGAAGATACAGTTAATAAGTGCAAAGTACAGCCTGTCCTGAAGGCCACTGATTTAAATTTGCTTCTAAGTAAAAATATCCTGGAAAGTTCTAAAACTGAAGGAAAATAACTTGCTGAAGTATGGATATCTTTTTTTTTTTTTTTAAACAGAGGGCTCTGACTTTCATGTCTTTGCTGACCACAGCTGCAGCAATAAGGTATATCATAGAAAAGCTTTGCCTTGGGACAGATACTCCCAATACAGTTGTGTCTCACTAAATAAAACCTAACTCTTAAACTCTGTTTGGGAAGTGATAAGCAACAATTCTTACGGAATTGGTTTGACTTGCTCCTGTGGGATTCAGTACTCAATATTCCACATCAGCATTAACAGGGTCGATTTAAGAAGCCAGCTTTCCATCTCAGCAGAACCTGTTTGGCATATTAAGAAGGTTTCCTTTGCTGGTGAGGATTTAAACACATACAACTGGTAAGGACAAGCAGACATATCTGCGATTTCTGGACCACACCTACCCATTTGGATTTCCTGATAAAATATTTCTTTTCCATGTTGAAAAAAATAAAAAAAAATCACTGGTGATTTCAGACGTGTTAATGTTGACACTATTTGAAACATAATTAATTAGTACAAAGTAGCTGATGAAGTGTGTCTGGGTTCAACTTAGCACAGAGCACAGAACACACTTGAACTGTAGTAAGTAGCTTTACAAGACAATGAGCCACAGAAATGCCACCATTTAGGGAGGAATTTCGGCTATGGACTTGAACTGAGGAGCCTTTCAGAGTCAAAAGTTGATGGAGAATGAGGGCAAACTTTAATGATGATAATGATGACAAAACAGGTGTATTACAGGCTTTTCTCCTGTACCGGAGTGGCACACATATATGATCCCTGAGGAAATGGTGTTTGTACATGCTTACCTCCAATCCGTGTCCAAAACCCTTAAGATTCAGTAATGGAACAGCGCTGTCCATTCATGCAATTCACATACAGAAAAGAGCAATGATGCTGTTTATCTGCCTTTGGAAAGTTGTGGGCAGTTTGCAAAAGTCAAAGGGCAAGACATGGAACTGAAAGGAAAATATAGGGAGTGGCCCAGCTGATGTAAAGAAATTTATCTCAACACAGAGGGGACGGAGAGTGGCCTTCGTTTTGGAAAAACATCTGTGTCAGTTGAGTGGATAAACTGGTTGTGTAAATCGCTTTCCCTGAGTTAATCAAAAGGTGTGAATGCCTTCCTGAGCCAGCCAGACCAGCAGTGCCTGCACTTTGATTCAAACACACAAGGAAATAGAGTAAAGAAACATAGTTTTCACAAGGGTATTTCATTCATGCTTGCATGTAATACTTCTCTTTCAGATTCCTATTGAAATTCTCAAAAGTTTTCGTTTGTTCAGCTGTCAGTCTAATTTTTTTCCTTCTCCCCAGCTTGCTATCAAAGTTTCTTGTATATGATCTATAGTGTGGGAGGTAGATTAGACACTAATCATGTCTAGTAAGACTGTGTTCTTGCTAAGAAATAAACAAGTTATATTGATCACAATTTAACCATGCATAGTTATACATATATTGAAATGCCTGCAGTTGTTATTCTGTCAGCATTGTCCTACTGAAGTGACAGAACTATCTATCACATAAAATTCAGCACAAGAAGTCGGTTTGAATCAGCCAGTCTCTCAATCATTTCCAATCAAGTGAAGAATGTTCATAACATCATTTCAAAAATCTTGCTACCATTCCTGACCTGGCAGAAATAATAATTCATCTTTCACCTTTGGGTGCAATGACAATTGTGCAGAGGAATTTTTTATAGGTTACCAAGGATTCTTGAAAGACTGATCTGGTTCTAAGTCTGTATGACAGTGAAGGAGGCTGAGCTGTTGTCCTTGTACAGTGTCTTAATATTTATGTAAGATTAGCCAGTAGTATTCAAGGCAAGTAAAGATGTCAAATTTAGTTTAAAAATTCTAGAGATATATGCTGTTTTACTAGCTTAGTTTCAGAGGTATCTAACCAAGCACATCAGTTTAGCATCATTTAAAGAGCTACCTTCTCTTAGTGGGGATCTTATTTGCAAGAACAAAAGTTAATAATTTTTGACAAATCTTGAGAATAGGAACCAGGAACACACACATTTTTTACAAGTTTCTGACCTTGTTTCCTTTCCTTTAAAGCAAAAGTTGTTTGTCAGCTTAATATAATAAATTGCACTCAAGATTAACATGTCCTTCAGGTGAACACTGCAGATAAAGGAAATGTCTCTTTCAGTTGAAAATTGGATGTGATATATATGACACAATTGCTTACACAGACAGCTATTAAATACGTAATCGTTTAGGATTAGTAATATCTGTATCTATGTAAATGTAAGTAAAAATAATAAGAACGTAACACTTATTAAATCAAATCCACCTACCTTTAGCCTAGGTTAGTATTATGTGAATATTAATTGTAATTTGCCCTAATTGTGTGAAAAATTAATAAGCTGTATTAAAGCAAATAAATGTATCCTTTAAAAATGCTAAAATAGAAATCAGATCTAAAAGTAGATAGATTCTTAACTTTGTAGTGTTATAACCTTTAAGATAATGATACAGTTTTACCATGTAGGTTCAGCCCTGTGAAATTCTTTTCCAGCTCTTTATTTCCTTATACTAGCAATTTTTAAACGGTCTCATGGAGAAATGTTTTAAGGTGTGCAATCTGCTACAGAGGAATAAATATGGCTTCTATCTATTTTTTTCCTTATAGAAATATTTATGTTCCTGTATTCTTCATAGCATAGCATGTTCAAGGCATGTTTTAAAGTGGTATTCATAGATATAATTAAACAGCTCTTCCAGGACAAAGGCAGAGGGAGTTTCAAATATTCTAGACGTGCTAATTCAGATCCAGTAATTTGTAGGTCTGGTGCCCACAATGCGAAGTGGGCAAATTCTAACAGCTGGAGTCTGGCAGTTGGAGTTCTTGCACTTAAGAAAGTCACTAACCCTCGATTCCAAGGTCTCACGTATTCTCAGTCCAGCAGAAACCTTCTTTTCCAGAGCAGGAAAGATGGTGACAATAAGATGACGGGAAGAACATATCCAGTGTCTCGGAGCCTGTTCAGGCTCTAGTCTGAAGAAAGAAATGCGGGTTTTTACACAACTCAGGGCAAGCTCCTGACCTCTGTGCTAGTCACTAGTGCTTTCCTTCTTCAAGTACCCATAAACTTTTCTGAGAAACTTGCTGTCCCAGTAACCTCTTTAGCCACTTGGTTATATTTATAAAGGTTTGACTATCCATTGTGGGAACAAATGGGCAGAACACAATGCTGGTCTTTCATGAAACTTCAAGTAAACAAACCTTGTGCTCTCATGCCCAGGTAGAAAGAGTTTGGTCTGCAGTGGCCAAACCTGGCTGTAGTAGTCTCACAGCAGCTAGAAAGAGTTCACAAAAAACAGTATGTTGATAAAAATTGCCTAAAAAATATGAAAAGCATGCACCTTTTCAAGAATTATTATTAACTGTAAGATATTTTTCAAATAAAATCCCTGCAATAATAAGAATAAAATTATTTTCTTTGGCCCTAAACAACAGTTGCAGTGATTCACTTGTTACTTTCTCTTTTCCCTTTCAATCCACTCTTAAAGCAAATTTCTATAATTTGTTTTTTGATTTCTATCTTGAGAGGGTGTAGTTTTGCTTTGTGAGGGTTTTTTTTTGTGGTTTTTTTTTGATGCTATCTTCTTAGTTCTGTAGAAGATGATATCTCAGATGGACTCTCACACTTTTATCTTTATTCCATTAATTCGATGAAATTGATTTGAACCCACCTTCATCTGCATTGGGTTATTCTACCTAAAAGAAATATGAACATCTTAAACATGCTACATTTAATAGTTTTCTTATATGTTCATTTTTAGATGGTTTAATTCATTTAGTGACTGTACATGCATGAGTTAAAATAACAAATCTAAGTTTATGCTGAACCACATATTGTTTCTAAGATTTGAGAAGGTGGTTTCACTTTCCTCTTCCCTTTGGGTTCCAAAGTGGCCTTAATGCCCTCACAATATTTCTTCTCTCACATACATATCTACAGTTGCTGACTTTTACAGCTGCAGGAGGGTAGCCAGGAACCTGTTTCCCTTTAGCCTTTTGCTTTGGTACAAAGGATGGCAGAAGGTGGACTCTCTGGGTTTAGAGTTCTTCAGGAAACATTTGAAATCCTACTGCTTTTTCTCACTGATTCAACATTTGTGATGCTCTCTAGAGCTTTTACAGTTCCTCAAAGTTGTTCTGAATTTTTCATTCATTAGGAGTCCACTACCATGAACAAAAACCTTGGGAGAAGGAGTGGAAGGCGAGAGACCTCACCTCACCAACACATTTTGAAGTGTCAGCCTAGAGTCCCTTCACATTCTGAACTGAGATTTTTCAATTCATTCTGTACCTCCTTCTGGCAACCACACAGCTGAATGCTAAGTCATATTTCAATACGACAGCTAAGATCAAGATAATAATCCTAAACTCTAAATGGTAATTAGAGGAAAATTTTCACATGTTGAGTAGGAAATGTAGCAACAAATAACATATGCCTGGAGGGTTGCATTCTGATTTTCTGAAATATCATGGCAGTGCACAAAGTTTATTGTGGCTGAAAGTTCTGGTGAACTGTAATTCACTTTCTATATTGATTTTGGTCTGAAGAGCTCTGTTCAGGTGGGTCTTGTCAGAAGTTTTGTTTCAAAAGGGTTTCTATAAAAACATATTTTTCTGGAATGTTTTATTTTTCACAAGAAAAAACATCGAATTCAGAGTCAGAAATGCCGTTACTAACCAGGAAGTTAATGATTTAATGGTTGTGGAACACATCTAGGTGTTGAATAAACAGTCACAAAACTGTTTTTTTTTTTTTTTTCCAAACTATTGAGCCAATGGCTGTTTTGAGTCACTTTTTTTCTTGTCCCCTTTATATTGTAGGAACATCTTGAAATCTAGGATTTTTGTCATTGTAGAATGGAAAAGATTTTTTGAAAGATTTGTCAAAATATATCACAGCCTAGAGAAGCCATTTTCTGCTTTATGCTTTTCTCTGATGATTCAAACAGCACGTAATTGGGATTCCCCTTGGCATGTATGACATTTTATTCAAAAACCTGAATTCTAGGACAAGTAACACTGGTATAAATCAAAAAATGTATTTGCTGCCAAAGTCTTTATTGAAATGTATCGGCTTTTACGGAGTTGGAACAGGGTCTGTGATGGTCCTTCTCTTCATGATCCAAAGATCATGTCTCCATTCACACATACAGAGGAGGCTGCAGATTTGTTACTCAGCTTATCTGTGTGACATATTGCCAAGAGATTTGGATCGGACACTTCTCTTAGAAGGATTGTAAAGTGATTAGTTTTATTCTTGTAGGAAGTCGGTTCCTCACGTTTGAGAAAAAGATGTTCTTGTTATAGAGGGCAGCATGAAAAGCAGTATTTTTGGTCACTTTTTGCTATATCTAATCCTATGAGGGCTTATAAGCAGAAAAATTTATGTACATTAGTAGATACAGCTCTCGAAGGTGCCCTTCAACCTTCTGCTAGGAAGAGGAAATGAGTCGTTATTTACATGCCACTGTTTGGTAGAGGAACAAGCTTTGATCAACAGGCAGAAGCTCTGAGGATCTGTCTTTGCAAGAGATTACTTAGGAGCCACACTAAATCAGTTCATTTCCCGTATGCCATATGCCCATATGCTTTCATAAATTTTTCTGACAACTAGCACTTTTCTCTTCTGGGGAATGTACTGTGGGCCCTCTGGCCGAATAAGAAAGCAATAATGGAGTGGCACAGTACGGATGCAGGTCTCTGCCTGACATTTGCTGGCATAATACAACTGAGGAGTGGGCCACAGGTGATACAGCTCCACATCAGCCTGGCAGCTCTGCTCGGGTCTCAGGGAGATGAACCTTTGCAAGGAGTGTAGCCATAGATACTGCTTTGCTCTTCTGTCGAGGTTTGATGTGAATGCATGCCACATACTGTCTTTCACCTATTATTTCTCTGAGGCAGTGCTGCTGCTAACAATAAAATTTCACAGGCTTACTTTAGCAGAATATTAATGAAAATCTTCTAAATCTTCGCACATACACATGCAAGGCAGCAGCTGCTTTTGGTACTCTGAGAGAGATTTCAAACATTTACTTACTGTCAAGCTTTATGCATATATGTGCATGTGAAAGGTCAGAGATGGTCATTCTATCATTTGGGATGAACACAGCTGAATTGAAATGTCACAGCAGTTGTACCTAGCAATTTAAAAGCTTTGGAGTGTTGCAAGCCTGTGGATTCTCCTGCCAAGCAAATAAAAGTCGACTCTCTGACTGTACAAATTTACATGATTACAGATAATATATTTTACATCGTGCTTGCGGAGTTACTGAGCACCAGTAGAGCACAGGCAGCTTTTGGAGTTGATTGGAGTTGAGAAGCTTGCTGTGCAGCCCCGAAGCAGGGAAGCAGGCTGTTCATAGGAGACCATGGAAGGCATCAGTCAACCTGATGTGCGGCTGATAGATGTTAGCCTTTTTAGACCTCTCAGACATTACAAAGGAACTCTGCAGAAGAAGTCAGGAGAAGTCATGGAGTAATAAAAGAGCATGAAGAAAATTAATTTTAAATAATTAATTGAAGAAAAGACAGTGTGTCTCTGAAAAGGTCTATACTAAAAAGAGATCATAATCCCCTTGTCAAATGTTTATACCTAGTAGTTTCAGCCCTTTCCCTGTTGAGAATGAGCGCTGTGAAAACAGAATGCAGGAACGTGCTAACACAGGGGAAAGGGGACAGCTGGAGCACTTATACTTACTCCTTTCCTCCGGAAGCACTTTGCTGAAGAATGTGGCGAGTGGTTCAAATGGGGATGGGGAGGGTGGAGGTGGACGCCTTACCAATGGAAATGGGGAAGTGCCTCTTAAAAAAAACATGTGAACACTCCACAAGATGAAGTGTGTTGTAATTTTGTGATTGTGTAAAGAAAATGAAATCAAAAGGGCAAGAACAAGCAATGTGGATTCCATCTTTTCATCTGAGATTCATCTTGAGAAGAAATAGAGGTTAATTTATTTAGCATATGGAGTGAGGACAAACCATAATGAAACTCATCTCCATGTGGAATAACAAACTGTACTCCTGACTGTTTGTTTAATCATTAGACTTTTTTTCAAAGAGTCCTCCAGAAGAGACAATAGCAATAAGGGTCTGTGTAAGTTCTGTAGAAATTGTTTGGAGACCTAAAGAATTTAATAAAAAGTGGGAGAATGCCTATAAGTTTTTAAATGAAGCTACAGGTTTACGCAGCAGAAAATGTTATCTATCTAATTTAATATAGTTAAAATAAGACACTTTACAATTGTCTAATTAAATTCTAATTCAGTAATTTTTTCAAGTTTGTATATTTTTCTTCTCTAGTGAAGATAGATCTTATTTGATTAGGGAAAAACAACTAGTATTCAAAAATAGGCTGTTGTCCACCTGCCCACTCTCAGCATACATTCTGCTTAGCAAGTATAAAATTAGGTTATATCTTGTACATCATCCACTAAGTGGGTGCTTCATGGTATCAGTGAATCTCAACATATGTTGTTTAATGACCTGTAACTGTCCCGATTTCCAGCATAACCGTCTTTTATATTTATATTTGAAAAGAGTATCTAGTTGAGAACAAGCACAAAATATCCATTAAAACTCAAAAGAAGGGGTAATCAGACTCTTACTGATCTAATATCCCTTTCTTCAGCCATTCCTCTGTCTTATTTGTTTGTGTAATTTTTTTAGGACAAGAACTAGTTCATCCTCTTCCCTGACTTCAGATGGAGACACTGCAGCGATAATTTGGTTGTTTCTAGTAAATAAATAATGCTTTTGGAAGAAGATAGTTTCTATTCCCCAGGGCTGCTTTCAGAGGCAGAAGACATAATCTCCCAGCACATAGATTAAAGGTCCTGCTAGGAAACAGATATCAAGCAATTCACCCACCCAGAGCAACCCTCTCAGGCAGAGAAAAGCCATTTCAGAGCTCTCAGCCATGGCCAAAATCCCAGTAACCTGGCCGCTGCTTTTATCGTTAGCACTTATCAGAGAAGATGGGAAGGATCTTGACATTGCTAATTTCATGGGGGAATGAAGGGAATAAATTTATGGATCATTTGAAAAGATTGAATAAAGACAGCTAGGTGAGGAAAGCTGGGGGTAAAAATGCAAAGAGTTTCATACAGTGTTTTTCCTTTAATAATAGTCAGGAAATAACAGAAAAAAAAAAGCCTTGCTGGTAAGGTTCACTTAGACACCAGAGGCACCCTGGGGGAAGGATTTGGAAAATCTAAGAAAAGCCCCTCTTGCCTGAAGAACTCTGGCTGCAGCATTCATGTTCCTGTGGCTGCGGATAACAGCAGATGTGGAAAAACAAGAAGAAAAGCTTTTGTGGGGTAGCCCACTAAAAGCAGTCTGGTTTACGGACAGGGAGGGATGGGGTGCGACATGACCCATCTCTGCCAGCCAGTTTGCTCTTGGTGTGTTTGGTACAGCTCATGGCACAAGTATCCATGTAACAGCTAACGCCTGTGCAGATGAGGGAACAGAGGTAAAGCAAAGCATGTCAGTATTTAGCCCAGTGTTGTTTTATATATGAGGCACTTTCCCCTACCAAAAAAAAGACCCAGAAAACCCCCCTCTTACCTGCCCCAGCAAACCCAAAGTAAACATGGAGAGAGAAAACCACAAGCCACTTATTTTTGAGCACTTGCGGGTTGGAAACATAGAAGCAGAAAGGTAAATGATCCTTTGGGGCAGCAGAGCTCACTTTTACATGGAAGTGAGAAGTTTAGATGCCGTCAGGTTGAAAAGGAGCTGTGTAAAGAAAGGAGGGATAAGGAAAGAATTACCCTCTAAATTTGGTAAGGAAAACTAAGAGGATTTTTGCTGCTCTGACTCTTCCTTTGAGAAGAGAGGGTATAACCTTAGCTTTGGATGTAATTTTTACAAATTCTGCTATAGACCCCAGGATTAAACAGGATGACTGGTTGTCCTATTAAGCTTCAGAAGGCAGGAAGACGCAGGGTTGCTGATGGGCAGTCAGGCACCTGCCAGGTAGCGTGGGGGAACGGAGCCAGTGGGTGCTTTCTTCTCTCCTCCACTTTGAGTCTACAGTGACAGATGGCATTTAGAATTGATTGGCATATCTTATAGGGTCTGTGCCAATTTAAATTATCTTTCAGATTTATCGTATAAAGCACCGAGGTGAACTGTGTGGCTTGGTGAATCAACTCAATGAGAAAGAAAGAAAGAAGAAAACCCACTATGAAAAAATCCCCGAATCTGACAGCACCGAGTCGAAACGAGGAGGGGAAAAAAAGAGACTCATCTGAAGACAAGTGCACTACAGCTTGTGGATGAGTTGTGTTGCATTGTCAGTTTGCAGCCTTACAAGGTGACTGCATCAAAAATCCTTCAGATTGCTATCAAAGACAAATGGTCTATTTAAGCAGAGCTATTCTTATTCAGAAAGAAGAGGGCAGTATACAGGGTACAAAGCCCTTTCTTTGTGATCAAAATTTGTTGTATGCAAGAAATGAATTGGCTTAAACAAACCACTTATGAGGGAGAGGATTGGGTAACATTCCCATCATCTATTTGTATTAAGACTTAATTTTTCTGGGATGAATATTTTGCATAACATTCTGCACTTCTATTTTGCTATAAGTCAGGTTGGTTCATGTTGAAACAGGTGCTGTGGATTTGCTCTTGCTGCTGGCTTATTGGAAAGAATAGCCCACTCACCCAGGAGGCCTTAACACCATTTTAAAAGTCAGGGAGAAGGAATCAGGATGAAGCCTTATTAGAGCTGGTAATTAGAAGCAGTGACAGCAGCACAAAGCTGCTTTACTCCCTCAGCTCCTAAACTCCATCAAGGACTACACTTGAGAGAATAAAATGTAAGTGCTTGTCAGGGATATCAGTGAAGTTGCCCCGTTCCTGTGGAGGTCTTGCAATGCAGAGCCAGAGCCGTCCCAGCAAGGCTCCTGGCACCATCCCAGCCCTGCCGCTGGCATCCCTCCCCTGCTGTCAGTGCTGCAAGGCAGGTCACCGCCTCCTCTCCTCCTGCTCTCCGCTGCCAGCAGCAAAGGGACAATATTGCTCGGCCCGGCGCCAGTTGCCTGGTGTGATGGCGTTGGATCAGCTCCTCACCTGACATAAGCCAGGCAGAAGGAAAGTAGACAATGTTCTGAAAGGTGAGAAGAAGCAAGAAGAAGGTGACAGCAGCCTGGTGAAGTGGCCAGGAAGGGAGAGAGAGAGAGGTAAATCTTGTAGGGTCACCTTGAGGCAAAACACCCACTCCTCGCAGTGCAGTGAGAGGTGGTTATTTGTCTTTTGTGAGGACTGTACTTGGCCCAGAGAAAGGAAGAGAGGGGTCAGTTTTAAAATATGTAATTTTCTGGTGATTAAACATTGCATAAAGCAAATATTGCCACTTTGAAGTAGATTCCGCATTCACAGGAAAGCAAGGTATATGATTTCATCAGGACTTTGCCACAATATCTATGTTGCAAACATATTCCTAAAGCCACGGAGATGATCCTGAACTGAACATTCTACTCAATGCTTTCATCTTCTAGGATCTTCTTGACAGACAGACTGCCAGTTGTCAGAGTGTCTGTCAACTGTGAAAGCTAGCAGCATATGCTGAGACAAGCTGGGAAGGGCAGGGTAAGAGAGATGACTTCTCTGTTTATATAACAGGAGCTCAGCAGAGCGACTACAGCAACCCTCCGGAGGAGCAGACGCATCTGAAGGTATGAAAACCAGGCAGTCTGAAGTACCGCAGGGAAATTTGTGTAATGCACGAAGTAAATTGTCCTAATTCATCTCTAGAACTAACTAGCACTTTGTTTTATTTCTGGTGATTCACTGTTATTATGTACATTATTGTTTACTGCTAATGATTACTTAGCCTAGCACTCTGTCAGGTCTCTACTCTGCAGGTCATATTATCAATGCTTAATGGGCATTACTGCTCAGAAAGGGGATTTACCCTTTAAATACTTGCAGCCTGGCACGTTAGAAAACAAGGTGAAGCTGCCTTGATGTTACTGAAGAGACCTGTACATCTAACGAGCCACCTAATGCACTTTGGAACAAGAAATTTCAAAATTTGAAATGCTCGGTCTGAGCCTCTGAAGTCTTTCACTGTGGTCATTCCTGCACGTCCCTCTTTGGCCCATTGAGCCCTTCAACAGATGCTTTATCTAAGTTGTCTTCTTAAAACTGGGAAGATCAAAAGTATTGAGACTTGTGGCTTGCTCTCTCCATCAGCCACCTTTCACAAACAGGTTATCTCAGTCTTTTGCAATATTTGTATGCTGCCTTGTGTTCCAGGATTAATTTCGGCCACATCCAGACTGACTCGCAGCCTTGTGCTATTCAGGACACAGGATCCTGATACACCTTCCCTGCAGTCACTCACCAGGTTTTTTTGCCCATGGACGGACAACATTCAGATCTGCCTCTGAAAAGTGGAAAAACGTAGGAGTGGCCCAAGATGTGATATAAATGCAAAGGTCATGTGGAGCCAACCTGAGACAACATCTGCAGAAGCATTGCTGGTTGCTGCTGCTAAGGACTTTAATATCTTGGCCTAATGAGTAAAGGTGTGCCAGGTGCTTCCTTCATTCATGCATTCAGGTTAGAAGAATAAACTTTTCATGGAAGACTTGAAATACAGTACCAAAAAGTGGTCTATCAGTCGGTATGTACATGTTGGTGGCCAAGTTATCATGGAGACTTTGAAACATCGATATAAAGCAATGCCCGCTCTGGGTAGCAAAATTCCTCCAAGAAAAGGGAAATCCTACCTCCCTTCCTTTCTTCCTTCCTGATCTAGAGGTTCAGGAATCGTTGTAACTCCTTATTACCTGGCAGCATATAACCAGGGAAGGGTTACAGATCTAATGACATCAAAAGACAGTTTACAACTATACAGTTGAGGAGGCCTATCAAGGCATACTTAGCAGGAATTTTTCAAATTATTGCATTTGGGAATTTATCATTAGACAGCAGTGTCAAATTTTAATAAGTGAAATTAGTTAATGCATGTACAGTGCTTTGAAGATATGAAATGCTATTTAAATTGTGGGAAGACAAATCAAGGTAAGGAATACAGGCTGAGCAATGGAGAACAACATTTTCCTGTAATGATACAGTGGCTTCATGTGCGATAAAATACTATGTACGCCTTCATCAGAGGAGGGTCTTTCACCTTTTGGGTGGGAATCTTCTCATTTTGCTGTTGTTACCTTGGACTGAAAACCAAAGCATCAGGGGTTTTTTTGTTTGTTTGTTTGTTTGTTTGTTTTTTAAGATTGCATCATTTCTACTCCATCTTATCAAAAGAAAGACAGCTTCTCCTGCTTCCCCTTTTGTAATGCATACTTCACTAAGGGAACTTTGGCACAATGATGTGATGTTATGAAAAAGTCAGCAAAGCTTCAGCTAGGGTGATTATTATCTCAGTTATAACACTGATTTCTGAAGCATTTTTTAATTAGTCAGTTTAGGGAAACACATATTTGGGGATTAAATGATGCTTGGAATAAAACTGTGAATGTGCCATTAAAGGTAACTGTGGATACCCCCCCCCCCCCTTTTTTAAAATAAAAATGTGAAATTTTTGCATTTTTGGTTGAATTTTATTTTTTTAGAAGTTTGACAACACAATAAGCTAGTGAAAAATATGAAAAATGTCTTATTAAAAAATTTCAAAACATATTTGCACAAATTAAGCAGTAATTTTATGCAATGCATTTCCCTTTTATAAAAATAAATGTATTTTACTGATAGGAAACTGTGCTGGAGAGGCTATTGAGACAATAGAGAATGCAACTTGTAAAGCTGTGCCCAAATACGCTAGTGGGAGCTGCTATGCTGTGACTTACACTATGTAACTCACAGAAGCTCAGATCCTGGAGGGCTATTTAGAGTTCTGTGCAGGGCACCTGCAGGGCACCTGGAGAGAGCTGGGCAGTGGGAAATGCTCACTTCTTGATGCCATCCAGAGCTTTGATGCCTACTCAGGTTTGCAGGGAGATGACTTTTCTCTTTGGCTCAACCCTTTAAATCATACCCTGATAACAGAACAGAATTCACCTCTTGCTTTTTGAGGCATTAATGCTGCAGAGCCTATGGTTGCCACTTTTTTATAGTAGCCTAACAGGTAAATCACTCATCCAGCAGGTTGCTCATTTGTTCCCTTTGAAATCCTCTTATCCTGTAGCTTTACCAAGTCTCCAGGCCAGCAGGAAGGAGACGGGGGGTACTTTCTACACATTTAGTTGGAGCTATTCCACTCAACAGTAACACTGGGCCACGGAAAGGCACTCAGTGGGAGCCTATGGACTAACTGCCAATGCAGCCACCTCCCACCTGGAGGGATAGGAGGGAAGCTCGGGAAGCTCTTGTCTAGACTTGTACTATAGTTTACGTTGAACCCCATATTAAATACAATGGATAAACAGTTCTTCACTCATGCTGAAAATGCTGGGGTCAGAATAGGGCTTGTTACATGATTTGAAAGATATTGCCAAAGTTGTCAAGGGAAGCCACTGTAATGCTTCTCCGCAGTACGTCTGCTTCTGCTGTGCGCAAAAGCCACAGCCATTACTTTTTTTCTTACATGAGCAACACAACCATTCTTTTCAAAACAGAGATATTGATCCTACCTCTAGGAGTGGCTGGGCAAGCACACTACGGGAGCTGTGTCGCTTGGAAAAACTGATAACTTGTCTCTTAGGCTCATGTTGTAAAATGAGGTGAAGTAAAGCTTACTGTAGGATGCTAAAGAGAAGCTTACCAGCAAAAAGGTGACAGAAGCAGCAATATCTCCAGGGCAGAAAAGCTGAAATCTAACAGAATGAGGCACATGTGAGTGTCGCATACGCTGCAACATCTGAACAGCACTAAACCCCACTGAATATTAAAACACAGCCAGTTGATCTTTTAGCAAGTGACAATGCCTGATCCTTTCTAAACTGCTTCATTTATTCCATGTATTGTCTATCTCACGCCTTGCATTATACGTGGGCTTGGTAGGGGATGGAGAAGAAAGCTAGTGTGTCCCTAAATCCTCTGTCCAGCTCCTTTCTTATGAAGGTGATGTGAGGAAGTGGTTTTGGTTATTGAATCAATTGCATGTTCTGTGCAGAATAAAATAAAAAAAAGAAAAAAAAAAAGAAAAAAGGCTAGACATTCAGTTGGTAGGTGCACATAAAATCAGTTATTGCATGTATCATCCAGGTTAGCAAGGTGTGGAGCAGAGCACGAGCGCTAGAGTTCAGCTAGGAATTGTCTTCCAATATAAGGATGGCTCTACTAGTTGTGTGCTAGCAGCTCCACCACTGAAATGAGGAAAACCCAAACCCTCATGTGTGCTGGCCTGAAGGAGTCCTTTTGGAAAGGAGATGATGAGCAGGAAAGCTCTGAGTGAGATGGCAGGAGAGAAAGTTCATTATCACCCAGCACTACAAATAGCGTGGCCCTCATGAAGCAAAACTGTTTAGCTAAGAACAAAAGTAGCTGAGTAGGACATAAGTAGAAAGGCTCAAATTAATCAAGTTTGACTCTCAGTGAAATTACTTCTTGCAATTCTCTTCACAACTGGCTGTTCAGTCTGCCCCTTCCCAATTAGAACATTAAGATTAAGTATTATACTATAAATGTGACAGCGAAGAAAAAAATGCATGCATATAACATGCTAGAGCCAAGGAAGTCCCCCAAAACTGAGTGAGATGGAGATCTGCATGCTGTTTTTCTAAGAAAGCACCCAAACTGGCTGCAAACCTTATAGAAAGAAAACAGTGTTCATTACAGCCTCAGACGTTGATTCATAATATAGGCATAGAAAGTTCTTCTTTATTACACCTAAAGCAACAGCTTGAAATGGGTTCAATGCAGAGTCCCTAGCTTTAATCCTGCATTTTATTAGCAGTGGTGAAAACAGTTCTGCCCACTCTCAAGGGCAATTTGAGTGGGGAGCATCAGGTTGGGTCATGCCAGGTGATATTCTGTAAATTGAATTTGGAGCCCCAGTTTATCTCAAAGATCTGGTTCAAATTTATTCTGACCTCCCGACCTTTCCCCGAATTAATCCATTATTCAGATCACATCTGAAAAATACACAAAATGAAATTGCTATGAAATTCAGAGATCTTCTTTTTAAAAAATGGGTTTAGGTTACTTAGTAATGCTGGTAAGTTAAGCATCCCTGTTAAAGACTTGAATAAATGATTCACGTAATTAACAGCATATTCAAATGCACATACTGGCTTCTACAGAATGAAAGAGGAGAGGGAAAATGGATATATACCAATATTAATTAATTACCCAAGCAATGTTAATTAGGTGAGTACAAAATTAGATTTGGGACAATGAGGTTTCATTTGCTGTATTTGTTAATATTTGCTTCTTTCAGACCTGAGTAGATGATCTCAGCTTACTTGCTGTATGTTTTTCAGGGAATCTGATAAGAAATGTTGTCAGATTTTCCAGTGTAACAGAAAAGGTTATTCTCTGAGATACTTATGTAAATACCATAATAAATTTTTCCTTGACCTATTGGCTTTTTCTAGAAATGTTTCCTTAGAGGACTGCAGGGTAGCTGAAAGAACATAGGGAATGCCTGAATAATTAATTATATGTTTGATATAAAAGCATGAGGATGATTGCTTTCAATTTTGGATATATAGTAATACAAGATTTTGTCAATTATGTACTGAAACTACAAAGACTTTCCAAAGCATGAACAGTAATAATCAAATGAAGTTGGTGATTACTCCTTGACTGTTATAATATGCCCCTGTTCACATGAAATTAGTTTTATTAGATAACTGCATAAAGATGTTAAGAAATGTCAACAAGCTAGTGATTCAGATTGTTGAAATTAGTTTGCATTATTAAGTTGGTAACCTTTGTCTGTCTTGTTTTCATTCTATCTTTATCTTCGTACTTCATCTGTTCCTTTTCTCTTCTCTTTTGCATTTCACCATTTTTTTTAGCGCCTAAATCTAACTGTAGAGAATAACAGGTGCTTACATCCAAAGCTGTAATGATCTTTAAAAGACAAGGAAAGACAGTAAGGAATGCAACAATTAGTCCACTTAGCTCCTCATGAGGACAGCATCTCTTTCCTGTTCTCATTTTGTCACCTATTCATCTCTACCTATATTAAGCTTTTTCATGCTGTTGTCATTTCCTGGACAGCTGGCAGTAACCATTTTCCTGGCATGCCTATTTTCTTAGTTGGGTTTTACTCCAAAATCAACACATTTCTACTCTTTGCAGAGCTTTACTTCCGCTGTATTTTCTTGCTCCTGTCTGGGAGCCAGGAAGCATATTACTATTTCATGACTCAGGGAACAAATGACTCTATTTCAGCATTCTTCCTCAAAAGTCATTTTACTTTTCAAACTATCCCTTCTTTCTGGCACTTGGAAAAGTAAAAACTTCTCATCATGTTTGATGAGCGTTTAAGTGAAATCCTCTGGACCAGCCCAGGGTGCTTATTGTTGATGTAACAGGAGCATCCAGGAAGGAGAGCAGGGAGGAGTCACTTGCATTTATCTCTGGTCACTTCTTTCATGCGTGCTCCCTACTTCAGCAAAGGACTGCTGGCAGAAGGAGAAAAGCTGGATGTATTGCCAGCATTTAGAGTGTGTGCCCCAGAAGTCTGATGACCTGGTAGGGAAGGTCAAGGATTTTGGTCTTCTCCTACCATTCAGTGAAGTGTTTTAGCTAACTACACATGTGGGTCTTACTTGTCTTAGGTAATATATACTATATGAAAACTAATGTAGGCTGTTTCTTAAGTTTTTTCTTAAAATGGAAACAGAACAACGTATTTTAAAAGTAGAAAAGTGAATTAATGATCCGTAATATGAAAAGATCATCAAGTTTTGAGAATAAGTGCTTTCTCAGTTTGTAATCTGGCTGATGACAAGCTGACTGATGGAAAACAGGAGAGATGAAGCAGTATAACTCTTCAGAGTTACAAGCGCCGTACCAGATAGCATCTGTTATCAGTGGGTGCCCCCTTCTGTCACACTGGAACACCCTCGTTTTGACCTTGTTAATTCTCACTTTAACTCTGTTATGAAGATGGCCAATTTAAGAGCAGATACAAGGTAGAGCAAACCGTTCCCTAGGTATAACGTCTCCTGATGCTAGGTACAGGATAGCAACAAACAACCTAGCTCTCTGGCTCTCATCTTTCAGGGATATCCACAATACCTGCTTGCCTTACAGGTGACAAACAAACAAACGTCTCTGCTGAGCTCCAAAGCACCTGTCTCATTTTTGTGCCTAAGTGTACAAAATGACACATTTGCAGAGGGTTTTTTTTGTCCAGAAAAGAATGGGACCCTTGTCAATAGATGCTGGGACCATTCTTTCAGAGACATCTTTGCAGCTGGAGAATTGCCCAGCAGCATTATGATGAAAAAGACTGACGCTGGCTCAGTCAATTAAACCAGCAAACAGCACTTAATCTTAAACCAGCATGCATTCAAACAAGCTGAGCTTCTGCATGTGGCTCAGCGTAGTTGACTTCTCTTTTGCAGAGCTGCACAAGACTTTTGGGTAGCAGGCTGTCAGGGCTGTGAGGGCGTTAATGGGCATTTCAGTCCCTGCCCAGTCTTCCCTTGGGCCTCCCCTTTCCTCCTGCCTGTGGGTCCTGGAGCCCCATTTCAGCTCAGCCTGAATTCCCTTCCTGAGATGTTTTGTAGGTGTTCCCATCTCTGGTTCTACCTCCCAGATGGACCTCAGACCTATCCTGTAGACAGCCTGCCTCCTGAATAGGATGGGCCCCTTGGTTCATATGGCTCTGTCTCCCTGGCAGATTTTGGACTTACATTGCTACCTTCTCTTCAGTCCTGTTTCTGGCCTGGTCTCCTCTTGCTCCTGATGGGACTGCCTGGATGAACCCTGGATCTGGTTTATTGCTTGCCATGTCAGGGGCTGCCAATGCACCAGCGGCTGGTTCTACCTTCAGAAAAAGAAAAGACATGCTTTGGGACATGCTTGGATTTTTGCATAGAAGAAGCTCAGTTCCTCTGATCCAGGGTTTGAAGGAGAAAGTGAACTCTTTGATCAGCCTCTTTAAAGGATCACTCAGTTTTCTGCTCAGCAGGTATGGATCCACTCTGAGTATGTGATGTGGGCAAACTCATAGAGTAGATTTGAACTTACTACTGACTGCCCAAGGTGGAGTTGACAATGCAATCCTAGGTACTCTACTGATGATTTTTAAAAAAATCTATCCCTTTGTCAGAAGGTTGGCCATACTAGATTGTTATCTATCTGGGTGGAGGTTAAAGGAAACAAAAGAACAGACCTTCTTTGACTTCAAAATCTAGAGAGCTGAAAATCCAAACTCAGCCTTTCTGAGTTTGGATCATCTTCCTGGTGTGTTAGTCCAAGGAATCAAAGGACAGTCCACTCTCCATGGTTCAAGTGTTGGCAGTCTCACTGGCAGCAACTACATAAAAAAAAAAGGAAAAGCAACGTGGCTGTGCAAACGAAGATAAATGGAAATTTTGGCATAATATGCTGCAGTGCATGGGGACGGTGATGAGTTGTGAGCAAGCTATGTACAGCTAGATCACGCTGCTTGGTTGGATACTGAGGGATTGCTGGCTAGTTCCTACCAAAGCACACTATGAATGTGACATGTCTCTCACTGAAGGTCCTCATACTTCAGCAGAACAGTATGTGACCCATAAGCTACAGGGAGCCACTACCCAGGAGAGTGCTACCGCACATGAGACTTTTCCTCCTCCTTAGTTAACTTGCTGCAGAAGTACTTACCTTGAAGTGTATGGATTTTTATAAGATTGTCAAAAGTATGCATAGTCATTTGATAGAGAAAGATTAGTTCTGTTCAATCAGAGGTATATAATGAAATGTTTGATTTTATATACCTATATAAAAATATGAAAATCTTAAGTTTCAGGCAGTTCAATGTTTGCAGGTATAGTACTTAATTACCAAGTTAATCAGCTATAATTATACACGTAAGCTGAAAGGAAAATTACCCAAGCCTTTGACATTTCTGTGGCTAGATTTGTACTTCACATTTAAGGTAGACATTTCCACCAAATTTAATATTGTAAAATATTTGTGTTACAAGGTTGTATTAATTTTCTAATGAAGGATAAAAAAATTCCTGTGTTGAAATAATGCATGAATGTAATGGAAAGATTCATTCTAGCCCTGGAGATTTTAATCTCTAAATACTTGAATGTAGTATAATACATATTATAATATAATGAGTCTTGGGATGATTTCCTAATATATCTTTCTATGTTCTGTTTAGGGGAATATACACTGTTTGGCTAGTCAAAACACATGTGTTGGTGAGGCAGTCAACATGCATTTAGATTCAAACAGTAACATTCAGTGCTCTCTCTTGCTCTGCGGGTGCTAAGGAGCGGTGCTTATTGTGGCAAGAAAGGCAGCAGGACGAAAGTCATAAATCAGTAGGAAATTGTCATTAGTGTCTGTAACAATTTGTATTTATTAGCATTGGACAATATACTCAGAAGAAAGGAACTACCATATAAATTCTACAAACTGTGTTCCTTGTAATTGTTCTAATTTGCTGTAACAAAGTCCTGGAAAGTTTTTGGATTGCAAAAAGTAGAGACAGTGGCAGAAATTCTGTCCCATTAGGTCAGTTTGCATTTGCTTCAAAGAGTTGCACATTACCCCTATAGTTCATGTTTTTCTCACATAAAATTGCAAAACCTGCAAGGTAGATTTTACACAGTTTAAACCCTGCTTTCCAAATCTTTGTTGCTGTGCAGCAGAGGGTTAAAGGTGCTTGAAACCAGCGAAAACAAACAAGTGGGAGCATGACCTGTTTAAGAAAATAAAATGTTTGAGGGAATTTAGCCTATTAATTTTAACCACGTTTTGTTTTTTGGTTTTTTTTTTTTTTTTTTCTCTCAGATTCTGGGTAAATAAGTATAAAAAGTCTAAAAGGGGTATTTCTTTTTGCTAAGGAGAAAATTGACTGGGGAACTCACCTTTCAAGAGACGAATAAGATACGAAGAATGATAATGAAAAAGGTCCATGACTATCATAAGAGGTATCACAAACAGTCCCACAAAATCATCTCTGTAGTTTGAGGTAAGATGAGATATTGTGACTTGATTTTATAATCTTGTTTTCTGTTTTATTCTTTTTAATGGATTACCAAATTCAGATTAGAATGGACAGCAGAGGTGCACTAAGTAGTGGAAGTCATTTCTAACCATTAAGCATTAGACTAGGACTGGTTACACTTTAGCAATCATTTTTGTAGTTAACTTTGATTCAAACACGAAACAGACTCATGTCTTCATGTAACTGATTTACATTAGGAATCAAGGTGGCTTCTAGTAGTTAAATTTCAAATTCAATAAACAGAACCTATCACTAAAAGTCATTACTCTTAATATTATTTCAAACAGTCTGTCTTTAGAAGTGAAAAATTGCTTAGCTTATTGTAGTCCTGTAGCAGTTAAGAGGTTTGGTAACAATCATTTTGTAAGTAAAGTTGTGCTACTAAAATAAGACAAAAAATCCACACCTCATAGTTTTTGACATCCTTACAGTAATATTTACTATTTTTTTTTAGAATCATACCAAAAAGCAATATAGTGAACACAATAGAAATCAGAAGTGTTAAAAAATATACATGATCTTTTACATATACTGAGATCAGACTCTGATCCCATTATTCAGTAGCATCTCATTCATGTTTACAACAGCCCAAAATTTCAAAGCAGTTATTTTGAAAGCTGAAATAAGCCAAATCTAAATGAAATTAAGCTCTGTAGAAAGTGTTTTAAAGAAGGTTCGGGGGGTTTAGAAATGATCCTTCTTTCATAAATACATTTACTTACTTTCCCTAGTTGTAGTACTGGAGACCTCGAAGATAAGAATCTGATACCTTAACAAAATCTCAGTCTAGGGATGTTTCAAAGAGATAGCTCCCTGAATCTAAAGGATATGAATATGCAATTATTGTCATGTCTCTGGAATGTTTCCAAGCCCCTTGACAGAGAAAAGATGTGCAATTCGTCTGACTAACTGTAACCATATACGGTATAGATGTGTACATCTTAGCTAGTCTCCCTTAGGTCCTCTTTACAATCAGTGCAGAGAAACAGGCACTTTTAGGTCACTGTTCTTCTTATCTTAGAGCCAACATTTAAAATGGGAGAGATGTCTATGTTGTTACCATCAAAAGCTAAGACACACAAATAGTACTGAAGATGACAACTTTCATTTTAAAAAATCTTGTTTAATCATATCCCCCCAAAGCTACCCATGAGTAGAGAAATGTAAGGGCTACCCAGGAGTAAGCTTTCCTTTTGTACTCTGAATATATTAATGGGAATAAAAAGGCTTTCATGGCATCTAATTTGCTCTGCAAAAGCTGCTTATTTTAGAACATAGAAAAATACAAAATGTTTTTGCCAAGTCATTCTGATCCGACCCAAATACATCCAACCGGTGCCACTGAGCAATATTTTTCTCTTCAACTTTATTGATATTTAATTTACTTGGCTAGAACAGAAGACGAACATACTTGGCTGCAATAAAGCTTGTGGACCACTTGATGGAGCCATTAGAAGTGAGGTAGCTAGCCTGCCTCTTGCGGTGTCTCCGCGATTGTTCCATTAAAATGTGAGCTTGTGTGGAAGCATCTAAAACATGCATATAAAATATAACAATGCCCTTAAAGAGCAGAAACAAAGCTCCCATTGCTTCTTCTACAAATTCATTTCCAGCCTCTAGCAGCCCCACTGGACGTTGTTATAGTGAAGTGACTGTCCATGCCTAATTGGCAAGCACACGCACTTTTTCCAAACTTCCCCCAAACCAAAAGCCACTCATGCAAGTGTTCACCAACGGTAAAGAATAAAAAGAATGGACATTTATGGATGAAGCACCCTCTTGTAGTTTGCATGATTCTGCGCATGTATTGTTTCTAACACGCTTGATAAAATCTCGACAGCAATATGCAGCTTGCTTACAAAAAGGCATTTTTTAATTCGATAGAATGGATATGGACTGAACCAAAACGTATGGAATAAGAGATACACCTTATAAAAAGGAGATATCTTAAATGATTGCAAATAGTATTCAAAACATCTATTCACACAATAAATTTTAAAACAAAAACCCTTTGAGTAATATTTACTACAATATTGTTCTGCTTTTGAAAATACTCAACTGGCGGCAGACCAGATATAATTTCTTTTTGATTTCCTGGTTTGGGTTTGGGGTTTAATTGGATTTAAGTAGTCATATTGCACTGAGACACAGTAGTGAATTACATGAGCTGATGAGCTGTCTGACTTCTGTTTTACCAAAGAATCTGACCAAAGAAAATCTGCTATTTCTCTATGACTACAATGAAATATCTTAAGGACTGTCATTTTTGTTTTGAAGTGCAGATGTTTATATTGAAAAACAAGTGCTGATCCCTAATGTTGGCTCATTCTGTAATAATTTCTTAGTACTGCAGTATATTTTATAATCATCATAAAATCTTTACAATCATCATCAACTCAACATATTGATACATAAAGTGTAATTGTTTCATAGTTTATGTACTATCATTTGTCAATTTGTGCTGAAAGCAAAGATTCAGCTATTGAGGGAAAGTAGGCAAAATGTAATCAAAAACATGGTCAAAATGTCAATATTCCATACTGAGAAAGTAAGCCTCCTTTTTCTGAAAGGTTATTTTATGCCTCACAGTCAAGAGAAACATAATGAAATCAAGCATACATATGTATAAAAGAATACATTAAGGGAAAGAACTTTGTGTAAATGCAGAAATCTCAGTGAAATGAATTGAAAGGACCAGTGCCATTGTTGTCATGCTTTATCTTCTTTTCCAACACTTCATCTGTTTTTTGTTGTTGTTTTTTTCCTCACAATTTGTAATCCTGCCCACAAGCATAGTATTATTGGAGATTATTAGACAAATACACCGTCTCCTGAGTTCTTTGCAGAAGTTCTTGCCTTAACCTGATTTGTAAGTGCATATTTGCTTGAGAGGTAGGCTGAGTATTCTTAATAAAGAATATCCTGTGACATTCCATGCATCCAAGATAGGGGTTTCCAGCTACGATTTATCCTGTATTTAAAAAGCATGCAAACAAATCCCATGAAAAGTGTTTCATCACAATTTGGTTTAATAGCATCAGTATTTCTAATTATTCCATGGCCACAAAATCAAAATGATGCATGGTAATATTAAGCAGTTGCAGCAATTAAGTAAATATGTGATAGAATTGCTTAGACTGGAGGATGAATTTTAAAAAAGTTTAACATCATAATGAGGTAGTTTAATTTTTAACCTCACAAAAATTCTCAACCCTATGCTTCAATCAAGAACATACAAGCACCGCAGTAGCCATGAAAGTTGTTTAAAAATATTCCATGCTGTTAATATGTCATTAATTTCCATGCTTCTGATATTTTTTAAAAATCTTTTTAGAATACTTTTCTTTTCATTTCCTGGTGTTAGGATCCTTTCTTGCCATTTCTTGAGAATAAGAAAACATTTTGTTTACGTAGTTTCTTTTAAATTTGAAAACACCTACTCTTCCTTTATGTTGATAGAATTAAAATTAGAAGCAAAGTGTTTTAGCTTTGCTGTCTTTAAGTTCATTCCGTGTGCAAAACAGTCATCCAAAATTCCTGATGTGAGGTCTGTTTTAAATCTAAAGAGAACTGTGCAGAAGGTACCTTCAATCCCAGGTGCTATGAGCAAAGGACACTGATAGCACAAAGGATTTTCAGTATTCTGAGTACAGCAATAAAGCCATTTGGGCTAAATAAACAGATGTAGAAAATTGTTTACATTACAATCAAAGTTTTATTTGTATCGGATGACTCACAAGATGTGGTGCGCTTGTTTGCATGGTAACAACATGAACTTTCAGCTCAAAAGCTCTTCAAAGCACTTTCACAGAAGTATTGGTGTTTATATAGAAGCAGTGAAGCCTGTTTTGGACAAAGAATAATAAATATTTTTAATAACAAACATTTACCCTCCTTATATGATTTCATAAAGATTTGTTCAATGCTTAGATAGCAGAGGGTATTATTGAGCTAAAGATATCTTTCTTTTTTTTTCCTGTCACTAGTATGTTTCACAGGACATAAAAAATTCCCATGTGATGACAGTAGGTCAAGAAATGCTAACAGATATGAGGAACAAACATTTTTCTGGGAACTTACGAACCATTTCAGGATTCCTCATAATGGGAATGCCTGTCGGTTGTAAATTACCTATTTTAAAAAGCCAATTTGTCCCTCAAAGATTTTGACTTTTCACCTCAATTTGTTGAAGCTGCTTTTGCTGAGCATCCTCCTTTTTACTGAGACCACTCTCTGTTGTCTTTCTTCACCTCCCACCATTCTGTCAACGGCTTACACTTTTACTGTTGTTTCTACCTACTCTGAAGCCTCTATTTTCCTGATCTTCAGACTGCAGCACACATGACACAGTACACACTTGCTTTTCTCAGATGCAAGAGCGCAAGAACTTTATATATTTATCCCGATAGTTCTATTCACCGCTTTTTCTCCCAAAGTTCATTTCTGAATATTGTTCCAGAAAGGATCGGTGGTTCCAGTCTGTATAGCTTACCCTCTCTTTGATGCCTTGCTGTCCCCTAGACTGTGTGAGGGGATTAGTGGTAATTACATAGTAATTAGTGCAAAAGAAGATGTCTAATTTCTCTGACCCTTCAGTATAATTTCTGGGTTTGAGCAGAGCAGCTATTTCCCTCTCCTGGCTTATTGCTTTTAAAATCAAATACCTGAAGAACACCAGAAAATTGTTTTCAAAGATCATAGTGATTTTCCTTTAGGTAAAAATCCTGATTGAGGTTAGATTACATAAAACACATGCTTATTTGGAGACATAACAAGGTAAGATAAATAGTCAATAACAGATTCCTTCTTAAAACTGAGTACCTCTACTGGTGCCAAACTTTAATACATGTTTCGGTGGAATCCTGGAAGACCTCTTAGATGTGAAGCTGCTTTCCCTCTGACACTACAACAGACTGGTGCAGCTTACTGCTTTATTCCCTATTAAAGGAATTTATTCAAGACATCAAAAATTCAATAGTCAGTATTCAAGACAATAAATAATTGTCTTTTCAATCTGACATAGTTCATCATTGTTCAATAGGGTTCCCTTAATTCCTGCTGGGAATTAAGAGAATTTAAAAGGGAACTGGAAGCAGGGAGCTGGGAGGAGAGCTGGGTTTCAAACTAAATAAAGGCACACCAGGGAGCAACTCCAGTGAGAAAAAGCGTATTTGTTGCTTCTTATTAGATTGACTTCCCCTAATGTACACAGATCTGTCATGCCATAGCGCGATGGACATGTTAGCATTCTTGTCCAGTGCCTTTTTAAAAAGTAATGAGTTGTCAGTCTTTCTGAGTTTGTGCTTTATAGAGTTGTCAGTCTTTCTGAGTTTGTGCACAACTAGGGGTTTGTGACAGCTTGGCAAACACGTAAATGGTCTGGTCATTTGCCTGGACATGTGGCACGATGGATTTCAGATGATGTCCCAGATCAATAAGAGATTGGGGCAAATAAACTTAAATTGTGCAACATTAATTGCAATTGTCATTAGTGTTTTGCAACACTATATTTGAACTAAAAGAAAATACCTGGGAAACGTACAGAAAGGTCTATTTCTTTCTAGTTTGTTAGGATATTTCCTCTTGCCTTGCCAGCTACATTGAACCTTCTATAATAATCACCTAAAAATAGATGCTCAGAATTTTTATGTAAGTACCTAGAATTATCAATCAGTGCTTTTATTTATTTCTCCCAAACCAGTGTATGCCTAAAATGACAATTTAATGATTCTTCTAAGCAAAGTAATCAAATGTTCTTTCTTTATTCCATCACTTTCTTTCATTTTCCTTGCAGCAAAACTGGTATCATTTTTTTATTAGAATCTAAAAGACAAAACTGGTATTGACTGTAATGAGGCAATATGACAGGAAACATCAGACATAAGGGTAGTTTAAAATATACGTATATCATAAAACTGAGTATAAAGAACTAGAACTTTAATGAAAACTGATTTTAAAAAATGTCTTACAAGAGTAAGTCTTAAGGAAGACATTAGTAAAAAAACATACTGTGCTGTGAAGACAACTTTCTCTTTAATATTCAGATGACCTTCTCAAAATATGATCATTTACTGTAATTAATTACATTTTCAGATAATTTTC
Organism: Fratercula arctica; assembly: GCA_947846985.1. NCBI lineage: Eukaryota > Metazoa > Chordata > Aves > Charadriiformes > Alcidae > Fratercula > Fratercula arctica. The sequence continues at coordinate 57,631,839 of CANTUZ010000001.1, read as the reverse complement.
TGTAAAATTCTGATGTGAGGCAAAGTGTGCGGTATGCAATCGTTAATTTCCCTGTGATTTTACAGAGACAATTTATACAGATAACTTAATTCACAATCACTAATTTAATTCTTTATTAGAAGGGGACTGTTTAATTAGAGAATCAATACGTAACACTGATATCAAGGAAATGAAATGTCGTCCTTTGGTATAACTAAACTGCAGGTTTCAGAACACAGGACAAGTGATCCCCAGCATAATTGGATGTTTCTCTTGTTTTGAAATATTAACACATTCTTCAGGCTATGACGGACTTTCCTTCTATTAGTGTCTCCATATGCAGTAGTTTGGAAAGGAAATTAGTGTAAACACATTAGCTTTGAACTCTCCTCAGTTTTTTTGTTATTATCTAGGAAATCTATCTGTTTAGCTTCTGGTCACTATTACAAAGCTATAATAATGAAAATTTTTAGATTACTGAATTCCTGTTTAGAGATTCATGGTGGCTGAGTAGGAATGAACCAAGCGTCTATGTCTACAGTGAATAGTTAATAAATGGATTCTACTGATTGCCTATTCACAAGGTAGAATTATGGATTAAAATGACAGAACAGACATAACACCTTCTTATTTGGAGCTAGTAGGAAGAAATAAAAGGAGTGGATGGACACTTTTTAGCAATGAAAAAAAAGGTGCATGATAAATGAAGTGCGAGGAAAGAACTAATAAAGTAAGATAGTTTAACAGCAGAGGAAAAGGTAGGGTTTTTTTGACAATTAAGATTAGAGATGCTCCTTGAAGCCCAAACAAAAGAATGAAGAAATCACTAAAAAAGAAAGGAAATCTCATCAGAAAGTTTATTTTGAATTCTATTTCTTTCTTAGGAATTATCTTTTATGCTTTGTGTAGACCCTCTCTATCTCAGTATGCTTAGAATTGCTGGGAAGCACCTGGCCTCATGCCTCTGGCAAGATTTAGTGAAGCAATGCTTGAAAACTTGCTGGGTTTTGGGGGTGTGGCTGGGAGGGCATGGTATTCAGGCAAAGAGACAGAAACTGGGGAGTTTAGAGTGGGAACTGATAGCTGAAATAATGACTCCAGCTTTTAAGACAGGGCATATGAAGGAGAGGTTTCACATTTCAAATGCATTTGCATGCTCCAAAGCAATGTCAGGGTATGGATCTGCTCCATGAACAAAAGCTCGAAATGTTTTGGGAATTCAGCAGGTGCAGTTCCTTATAGCAATCTGTGCAATGGCTGTGAAGGAGCAAAGAACAAAAGCCATCACACAGGGAAAAAACTTGATGAAGTAATGTAGGAGGAGGCCAAAATGTTAAGCATATGCTTAACATTAAGAATATAGTAAAAGCAAGATGCAAAAACCTATATTATGAAATCCAGAATATTTGTAATTTGTGACACAAAACAATGCAGAGGTGCAAAAACCTAAATGCAGAAAGAGTTTGAAACAGTACAGAGCATCAAACTGGGGCAGTTACAGACCTCAGGTATATGTACAATCTTCTGAACAAGCACGAGTGAAAAACTGTGTTAAAATGGAAGGATAGGTTTAAAGAATCCCATGGGCAAAAAAAAATTAAGAATGGGGAAGTTGTGTTCTGAAGAACAGAAATAATATTGAAGAATTTGAGGGGCCAGTTTTAATTCTGTTTCAGATATTTCATAATAGTATCTATAGGCATAGCAGGGAAACATGAAAAAGGGTGCATCAGATTGTGTTATAGGAAATGTAAAATGCCAGCTTGGTTTGTGTTGAGCGCAGTGTTTAGAAAACCAAGAAAGGTGGTTCACACAACATTTATGCTTTCACAAATTGACTGCTACCTGTAAATAGAACGTCAGCTGTGTAGTAATAAATTCTTTTTTTTTTCCTCTCCTGGCTTTAAAAAAGAAGAAAATGAAAAGGGCAGAAAGGTCAAACTAGAAAGAGTTACAATAAGTTCTCAATACAAGAGGGTCATTCAAAAGATCTAAACCAAAAACTATAAAGGACTGAAAATATTACAAAATGAAGTTAAGCCACTGTGAAATAAAGGAGAGGGAAGCAGAGGCAGAGAATGACAGGGAGATTGCACCAGAGGTTAAGATAAATGATAAGAAATGTTTCAAGTAAATAGAGAACAAAAGGTCAGCAAAGGAGACGACAGGAACTGTAACGGGTAAGGATAATTTATTGACATAAGGGTAGACAATGCTGGGAAAAAACAGATGAATCCTCATTGCAGTGTTCGTTGAGGAGGCCAGGGAGCAGAAGCTGGCAGAGATAACAGACATCCTTCCACCTGTCTCCTGCTGGGAAAGAAGAAATGCGGACAGAAATTGGGATCCCTTCAGAACAGGTCACCAAATTACAGCTGCCACCTCCCTGACCACTCTCGCTCCGGCATTTGTGTAAGGGTCGTCTTTGTCTCTCCTGCCATGCGATGGGCTCTCACAGTGTTTTTCTTATCTCTCCATTGGCACAAGTCAGCTCTAGCACACACGAAGAATTTGCCACAGAGGCTCAGATCCCTTTCGTTTGTAGCTGTGGTTGCTTTCCCCATCTGCCTGTGTCTTATTTTGGTTGTACAGAATAGTGACTACTTTCACAAACTGCAATCTGTCTTCATAGTAGCCATGGTCATGCTTTCAATGAATTTGGCAGACGACATTAAAAGACGCTGTTTGAAGAAATATGCCACACAGAAAAAATGTTAAAAGCTGGCAAAGATTACAGACTAGGTGAGATCTATGCTATTATTTAGAAAGAAGACTGAAGAATAACCCCTGAAGCCAATGGTGATTATATCAAATATACTTCAATAAATGTGTAAGGAGTTGTTTATGACAGATTTCAATTTAGAAAGATGTAAAGAAAATGTCTACATTTCTTTGTTTCTTCTAGTACCAGAAGATTAGAATTATAAATATTTGCAAAACTCTCATGGTAACCTTGTTTAAGCCATAGAACATAGGTGGGATACAAATTCATTAAATGATATCTCTTTCTCTCTGAGGATTCCTGGGCATACTGTACTCTATTGTCAAAAAAAGATGATAAACTAGTTGTTTATAACATCAGGCAAATTCATTACCAGGTCAACAGAAGTCTGAGCAGAATCTCAACATTCTCAAATCAGGCAGAAAACAGTTTATTTTAAATACAGTGCACTCAGTCTCTTACATTTTTTTCTGGTAAACATGAGATCATGTTTTTTCCCCTGTGTTTTTAATAAGGAAAATTTTACTATAATAGTCGAACTAAATAAAAAAAACCCAAAAAACAAAAAACAAAAACAAACCAAACCAAACAACAAACCAGCAGAAAATAGTGATCAGAATCGACATAGTATACATAATTTAGTTTTTTTAAAGTATTTATTTCATTTTTTCTTTTAGTGTAATTATTCTGATTCTGATAAGCCACATAATTCTTTAAACTGAAAAGCTATAAATTATATTAACACTAGGAATTTAGTTTTCAATAAATAATAAAATAATAAATAATAAAAACCAGCTCTATTCCAAAGAATGGGGGATACATGAGTTATTCAACTATTTCAAAGTTATTGGCATACTTAATTTTTCAGTGTATATGTACACATTTCTTTTCCATTTTTTCTGTTCAGTTCTAATCATCTCACTTCTATCAGGTATCCTTCGTTTTCTTACTTGTTTGTTATATCACCAATGTTTGCTGTACCATCTAGGTTGGCTATTACATCTCAGAAGTATTTAATTTGACTTCTAGGTAAATTTTATCTTCACTGTGAAGTAACTCTTGGGCTTCATGTGGTCTTCTGAACTTTTCTGTTGTCTTTTGTGCAGGATTACTGAAAACCTGTTATAATAACAGAGAAACAAATATAATACTGATACAACTGACAAGAGGTAAGGTATGCTAAAAAGCCAATCTTTCTAAACTTTATTTTAAGTTTTAAAACATTTTTGAAAAAGCAGATGCAGGCTAATCAACATGGTGCAATACTTTTTGGTTATTTTCTTGATCCTACTTACATACCTTCATAAATAGAGAACCTTGCAGTTGTCTTCAGCATGATTAAGAATTCTGGAAGCTCTGCCCGTAGCTTGGCATTCGCATAGTGTCTTATAAATGGAAAACAGTACATGTATAAGTGTCAGTGATCATGGATTTAGCCTTCCAAAGATAGTCCTTTGTGTCTGAAAAGTGATTATGTTTCTAGATTTAGGACACTCTGCAAAATTTTACGTGCTAATTTGAGTCAGTGTTCAGTATTCTGGAGGGCAAAAAAATCTTCGAGAGTTTTCTTTCAAAAGTTAAAATAAAAAACTGCAAAGAGATTCAGAAAAATGAATGATTCTGTGCAAATATTTTCCAATTTATACTTAATGCATTTCTTGTGGGCATCATGGAAAAAGTGACTGCTGGATGTGACTTCATACAAAAAGTCTATCTTCCATGGGGTTAATCATGCTGCTCTTGTGCTGGGGGGGGATGAGAGAAGAGACTGCAGCCCAGCAGGAGGAGGATTTTAGTGGGTCCTGTACTGAATGCCAGTCAAAAAGAGACAAGGTGTTGCAAAAATACGTACTTTAATCTGGGATGTACCACCATCTCTCATGACTTTAAGACACATGAAATAATGTTTTTTTCTCCTGTACTGGATCTCAGCTGAAGTGCCCGCTCTGGTTTCAGGCACCCCATTGCAGGCAAGTTGTGGACTAACAAAAAAGCTCAGTAGAGAAAAGTGTAATTAATCTGTTTTTTAACACAAAGGACAACTATGCACTGGGGCTTTTCAGTCTTCAGATGAGAAAACTGTGGCAAGACACGGAGCCAGAGGGGGAGCAGAAGGGTAGTTTTAAGCACTGGGCTCAGAGCTAAGCCATAGAAGAGCTATGGCAGCTGTAAAGGACTCGAAAGGAGCCAAGGTCCCAGCACAAATGTGTGGTACCCTGCATACTTGGAAATCAGTGGAGTATGGAGGACACAGGAATTAGAGATAGGATGGATACTGCTGAGGACAGTGGAGGTGGGAGCAAGAGCTTCACTGGGGCAACCAGTGAACCATAGCAGACACTCTCATATTCTAACATCCTGCAAAGTTTGTAGAAACTTCTTATGTGTTGAAAGGAAATAAGTTGTTCTCCAAATCAACGAGCGATAAGATACAAAAATGGGTTAACATTGCCAAAAAGGTGTGTTCTGACTCAACATAAACAAATGGCGTTATTTATGTGTAGACTAGCAGATGTCAAGCTAGACAGTAACAAATGTTTTCTAAGCAATAGAATGTACTGCTTAGTAGGGATCATAGAATTTCCTTCCAAGAACATTTTTTTTAAGAATAATTCAGAGAAAATTCTGTTTTGAATAATGTAGAATTAGTAATTGATGTTGCTTTGGGACAGGGAGATAGATTTAATGGCTTATTTTGATTAGAGTAGATGTTCTATTGTATATACCCTGGGAATCATTCTATCACTGCAAGGTAAGTGGGGAGAATTGATGCACCATTCTTTCAAACTATTCTTCATTAAACATATCATTGCATGTTCCAGAAATGACAAGCTTTTTATGAACTACTTAGACATAGTTTTTGTGTTTTGGTTACTTTCATAGTGTTCAAATTTTTAAATTGGGATAGGTAGTGCCATGTATAGCAAAAAACCTGTGGTAAGTATTTAAAAAAAAGGTTCATATTCATTCCAGTGGTAAACACCATCAACTCTTCTTATTGAGTAGGAGCGGCGATGATGTAATATCAATCCGTAATGCAACAATCATCCAGAAAAATACTGTCTGATTACTCATCGTACACATTCTAAAGCAGGGAATTTATATAGGTATGTTAACACAAGAATTATCACCCATAATTTTTAATAATGCTTTTTTAATAGTGTACTTATGTGTACACTTACCTTCTGAGACAAATTGTAACATGTTGTTTGCATGTGGTTTCATAACCCATCCTTTCATTAACATACTTAGTTTGAAAGCACAACCACCAGTTATGCACATGGATCAACTGTATGGTCAGATATAACATTAGTGTTGCCAGTGTTCATTAGACATGCACAGTCCATGATGTAAATTCGAGGTACCACTGCACAAAGTGCACATTTGCTTCTGTTTATAGTCTACCCAAATTTTAACCACAGAAAATCCATATTTATGTTTAACTAAAAGCAACAGAGACCTGGATGCTATGGAACTGTTTTGGTTAAATTAACTCTCAGAAGGTGATCAGAAGATGGTTAAAAGATTTACCATTATCTGTTGTCTGCCATCCAATTACTGTGACTAGGCACTCTGCTGCCATCAGGATGTAGGTAATGACCTCAGTACACTTGGGTGCTTGAATCTCCCTTCCAGCTGTACCCTTGCACATCAGGGAGTTGCCTGGCTTGAGTTCTGGGGTCATAAGTTAGGCCTCTTTATTAAAAATAAATAAATAAATAAAGAGAAAGAAAGGAAGGAAGAAAGAAAAAAGAAATGTACCAAAAATAAAACAAGATGAATCAGAAGTCTGTGAGATTGGAAAAGGAGACAATATAGGAAATGAGGTTTCTGACTTGGACGTGGCAATTCAGGCATGAATTTTCTACCAAGTTGTAGACCTTGAAGTATGAGGTTTCACACATCAGCTAGCAATTTTCCTACTATTATGCAGTAATGATATTATAACTCTTACTTTGTTCTTTCCATCCAAAGACTACAAGCACTGCCCATATGTGAGCAAACAAATGTTCATCCATGCTAGCATTTATGAAAACAATTATAATCATATTTCATAGATGAGTAAATGGAAAAGATTAAACTCCTTCTTAAGATTATCCATGACATTTGTGGCAGAATTGCAAGGGAACCTGATTTTTTCAGTCTTTAGCCTTGCACAATATTTTCTGGGAAAAGTTTTGGCATACTGAGCAAAATATGTTGACATCATATGAATGAATAGGAATTTCCAAGGAACAGGTTGTTTATGTCACTATTACATAGGGGTAAATAATCACAGAAGGTGCATAGCTTTATGCAGTTACAGCCTCACTTTTCTTGATTTTTTTACCCCATCATTTCTCCTCAAATATGTTACTAGACCTAAAGGACCAATTTAAATATACAGCGTAAAAAGGCAAATTTACATGATGAAAACTCCTATTTTCTGTGTTGCTGTGCTCTGACAGATATTTATTGTGAGGAAAAAAAAATAAAAATAAAGTGCAAACTACTAAAAAGTCATCACAGTTTGAATAAATCACATACAGAGGAAATGTTGTTTCTTCGACATAATCTCAGATGCCAATATTCATAAATGGAGAAATCCCAGGGTAGAATTTTTACTCAACATTTCCAGGGATGCAGAGCTTACTGCCTCTGCATGTGTCCCTCCAGAAAATTAAAAGCTTCGTCTATTCATGGATTTTCTGTGTTATCTGAGAAAACTCCATGAGTTTCAATGGGCTTTCATTGCTGCTGTAACACCTCAACTTTTGCAAGGATGTATCCAGAAGCTGAGGGCAAACTGAGCTGATAGGATGACTCTCTGTGTGCATGCCAAGGGAGTACTTGTTAACATAAAGTTAAGTACACATAAATGTTAAAAGACAGCAAGTAAGCAGTGGTACATATGTTGCCAGATGTCTCTGAAACCTGCATTCGCAGTTTGTGTGTGGCACTATCTTAATATTAGCTGCACAAGAGAAAGTAGATTTCTTACTCCACTATCAAAATAAGTAGAAAGCAAGAACCAGGTTGATTTTTCAGAGGAGTAGCATAGAATCTGCTTGATGGAGGACCTATTTCTGAAGTAGAACCACTATGCTCAAGCGCATTTTTACTTTCAAAATTAAATTCAGTTACGAAGTTTACATTGGAGAAGATTTTAAATTTTCAATCAGAAAACCCTGAAATTGGTGAATTTTCCATGGATTTCTGTCTCATGCTTGTTTGACTTCATGTCATGTTGCTTTCATGAGACATTTGTAAATCACATATTGATGCCAGGTAGGTAATCATGTTTGAAGGGTCATGTTTTAGCCTTTAGGAAAAGAAGGTCATGTTCTAGCCTTCTACCTTCTTCCCTGTTTCCTGAAACACATAGAGTCTTACCTTCAAGACTATTATTTTTGTATCATTTAGCATGGAAATCAGTCAACAGACTCAAAAGTTACTGGGGAGAAGGGAGGGTTTGCAGATGGACGTGCCTGCAAGCAGAATGACCACAAATGTCTTATTTCCATAGCTAGCTGGTCTGAACATTGCTTGAATTTCAAAGATAAACTAGAATTAGCCCCGTCATATTTGTTGTAGGGACATGTATTTGGGATAAATGTTGATTTTTTTTCTTTACTACACACTCCTGCCAGGACATAACTACTATTGACAGCCGTAGAAGCAGATCTAAGGATAACGCTGAGTTAGATGTTAAATCAATACCGGATAGAACAATACAGAAGTCAGAGACAAATATTTGCTGCAGCATAGATCCTCACAATTACATAGGGTTCTAAATCCGTATAAAATTGATGGAAATTTTTGAAGATAGTACATGCCACTTGAATTAGGACCTGAATCACTGTGGTTTTCTTCCTATTTATACAACTACCCAGTCATACATTCACTGTGCTAAATTCAGGACAGTTTACTAGCAGTAACCACACACTTGAGTCCTTGCATGTATAGATCTTATTCTCAAATTATTTTTTTTTTTCTAAAGTTACAATCAATGCTTTCTTTTGTAATGACCTTTTGTTAGATCTCATGAGTCACCATCATTCAGCCCTCTAACACAAAGTGATGGATGCAGCTGGTCAGTCTCCATTACCTGGCAACTCATGGGCTGGATGTAATAAAAAAGGATAACTTCCTCAAGCATTTCTGCAGGATTTGTGTCTCCTCTGTATCACACTTCCTGAAACAGTTGATTTTTATTTTAAGATTTTTTACAGGCTAAGGGCACAGGAATAATCTATTTCTGCAGCTCATCTCCTCATGTTACATCGGTAAATAAATTGCTCAATATTTAAATTGCTGAACTACACTTTTCTGTAGACATAATCGATACACCATTGCTATTTACATAGAACAGGATTTACTTGGGTCTATGTTATATCTGGCAATGTAGTCTGTCTTTAGATGCATATATATATCAGATGTACAATTTGTAATAAAGTGAAAGGAGCCTCTAATTTAGATACCTTTGAGTATCACAAAGGAATCCAAAATCTAGGATTGAGTGCCTAAGATCCTTCTGCAATGCCTGAAGAGAGTTGCATGCCTGAGAAGACATTTATGAGCTGCTGAGTGAGGACACTCCTAGAAACAAGGCAAAGGGGAAATGTTAAGCCCCTTATTTCTGAAATTCCACCTTCTCTGGAAATGAGATAATGGAGGCAAGGCTGCAGATAGATTTCTCTCTTCCCTGGGGCTTGAAACCTGAAGGTACGTAGCTACAGCTATTCATTTAGAGAATGAACTGGACTTGCTTCTTTCTTTTAAAATGCAGTTATTGATGTTTACAGCTTTTGAACAGCAAATGGGAGACCTAGATTTAATATATCCTCAGACCTAGATTTAATATATCCTCAGCCTTATAAGTATTCCAAGTTGTGTCTTCTGGCACTAAATGCTCTTCAAGGCTTGGGCTGTTGCCAGTGTTTCTAACAAAGTATTTTAACCAGACAGCACAGAATAAGACGTTTAGTAGGCTAAGAAAGAAGAGTAGAAGCGAAGCGAAGGGAACATAAATACCAGGCTCTGTAATGAGTGATTTTGCCTATGTGCCAGTGGAAAAGGGAGTCTTGGGGATCAGGGCCTGTGATTCCCCAGATCCAACTCAGGATTAGAGGGGCATCAGCTTCACCTGACAGGGTGGAAAGTGCCACTCCACTTAGCTCAACAACTAAGGAACTCTGCAGTGCGTAGAAGTTATGATTTGAATGCCTAATTCAAAAAGAATATTGTGGCAAATCTAGCAATATAGGAAGGCAGATGCTTGACGAAAATTGTGGGTGATACCTATTAATTTAGATAACTTTTGAATGTTAGACTTCTGTGCTTGTCCTCTTATGCTTGATGCTCGGTGCTTTTTTTGTATCTGGCCTTCATTCTATTCAAGCATCTGGCAGACAGGTATTTTAAAGTAAGGGCAAAATATAACCTTATTTTGGGATTCTGCTATTCGTCCCAATTTTGAACATTAAAAACTAACATTGACTAAAACCTTTGGATCCTTGCATGAAACTCTCAAAACAGATGTGATTGATTTCTGCTCTGTATTTCACACCCTTTTTCTTATCCATGTCTACATGTACGTGTTTTCACTTATGAACAAAGAAGTTCTACACTTTGAAGAATCATAGAATCATAGAATACTTTAGGTTGGAAAAGGCCTTTAAGATCATCGAGTCCAACCATTAACCTAATACTGCCAAGTCCACCACTAAACCATATCCCTAAGCACCACATCTACACAACTTTTAAATACCTCCAGGGATGGTGACTCCAGCACTTCCCTGGGCAGCCTGTTTCAATGTTTGACAACCCTTTCAGTGAAGAAAATTTTCCTAATATCTGATCTAAACCTCCCCTGGCACAACTTGACGCCATTTCCTCTTGTTCTATCACTTGTTACTTGGGAGAAGGGACTGACCCCCACTTCACTACAACCTCCTTTCAGGTAGTTCTAGAGAGCAATATGGTCCCCCCTCAGCCTCCCTTTCTCCAGACTAAACAACCCCAGTTCCCTCAGCTGCTCCTCAGCCCTTGTGATCAGCCGCTGACTGGATTTAACTCCATTCACCATAACTCTTTGGGCCTGGACATCCAGCCATTTTTTTACCCAACAAAAGTCAGGGTTTGAGCAGGCCATGAGCAGCCAGTTTCTCCAGGAGAATGCTGTGGAAAATGGTGTCAAAGGTTTTACTGAAGTCCAGATAGATGACATCCATAGCCTTTCCCTCATCCACTGAGTGGGTCACCTTGTCATAGAAGGAGATCAGGTTAGTCAAGCAGGACCTGCCTTTCATAAACCCATGCTGATTGGCCCTGATCACCTGGTCATCCTGTACATGTCGCACGATCAGTCAGGACTGCTGATCAATGATGGAAAGTGTCTTGGTGAGTTCTTCTGCCAGCTCCCTCAATACCCTGGGGTGGATTCCATCAGGCCCCATGCATGTATCATTGTGCTACAATTGCTCCATGCTGCTAGGAGATAGCTTAACTTTTCAGTTGATGTTTATACCATTCTATTTGGTATTCTGAAGTTGCATTTTCTTGTTTGTTTTTTTTTTTTTTCTTCAACATAGAACAACTAAACACCACATTGAAGCCCTCCAATTAATTTGACAATTACTCCGTTCAACTTTTCTCTTTACCTCTATTATTTTCAGTACATATTCAGTAAATTTATAAAATGAATGTAGATAATTTGTGTCTTAACTGCTCACGCTTTTCAGGAATGATTTGGTAAATGAACAACTTAAATGAGGCTGTGTGGTCTCTTTTGAAATGCAGGGGAAAATCCTGAAATAGCTTGGACTCATATTAATTACAGCAGGAAGAATCTGAAACTTAGAAGACTTTATTTTCAAATTTACTTAGGTATGAAGAGAAGTAGAGGGGTACCATATTGGCAACTAAGATCTCAATGTGACTTAGACAATTAAGTTGGTTAGATGATTACTGTACTGTTTTTATTCACATGTGCATAAACAGCCTGTAGCTTTTCCCATTATACGGACATGTGAAGATGTTACTGGGAAGTAAGTCTGGGTATGGGTAGCATCACCTGTTGCACAGGTCCTGTCTGCATGTGTGTAATTTTACCCTGTGACATGCAAAATGCCTTAAGACCTTTTTTTTGCTGAAGTTTGTAAGGAAAGCTTTAACCCAGATTAGTTTTGATGGTGGACTTTGTCACCCCAGAGATTGCATAAGTGGTCCCTTTCAGTGGAATACAGGAAACTGGTTGCTAAGAGGTTCGAGACCTATTCAGCTTGATAGTTGAAATAGTCCATTAGTGACATTTGAGAGAGCCAGTTTGATATTGCCTCTCACCACCCTCACTTCTGTTCAGGATCTGCTACCATGTAATGCATTGTAAGAGAGGAGTTTCAAGAGAGGTCTTTAAAGATCAGACAGACCTGGGGTATTGAAATGTAACGTGCTGAGAGGAAATGATGAAATCTGTATGCCTCATGCAGCATCAAACAATAGGTGATGTTCTGAAAGTGCAGCTGGATATATCTAATGTGATGTGACAGCAAATATGGAGAAAAAGTGCTAGGAAAACCACCAAACCCACCTGAAATATATCTGCCTCTGGAAATACATGGAAGATCTCAGGTAATGCTTTCTTGAACCAGAAGTTAGAATAAACAGATGAGGCAGAGCAACATGCCCACAGCAATGATGTATAATATTGAAGCACAGGAAGTTAGTAGACTCCATTATCCAAACTAACCACAGAATAACAAATATGAATTGAAGATCAAGCAGTGTGGCGCAACCTATTCCTACGTCCAGTGATAGGTCATATAGCTGAATGAGTCAGTATTTGTGACGCTTTTTCTTTCCACTTTTTCCACTCTTCAATGGCAGCCTAAATAGGTATCATCTTAAACAAAGCTATAGTATAATTAAGTTAGAATAAAAGGGTTATTTTATCAACATGATGTTTTGTCATGAAAGAAAGCAGTCTCGAATCACAGGTGGCATGCTCCCAACTATATAGAACCAAGAGATCTTGACAGTAGAACAACGTTGTTTATGAAAACACAAAACCAAGGGAGGTGTGATTAATTATGCCTGTTCTTGGAAGATGTCAGAATTGATTAGCAGATAAATGGCTGAATGATTCACCTCCTGCAGGTCAAAGTGATTGCACAAAGCTGAAATTAACATACTTAATACAGGGGTTGCCTCAGCAGTTATCCCACTGCAGAAGAAAGCATGGGAAGGTGATATCAACTACTAGCAACCCCCCTAGCCTGCCTTGTGCTAGCCCTTGATTTCACAAGATATCAGAGTTCAAGGAACATTATACCACTCATTCTTCATGCAAAAAGATGCAGATATATTTTGAATGTCAAGAATAAATGTATTTTTGGTGACTCCTTTTGCATCTTTGTTATTCTTTCTAACCTGAGTCATTTTCAAAGAGCTAAAAATGAAATGTTGCTTAAGTTAAAAAGTGTAAAAAACTATTGAAATTAAGGAAACAGTTGGGAAGTTTAGCTGCATATAGATGAGTATATCTGGAGACTAGTCATTCTAGTGTATAGTAAATAGTGTATGGTATATGTATATGAAATAATAAATTAATGTATCGAATACTAAGAGATTTGTAAAAAGCCTTGGAGATATGGGAAGATATATGAAGGTTATAGAAAGATCAAACACTGTACTTAAAAAAACCCAATCCCTCTTTCATGCAATCCTTTAAATATTATTAATAAATATCATAACTTCTAATTTATGGCATCAGACATGATATAAAAAGCATAATTGGAAAAATACTGTCGTTATTTCTAGTTATTTCTACTCATTTTTTTTCCATCTACAGAAATGAATGTGAGAATTATTCTATTTTCACTGATATTCCCTGCCCTACTCACAACTAACACACTTCAACAAACACCCCTGTACATGACTCCTTGCCTCCTGAGGGGGCTGTGAAAAAATGCATCTTGGTAAAATGCTGAGATACTTTGGTGTTGAACACCTTTAGAAAATGGCAGGCAATAATTCTATATTGGGTTCTGTGTTTAATATATAAAATATAAGACCATGTATTTTTCTGTGAAGATTTAGAGACACAACAAGCAGGTTCTCACTGAGATTAGGATAGTCTGTTGCTATCCATGGAAAGCCTCTTAGAGCTGCAGACCTGCTTTGGGCACCAGCTGGGACTGTGTGTGAATGAGGAACTGGAGAACAAAAGGGAATATATTAATAATGTACAGGAAAATAGAACTCTGATATTTCCAAAATTGGAATTAATTGCATTAACAGCTTAGCACTGTGCTTGGATTGTGAGAAGAAAACATCTGCATACACACACACACATACTACAAAACCTTGGCTGAAATCAAGAAAAGTATGGGACTGCCATTAACCTCTGTGTGAAATTTAGGAGCTTTGATCTCAGAACAATTTCGTCCATATTTTTGAAATAAGATAGAAATTAGGAGGAAAAAAAAATAATTAAAAGGAAATAAAAAGAAAACATTTAAAAGAAAATAATTTCAAATAAGGCAAAATATCATTGCAATTTACTCCTGATTGTGGACCAGATGAAATATTTATAAACAGCAGTAACATCATTATGAACTGCAGTGGTGTAAGTAAGTTGTTTTTCTCATAGACAAACAAGGATTCTTCTGTTGCGTGAAAAAAATCACAGGGCACAATATTCTTGTGTCCTGACATTTTCTAGAGGACAGCTTTATATTTCACCATTTATCATTGAAGTGGTAACAAGACTATCTAACTGCTTTAATTTGCTCTGGTGAAGAAGACTTAAAGCTACAAAAAATACATGTTGCAGGATTTTCTCTCTTTATTGTGCTTTAGCACTTTGTAGTGCTGGGATTTTCTGGGAGGGGTATAAGAATATCAACGGGGACATACTTAGTGAGCCTATGAATCACAGAATCATAGGGTTGGAAGGGACCTCTGGAAATCATCTAGTCCAACCCCCCTGCCAGAGCAGGGTCACCCAGAGCAGGTTGCACAGGAACACATCCAGGTGGGTTTTGAATGTCTCCAGAGACGGAGACTCCACCACCTCTCTGGGCAGCCTGTTCCAGTGCTCTGCCACCCTCAAAGTAAAGAAGTTCCTTCTCATGTTTAGGTGGAACTTCTGATGCTCAATTTTGTGCCAGTTACCTCTTGTCCTGTTGCCGGGCACCACTGAAAAGAGCCTGGCCCCATCCTCCTGACACCCACCCTTTAAGTATTTATAAGTGTTGATAAGAACCCCCCTCCGTTGTCTTTTTTTCCAGATTGAAGAGACCCAAGTCCCTCAGCTTTTCCTCATAAGAGAGGTGTTCCAGTCCCCTAATTGTCTTCGTAACCCTTTGCTGTGCCCTCTCCAGCGGTTCCCTGTCCTTCTGGAACCAGGGAGCCCAGAACTGGACACAGTACTCCAGGTGTGGCCTCACCAGGGCAGAGTAGAGGGGGAGGATGACCTCCCTCGACCTGCTGGTCACATTCTTCTTGATGCACCCCAGGATGCCATTCGCCTTCTTGGCCACAAGGGCACATTGCTGGCTCATGGTCATCCTGTTGTCCACCAGGACTCCCAGATCTCTTTCCACAGAGCTGCTCTCCAGCAGGTCAGCCCCCAACCTGTACTGGTGCATGGGGTTGTTCCTCCCCAGGTGCAGCACCCTACACTTGCCCTTGTTGAATTTCATAAGGTTCCTCTCTGCCCAAATCTCCAACCTATCTTGGTCTCTTTGTATGGTGGCACAGCCTTGGCATATATAGCCAAGTAACCTGCATTAAAAAGCCATGATGTGAACCATTCTGCCTGATTTTCCTTCCTCATCAGGACAGTGGGCTAGGTGTTTGCAAAGCATTACTCTGCAGAAGTCCAGCGCATTCATAGCTGTCAGACACAGAGGCAATAGAAATGCCAGCTGATAACTAAATATCTAGCCTGTAATTTTCAATTCTGTTAGAAGAAAAGACTGGTAGAGATTTCAGGTGAACAGAGAACATTTAGGGACATCATAGTAAAGGCACAGTCAGCAGCTCAACTAGCTTGATAAGACAAGAAGCAGCATTTCAAGGGTCTTTTTTTTTTTTTTCACTTGGCATAATTGCTTTTTTTTTTTACCTGTTTTTCCTACTTATTTCACACATATAGCTCTCCTCCCCCATCCTCACAGCTTTGCGCATCTTCCTTTACAACTTACTTTTGCCCTTCAATGAACATTTATCAGGGCAACACTGAAATCTAAAAAGTTTGCTGAAGGGACAAATCGCAGCACAAACTTGTACTGCAAATTAGAGGGCTTCTTCTCAGGTGCCAATCAAGCATTATTTCTAAACACTTAAAATTATTTTTTTTTAAAAATACAGTCTTGAAGAAGAGAAAACAAAATACAGCAGAAGTTATTTACACATTATTTTGTCTTGTTGCATATGATGTTACTTCCAGTCAGGTCTGATGAGGTACTTAGCAGTGCAGTAAGTGTTTCTGATTCATGACCATTGATTGCCGTACAGCGCAGGTAACACCCAGAGCTGATTCTACCAGCACATGCCCATTCACAAAAGGGTCTGATGACTCCCTTTTTAATGACACCTTGCTACAGGACATGGAATCCAGTACAGACTTTTTCTGTTACTTTCCCCTCTCAATCTAGAGTAACCTGCAGCCATCATTCAGAAATCAAGGTTTCTTCTTAGTGTTAATAACTAAAGTGCACGAAAAAGTATTTTCATTTCCACTTTAGTGGCAGTGCCATCCTTAGTGACTCTCATCTATCACTTAACATCAAGGCTGCAGTCAGGCTTTCCCACCACTTCTATGGGAACACAAGTTCTTCTTCATGAAAAAAAGTTAGAAGAAACTTTTTCATGTTGATATTGGAGTTTTTTGGGTTTTTTTCTGTGTCTAATATTACCTAATTCTGGGCTGTATCCTTTAGTTTCTGACAACTGCAGTTGTTGAGTACATTCACCTGTTCTTTTGCCTCTTAGACAGGGCAAAATTGCTACATTTCTACTTTTAGGGCTCTTTGAACCCAAGTTTGTAAAATAAACAGGCTACAAATGCTAGAAATCTTGTATAGTGACTTTGCAATATAGCTAAAAGTACAGTAAAAAAAAAAAAAGACCTCCCCCATTTTACCATTTCATTTTGTTATCTGACTCAATTAAGCCAACTTTGAATGAAACCGTATAAATTGTGCCCAGCAATATGAATTGCCACATTTTCTTTCCAGATATGACACCTGCAATAGGGTACTATTGAGTCCTACTCAGCACTGAATTACTAATTTTCAAGATTCTTGCTTTTGGAGAACATGTTTCCAGAATAAGTAGTTTCCAGAATAAGTGTAAGGAACATGGCAACCTAAATTCCAAATAATATCTTTTCTTTACTAATGAGATAACAGGTAGCTAACCAAGTTTTTCTTTGGAAAGGCTTTATGATGAACATTTACAGTTACAATCATCAGTTACAGCTTCCATAGAGAAACTCAAGCACAAAGAAAACCAGGGCAAGATTTTTTTGTTTTGTTTTGTTTTTTGTTGATTTGTTTGTTTGCTTTCCCAGACTGTTTTCTTAGTGTGCCTTCCTTGAAATTGCTTTTTAGGATGAAAAATTACATTATTTGGTAAGATAATTGCAGGCTTTATAAGCATAGATTCTCTGCAGAGTACAGACCTGTTGACTGCATTTATATCTTGTTTAGTTTTTAAATAAAAGTCGAGAAAGTACAATGCTTGCTTGAGAAATTATCTTAAACATAGGGCCTTTGCTTTGTCAGTCTCCTGAAGTGAACACTGCAGAACAACAGCAGGTTGTAGAATGCAGACAAATGCAGAAATCAAATGCACTTTATACTGTTCTGCCCTAGTCCTATTAAGAGCAAACAGCAGGGCAAAAGAACAGCGTAGGAGGCATTATACCAGATGCTTTTGTCCCCTGATGGAAGACTGCAACTTTACAATGTATTTCCTATGAATTTAATAAAAGATTTTTTTTTTTTTGTCCAGAAATAAAACCATTTTAGTGCTCCAAACCAATATTTTAACTTTCTTAGTAATACCACAGTTTTCCAGAATATGAACAGAAAGAAAATCTAATTCTACCTTTCAGAATTGTTAATGAACCTAGCCATTCCATCAACAGGGATCCTCTGAGTCCAGGTGTTATGCTCAGCTCAGTGCCGGGACAAATGAGCATCATACACAAACCCCTTTCTGCTGTGAGCCCGTTAGCTAAAGTGTCGCTAATGATAGGCTTTCTCTGTAAATTCAGAAGGTGGTAACTGGGAGGTTAAACTTGTTCTAAGCTCTGTGGCTCTGTGTCTCTGCAGCCAAATTACACTGTAATGCTAGTTGCAACATGTTGTCAAAAGAGGCAATTTCAAAATTAAACATGGCTGGATTTATTAATGCATTGCACTGGTTTTCCACACTGCATTTTTGAAACACCTGTGTCAGGTGATAACAGATGGAGGCTGGGAGCCAGCAGGGCTAAGAGGACAAAGATTTGGAAGACAATCAGGAACGTGAAGCCTGCTGGAAGTTCCAGCTTCAATAAAAATGCCCTCAGAGCTATACATCTGTGAGAGGGTTTCACTATTACATTGAACCTGAGGAGCATATATAACTCTACTGGAGTAGTGGCTATTGTCCCCTCTGAGCTCCAGAGGCAGAAGCCTGCAGTCAGTAGGGTGAAAGGCCATCTGCTCTGGGGGTCCAGCTGCAAGGGGAAAGGACACAGTATTCTTGCACCTGCTCCTGGGGCGTTCTGATGGCCTCCTGTGAAGACAATGGACAGAGAAAGGCAGTTTAGTGTCCTGCTAAGAAATGGCTCAAAACCACTGAAACCATTTTGATCCGTCGAAAGATTGACAGAGCTCTGCTGCATTTTGTGTCTGAATTTCAGTTGATAACGCTGTGTGCTGAGTCTTTATGTAGCTGGAACAGGTCTGTCATTTGGAAATTGGCTTGTAATTTAAGACTTAGAGGGCAGCGAGGCATCACACAAGACACAGGGTGAGCAGAGGGAGTGAGCAGAGTGCACCCACTGGCAACGCAATCACCAGAATTTCAGTGACATTTGAAACAGTGGTTTTAGGTACCACCTTGTCACATGTAAGGTCTTCAGTCACAGGTATGTGTACTCAAAGAAGCAAGAAAAGCCATTGGACAAGTCTCATTAAATTAAAAACAACAACAAAAAAGAGTAAAGAAGGTTGAAACCGCTTCCAGCAGGGTTATATCACATCATCATTGGAGATGAGCAATAATTATGAGAAAGAACAGAAAACTGACAGATTAATGTGACAGCACACTGGAAAGGAGGGAGGCAATTCAATCGGATCACTGGCTCAATGTTTAGTGGCTCAAGACCTTTATCAGTTCAAATCAGTATGTAAACTTCTGCTGTGTTTGGCATCAGAAAGAAATTTCATGGCACTTTTTTTAGTAGCAAGCAGCTGGACCACCACTGGCCGTTTGCAGTAACTCACACAGAAACCTCGAAGCGAGTTTGTTCAATGATAGTGTTAAGAACGTGATGCTAGCACAATAATAGCAGAATAATTCAAAAGCTATCCAGTTTTGGCTCTGTAGTCTGTCTCACTATTGAAAATTTTATTTAAACCTGATCACCATGTTACAGAGCTCTCTATTAATATAACTGTTATTTGTGTTTGACTTCTAAATGACTTAACTGACAGCTATGGCAAACACAAAGGTTGGCTATAAGATTTGAAAATGTATCCTCTGTTGCATATGTCACCTTTATAGAGAAAGATATGACTAATTCTATTTTACTTCTAATTCTTCCGGAGGAGAGGGCCATGTCACTATAGTTCTCATCCAGAAAGGTTCTCCAGGAGTGACTTAGCTGAATTTGTATCAGGCAGAGAACTCTGTCTGGAAACCTACAGTCCCCTCTGCTTATGAAAGTTTGTGAGAGTGGACGAGGTGTTGCAGTTAGTTAGACCTATGTTGCTACTGTTTGAAAGACTGGGGCTTTGGCTTGGAAGAAAAGGACCTGCTTCTTATAGAGATGAAAGTATCGTCTTCATCTACATATTCTGACATTAGAGTAGTCAAGAAATGACAACACTAAAGCATTCATAATCTCATTGCCGCACATAGCATGTGATATTGTCATACAACCCTTGGTAAGCATTCTTATACCATTTTTAAAACCCTGATAACATCAGATAACACTGTAGACAGACATATTGATCAATAAGTATTTAACTGGCACGTCTTTACCTAAGCAATGCTCAAAAATGTGAAAACTGCATTGATAAATTACCTGCCAAACAGTCAGGTTTGCCAATCTCCAGATTTTATTGTGGGTAAACAGCAAAGATTGTTGTGGGTGCTGAGAATAGGACTTTAAGCTCAAGCAGTCTCATAAAATTCATCTTTCCTGCTTTGTGACACCAAAAGGGGAACCAGCTTAGACATTGCAGCACCATATACTCCAGAGCTTCCAGTTCTGGGGTCAAGGGCTGTGCAGCCATAGCAAAGGGTAAAGTTATGTTTGGACTGTTTGGAACAGGATTGTCGAGTAATATCACATAAATATAAAAATATTCTTAAAATTTCTGTCTGTTTTTAGATTTGCCTCATCCCTTGTACACAGGAGTTCTCTTGTTGGGGAATCACAAATACATAGACAGGGAAGCCTAAACTACTGTTATCTATTTTTTTTCCTTCTCTGACTCAGCATCAGTGAGTTTGATGCCCAAGGTCTTGTGTGGAGCCTCACAGCAATGGGCCTCAGGTAAAGACAGAACTTAACCTAGACAGAATGGCAGAATCCTCCATTGGTCCATCATATCTTGGGCATCTAAAGCAGAGTCTGATGCTTTTTGGTTTGGCAATGGTTGTTCCACTGCAACAACAATTTATGATCTAGTTCTAATAGATACCTACACCTGGGAATGAGCTCACTGTCTTAATAAGGACAGTTATGTTTGTACAAGAACTCTGTCTGTTTGCACTATTGTAAGGGACTCCAGGGTTTGGGCCCTTATTTTCCCTGTTAGTTTGCATACCTTGTCAAATACTGTTTAAATGACACTTTTTTTTTTTTTAAATAATCTAGTATTGATCAGCTTTTGATTCATTGTGACAGTGAGAAACAAACTGTCAACTTTGTATGCCATTAACAAAACATCTAGTTTGCATAAAGGAACTAATTAAGCCATGTCAATGACTGCACAGCTAAATACTACTGAGCATGATCCACACTGCTTCTCCTTTACATATAAAAGAATTTGTGGTCTTTGCCAGTTTTCTTCCCCAGTGCCTGGCTGGTTTATGTACAGAACATGAGTTTACACCAATTTAAACCAGTTTTAGTTAAAATAGTACAGATTCCATGTATAGAAGGATTTATTTTTGTTTAGAATTGCCTTATTTAAATTTGATTCCCAGGCAACTTCAGCTAAACTAAAAGAAATCCAATTTAAAATTATGAGTTTTCAAGTTTCACTGATTTAGTGAAATTGTTTGAAATCATATGTCAAATTGATCACTACTGTTTTTTTCCACAAACATGCAAGTTAAATTTTCATGTGCCCTATGTCTAGCCTAGATAATTTAACTTGGTACTTGAAGCAGCAGAATTCGGTGCTGTCAGTAATTTACAAGTGAATGTTCACTTTGTGTGGATGTAAATACCCACTTAAAGTGAAGATCCAGCCCTTTCACCATCTGTAATCTGATTCACAAGTAAAAATCTGACCTTGCTTACACCATAGGGAGTTCCGTTAAAATTGGTAGGCAGGGCTCCTAAAGCACAATTAAAGTGGTCACAAAAATTAAAGGCAGAGCTATTCTGTCTATTATCATGAAAGATGGCTTTATATGAGCTAGTTTATGAAGCAGAGTCATTTTGACAGCACAAAGCAGGATAATTTGTCCTCCTTCTTGATGGCCTCTATGTAAAACCACTTTATCATGTCTATTTGAAACCATTGCTGGATCAAATCTTGTATAAATTCATTGAATGGTTTGTGTGCATTACAAATGTTTGCTCAGTTCCATTTGTAACACAAATAGAAAATAGTAATATTTTCACATATTTATGGAAACATTCAGGTTGTACAGGACCTCTTGAGATCATCTAGACCAACTTCCCTGCTCAAGCAGGATCCAGATACAGCCAACAGTCCAGAAGCTTGTCCAGACAGATTTTGAATATATCCAAGACTGGTGACTCCACAACCTAACTGGACAGTCTGTTCCAGTGTTTGACCATCCTCACCGTAAAAAATAATTATCGTGTGCTGAGGTGGAATTTCTTGTGTTCATTTTCTCTTGTCATGTCAGTGAGCACCACTGAGACGAGTCTGGCTCCCTCATCTTCACTCCCTCACATCAGGTATTTACACACCTCAAGAAGATCTCTCATGAGCCTTCTGTTCTCCAAACTGAAAAGTCCCATGTCTCCAGTTTGTTTAAATGCTTTCCTATCCTGGTCCTCCTCCAACAAGGGTAAGTCTTGTTCCGGAACTTCCCTCTGGCCGCTGGGGCCTGGGATCTCTAAAGACTGGTTTTAATGGTAAAGACTTTTTTTAATTGGGAGGGAATTTTTCTCTCACAACTAGATTGATCAAGGCAGAAGTACATGTGGGATCTTCCTTTTGTCGTCTCCAGGAATCACTTACATGGTTCAGGAACTAGGTTCAGCCTGCTGCAGTTTAACAGGGCCTTCGTTCATCAAAGAATAGAAAGAGGAAGACTCCTACTGGACCTGCTACTTTCTAGCATGGACTACACTGGAAACATTTATTCACCTCTTCAGATTTCGTGCAAAGGGCTGATAATGGCGTCCAGAACAGCCTGGGGACTAGATCTGAAGCTGATAATAGCTACATGTACAAACAATTAAGGAAGGAGTGCTGACCAATGCAGCATGAATTATTAGTGGACAGCTTCCAAATGAAACAAGTTAATAAAAATATGGTCTAATTAAGTCATGCTCCCTGTGTCTTATCTCTGCCTGCATGCTCAACACTATGGCTCTCATTAGTCATTCGGGTAACCTGCCTGGAAAGCACAAAAGAAAAGAGAGTAGTTTCTTGCCTCTACTGGAAGTGATCAGGTAGGAAAATGGATTAGAGAAAACTCAACTGTGAATCTGGTTTTTTTTTGTGATTTCTGTGGAAAAAAATGAACTCTGACATACTTTGCATTAAAGCTTTTTGAATATAGAATTGCTGAAGATATGTGAGACATAGTACTCTGTGTCCCAGAATGTCTGAGGGTACAATTCCTCCCACAGTACATGTGCCAGCCTGTTTAAAACTACAATCAAGAAATGGCTCCAGTAACTTTACTAACGTAAGCTCCTTCCTGAGTTGTGGACTGGGAGTGCTCATTGAAGCAGTTTTCTCCTGAAGATGACATGAGAAGCCTGTGGACCTCTTTCTACCACCACTGTTGTTTGAAGGCAAAACAATTTCAGGCAGTGGGTAATGCTTTTATATAGATGGAAATACTGAAATAAATATAGGCCTTTGGTAGGAAGAGCCTTGTCTCCCATGTAATTACTGTGAATTTTATGTATTACCTAAGAGTAAAAATAATTTAATTTATATATGACTGAGGGATAAGTTTTCAAGTTTTGGACAGTAATAATGTAATTCATCATTGGTTTTTAGATATTTCTGCTAGGGGAAAAAAAAGTGCTTAATTTTTCAGAACTTTTCTTTCTCAGCCATTCAGAAAAATAAAATCTGTCCTTTCATCTTTTCGCTTGCATTTATTCTTTTTACTTGTTGTCTTCATGGCAAAATTTTTAAAATGGACTGCAGGCATAGGTTTACCAGGCAGGAAGAGAGAAGCTAGCAAAATGGATGTCTCTCCACTGACACAGTGCATGATCTCCTCTCTCCTCCTATCCCCAAAACATCACCCTCCAGGTGGTGCTTAATAGAGAAACATTAAAGGAGCTTTGCTATACTTTTTCCAAAACACTTAAGTTTTTAGCTGATGATCCTTTATTTCTGTTAGTTCTACTGCATCCATTGTGGAAATACTGTCGAAATTCTCAGGAGTGATATTTTTTCTATTCAGAAGGTATATGTTCTGTGAATGAGGTGGCTGACTGAAGAATTCTTTCTTGTCCTTTTCATTATCAAAAAGATGCGGAGAATATGAGAATGTGGAGAATATTAAAATATTTTCTATAGGTAATGTGAAGCTCTACATGTGCCTCTTTTAATTAATCAGAAGGTATTATATTTGTCTTGCCCTGACATGAGATGAGGAATGTTACAGAAGCACTTCAGCACTCAGTATCAATGGATTGGCCACATAATTAAAGAAATAATTTGTCTATGGAGTGTGGAGTTTATGCCAGACCTTTGCTTTTTACAAAGAATCCTTGGGAGCAGCTAGGAGAAGAAGAACCGCTTCATGGATGGAGAGCAAGATGGACTATTACTTTGTTATGTGACTGAGAAAAACTTTCCATGGGTGACATGATTAAATAAATATCCTTATTTATAGTTCCAGAGCTCCCCATGAAATAGTGAAATCCTTTTTTTTTTTTTTTTTTTCCAAAACAGATTTGAACGTATCTGATGGAACAAGGAAATTTAGCTGTTCAGCTATCTCTTCTGCAATTTGCCACAGAGCTGTAGGAACAGCCTCCATGACAACAAATTTATATTTATATTTGTTGTATATTTATATCTGCTGACAAATTTTAACTTCTGAGGATCTTTAGGACATGACTGTAGGAAACTCTAACCCACATTCGTCCCAAGGGCTTGCAGACCTGGGTAAGTTTGTCACGTTACCTTAAAACAGACTTTCTGTATTATATCATCATTGAATGGCAGGCTTTGAGGCTCCGCTGTTCCATCTTTTATCCAATAATTAAAAAACCCCACTTAATAGTGGTCTCTCTAGACCCTCTTTGAGTTTGTTTAACTTGAACATAGTCAAGTGGCTTTTGCACAAATGTATTAGTACCCCACTGATGTGTATAAAAGGATTGAGAATTATATTTTTAGTTGATTTCTTCCTTGACAAGCATTTTTAAATTACCACTTGGCCTGTTTTTAATCAGCTTTGAATTTCTGTCAGGCTGAGATGCATTCTGTGTTTAATGAAGCAAATTGTTGATTAAAGCCTTTGCTATCATTAACATTATTTGGCCCTTATTTTCAATTCTTTCTACCTCTGTTATTAGAGAGTTATGCTGATTTGGAATGATGAGGCCAACAGTGATATTGGCTGCAGTCTTACTCTTTATTGCACTGTTTACAAAGCCTTTATTACACTAATATAATATATTCTTTATTACACTAGGGCAATTGTATCTTTTATGGCATGACGAGAAGTGATCCATATGTTCCCTTCATTGTCTTAACTGTCAAACCTTTCAAACTCAGAAATAAATAAATAAAAGGAAAAAAAAAGGAAAAAGAAAAAAGGTGTGTTTTGTTGCAATCAGTATCCACAAAATTGTATTTCATCCTTTGTCATTTTCATGCATAAGAAAAAGTGGCTGCAATTTGATTCACTCTATCTGAAATTAAGTGCAGGCTAGCTGCTTATTTATGAGCACCATGTCATTCTGGCTTTTGGTAAAGGTTATTTCCACCTATTCTACCTTTTTCCTTTGCCCATCAGTTAGATTGGGACTTCAAATGTAGGTGGATGCCACCCTAAATATAACTGGAAGTGACTTTCTGGTGTCTAGTCCAGTTCCTACTGCAGGAAAAAGTGAAGTACCATTTATTTTCGAAATGTATCAAAAAGCTTCTTGACATAAAAAGATTAGAAATTGAAAAAACAACACCCCCAAAACCCCAGTTACTGTCACTTTTGCTGTTCTGCTTGCCATTGATGTTTACTAATTTTTTCTTTCAGTAGTTTTACATATTCTCTGGGTA
This sequence comes from Fratercula arctica, assembly GCA_947846985.1. Classification (NCBI taxonomy): domain Eukaryota; kingdom Metazoa; phylum Chordata; class Aves; order Charadriiformes; family Alcidae; genus Fratercula; species Fratercula arctica. The sequence continues at coordinate 57,606,243 of CANTUZ010000001.1, read as the reverse complement.
TATGACCAAGTTACACTCCTTCCCTTTTTATTTCATATTCTTCCTTAGTTAAACCATTCTTTTCTTGCTGCAGTGATTACCTCCTGCTGTATGCATAGACAGCAGTACTGTCCTACGCTTTCTTTGACTAGGATAAGGAGTGTTATTTGCTCTTCGTGTGATAGTATCTCCATTCCTTTGCTCTGCTTTGTCTATGTTTGTTCTAGTATCAACTCATATTTTTTGAGCACAGGTGATAGGAACTGTATTCACCATTCCACATGAGCTTTGTATGGTGACATTAATAGTTCTCCATCTCCACAGGATCATATCAACCAATACAATCTGGACTTGTTTTTTATCATTATGCTATGCTGTTGAATTATAATCATCCCATCATTACCTAATGCCACAGAATACCATTCTCTTTTCTCATTTCCAATGGATAAATTTGATTACAGAGCAGAAATTCTCAGTATTAAGCACATGACCTTGCATTTTGTTCTCTTAAATAGCATTTTTAGAAGACAGGGCCTCAAAGACAGACAGCGTTTTCCTTATTTTGAATCTTCTGATCCTTCGTAATGTGAAGACTATCACATAGCTTTTGCTCATCTCATCACCATCAGAAGACTTCCACTCCTTGTGCAAGGATCATTTAGTGGAATTTGTAAGTGGCATCCAGCTCTACTCAGGAGCTCTGCTGATAAACTCTACCTACCCGGACTGCATATTTAAAGCTACCCATTTCTGTCTCCCCCTAAGTCATTCCTCCATCTGACAGGATTTTATTAATCCCTACCCTCTTCAGATGCACTAATAAAATTTCTTACGTGACATCCCATCGGATGATTTATAGTAATCCAGAGAGATTAGATCAATTGCTTCTCATTTGTCTGAAAATTTATATAGCTCTTCATGTGAACAATAAATAAAAGTAAGATTTGTTTAAACAAATGTCCAAATAATAACAAGGAATTGCATATTAATGCAACCCCCACCAAACCAGAATACACAATTGTTCATTTCTTTTTAAGTCTTTGGTGGAAAAAAAACCCCAAAACGGTTCTTCTGCCAGAATCCTTCGTTCTTTAATTTTTTGAATACATTGTAGTAGAGCTGAAAGGAAAATAAAAAAGAAAAAAAAGATCATTCCCTTTTGTGACTTATTTTGACGTTTGGAAAACTGTTCTCATTCTGACTTGGATCAAAATCCAGGAATATTCACATTTGCTAGGAAATAGTATGGAGTTTTGGCGCAAGGAACATCCACCTGTCTGTCTGTCCTGTGGTCCCTGGAAGACCCAGAGCTCATGGTCATGGTACCCAGCAGGTGCTTTATTGAGGAACCATAGAGATGAGCTGGCAGAACACCAAGAAAAGTTTCAAAGCTTGTCTGGTGGCAGATTTCCAATGGGATTTCATCACAATTGGACTATTTTAGTGAAAAATTTGCATTCCGAGGAAGTAAAATGTTCCAAAAAGAAAAGATTTTCTCTGAATTTTCTGACCAGCTTTAATGTTGCTATGGGACGAAGCAGATAATCTCTGTGTGGTACACAGCATGTGAAGTATTGACTGTGTTGGGTTTTGCTCTCATATGTCCTGTTAGGGCCTTGAGGGCACTAAGGACCTTCCTGTCCCTGCCCAGCTTCCCTGGGGCTTCACCCTCCCCTGCCCATGGCCCAGGAGCCCATTTCAGCCCACTGGGGGCATTGGTGCCTGCCTCAGCGACACTGCAGCAGGGCCAGTTTTCAGCTCCCCACAGCCCTGCCCTGCCCAGCCATGGGGCCACAAGCCAAAAGACCTCCATGTCTTTCAGGTTAAGTTGATGCTAACTCGCCTGTTTGATGCTTTGATGAGACATGCTTTTAACCAGCCTTGTTTTCTGGCTGGGTCATAGCTCCTTTTATTATGGTGGGTACACTGAGATCTCAGAGCTGGCAGCAAGTCTTAGGTGGTTAGTAAGGTCCATATTTATCACAAGTCTCATTGTAGGCAAGGAGGAAACAGGTTTGGAGAAGGAAAGCACCTTGACAGGATCACAAGAAGAAGTCTCTAGTTCCTAATAAAATTTAAACTTTTCTCACTAGCAGTCTTACAAACACTTTTTAGCCCATAACCTACTCTGGGCTGATATAGTTTGACATAAGTGAATTAATTTGTCTTGGAAGTCTGGTCATAAGACAAAACCGAGAGCATAAAGTACTTAAACCTATAAGATTTTATATTTTGATGAACCTAAAAAAAATGGCCTGTGATTTAACCATGGCAAAACTATTTCTTATTGTTAGCTGTGTAAAGCCATAGTTGACAATGAACTAGGAGTATTAACCCCACGTAAATGTCTGGAATAAAGTCTACTTGCATGTTTGAGAAGACCTATGAAATCTAATATTCAGTGTTGATCCAGCTAAAAATAGTAACCTAGGTAGCTTTAAAAAAAAGAAGTTTTTTTCTTCAGTTCGCATCAGTTTCCTTAATGTGGGGCCAAATTTACAAGCTGGAACATTGGAGTGAGGAGGAAGACAGAAATTGCAGTGTGTTGGAAAACAAGCCAGGATGTAATGAGACAGCCTGTGAGTATTTAAGCAGGCATTGCCTGCAGAAAAGACATAAACTGATGAATAACTGAGTAGGTTAAGTGCAACTTTCTTCTTTTTCTTATGTTTACAAACCTTTCTAAATGTGTTATCTATATCTATTTGCCTTTAAATTAAGGTGGTGGTGACTCAAAGGTATATCTCTGACACAGAAGGCAATCTGCTTCCATTTTTGGGGTATATCCCTTAGCTGGAGCTCTAGAAGATTAATACGTGGCTTGGATCTACAATGTATTTCTGCATGATATTCCAAAAGTTGTGCTTTCAAGACTGCAGTAATCAGTTTGAGAATCTAAGAAACCAAGATGAAGTGGTGTAATTTTCTAGATGTTCCATAAAATGTTACAGTTATTTAGGCACATACACTAACATCAATTACAGCCCAGAACATAAAGTTTATAAACTGAAAGTTGCAAGCAAGACAGTATGCAGTGCTTTGTCTCAATTTCGGATCAAATTCACATTTCAGAATATTGATGCTTCCTTATGTAAATAATTTCATACTGTAATTCACAGTTACAAAAACATAATTTTATCCTGCCTAATATACATGATATTTAAAGCTAATGCTCTGAGACACAAACCAGTCATTAAGTCACAGGAGGTATGAAGAACTATGTCCTATCAGCAATTTATTCTGTATTTGTAAATGCTGAAATTTCTTGGTCCTTTCTAAATCATCTGTTGCTAACCACAGTGAGACGAGATACTGAGTAAAACAGACTAATGATCTGATCCAACCTGGCAGCCTTTGTGAAGTTAAGTCACAAACGGAGGTGGATTTATCCTGTAGATAACAATGGCAATTATACGCTTCTTAGTACAGCTTGACCTAGTTTTCCTTTGATTTATGCAACAAATGACAACTAAAACTAATCTGTGAGAACTATTGTTAAAACACAAGTATTGCAGAGTTTTAGAACAACGTAACACTGTATTTTCTGCTGTCTCCCAGTATCTCGGTAAGCCTCTATACATGTGTAAATTTTCTTTTGTCTTTGTATCTCCCAAAGTATGGCAATGCTAACTGTATTGGGAATCTGTATATTGCCACGGAATATATGCTGACTTTTTATTGTTCTGTCTGCCTTTCTAACATGTTTGTAAAGGGTATACTCAAATAACTACTGTACTGGGAGTTATACTGCATCTTAGAAATCGTGACTTCAAATGGACTAAAGTATGCTGTTCTTTTTTCACTTTTTTCAGCTGTTCTTCTTCCCTTCCCTTCCCTTCCCTTCCCTTCCCTTCCCTTCCCTTCCCTTCCCTTCCCTTCCCTTCCCTTCCCTTCCCTTCCCTTCCCTTCCCTTCCCTTCCCTTCCCTTCCCTTCCCTTCCCTTCCCTTCCCTTCCTTCCCTTCCCTTCCCTTCCCCTTCCCCTTCCCCTTCCCCTTCCCCTTCCCTTCCCCTTCCCCTTCCCCTTCCCCTTCCCCTTCCCCTTCCCCTTTCCTCTCTAGAAAATACCACATTCACCTCCATTTGGTTTTCTCAGCTGAGAAAAAAGTGAATGAAGGCTTCAGGAGTTGGCTTATCAGTATTATTTCTTAGTGGGATTGTGAGGTCTGAAATTGTATTTCTTGGACCAGCCTTACTGTGCTTTTATTCGGTATTTTTGATCAGTAAGTGTGACCTGCAGAGATGCTATGTTACTCCGGTAACTTGCTGCGTTTGCACTCCTGAAAATGAGGAAGTCAATAATATTAAATAAACTTCTAGTCTTCGCCTCCTGTAGACTTCGAGTGCTTCCTGTCTGCGTGAAATATGTTTTTCTTAAAATGTAAGCTCTCCTGGCTATAAACTGTGATGCTTTATGACTTAGAGAGTCCTGGATACATTTATTTGTCTCTAACAAAAAATAGCTTGGCAGTGCGTTAGGTGGCTAACCCTGCAGTGTATGGGGAGAGGCAGGCACTGCCAACTGGGATGCACCAGTCCAGAGCGCCAGGGACAGAGCTGCCCAAGCTGGCTGGTGGGGATTGCAGGAGGGGCTACTTGCATTTTGCTCCTCTGTTGACTTCAGTACGTAGCTGGGATTGAATGGAGAGATTTCCGTTATCCTGCGTTTCTTAGCCTGGTCACTAGAATTCCTCCGAAAAGCAAGGGGGGCTAGGACATGTCTTTGTTTCAGAAAAGCTGCTGGTGAAAATAATCATAGAATCAGAGAATACCAGTTTGGAAAGGACGTCAAGGATCACATTTCTTGCAAAAAGCATGGTCTAGACCAGATGGCCCAGCACCCTGTCCTGCTGAATCTTAACAGTGTCCACTGATGGGCAATCCACCACTTCCCTGGGGAGATTATTCCAATGGCTGTTTGTTCTCATTGTGAAAAATATTTGAGTGGGATGAGTTTACCAGTTTGTGGAGGTGGAAGACCTGGGTTCAATGCCTTCTTTTGCTTAAGGAGTTGTATTTCACACTTAACTGAAGTTTCTTTAACTAAGAGCTGTTCTGGGTTGACCTCTTTTTGAACTTCTTTCATTTTGCAAAAAACAATACAAGATTAATTGCCTCAGAGACACAGATAAAGGAGGAATGCCTGGATCACAGAGCAGTACCCAGCAAACCCAGGGAGAGGTAAGCGCAACAGAATTGCCAAGTCAAAGTAATAAAAATCAGAAGATAAAAGCTCTATCTACATTAGCATTTTGGTTTGGGGCAGCAATGCAATACTGAGACAAATCCCTTGATTGCCCCTAACAGTGGTTTGGTTCACAGTGAGGTTTTGTTACACACAAATGAGACTCCTTTCAGAGATAATGACATTAGAAACTCTGCTTCAGGTGCTCACCAAATACACTCTATCCTCTAATGGGAAAATAATGGTCCAAGGCAATGACTGCTTCTTCCAGTAGATTCAAATCACATGTGGTGGGTACCAGGTCCAGGGAACTGTCTAGCTTGAATTAAAACCCCAAATTACATTTATTATAGATGTAGAATTCTCAGCAATTGCTTTGATCTACTTTTGCTCCTGTTGTGCTAAAGTTTGGATCAGCAGAAAAATAAATTCAGATGATATCGGACCATGAATTTAAAAAGTTAGCTTTTTTGAATAGATAGGAAGAAAGAATTCAGCCAGCAAAATGGATGCTGCCTAGACACCCCTAATATTAAACTCATTTTAAAGCAATATTGCAGAAAACATTTATTGAGATAGAAGTTATTGAACTGAGAGGCAAGGGAAAATAAGAAAAGTTTTAAGTATCATTAACTTATTTTAATGCAATTTTCTTTAGTTTAGTTGGTTATTGAATTAACAGCCCTGAATACCAAATAACTCATAGCTCTTTCATTGAAGATATATACGCTACATGTACGCTCTTATGTTCCAGCTATTGAAAGTATTGCTAATAGAATTTCTGAATGCCTTCTGATCATTCCTTTTGATATGTACAGCGTCATTTGGGGAAACTACAGTAATGTATTTTTAAAATGCCTGAATGGCCACTTGTAAATTGTTTCTGTTGTTAAATGTAGCTCTGTATTCAAATGCAAATGAACTATTTAATAGGATATATTTCAGTAAAATCGCTATTTTACTTTTACAATTACTGTTTTACCTTTATAGATACTCTCTTAAGAAAAAAAAAAAAAATATCTGTCAATTTAAAACAACACAGAAAAGTAGATCCTGGACTAAAGCCTATCAATTTTGAAATGGAACTGTTTTTCAGTTACATTAAAATTAAAGTCCATCTGCTGATAAAAGCAGTAGCATTAGAAGTATTGTACTGTATTTTAGAATACTTTAAATCAGATAGTGTAATCTAAAATTGCATCTCTTTAATCATCTGTTTTATCTCCTACTTCTGGCATGGTTTCAGCAGTTGATAAGATAAGACATACATAAAGTAGAAACTAGATGCTTAGAAACTCATGACTTCTTGGAAATCTCGCTTTTTAACGTTCATACAGTCCAAAAATCCGACAGTCTCAGAGACTAGTTGAAATGTTTATTTGATAAAGGCTTTGGAAAATGAGGGTGTGTTCAGCAATACGAGGTGGTAATATTTCCTGGACGACTAGAGTCTTGACAGAGGCTTGTGGAGGCTTGGCTTTATTATATTTCCAGTCACAAACAAGGAGTTTAATCTAAAAAGGAGAACTACAGCTCCCTATTTGAAAGCAGTGCTTGACTCGCCTTGCTCCTGCAGTGACTTCCAAAATCTAAAGTTAGAGGCATGGAAGGAAGCGACGTTCAAAGAGGAGATCAGAAATCCAACTATTGAGCAGAGCACCACCTGAACCTATTTGATAGAAAATGCTGGGAACACCCTGAAATTTTGCCACAGGGCAGAACGTAAGTGCTTGGCTCAGGGCAGCAGGTTGACATCTCTATGTAAGCACAAGATGCATAAAATTATATTTTCTAACATCTATGTACCTTGACCTTTAATCTCCACCCGGCAGAGTGGGCAGACATCTTTTACGCGAGGCTAATGGAGCAGTTGCTCAGGCAGCATTAAATCTGCCTGTGGTAACATGCTACAGGTTTGAAGGTTCGTGCAGCATGCACGGAAAGGAACATGCACTCCTTCTGGCTACGTTAGGGAGCTTAGTGTGCTGTTTACAGCAGATTGCAAGATGATTGCATAGGTTGAAGCATTTCAGTCAGAATGTATGTGGAACAATCGTAAGCTAAAATTTGTCATGAGAATGTGCATATCTACATATACAAGTAGGCTTCCACAATTAGAAAATGTAAGATCTCTTGTAATCAACACTGACATTTGGTATTCAGCTACTGGAAAGTGCAAATTGCCAAACTCTGGACCAATTACTTCTAGTAAGGAACAACAAATACAGTCATAGCTCTTTGAGGAATGTAAATTAGGAGAGGAATTGCTACTAGCTAGCCATGTCACTAAATAGGAAATGTCATGAGTACCTAAATGTTATTTCAGAAATTTTTCAAGTGTGGTCAAATCAGGTCACAGCTGCTAGTAAGTCTCACAGCATCCAGAAATGAACTGACAAATACCTAGGATCAGAGAATAATATGTCAAGCAGTTCAGATACACATCATATCACCCAATTTCAATCTAATCTTTCATGAGCTTGAAGAAGATTGAGATGAACAGGAAAGTTTTCCTTCTGCCACAGTAACTCAACAGTAAAACAACAAAATTTCTTGCTCTGTGAGAGAGGCAGTGTGGTCAAGAAACCCTACATGGAGAATGGTGAGCACAACATATGTTGGTTAAAGCCCTCTTGACTTGTTTGATCTAAATTCAGAAAATCTGAAACATTTAATGAAGAATACCTTACATAGTGTTTTCAATAAATTTTTTCTTTTGCCGCCAACCTTAGCAACAAATTACATTTTGCATCATGGTGACCTTTGGAGGTCATGTCTGTCTGTGTTAGACAGAGTCCTATAATTCAGTGAAGCCACTTCTGTTCTGAAGGTCTTACACTATAAGTGTACCACCACAGCTGACAAATAGATAAAACAAAAGGTAGGGAAGGATAAGAAAAGAAGGGACACAGGAAAGTAATACAATGCCATTCAACATAAGCCTGTTATAAAGAAATACATTCACATCCTTTGTATCGCCGCTCAGACTAGGACATAATTGGTAAAGACAGACATTTTCAGGAGGCAAAGCCTCAGATTCCAAGGTAGTGGCCTGATTTCAGAATTCAAGAGTCATCATACTGTGGGTTTTTTGCTGTATGACTTTCCCTTAATAAATCTATGGTTGACTTAGAATAAATCTATGGTTGTAAAAAGTGGATAGTTAGCTGATTTAGGTTAGCGTTCTGTAGCATTTCTCTTAGAAAGAACATGTGGTTCAAATAAGTCACAGATAGACCTAGCAGAAGAATCTTGGGTATTGTTAGCGAGGAATTTGCATTACAAGTGGGCCATTGATGAATGACAGGAGGTGTCTCTGTTAAAGGTAATGTAATGATTAGTATGCATCATGCAAATCTACAAGTTCAATTTTGGAAGCAAAGAGGCCTGGACAATTTTTCTGCATGATTAGCTAAAATTAAACTTGGCATATGAAACTTTAGTAGGTCATCCATTCTTAGAAGATTCAATGCACTTTAGGTTGTGGTTAGATATTGAAATTTTATAATCTAAGCCATTTATTTATTCATATATATAAATATATACAAAGGAAATTAATATATATATTCACTCAGATTAACTATTTCTTGAAAATTTCTCACAGTTGTTTATACTTTCTGTACTGAGGTAAACGTGGCTGGTTTGACTCCTTGAGGATACTACTTCTCACCTCAAACATTAACTACCCTGCCTTGTATGCACTGGTTTTCCAGCCGCCTCTGAGGCCCTCCAGCCAGCCATTAGAAAACAGTAAGCACAAAATCTGCACTACAATTTGGTGTGTTTGAATGGTGACCAATGTGCCTATGAGTTAATTTAGATACAGAAACTTCACGTTTATTGCCACTGCAGAGGCAGGAACCCCTTTTTACCCTGACCGTTGAAGTTTGAAACTGAGGGCTCCTTCACAGTGGGGAACCCTGTTCTCTTTGGACTTTTAAACTACTGCCTTGCGGTAGCATCCACGGTTCTACAAAGAACGTAACCTGTATAGTCTTCATGTGTCTCTTTGATAAGGGTGACTGATCACAGCCACGTCACCACCTCTCCCTTTATAAATGTCACACTGTCATCTTGCTTTTGTTGGACGCTAGGCAAGATTAGCTCTTTAGAAGATTAGATCCTCTAAAATTACCAGCTAATGGCCTCATCTTTTTTAACAATAAACAGTTTTGGAATGAAACTGTCTTTTCACTTATGTAAATTTTTCTCCCATCTTATAGTTGTATATCTTGAGCACCAGGCACACATGGGTACATAAAAAGCTGCACCCTATCATCTCTGTTCCCTAATTCTGGGAATGGATCCTTTTGAATTTAGTCCCAAAATGTTTCAGCTGGGAAAAGTCCAAGAGAACTAGTTCAATAATTGATTTTTTCCACTTGTTTCTTTCAAAACCCTTCCTTGAGTTTGAAATCAGTGCACAAATATTTTTAGTCACTCAGAATTATTTTTTTCAGAAATAATTGGTTAAGAAAAGTCATTCATCTGTAATCCTAGGGAATATGTGTGAGAGAATGAGTTAGTGGCATTGCACAAGTGGCAGTCATACTGGCATTTTCTAACTTTTTTATATCTGACTTTTTTGCCTTAATAGTGTTCCTCTAATATAGATTTTGTATGCGTAATGTATTTTATTATTTCTTCTTACTTTCCCTAATATTTATTCAGCTACAGTCTGCAAACTGGCTTTGTATGCTTTTCTGTCTTTAAATATTTGCTCTTATAGGGAGACTCCTACATGTACATTTCTGGTGATGATTCTAATGAGGTACCCCAGCCTTCAGGGCACAGTTCTGTCAGCAGGTGCTCCATACAAAGCAACGTTCAAGCTTGCAGGTTATCTTCACAATAGTGTAATTTTCTGGAATGATTCAGCATGCAGTGGGGGAAATACTGGCATAGGGCCCAGAGCACTTAAGCATCTCTTTTTGTTCTGAACTAATATTTACAAGTTAAATACCACACGCTTCATAATATAAGTAAAAACTTAACATTACTAATACCAGTGGCATTGTGCTGCCACCATTTTCATGGTGGCCCATTTTCCTCAAAAAAAAAACCAAACCAACCCCAAACCCACTCCTCAGCCCCAAAAAGTTGTTACTGGATTTGTGATTACAAAAGCAAAGATGTTCAGTCTCAATTTTAAGCTAGCTAGATTTACTTACAGACCTCTTTTTTCACTCTAATTTTTATTTAAAAAAACAAAACCAAACTGACATTATTCACCCTTTTGAATTATGCAGTGACTGTGCACAGTGGTCATCCATTAAACAAAGACCTCTTTTTGCACTTACAGCAACACATATACTATACAAAACCACCATGCATTTCATATACATTATATAATTTTTTACTTATGATAAGAAGTTATTAAAATACTGAAAAAATGAAACATATTATTAATTCATTTGCTATCAGAAATCCTTTAAAGTTATAGCATTGTTTACAAAATAGACTATGAATTGAAAAGCTCTTCTAATTGGAGATTTCGAACTTTAAACAGAAGTTTAAAGAGAATGCTATATATCCTGTTTCCAAACTTCCTTTTTACAAGTTCATGTTTATACTGTAAAAGATTGTAAAATTTAAGTTTAAAAAAAAAAAAAAAATCAAAGAAAAAATGTCTGGTTTAAAAAGTCAGTATGCCAAACAAAATTTTAGTCAAATAAAGCCTTTCTTTAATCAATATTTTGAAAACTTTTATAAGTTTTCTCAAAAGAACAGGTATCATCTTCTTAAGGTTACAGCAGAGATCAAAAATTGTTGTCATCTCTATATGCCGGTCCTTAGAATAATTGCAGCCCTGAGTCCAAAAGTGATTTCTGAAAATGGTCTTTGCTGGAAAGTGTTTTAAAATGATCTTCCAGCAGTTAAGGGTATCAATCATCAATCTATTTTTTGACAGTACCTTGAGTCAGTGTTCATCCTGGTAAAATCAATATTAAGTTATACAGGTAGTATACACTTTGACAGATTTCCATTTCATACCAACTGCCAGGAATTACTGCCAGGGAGGTGGTGGGGAGCCGGGAGGCAGAGGCTGGAGGCAGCGATGAGGAGACAGGCAGAGCAGGTGAGATGTAGAAAGTGGTTGTACCTACATGATGCAGCCTACCTCGCTTTTAGTTTCAACATCAGCCATGTTACAGGCAGCTCAGTGAGGAGCTGAATTCAAGTTAAACGTATTTCCCCTATACTGCAAAATCTTTCTATATTAAAAGATCCAACAAGACTTAATGACTTAAATATTAAGACCAGCATACCATGAATAAAAAACAGCAGATGATCAACTGGAATAAAAATTTGGACCAACTGGATTAAATCTTTGAAACCAGTTGATAAACATCTCCAATGACAAAGTAAAAGTCAATTGATTACCGTAATTTACTATAAAATTTACTATAATTAATATTATCAAAATGGAAGGTTTCAAACAAGTCTGAATAGGATATTCCCAATAGGTTAAATGTAAACTCTTTATCATAAGTCTTCAGTTAGTGGACAAGAACTTTCACTGGATCATTTTCAAAAGGTCATTTAAAGTCAGTAGAGGTATGGTTGGAAAGATCAGATGAGAACCTGATCCACTGTCTTTTTTTCTATTGTATGTGCTCAGGAGACTGATCCAGATAAGGATATCTAGTCAATGTAATGATAGATATAATTGCTATTTACAGCCAGTATCTTGTCATTGCAGAGTATCTGTACTGAAGAGTCACAGATTAATCATGTTTTTACAGATTTGTTTCATGAGATATTTTAAAATTTTTAAATGTATGTGTTTGCAAAGACCATATGAACATCTACTATTTATGAAATGCATTTTTAACAACTTCTTTAAAAAGCTTTTTTTGAGTTCAAAATTTTCTCTGAGACCATATTTTGCATGAAGAGCAAATGGTGATTAAGAATTCTCTTTGAAGTTGAACACTTGTGGAGAAACAAATGAAATATTTTATGCACTTTTCTCCATGCTTTCAGCTAGCCAAAAGTAAAGAATTTGCAGATGGTTTTGAAGAAGGCGGGAGGGAAGGAATCAGATATTTATCTCATTTAGAATTGAAATTGTGCCATAATGGTGAGGTTTTCATGATGGATTTTGTTTTGAAATACAACAGAAATAAATATTGCTCGGTGCATGAGAAATCCTAGGTTTCAGGAAATTTGATGTGAGACAGTTTGAAATCAACAACCAAGATAAACAGTCGCTGCCAGTGAATGAACGAAATATTTATTGCAGTGCTTGTCATGAGGGAGTTTAGGGTGCCATAACCACAAGAACAGAACCATACCATTCAGTGGCACGAAATATAATTTAGTCATGAAGAAGGTGGGATAATGATTTCTCTGCTCGGATTCCTATTCTAAGCACACTATACACTTGAGACAACATGGGCCCCGGGTTTCCCCCTGCTTTTGGTGCAGCTCAGACCTGCACCATGGACCCGAGGAAAGAGGATACTCACGCCAGCTGAGTCCTTGATGGCAGCCCCGGTCCCCGTGTGCAGCTGCACCTCAAGCCCAGACTGATACAGGGTGACAGACACCCAGGTATGAGTGTCCCCTGAGGGACTGCTGGACTGCTGTTTTCACTCTTTATTGCTGTTTAAAAACAGATTGTCAGAATAAGATGCCAAAGACCTTGCTACAGCTGATGGCTGTGATTTTCCCCGTATCCAGAGCCAATTGCAATTCATTACCTGTGTTACCATCACCTTCCAGCCCCCTGCCCAAAAAAACTTACAGAGATATCAAGCTGCTAATAGCTCGCCTGTGTCTCCTTATTTCTTTCCTGCACCTACCAAAACCACAAGAGGAGGACAGATTAGCCCGTGTCTCATTTAGCAGTGCTCTTGTCTGGGCAGCCCCATGACATTTATCTGCACATCTCTGGGCACACACAGGAACCACCTAATCTGTTAGGGCTGGGCAGCTGTGGTCAACGTCCCACCTACCCAAGCGGTGCTTTCAGGTAGGCTTTATCCTGGCACAAATGCCACTCAAGGAGAGAAGACTTATTAGCAAAATCAACTGTAGGTGCTGCTTTGGGTGACGAAGCTTTGTTGACCATATTGTCAACAGCTTTGCTCTGGAGTTGTCTGAGCTTCAGCGACTGCCGTTATACTGTAGTCATATTTCCAACTTAAATGCAGTCATATTTCCAGCTTAAATATGTCTGTTACCAGCACACGTTATTTCCTGGAGACAGAATTCCATATCAGTTATATGCATAATTAAAAATGTTATTTAAAGAAAAGACAAACCCTGGTCCCTTATAAAAAACATGGCAGGTGGTCTGAGGCTGCTTAGCAATTTTCCTGGTACTATTTGTGCATTTCCTTTGAAATCACTTCAGACAAATAGCATCATATTTAGATACTTTATGAATTTTGGGTTTGGATAATGTATTATGAGAAAAGGATAAATGGCTTTCAAAATTCAGACATAAGAAGAAGTATTTTGATTTGTTGCATAGGTAGTCATTACACTTACTAGGTTTTCTGAGGATTTATGTGAAAATAGTTTCAACTACAGCTAGCCTGAGACTTTGTAACAAAACAAGAAGATTGATTTTAGTGATCTGAAAACAGAGGGGTAATTATATTCTCATTTTCATGTTCATGATGTGCACAATTCTCCTATTAAACTTTAATGGGTGTTGCAAGTGAAAAAACATATGCAAGAAGATAGGGAGAACACCAGAAAGCTGTTAGCTTTGAAACTCATTGTCAGATAGCAAATATTATCACTATAAATCTTAACTTTCGCAGCCAGCAAGAGCTGCAGGCTAGACTAGAGAAAGAGGCAGGCACGGAACCGTAGCTGTGCATTAAAAGTAAAACCCTGTACATTGCTAAAATATGTATTGTGATTAAGTTAATATTGAACAGTGAATTCTGTAACCTTTTCTGATTTTCTTTTCCCCAGGCAAAAATCAACACTTTTCTAACTGCAATATCCCTCACAATTCATTTTCTATGGTGTCAAAAGAGGTGTATTAAACACTCTGGGAGAAAACACACTCTCTGATATGGTGGCAGCAGGGTGCATATGGTTTCATAACAACATGAAAAGCTCATCTTTCTTCCTCTCTCTTTCCAGGAGCTGTTGTGGGAAGGGTGACACAGAAGCGAGGGTGACACAGAACCTGCGGTCAGTTCTCAGAGAGCTGTGAAAAAAGACGGCATGGAGGAGAGCAGGTTATATACTAAGTAACATCTGTTCCTAAATGGATGCAATAAGATCCAACCTGCTTAGCATAAACAGAAATATGTCAAGTTAAATAGGCTAGCAGCAGGACTCAAGGTAGAGCATGTGGAAGTCATGAAATTAAACGAGCGGAGCACTAACATTTGTGACACCAGTCAGCTGCTTAACCAGGCTGGTGCATTCTTGGTGACGGCCATTTATTAAAAACACGGGGAAAATGTGGGATTCCAGACATCTGACATAATGCAGAAACGAAGCATTAGAAATAGTGATTTACAATATGTCTTCATAAGAAGTCTGGGAGGTAGGTATAGTATTTTCTTTTGGCTTTTGACCCAAACAAAATTTTGGGGATGAAGCTGGACAGTTAAAAAAACATGAAAATAAAAGAATGGCAAAATTTGCAACCAAACAGTGAGCCAGGATGGAATTCGAAGGGGTAACCAGCCAGAAACCCTGGCCTGTGCTTTCACGGGATTTTTTTTCAGGAAATAGATAATTTGTTTTTCTGATATCTGGGCTTTGTTAAGACAGTAATGATTTATTTTTTCCTTTTTCCCCCCCCAGCCTCTTCTGCCACCTTTGTTCAAATTCAGCAAATACTGCATATACATTTTGATTTAAAAAAAAAAAAATATATATATCTAGATATAAATACACGCAGATGTTCATTCCTTTCTCAGAGGAAAAGCTGCCCCATTTTTAAAAAGCCCCAAATCTGAAAGCTATCTAATGAAGTCTCAGTGAGGGAGGGAATTGAAAAGGAACAGTAGAAGTAAAAATAGATGTTTCAAGCTAAAAATTAAAGAAAGCACGTGACACAAGTGAAAAGAAATACTGGGAGGCTGACTGAAATCATATGTAACAGAAGAGTTACATTTACAGGTAATTTGATGAATTAGTTGAGATGACATTTGCAACTGTGATGATTTTAGCCCACAGCTTTGCTCTGTGGCATGGCACCACCAGCATGCCCTCACCCACATGAGTGCTCTGTACTAAATGCTCCCTGCAGGAAATATCTCAAACACATCTGCTTTAGCCTTTAAATGCAAGTTTTCCTTTTCCCAAATCAAACTTTTCTAGAAGAAAAAAAAATATGAGTTTTTGTGTCTTCCTGGAGACACTATAGACTGTTACGTGTTGGATAATTAAATAAAATTTTTTTTTACCATGAGGAAAACAGAGGGCAAGGACACAGAAAAGAAAATTCTCCAGTTCCTCTAAGAAATGGCAAGTCTGCCCCGATCAGAAATTAGATGAGGTTTTGGGGAGGTAGTTTTATACTTCCCTGCAGGGGGGAGTAGCTTTATACTGCTTGTCCACCAAGTACATTAAACATAAGTCTAGCAGCTTCATCTTGCTTTTCAGTCATTCCTCATTCAGTGCCACACACTGGGCAAAATTTGACTCACTCTAAGCTGGTAGTGCTTTTAGTGAGTTGCCATGAAAAACAGCATGGCATTTTAGCCTAACAGCATGAGAGCAAATACATTCATGCATCTCCACTGGAAACAATATAAAATAGGATGTAGATAATATTACCAATGCTATATGCATGATACTGCCGGCATCCTGTGTCATTAAACAAGTGCTTGTAAACACTACAAAATACAGACACTAACCCACAGATTTTTCTTTTTTTAAAGTTTGATTTTGTGAAGCCCCTGTGGCTGGCAGCAAACTCTGCAACATCCGAAGTGCCAGATGCCAGGTTGTTTTGTTTTGCTCTTTGGTTTACAGTTGGATATTGCTAAGTGGGCACAGACTATCAGGTTTATTCTTTTGTCTCCTTATTTACTTGCTTTATTTGTTTTCATGCACAGGTAATAAACAGCTCTCTGGTGAGCTGTCAGTAAATCTCTGGACTGGAGTGTATAGCGTGGCAGTCCTTACTCTGAATTAATTAAGAAGCAAAATCAGATCAAAGAGCTCTCACAGTGGCTGTGGAAGAAGGGGAATCAGTTTGCTCTTAGGACACTGCCCATGAGAATAGGTCTGTTGTTAGGGGAACCTGTGTGTGTATGTGTGTGTGACAGAGGGGTGGAAAGCAAGAAGGGAGATCTGTGTTAGGGAAAAGCAAACTAGCCAAAGCATGCTTTTCAAAGTTCTGTGATAAAACAAGCTCCGTGCTTTATGGTGGGGAGGGAAACTAGGAGAAGTATCTTCAAGCATTTCAGTTAACCTGAAGAGTTTGGTCTCATTTTGGAATTATGTGATATGCTTTTAAATTTTTTTAAGATCAATTTTGAAATGGAAGTCATCTTGAAACAGCCGATTTTGTTCTGAAAAAATACAGTAATTCCTTTGGCTAATGCCAGAAATTAGTTCTCTTTGTTTTTAAGGAGAAAAGTAAAGAAGGCTTCATCTTGCATTACTTTCAAATTCTACAGTGTAGATAGTTACATCTGAATTAGACACATTCACCTCCCTTTATAGGAAGTGCAGAGAGATAAGTGCAATTCATCTCATTGTGAAATAAAAACACGAAATGATTAGGTGAGCTGTTACATAAAAATGGCTTCTTCCTCCCCAGCTCCTTACAGAATTAATGGTCAGGTGTAGATATTTTTATTTCAGTCATGTAATTCAGTTTAATAAATCCTCCTGTGGTGTTTCTGGAGTTTCTCAAAGCCGTCACAGTCTTCTCTGTGTTCTGGGCTGCTTCAGGAGTAGCCACAGTCCCTCGCTGCCGCGGTGACAGGATACGGAGCCCGGCTGACCAGCGGAGCTGGAGGCACTACGTTGTTTCGGCTGAACATGCCTTTCTAAAAGTTACCCAGCTGACCCTGGTAGACCCAGAACAGAGTACAATTTGTAGGATAGAGTAGTATCTCTTTAAATACTTTGTAAATCTGCTACTGATGACTACCAGGTCTTGTGTTTAAGGAGACTTCCAAGCTCCAACTGGTTTACAGGTGATTAGGCCTTGTGTTTTGCATATTTTCAATAAGCACTGTCATTGTCATCCCAGCATGAGCCTCATATTAAGTTTGCTTAAGGAGTAAAAAAAAAATAACAAAATAACACCTACGATGTTCGCACTAACCCCCTCCTATCTTGAAGTGAAGTGACAGCACTACATCTTTCAAGTTTAATCACTGACCTGGCAAAAACACTGTGGCATGGCTGACAAATTTCCTTTTCAGTGCAACAAGAGTTATTTTTTCATCAATAAATTCTTTGGGTCCAATAGAAAGAAAACTTTGGTTGATTCTCTTTATGAAGGTTTTGTAAGTGTACATGGTTTGGAAGTGGAAGCTGGTGGAAGCTGGTTTCGCTGGTCTCTGGAATTCCTCTAGCTTCACCTCCAAAGGGTTTATACTGTTAGCTTTCGTTCCAAATCTTAAATCATTTCCATTCCATATTGCACTATATTTAAGCACACCAAAAGAAAATCCCACAGGTTAGGACAACAAAAAGCATTCTTTGGAAGGTACAAGGATGGTGTTACATGCTTGCCTGAAGAAGGGAGAGTTGGGACAAGCTGATCAACAAAACTCACAGCAACATGGTCAGACGTAACAGCTGATGGGAAGAGAGCAATGGAAAGTGCTGCTGTAGAATAGGCTGAGCAGAGCAGCAGCAAGAGTTTACTTGCCGATAATGACGTGCCGATAATGATGTAGATAACGTCTGACAATAAAGAAGAATGAACTACACTGGAGAACAAAAACTGACTGACAAACAGTATACGGTCTTTTTATCAGGGACCACTGAGGTGAAAACAGAGATCCTGGATGAGGGCTTTCAGCAGCAGTCTGGAGTTTTTCAGGGAGTTACTGTTGCCAGAAAGGCAAATGACAGCTTCATTTGTTGCCCTAAATGCTAAGATGTCCCTAAGTGCAAAATATCTTTTTGCTACTGGAAAATGAAACATTTGATTTATGAGATACATGTCTTAATTTTACAAATTACTTTGTGAAAATAACAGTTTAATTCAAAAAAGTCATGTAGATTTAACATACAACTGCTACTGTACAGAATTTATTTCAATTTACCAGTTAAACTTTGATTTTTAAATGATACAAATTATATTAAATATAACTATGGTTAAATTATGACAATGGTGATATTAAATATTCTAACATATTTTAACAGATGTGATCATTTATCAGGTTTCATACCCTCACTAACTGTTCCTCTGGTTTACTATCCTTATAAATAGATATTGGGTACAATTTTCTAAACTAAATCTCCCTTGCTGCAAATTAGGCAGATTATATAATTGATAAGTATTAACTACCCATCTCCTTTTACAAAAATAAAATATTCTATAATATAATTTGAAACTGAACTAAACTTATTGGTTTACATTTCAGAACTCAGAAGTGTGAATGAACATAGGTTAAATTTGAGGACTCATCAGGTTACCAATTCATTTACAAAACACTTGATTGTAAAACATTTTAGTAAAAAACTACATAATTAGCACACTGAAATTGGTCTTGCCACAGTCCATCCAAGATAAATCACACCTGGATGGAAATGGAAAAGAGGCTCTTAAATCCTATAACAATGCCATAAACCATAAAAAAAAAAAAAAAAAAAAAATCAGAAAAGGGATTGACTTAAGTAACAAGGATAATGATGTGCAATATACAGAAGAGTAGGAGGAATAAGCAAATGTTTCATCCATGCTGAAGAATGAGGTATGGTTATAACACTGCTGAGGAATGTTAGTCCAATTTATTTTTAAAACTGTTTGATCATTTCATGAACAGACCTAATCATTGATCATGTTTCATAGCCTCAGTAGTGGTTCCTTTGGCTTACTATCCTTATAAATAGATATTGGGTACAATTTTCCAAACTAAATCTTCCCTGCTGTAAATTAAACAGATTACGTAACCAAGAAATATTAATCATCCATCTCTTTTTACATAATTTAATATGTACCTGGAGACACCTATTACATACCCTTTTATTCTTCTCTAAGCAAATCCAATTTACTTTTAAATCTTTCCTTCTGGGTTATGTTTTCAAAACCTTGTATTTCTGCTGTTCTTTCAATTTGCTCCAATTTGTTGGCATCTTTCTTAATGTGGTATGTAAAACTGGACACAGTGTTCCAGCTTAGACTTACCTTGCATTGAGTAATGCAAAATAATTGCCTGCCATACAATAACAATGACACCCAATTACAGTATTTTTTTTTACTTAGGAAAGTGGGCATTGAATTTTTTTTTGAGTCATCTATAGTTTCCTTGCTGTCCAGCAAGAGAATCCCTGCTCTCCTTGTTCATCTGTCCTGTTTATAAGAACTCTCCTGAAAGTGTTATCTCTTTCAGTCTTCTGTTTTTCTGTTTTATATATCAATATGGGTACACATTTTCTGTGGGATTTGGTCTTAGAGACAGAGACAGGTTACATACAAACCTTCTTAGTTTCAAGATTTTGTAGCAGTAATGGCATATAATTTCCCATCTTTTCTGTGTATTGAAACAGTTTGTTCTTTTGACTTAATAGTGACATTTGTCAAAACTAAAGCTTTTTCTGAGCTTTTTTTCCCTGCCTGGTGTCTATTCTAGCAATTCTCTATGCTGAAATTAGCATTTGTTTGAAGATTTTATTGTTCTACTGCTCTCACTTGTTCCTCACCTTAAAATCACAAACTCTATTGCTTTGTGATCAGTTTTACCCATTGTGCTTTTCTACTTTCTGAGCTAATGCATTCTTATTCAAAAGATACTGTAAAAGAACTGCTCTTAATTGTCACTTCCAATTTTTTCAAACCTATTTTTTCAAACATGTACCACTATATTTTTTCTCCAAAAACATAGTGGCAAAGACTTCCATTTCTGCTTTTTGTTTCACCTGATAATTCACAAAATAGTTTGTTTCAGCCCACACCTCCTTTTAATTTGTTTATTAAATACATACAGTTAAATCAAACCTGTTTTATTCTGTTTTATTTTCAGCCAGATATTTTCAACAGATATTTCTCTCAATTCTTTGCGAACTTCAAAAAACCTGAGAGGACAGGGGTTGTTCAACAAATGCTGAAACAGAAGAAAAAAAGCAGATGGTGCACTCATGTATGTAACCATCTTCCTTTATGTTTAAAGTAAAACTCTATTTCTATGCCGATTTCAGTCGATTTATCACTTAATATTTTCTCTGGTTCTGATGAAGTCATACTATGGTTTCTACAAGGATACTCATTTTTCTTACTCAGAGTTCAGACACCTAACTCCATTTTAATATCCTGCAATTCTACCCCACTTCGATAAAAAAGGTCTCTCTCTCTTTTTTTTTTTTTTTTTGTAACCTATTTTGTGGACTTTTTACTAAGTTGGCAATTCTCCATTTAATACCAGATCTGTGTCACCAAGGAATGCTGCTTTCACTTAGTTTCTTCCAGTATCACAGAATCATAGAATAGTTTGGGTTGGAAGGGACCTTTAAAGGTCATCTAGTCCAACCCACCTGCAGTGAGCAGGGACGTCTTCAACTAGATCAGGTTGCTCAGAGCCCCATCCAACTTGACCTAGAATGTTTCCAGGGATGGGGCATCTACCACCTCTCTGGGAAACCTATTCCAGTGTCTCACCACCCTCATTGGAAAAGATGTCTTCCTTATATCTAGTCTAAATCTACCCTCTTTTATTTTAAAACCATTACCCCTTGTCCTACTGCAACAGCTGCTACTAAAAAGTTTGTCCTCATCTTTCTTATAAGCCCTCTTTAAGTACTGAAAGGCTGCAATAAGGTCTCCTTGGAGCCTTCTCTTCTCCAGGCTGAACAGCCCCAACTCTCTCAGCCTGTCCTCATAGGAGAGGTGTTCCATCCCTCTGATCATTTTTGTGGCCCTCCTCTGGAGTCACTCCAACAGGTCCATGTCTTTCCTGTGCTGAGGGCCCCAGAGCTGGATGCAGTACTCCAGGTGGGGTCTCACCAGAGAGGAGTAGAGGGGCAGAATCACCTCCCTTTGACCTGCTGACCACACTTCTTTTGATGCAGCCCAGGGTGCAGATGCGGTTGGCTTTCTGGGCTGTGAACACACATTGCCATCTCATGTTGAGTTTTTCATACATCAGTACCCCCAAGTCCTTCTTGGCAGGGCTGATCTCAATCCCTTCATCCTCCAGTCTGTATTGATACCAGGGGTTGCCCCAACCCAGGTGCAGGACTTTGTATTTAGGCTGGCTTTCTGGCTACTTTGCATAAATAGAACATATTGGAGGTCTGTGTTTGTGTTCATCTTGTGTATTGGCCAAAGAGGTGATGGCTGAAGTCTGGGATAAGCAACTATTTCCACCTAAATTACACCTGATTCTTTAGCATTCCAAAGTTAGCCTTCACTTACCTTGTTTAGGCTGATCAGAGAAGGGTAGAGGTTGGAAGGGGTCACTGGATGCCATCTTGTCTAACCACCCTACTCAAGCAGGATCACCTAGAGCTGGTTGTCCAGAACCATGTCCAGAGAAGTTTTCATTGTCACCAAGGAGGCAGACTCCCCAGCTTTCCCTGGAAAACCGGTGCCAGTGCTGTCACCTCCACAGTAAAAGAAGTTTTTCTCTATAGAAAATCATAGAATCATAGAATGCGTTGGGTTGGAAGGGACCTTTAAAGGTCATCTAGTCCAACCCCCCTGCAGTAAGCAGGGACATCTTTAACTAGATCAGGTTGCTCAGAGCCTCATCAAGCCTGACCTTGAATGTCTCCAGGGATGGGGCCTCCACCACCTCTCTGGGCAACCTGTTCCAGTGTTTCACCACCCTCATTGTAAAGAACTTCATCCTAATGTCTAATCTAAACCTACCCTGCTCTAGTTTAAAACCATTGCCCCTCGTCCTATCGTTACATGCCCTTGCAAACAGCCTCTCCCCAGCTTTCCTGTAGGCCCCCTTCAAGTACTGTAAGGCCGCTATAAGGTGTCCCCGGAGCCTTCTCTTCTCCAGGCTGAACAACCCCAACTCTCTCAGCCTGTCTTCATAGGACTGAAGACAGACATGTTCAGACAGAACCTTTTGTGTTTTTCAGTTTGTGCCCATTGCCTCTTGTCTTGTCCCTGTACTGAGGAGCCCAGAGCTGGACCCAGAACTCCAGGTGTAATCTTGTCAAGTGCTGAAAAGAGAGAACCTCAGCCTTCAAACAATGCTCTGCATAATACAGCCCAGGACATTTTGCCACAAGGACATGCTGCTGGCTCATGTTCAACTTGTTGTCCACTAGGGCCCCCACCTTCTTTTCCACAAAGATGCTTTCCAGTTCTCAGTCCCCAGTACTGTTTACTTGAGTTATTTCTCTCCAGATGCACGACTTTGTACTTCCCTTTGTTGAACTTAATGAGATTCCTGTCTTGCCCATTTCTCCAGCCTGTTGAGGTCGCTCTGGGTGGCAGCACAACCCTCTCGTATATCAACCACTCCTCCCAGTTTGGTGTCATATGCAAACTTGCTGAGGGTACACTCCGTCCCATCATCCAGATCATTAATGAAGATGTTGAACATGATTGGATCCAGGTCTGACCCCTGTGGTACACTGATACTTACTGGCCTCCAACTAGACTTTTTGCCACTGAAAACTACTCTCTGGGCCTGGAGCAAGACTGAGCAAGTTTTCAATCCTCTTTACCATCTGCTCATCCTGGACAAACTTTATTGACTTCTTTAGGAGGATCCTATAGGAAACAGTGTCAAAAGCCTCACTGAAATCTAGGCAGACAATATCCACCGATTTACCTGCATCTGCAAGCTGGCCTTACTCTTCTGCTAGTCAGGGTTTTGGGGCTATTCAGGCTGTTGAGTCTCTGAGAAGATCCCGTGTGTCTCCTTCTCCTTCATCCTTTCTGATGCTGTGCAGCTTGCTGACTTCCTTCTGTGACTCCTCCAATTGGTAACACAGCTTCTCAACAACGACACCTCCTGAAGGAAAGAAGACAATCTCTCTCAGCCTCAGTGAAAGGCCCCAGGCACTATCTGCAGTATGGGACTGAGGACTGCATCAACCACGCAAAGCCCTGTCTGGATCAAAGCTTCCAGCCTTTACAACCATACATGAGAATGTTTATGCTGGTCTGAACTGAGATGAGGACCCCCTGTTTGTACCCTGCTGTGCCAACTTCTGTACACACTGCTTGCTGCATGTGTGAGCTACACTTTAGGCCTAGTCCTTCTATAAGTCTGTCCCCAGCAGCACCTAAACCAGTGCTTGACTATCCATAATCAAGGGGCAGCTTCAACAAAGGCTTCAGGCACCTTTAGGTCAAGGGCAGCTGACTGAGCTCTTAGAAGCTGATAGAGCTTACCTTGTCCTTACCTGGCAGCAGCAGGTATTCTCAAGTTTCTCAGACTTGAAATCTAGGCATTCCCCAATGATCTTGGACCTTATCCCCAGAAGATCCAGAAGCTCCCAAAGCAGAACCCAGAGACTACTGCACAAACTGCTGCCTCTGTCAACCATCTCTTTTAGCTGCACTTGTCAATGACGGGTATGTACAGTGTATATACAACATTCCAAAATAAGAAATGTTGGGTTTCTTATTGAAAAAGCTGTAGAGCAGATCATCAACTCACACAATCCAAGCGTTTAGGGGTTGTCTCTTTTCACTAATTGCTGGCTGTTGCAGTTAACATAAAATGGACTCTAGAGGTGGCAAGAGAGAATTCAGAAGCCCCAGCTCCAAAATATCCTTCTGCATTAGCACAACATCTCAAGGAAGGCAATAGTGTAATTCCCAAACCAGCTCTTCTTTGTGAATATGTGAAGGACTTAAGTTCTTGATCTGCCACACTGGTCCTTCATAAAACCATATATTCTCTCAGGGGTGAAGAGAGTTCACGGTGAAGACTGACTTCCAATGCTGAGAGTCTTTTTCTTTTGGTGAGAAATCTTATGCTCATTTCCAGCCCTTTTACCACACTTTGTCATACTACAGTGGGAGTAAGGATGTGCTATTTGACCCAATGTCACCTCCAGTAAAGTTTGATGTTTGCGGCATTTGTGCCGACTACTTTCCTTAATATTATTGTTTCTAAAATAGAGAGTCTTTTCTCTTCATAGAAACAGTTAAATTTTGTCAGCCCAAGGGTCCATCTGGTCCAATATCCTTGCTCTAACAGTGTCAAGTAACAGATGCTTGAATAAAGTGCATTAGTAAGAGGAATATATCGAATATCCTTCCTTGAAATGCCCTACTAGCTTCTGGCAATCAGTAGTTTAGGGATTCCTACTGACCTAGTCCTAATTGCATTAGATGGTATATATATCTTTCCTGTCACTGTACAAATTTCAATGCAATAGTGTGAAATAGTGTGAAAAATGGGAAGATCATTCACTGAGGTGGTATATTTCACATAGTGTGATATCATTTAGGAATTGAGTGTAATCATGTATATGGCTCTTTTCTCAGTTGCTGTATAATACAACAATACAAACATATGTAATAAAACCTGAGAATTATAGTCAAGTTTAATAATGTCATAACTAGAAAATAGTAATCAATGTATAGGGCAAATGAATAAAAAGAAGATTAAAGATAAAAAATGGCTTTTTATTTTTAGCTGCGTAAAAACAATTACTAAATGCTTTATAATTGATGTGCACTTTACAGTTTCAGCCAGAAATTATTGTAAAGCCAAGAAGTTGTAGGATGCATGTAACTCAACTTGAGAATCTTCAAGGAAAGATTATTTGAGGTGCTGAGCACAGTCTGGGAAAGTAAATACTTTAAAATTTATGAAGCACCCTAATACTATAGAGATGGGAAACTGTAATTACTTCAGTTCATGATGTGCTGAGCACCTTCTCCTGACAAACTAATGTAGGTTTGCTGATTTAGATTGTAAACTACAAGGTCCTCTGGGAAAAGTTTTTTTAAAAAATCAAGTAAATTATAAAAAAGAACAACAAATGCAATTGGGAATGAAATGGAACTGAGAATTAAACAGGCCAGATTCTGCAAGAGGCTGTATATTTTTTAGCTGGTGCTGAGCATTCTTGACTCTCACTGTAGCCATTGAGTTCCTAATGAGCTTACACCCTAGTTTAAATACTTCACTATGGAAGTGTTCATCACTATATAATCTCATTCTTGTAATAACTGCCAATACAGCCATTATGTTAATGAGACAGCTAGAAATGAAAGGAGATAAAAGGAAAAGCGATAACTAAAAATCCAAAGCAGTTTTAATGCTTCTAGTTTTAGTTTAATTATCTTCTTTCAAAGAATTATGACTGGATTAGGAAGAAAAGAGAGTAAATATTGTAGGGTAAAGGAAAAAATGCTTTAGTACTTCTCATGTAGATTCAGGGGCCAATCAGTATTCTCATTTATGTTTTAATACTGAACTCAAGTAGGGCCTCATCCTGAAAGACCTCCCTGCGGGACATTTTTGGACTTTGGAGTACTCTGCCACACTAGATGCCACTATGGTGGTTAATGAGGAAAATAAAATAATAGGGCTAAGAGAATCCTGAAGAGTTGAACTGGCAGAACAGCACAAGAAGCAGAAAAAAAATGAAGTGGAATAGAGTTCAAGCTATTTGCTTGAAAGATAAAATTAAATACTGAAACAGATTAAAATAGTAAGTATGATTCAACAACCAAAAGTGAAAAGAATAAGATGTGTACATAGCCAGTTTCTGTAGTTAATTAAATACTTTAGAGCAGATCCTCATGAATCCTTTGGACACTAATAGAGCACAAAGTCCAACCTTGAAACTAGCTTGAGAGAAAAACTGGTGGTTTTGGTTTTATGCCCCAAAGACTGCAGAAAATATTACAGTGACTTGAGAGTGATCTTGCATTAGAGTTGCTTGGTTATCAGGAATGTTGTTATCCAGCATAACTTGGAATATCAGATGCTGCTTCACTTCCTGCAGTAGCCTGCACCACTTAGGGGAAAGCAAGGTATTTGCAGAAGAAGTTTGAAGCCCACTTTGACCTCATTCTGAAAATCCATTCTAGAGATCAAGTTTGACTTCGGAAGGTCTCTTTCTTTAAGACAAAACTTTTGCCCTGATGGAAGACCCCTGATGTAAACCTCCAGAACCTGATTCTTGTTTGTTAACATGCCTTCCAGCAACTTCGCAAGACTCAGAACTGTATGTTGAATTCTAACATGATTTTTTTTTTTTTTAATGACAGCTTTCCAGGTGGTGATGACTAGTCCTGAGTCATATTCCCATGATGTTTTTCATTCCATGACTTCAACCATTTCCAGCATCCTATTCTGTCACATTCAGAGAAGTTGGAAAGCTTTTGAATACCTCTCAAGAGTAATTCTTTGTCATGATGACTGCACAGAGCCATACAAGTAAAATGACAGTAATAAATAGAACTTACCAACTGCATGAAAATTGATGAAATAAACATAGGTTGTAAGAAGGAGGACCTTAAACAATGCACCTTTAAATTAGTCTAGGTCTAGTTAAATGGAAAGTTAGGGGCAGTTGCCACATTACAGAACTCTCCAGTGAATCAATTTGGGTTTCTCTCTCATGTTACTACCCTGCATGAGGCAGAGGTGGCACAGGTGCAGTGACAAACCTGGTGTGAACCACAGGAAAAAGAAAAAAGCTTGAGGCAGAAAAGAAATAGCTAAATATGAAACAAGAAATATATCTGGAAAGGACATACACTTGACCTGCATTTTTTTTTTCCTTCTTTGTTTAATGAAGGTATGTACACCAGACTACCAAAAAATGAAGTAACTCTTTTCTTTTTTTTTTGCTGCTAATTTATCAAGAATATTGCACAAAACACTAGAAAAGTGTACGTTAAAGAGTGCTAGACAAAATAAAACTGTTTGGTTTTCACATGAAGCTAAGTATTAGAAAATGCAGTCTATGTTAGCTTTGGTCATTTCATTAAGATCTGGTTGTTTTTCATAAACAGATCTAGGTTAATGATGACAGTATTATTACACAAGTTGCAAAGAGGAAAACCCATAGATGTTGTGAATCTCATCAGTATGAGAATTAGGGTTGCTCATAAGAGAAAGGGGACCACTTGCAGGAACATAATACCTTGTTAGCAGGGAAATAATCTGTTTCTCATGTCTGTGTGAGACAGTACAGGAAATAATGAACTCAAATTGCAGCAAGAAACTGTTGTAGATTAGGAAGAGGTGAGAAAAAAAAAGAAACAAAAATTTAGTCACAATAAATACATTGAACTGCTGTCCTTAGGTGGGCTGTGGAGTCTCCACCACTGGAGGTCTTCAAAAGCTGGTTAGATAAGCATCATCAAAACATTATGCAGGCATTGAACATAACTGTAGCAAAAGAGGAATTCCTAGAGAATGATGGAGACTCTTTGGACCTTAGATTCATTTTGGGTATATTTTTAACTGGTTGTGATCTCAAGTGGGAAAAATATTTTAAAACATACATTGTTAGTCGAATTATATGTTCCAGGTAGCAGAATACAATTTCTGTAATAAAACATTTAAAAATAATACCTCAAACAAGAAAAAAAAAAAAACCAACAACACAACAGCTGTTGAAACTTAGGAAAGTTCTGATTTCTTGTATTTACTTTTTTTCCTCCAGTAGGCAGAAATGAGAACTAAACAAGCCCTGAGCAAGATTTGAGCAAGTTTTAATCAAAATTTAATTTCCCACATTTAGAGTGGGAAAGACAGCAAGGACCAGTGGGGGACAAAGATGTGAATTAGGATGTGTAACAGGGGAAAGAAATCAGATTTAATGACAGAATATTTCTGTACTAGCAAGAGAAAGCCTAACAATGCTGGCAAACTAAAACAGCGAACAGAAACAAAATAAGATTGCTCTGATTTGGGCACCGAGCAGAGAGAAGTAAAAGTCTATCTTTTCATGCCAAAGAAATTAATTTAATCCAAGTCACAGAACAGTTTTTAACCTTTTTTGCAGAAACAAATTCTTCAGCTTGGAAATGCCAGTGCAGACTGAACAAATGTGTCTCCTGATGTTACACAGTCTTCAGCCCCCTCTAGTCCACCCCCACAATCCTTCATTTGGGAGAAATTCGAGGCAACCCCTCCTACTGCCCTTTCTCTTCCAATCAGCGAAAAACAGATTCCCAGCTAGGTATTAAGCAGTCTTGAGATACTGAGTTCATTTTGTTTGTTTGTTGTTGTGTTTTTTTTTTCCTACAGTGAGAATACATTTGTTTTCAGTAAAGAAATTCCCTTCCCTAACCACCTCCAGTTTTCTTAAGTGAGACCATTTGTTTTCAGCAGTGCTGAGCTTTCTTCTCTCTTGCAAACACGTTCAGTTTTTGCAGCTAGAGTACAAACAGCAAATGCTCACCAGAATCGCTCATGTCTACTTTTTCCCTCCTTCCTCCATACCCTCAGCCCAACTCCTTCAACAAGCCCAGCAGCAGCAACCATATGTTATACATTAAAGACAGTCAGAGAGGTTAATATTCATTTGTATGCTGCCTATATTGACAGAAATACAGAAACTGCAGATTCAGAAATATGGTGTTTATTTTCCTTAGCTTGAAATTTTCTGAATTTCTCAACAGATAATAACACTTCGAGAAGCTGCATAGTTGAAGTTATTAATCATTTTTTTCCTTATGCCTTCTGACAATTATTGCTATGTGTAACTATGGGAGTGCATCTGCCTTTTTCTCCAAAAGGAAAGAATTTTTTCTTTCTCTTCTATACCTACATTCTCATGTATATATTTTTTTTTCTTATTGAAACAAAATTGCCATAACATAAGAAGCAGTTCTGAACAAGAAGCACCCTTCTTCTAGCAACAGATAATGAGCAGTGCACCTATTGTCTCAGCAAGATGTCGGAGACCTCCTGACAGAAATACATAACCTTTATTTTGTGTTTTGGGTGTTACATTCCTGTGGTGCTCTATAAACTTTGGCTTACATAAAGACTGTATCTGTGCTCTTTATGCAAAAGTTTTTCTTTGTATTTTTAAAATTGGCAGCAGTGGGAGTTTTGCTTTTGCGGGAATTGGTTAAGGAATACAATAACTAGGTTTTCAGAATGTAGCAAGATAGGAGAAACAAGTATGAATATATACAGATATTCAAAAGTCATCTGCATTGTTCAAATTCTTCTTCTATAGAAGTCCAATGAGAGTTTTATTGCTCTTTTTAATGGAATCAATGTTATTCATTTTGCAGTGCTTCTTATGACTATTTGATGTCTGAAAACATCCTTCCACAGCTGAGTGAATATTGAGCAGAAAAAAACAATGAAGATGAGATGCTGGATGTCTTCTCTGAGGTACAGACTATATCTGAACAGCTCTTTGTGCTCAGACTATTCAATATTGCCTTTTCTTTTAATCAACAATGGAAAATTGATGCTTCTTTGCATAACTTTCATATTTGGTTTTGAATGAGCCAGGAGATGACCAGTTGTGCAAACATCAGTATCATTGAAAGCATCACTTGTCTCCAAGTAGTCTATTGTGACTGGTACAATATGCCTTCGGTAAATAACAGAAAAAGCAGAAGTCTGGAGGTTAATTTATTCTGAAAAATCTGTCTATATTTAATTGCAAATTATCTTTTTATCTATATAAATGCTAAAAAGTGCTGTGAATTCACCAGATCCAAGATACTGTATTTAATGATAATTAACGACAGTGAGTTCCACTGGTTAGTTGTGTTAAAATTAAAGAGTTTTTTACTGAAACATGTTGGTTTTAATTCCAGTATTCTTCTTCCTTTCTTTCTCAAAATGATAAACCAAGTGAGAGCCTGATTATCTGAAATGATTTTGTTTTTATGTAATAGTTTTTGTTCATCTTCTTTGAAACTATAATCTATCTTCTTAAAAGCCTTCTGCTTGTACTACCAATATACTACAGTTTTCCATAAAATTTTGCAGGATGTTACTCTGGTATTCCCCACCCCCACATCCCAAATCTCCTCATTCAGCTAGTTTGTTTTTACACAGTCTATCATCTGCTGAGCACAACAAGCCAGGCTGGGAATAGCAGGTGTGGAGATGTGCTTATTTATATAGGGGACAACCTAGTCCAAATTTCTTAGATTCTTCGTAAGATCTGAGAATTAGATCAGGCTCGACATGGAAAAGTATGTCAACATTTATAACATGCACTTTTAAAGTCCTTTTGAAAGTTAAATCCTAACAGACAAATTCTTCACCAAGTAGGTTATATTAGAAGTTCAGGACAGAACAGATGATTTGGGGGTGGGGACACTACAGTCCAGACACTGGTTCCCACCATTACTTTAAAAATAGTTCTTCCTAAGACTTTGCAACCATTCTCTGGTTCCCTCTTACAGTAACCTAAACTGTTCTGTTATGAAAGAAATTTAATTTAAAAGAAGGGAAAATGATTGTCTGGGCAATCTGCCTCCCACTAACCTCTAAAGTAAAGTCTTCAGGAGGAGTCTGAAGCTCCTAATGACCTCACTGGCTAATGTTTATATTACCCTGCAGAAACAGGCCCTTGTTAAAACACCAAGTAAATTAAATTGCAGGTCACGCAAGCTTTTAAGGTGTGTTAAAGATGAGAGGATAGCCTGTGCTAACTGACTTTGAAGAAACTAATTTATTTTACTCAATACTGTCAACATTCAGTGACTATATACCATGGCATATATGCTGATTTAAAATTTTCGAAGTTGAGTGTGAGGTTGTGTCAAGATGACAAAAGTTTATATGAGCAAAGCATTCTGTGGGAGAGCAAAACTGGAATTTTATACTGCACTTTTAAAGTCCTTCATGACCCCAACTCCATTAATATTTTCAAATCCTTCAGAAGGGGCAAATTCTCCACCGCTATCATGATGTGGCATATTAGAATTTAATTGAGTAATAATTTCCCAATTAACCTTCTAGAAAAACACTGTTCAGCCCTGAACTATATCAAGTGAATGCAAGACATGCAACATATTTTTGTATTAAAGCTTTTGCTTCTTTATCAGATGTATTTTTAACTAATCAGGAAAACCATTAACTATAAATGAGGAATGGATCCCCCTTGATGTTTGTTTGTGTGTTTAGGTTCCAGCATTGACTATAATTTTGCATGTGGTGACAAAATCATAAAAACGATACCTTCAAAGCTGTTCAAGAAACTCCAGAGACTAGCAATCCATTGGGAAGTACAGGCAAGTAACTTATGAGAAGTACATGATGGTGAGGACTGAAAATAATGTTTTTCAGGAAGAAATGGGAAACATTTCTGAGGCAATTTACTAGATCTCTTTGAAGTGATTTCACCAGCCCTCCTTTGCTTGGAGGTAAAGGGAGCTTGGAGCATTTGAGCAAGGATGTTGATATGGTTCCAAGTCTGCTTATATGTGTCCTGAACAGCTAGATAACCAGCTCCTGCATTAGGATCTAGGCAAAACAACATCTTACTTCCTATAACACTTCAATTTCTGTATGCAGTCAGGTTATACTGGACCTCCCAGAAAATGTGGTTGTTATTATTTTCTTTTTAAAAAGATTGTGGTGCATCTGCCAACCTTTTCCTCATTCTTTTACTCTAAGGGGCTAGAGCACTTGCAGAGACTACAAAAACAGAGATTTCAATCTTTGTTCTGCAAGTATCAAATCGATGTCTCTAAGGTTTGACAGTCTATATGTAGCCTCAGTAGTGTGGGGAGCCTGCATCTTTCTTACTGAAGATGGGTCATGGTCCACCCTTTAATGAAATATTTCTGAGACTAGAAAGAGAGAGGTCAACAGGTAGCTTAACTGTAACTTTATAGGAAGGAGAAAAATAGTGTCTGCACCCAGAGTCATTCTGTGTGAGTCAGGTGTTTGGTAGAAAACAGGTATCAACACACGAGAGGTGCTCAGATCTCCCGGAATGGTTTATCCATGAAGGTCTAACATAAAGAGTTAACAGCCACCATCAGTGAAGGAAAACAGGTCTTACTTAGCTCTTTGCAAGAACAGTTTGTAGTCATCTACCATCAGTATTCCTGTCTCCAGATGCTGATCAGACATAGAGGCATGTGTTTGCAGCCTTTAATGAGCTGCTCAAACCTCAAATATGAGTGGCATTATAGATGATGTCTGTAGCTTTTGCTGCTGGATTGGCACTTCCTCACTCTTAAGCAACTTGAAGTAGCCTTTCTGAGGTACTTAACTATCTCTGTATATTGCATAGAGATTACAGGTTTCTAACTTTGGGCTTTGAGAGCAGGGTCCTGAAAGGCAGTTTTCACAGCAGCTCTGTCCTTAAATATCTCTGGGTCTCAGTAACTTGCTCTCTCAACAGCCCTGTCTGGCACAGCAGGGAGTTAAATACAAGTTTCACTTGTTCTAATGACTGAAGATCTTGAACTCTACTTCATTTGGGGTATCTATCAAGAGATGACTTCCTTGCTGAACATAGGACATAGGGAACTGTACTTGCAGGTTTACTTTCGAAATCAGCTATTTCTTTCCTGTCTGTGTATTATCTAATTCTCCGCTATGCAAAGACTCTCTCTTGCTGAGAGAGTTTTTGATAACAGTTAGTAACTGATGCCTAGAATTACATTAGTACTGACATAGTAGCAGCATTTTCTACTCCTTCAAGAGGATCTTCAAAAAAATGCAGGGGAACAGGGGAGGCTGCCATGATCTTTCATCATTTTACTTGCTGTAGTAGCTACTTCCAAATGACTAAAAATTGCATGGATAGTCCAAAACCAAGAAACAGCTTATTTTAGATTAAATCACCTTGTGAAAGTAAGCTGGTGTCATTGGTGTGGTAGTGCAGCTAACCCAGCGTAATATTTCTTATGAATAGGGTCCATAGTGATAGACCCCTTAGAAATATGCACAGTAGAAAAAAAAAAAAAAATCTTTGGCAACTGTGAAAGCACATTTCTGGAATTTGGCATAATTTAGTTAGACTGTTGTTATCTCTTTCTTGAATAAAGGCTGGTGCTATTCATTTAATGTTGAGACGAATCAGAAACCCTGCTGAGAACTTTAATGAGATACCTAACAAGGGAAATTCTCCACATTAGGCAGTCTGGCTAGCTGACAGTCACTGCTGTGCTGTTTCAAGATGCTGTTATATGCCCCAAGTTAATATAAGGGACCTCCAGAATGCTTCAATGAATTTCAGTTTTGTATAATCTTCACTGAGATATTATATACATATACATATATGCACATAAACACACACATATATGTCTGAACTCCATAAGATGAGATAGGACACCTGGATGAAGTTATCTCACCATGTGAAATGGTTGACCATGGTACTAATCCTTCCATTCCAACCTACAAAAACAAGCTCTAAAGGCTTGTGTTTTAGAGACAGAAGTCCGACATTTAAATGCTGCTGTTATATGCTAAGAATTTAATTGAAAATATAACTTGAAGTGAATTTCTCTAGGACTCAAATTCAATCAACTTGAAAATTAATGAAGAAAGAAAAAGGGAATGAGTTTGTCATTTTATAAAATTTGAACTTTTTATACTCCTTCCCATATTTTAAATATAAATTAACACTTTAACAGTGGCTTTGGAATAATAATAAAAAAATCTTCCATTTTAAATATATCAATGATGTTTTTCAGGATATTTTCAATGAAATTTAGTTGAAACTGCAAGTAGGGACAAGCAGTTTCTATTGAATGACTAGAAATTATTAACTGAAGCATTTCCAACAAAACGTATTGACATCAAAGGTGGCTTTTGTTTTATGAACAAGTTGTTACAAAATTAGATGGGGAGGGTTGAAGTAATTACTTCCTGTCAGCTTGAGAAAGGGATCTGAGGGAGGCCAGAAGGATTATGATATATGAAACATTTCTGCTTGAAGGGACTTTGATAAGAAGAATTGTTCAATGAAAAAAGTACAGGAGAATATGGGCTTTATCCTCAAAAAATAACGTTTTTCTTAATATCCAGCTTAAACATGCATGAAACTGGAATACATGCTTTAATGAGAGGAAGTTGCTGATAAAGTCAGTTATTTAAATAAAAATCTCACCTGTTTTTTCTGTACTACTCACTTGGTCAGAAGTTATGCATCTGATCTTTGCCTGGCTGGGTGATTCACGTTTCTCCTTGCCCACCTAGATTTGACCCACAGATCTTTGATGCAGCCTCCACACTTGTCAAGTCTTCTCCTAGGATTTGCTCGTGCTAGTTTGCCAGCAACCCCCTGCACAGTTTTATTTACCAGATATCTGTAACTTAGGCATGCTTGACTTTGCCTCGGGTGTCATAAAGTACTTTCTGGACCTACCTTCCTGTACGTCATTATTTACTCTAAGCAGGCCCCGACAACTTTCCTCTTGCAAGTGGGATATTGTTTAAAAAACTCAAGTCTGTATTTGCTTGCTTGGATTCTTGTATTTTTACCTATTAAACTAGTTCTTGTTCTTTAAAATAAAATGCTGCTGGACTTGATGACATTTTCTCTATCATTAATATAAATAAGGGAAGTAGTTATAAATAGTCGATGAGAATCTGTGCATGCATAGTGATTTTTAATTACTGAGAAGTTTCTACTACATTCAGCTTGCAGCTGGCTGTATTGTTATTGTGTTGGTCACATTGTAGTTGGCTAACTTATTTATTGCCTTCCCAGCTATATTTTGGGCTTTGGACTACACTTTCATAAGCCCAGATGGATTTCAGCCTAAAAGTGATATGTTGAAATCTATAACCTAAATATAAAATATAGATTTAACTCCTTAAAAATATTGCTCCAACACCAATGTTGATGGTTACATTTATTAAGTGATCTTCCTGTAAATGGGTAAAATTATGTACATTGATTTGGGGCAAATTATATTGTAATCCTTAAATTTGATTTCGTATGTAAAATGTTGGATCATGTTATCAAAATCCATAATGATGATTTTGTTCATCTCAACAAAGGTTCTGGGTTTATGCTTAACATACCCATGTTCAGCAAAATTCTTAAGTATGTGCTGAATTTGAACAACTGCTTAACTTAAAATGCTATTATAGAGCAGGTAATATTCAAAGCAGATTTGTATAATTTGGTGTTTTGTTATGGAACATTTATCCTAGTTTGAGCATAACTCTGAGAACTAGTCAGATAGTCTGTACCCCCAGCTCCTCTGAAAGTGCTGGTGGCATGGTGGAGCCTAACCCTACAGCAGCAGATCAGTCCATTGACACAAGAAAAAGCTGGACCCCACCTAAAGGAAGAGAAGGTATGAATATGTTTACATATATAGATGAAGCATACTACTTGTTTACTTGATATCATCTTACTGCCAGTTAATGGCTTGCTAATACCTTGATCAACATGAGATCTTCCCTGACACTCAGTGAGGATGCTGCTGCATGCTCCTGGTACTTCTGTGAAAACTCTGCAGTTAAAAGAGAACTGCAGTGATTAGTCAAAGTCCTTGACACAGTTGATTTTTTTATTGAATAAGAAAATACAATTTTACACATTTTTTCCCCAAAACACAAGGTAGAAAAAGGAGTCAGTGCTTCAAAGTCCTGGTAGCTGTGGGTGTTTCTCTACAGAAACTGTCACTTTATTGCTGTTGTTAGCAGGTGGTCTAATGGCAAGGATTTTTAATAACTCTATTTTTTATTAAATAGTATTATACAGCTGAAATGTAGCAAAAGTGGTAGGTATGTTTAAGAAGGCATTGAACAAATATATAACAAACACCATTAATCTTACTCCAATGATGTAAATCTTTCAGAGAAGTTTTTCCTTTAAAAAGAAAAGGAAAAAGTAATCAGACATGGGAGTAAGTAGAAAACTGTAAAAAGTATATGATACATATTCAACAAGTCCCTCAAGTTGTACTCATCTGATATTTTCTTTGATAAGGTATGTCATTTTCTAGATAAATGACATCCAACATTATTGGTTAAACTAGAGAAGATAATGGAATAGTCTAAGAAATGTAGGGTACATAAAAAAGATAGTATGAGGATTATGATTAACATTGAATTTAAAGGAATTTAGTAATGGTACTACTTAAGAATTGTCACAGAGGTAAACGCTGTTTAATATTTTCATTTCTGACCCTAGCACAGAGACTAACACTGTTCTGGTATTTTTTTGCCATCAAAAAGGTAGGATATATTGTCAATATCTGAGTTATGTAAATGTCTTAAAAAGACAAAATGCAATGAAATTACCGTGTTTTTAAGCACAATATCGTTCAGTTAGGGATCATGCCAATAATTTCTGCTGTAAGACAGGAATTTGAGTTGAATAATGGAGAGGGAGGAAAAACAAAGGGTATTATTCAGCCATGAAGGGCAGTCAGGCATCAGTGTAATGTGACTGTGAAAATGGCTGAGACAATCTTAAGATTTACCAGCTGCAATATTTCTTTAAAAAGAGGAAGGAGTAGTGCCATTGGAATACTCATGTGAAAATGCAGGAATTCTGGTCACTCAGCTCTAAAAAAGCCACCAAATTCTAACTGGAATATGCTTGGAAAATACTATTCAGATGACCAGGAGAAAGGACAGCCTATATTCTGTGAATCTAAAATACATGGGTGTTTTTGTCAAACAAAAAAAAAGAAAAGTTGAGAATGGGGTTTAGTCCAAGAAGAAAGCAGCAACAGGGGAAAGGATTCCTTAAAGGCTGACATCAATAAGAGAAAAAATTACTATGAATTGGTAAGGAATAGACTCAGGCCTGAATTTTAAAATTTCCAACTATGTTTGGAAGAAGTTTCTGGAGAAAACTTTCAATAGGAATGGCAAGGCAAAGAATTAAACTTGGTTTTGAATGGTCTTCCATTAGTTCATTAAATGGGTCAAATGATTATGCATCACATATTTTGCTCTGCCAAGAGATGTGGTGGCATTTTTATCGCCACTACAGAGATGCGAAACAGTTTTCTGGTCTTGCTGTGAAGAATTTTAAGTAGTGCAGCTAGGTTAGAAGTCGTGTACGATTCACGTAAGTGTGTGTTAATAGCAAGAAACATCAATGTTTTAACATGATTAAAAACATCATGATTATATACTCAGACCAGTTTTTGACTGGTATTTCCTACTGATTTCAGTGAATCCACATCATAGCTCAAGGCTATGCGCTTACACACTTATTTTTCAGGAGTTGCTTCCAAGAACTAAAACTTCTCCAAGGTTTCTATATCAAAATATAAGACAAATATGGGAAAATCATCACCTTAAAGTGACATAAATTGATTATACACATTTTAAACACAGAAGTAAATTAATCCTCAACATTACTGAAAACATTTACGAATAATTAGTTTCATTAAAATTCAAATTATTAAAGATTATTGTTAAGATTATTATTATTGCCTTTGAGAGAAATTATTTAGATGTCAGTGTCTGTTTCTTCCTTCTTCTGTACAAATTCCTTCACATGGACAGTTGAGTTTTTTATCTCCTCTTTGCCACACTTAGTCCACAACAGTTTGGAGAACTTCTCGCTTTACTTTCTTTCTGCAATGTCCATTCCATATTGAAGCATTGCCCTTTTTTTCTTGTGTTTAGAACCAGATGAACAACCCAAAGGAAATGAAAACAAAATGAACCCTTCCCAAGTATATTTCCTGACAAGGACAATGAATGTTCAAATATGGAAAATAAGACAGATCTTCCTAGCGCTATATCATCACATATTCATCATTGTTAGATTGGAATGAAAGAGAAATTTTTACTTGGCAGCTCAATATTTCCTCAAATTTAAATCACTTTATCTTTGGGAAGACAAAAGCCATCTCTCTCATTTGTATACTGCAATTCTTCCTTTAAAACATTAGGGTGCATAGGGTGCACGTTGTTAAACATTATGTAGTTTGGTCAGATTCTGAAAACATAAAGAAGTAGAAAATGAAATAACATGAACCATCAACAGTGTGAGTCTACCTTAATACAAAGATTTTCATCACAAACAAGAGGTACTGACAATCATGCAGGCATCTCTACTTTGCTTCGCATTATGTGAGCACTTAGACATAGGTTGATTTTTAACCACTAGAAAGTGAGATTAATTATAAGGCACCCAAAAAACCCTCCCAAGCATTAGAGAAGGAAAGGGTGTTCTGCACCTCAGTACCAGAAAGGCATAACATAGCAAATGAACCAGGTGTGACAGTTGATATTCCCTCCCTGACACCTAACCAACACATCTGCAACACTTGAAACCTACACTTGAAAATAAACAAAATATGAAGTTGATGGGAGTTTAATGAAAACAATATCTAACTTCAATTAGTTATAGTGGAAGCTCACTAATTTTCACTTGGCTAACTCCCAAACTCTGTAATTTTAAAGGAAATGCTGTTTTTCCTGTCTTCTCAACAAAGATTTAAGAAACAGGGAGCCATAAGAATACTATAGCAGTAACAAATTATTACCTTTCTAAAATATATGGTATTGTACTACAGAGCATGTACACATATCTTGCTGCATCATGACAAAAGGTAACTAGTAATACCCTGGTCATATCCTTTGTTATAACTCATTCGATTCAGAAGTTTTATTTCTAAGAGTTAAACTGGGACCCATTTCTTGAAGCAGAAATGTGCAAATCCATTTGTTCTGTCTGTTCACATTGTTAGGAAGGACCAGGGACAAGGCTCCTTTGACAGTGCCAAAAATGGAATCTAGTCCTTTAGGGCTCTGTTGTGTTTGCAGGCTTCAGATGTTTAATATGTTTCGTATGTCTTCATTTTTAGTCTTGGGAGGAAACTTCTTGAGAGAGCTGGATTAAAAATAGCTCATAGTTAATTTTTACTTTTGGTGCGCTAGAACTGAATTAATCCTTTAAATCATATATATCAGGTTGCTTAATGTGTCTGACTGGGTGCATGTATAAACAATAAACACTTTATACAAATGAGAAGCAGTGCCCAGACCTAAAGTAACTCTTAGCTATTTCTTCTTTTCCTAGAAATGTAAGATCTAAACTAAACTGTAGCCTAGCTCACACAGCAGGACTAAGTATGTATCAAACAGGTAGTTCATTCTGATGAAAAGCTGACTCAAGTTGCTTTTTATTGAGAGAGCGGTCCCAATGTATAAGCTAGATGTAATTTCAAATATGTATTTGTCACTTTTCTTAAAAAAACCCAAAACAACACAATGATGATGGTTTTAAAACACACCTAATGGAGCATACTTACACCTTAACAAGTGTTCTTTTATTACTCACTGGTACTTTAAAAAATAAAATCAGAAATGTCTTCTAGTGGAGTAAAAGATCTTTTCAAAATAAAATATTTCACTAGCAGTGACAGAGAGAATCCAAGACAGAAGATTTGCCTAATCATTGATCTTCTTTTGAAAATCAAATCAACAGCCCTACATGAATCACTTAGTTTAATCGTCACAAACGATTTCATATTTTCTGTATTTTTAAAAAGGCTACTGTCTTCAGTTTTATGAAATTAGTTGTTCTCTTAGGGTAACATTCTGGACTGATCTATGTTTTTTTTAATCTTTTTTACAAGAATTAGTCTACAAGGTGCAGGAGGTTGATAGCTGGTGTAAGTTATATAGCACGTTTTTTTCTTTCTTTCTTTTCCTCCTCCATGTAGATTCAGCAATACTTTCATTGTGCTATCTGCATAGCTGAAGACATTCATATTTACTCAGAAGTTGCAAACCATATTCAGTGCTTAATCATATTCTTTATGGGCATTCCACAATTGGCTTTTTTCAAAATGAGAACAATCAGACACTTGGAGGCCCATACCCATCTTAGAAAAACATTTTGTAATTAAAGTTACAGTCTTTATCTTTATTTGTTAGTGGTCAACCCTGAAAATCCTTCTTAATGCAGAATGTCTATACTGAAAGAAAGTCTCCCACTAATTTCAAATACACGAAATGGTAAAGTCTATTATAGAGGATAGTATGGATATACGTCTATCAGGACATCTTTCTCTCCCTGTCTTTAGTATTTACCCTAAGCTTTGTGATGTGTGGCTACTTCTGACAGTTTTACAGAGCTGCAAGGGTTAGCAGTCTAAAAAATTGCTGCTCTGAGCTGGTCTTTTATGGTATTCAACAGAGAAGGAGACAAGAGTCTCCTACACAGGTTCCTTCTGAGAATGGCATCTTTATTCCTTCTAGTGGACTCCTTATATTGTGGTTCCTTTCTCATTCTTCATTAGCACATAATACAGGATAGATAATGATTGACAAATTTGATTGTGTTTTCTCTTGTTTCTAATGTGGCAAAGTAAGCCAATGATAAAGCAAAAGCCTTTTCTGTTTTGTTTTGAAGACAAATGTAACACCTTACTTTGTGTAATCTCAGCTGACAAACAGGTTCTTTGGTAAACATTTTTAGAAGGTTATAGTTATAGCTACAGTTTGGAATTGCCCTGATGTTCACTATACTTCAAATCTGCATTCTTCTGTAAGGCAATTTTGCATTTTGTTGAAGGCAATCAAAGATCT
This sequence comes from Fratercula arctica, assembly GCA_947846985.1. Lineage (NCBI taxonomy): Eukaryota > Metazoa > Chordata > Aves > Charadriiformes > Alcidae > Fratercula > Fratercula arctica. Next base: position 57,565,571 of record CANTUZ010000001.1, on the reverse strand, counting down.
CAACTAAGGAGACTCCAATACTTTTGCTATTGGAAAATTATATTCTGAGGAAAAATGCCTTTAACTTAGCACACTATACTGTAAAGGTTTAAAATTCTTTCATGTTTCTGCCTCCTAGGACAGACCAGATTCTGCTGCTGAATAAGTATGTACAAAATAGTCCTTATGGTGTAGTAGTTGCTGTTAAACAAGGGTAGAATTCTTCGTTGAGAAGTGAAGCGTGAATATACTCCAAGGTGTTTAGTAGTTATTTCAGTTTGCATGGCTTCTTAATTAGAGGTGTTTGAATGACTTAAAAGCTCCCAATGCATTCATCTTTGGGACATAACTTACAGGAAGCTTGATAGGAGGTTTCATAAGCTGATGCAATACCATCAAAGATTTTTTTTTTTTTTTTAGTTGACTGAAGACAAAGAAAAGGCTCTTTGGTTTGTTGTTTCTTTAGTATGAAGAACTCGATTATGTTTTCAAGACCCATGTAAATCTGTTTTCTGTAAGTAGTTATCTTGATTTACACCAACTGAAAATTTGGTTTACTCTTTTCCTTAAATAATTTACGTTAAATATTTTGGTTTACTGTAATGCTTTGGTTTACCTAAGTCATATCTTAAATAATTTGCATTTTATTAATAAAGATGCATTATTAAAAAGGACTTTGAATGTTTGTTCCTTTTCTTGTGTTTACTTATCCTATGCTGTGTGGGCACTTGTCTGTGTTTGCTTCTTTTTTCTACTTTGGTATCACTGTTTATTTTTGTGTCCTCCCTTCCTTTCAACCTACCCTATTATCTAGTATCTTCTACTGCCAACTTGAAAGTAAATGTCACAGTATTGTTCAGGGGGTGGGCTCAAACCAAAATACAAGATTGGAGACCTTCCTCCCTGTCCTACTGACATTCTTTACTCTAAATGGGAACTTCACAATGTACATTTATTTTTTACACACGAAATCCAAACTTTCTGCAGTTTAGAGATTTTCTTACACAAATATCATTACCCTGAGCATTGTCTGAGGTTAGTATTAGTGTTTCTCATGGGTTAACTTGACAGATTTTTTTTCCTTATATACAATGATATTTTGTTTCAAGCTGGAGTTTCATTTACACCATTTAGAATTTTCTCAATATATTATAACAAAGTGTTCATTAAAAAATACACTTTTCAGAACTGTTAATTAAAAGGGCATGCTGGGATAAATAAACCCATATGCTGTTGATTAACCACCTTTTAGGGGGCAACAGTTGGGATGTCCTGCTGTGCTTATGTTAATTGTTGTCCAAAATTTTACCAGGAACTGTTTTGTCCATATGGCACTTGCTGAAAATGTAAGGTCTATAGAGAGAGTGAACAAAACCCAAAGAAAAAAGGTATCTCAGGCTATGCTGTGTGTGTGGCAACGTCATGGTGGTACTTAACCTGCTCTATTACATAAGATACAGAAAAATTGAAAAAGCAAGAGAGTTTATGGGGGTGTATGTGTGTATTCATCATTATCATGTCTATGAATATCTACCACTATTTTAGAGAGAATATCTATCTACCTACATGTAAGGAAATATAAATGTAGATTTGTAAGAAGTAATTTTCCCAATAATGAAAAATAAAATAGGACGACAATGTGCTTTAAAGACAAAAACTACACGGCAGAGAACTGTTACTGTTGTCTCTGGACATGTTTTTCACCTGATCAGAAATCACTTTCCCTTGTAAAACCCAATATGTACTGACATTTCTTTTTGTTAGTTAATTATCCCCTGAAGACTTCTGTCTCCATGGAAGGTGAATCACAGAAATGCCTATAAGAGTGGAAGATTTGCCCTTTGATTGTCCTTTTTGAAACCTAAAAACATACTCACCTTTACTGAAAACTCTTTCTATTTGTTTGGATTCTTTTTAAATTGTAGGCATACACATTTTTCACTTCCATCTTTCACGATGTAAAGGATTTATGAAATTATTTGCAGATGAGTTAAAAAACAAAAAATCAAACCCCTGACCATAATATTTTATGCAGAAATTTAAATTAGACTAAAAGTTTTGCCTAAGACTGTTAAGATGCAGTATCTCTTTCACCACACTTCTGCTGAAATGAAAAACTGCTGGCCAAGTGATAACATCATCTGTGTCAGGAGTTGGAGGAAAAAAACACACACACAAAAAAAAAAAAGGTGTGTATTAATACTTTCTTTTACTTACTATGTCTTCCTTCTCTTTTTTTCAGAGGGAAAATCAATCACTATTGAGAAAGCCTCAAACTTTCAAACAAAATAACTTTAGTTTCAAAAAGAAACGGAGGAAGGATATAACTGAGGTGTGGATTAGTTTAGTGTAGTTCGACAATTCAGAAGATGGTGAGTGACATACCTAAATACCTGGATCACAGTATTTCCAAACACGGGTGGAGGACATCGTCGTTTTCAATGTGATACTGGCTGCCTGACAGTTTCTGTGTAGTGAACAGCTGAATGCTGGTTCCTATCGAAGATGTGGCTCTGCATACAGTCATGTCCATCAAAGAATGAGAAAATCCTGTAACAAATCTCCTTTAATCAAGCAGGACAAATTAGCGATCCTTGTGTTTCCCAGACAACCAAAATTATGCTAACCATAAGGCTGCCTCCACTCACACTGTGAGTGTGAGGGTCACTTCAGCTCAAGAAGAGCTGGAGAAGGTGATGGGCTGGATGATGACAACAGGAAGTGCTTGACTAGGCTGAATGCTCTGTGATACCACAGTCCCGCAGAAGAAAACCAATTGCTCCTGGTCCAGGCCATGTTCATATTTCACATTGTCTGACAAAGCAGTTTTGTCTGGGAAGAAAAAGTAATGAGTTTTTTGTTCCTAGGAAAAAAAAACGTTATGAATTATTTTAAACAAAGTATTGCATTGATGCAACTTTGGTCTATGCAGAGGCAGTTATGTCTCATTCTCCTCAGGCTTTTCAGATTTTGCTATGGTCTGAAGTAATATTGTATACATATTGTTCATCATGTCTGTTCACAACCTCCTTTAGCTCTTTATAGGTCAGAGAAACTAGTCCAGGACCCCCAAATCTGTCTGCTTCCTCAGACTTCTCTCCTTTCCCATTAGTTTAGTTCCCATCTTTTGTGTGCCTGTGATCTTACTTAAGGAGTATTTTTAGCTTGCAAAATAGCTATTTGATTCAACTCTCCGCTATGAAGAGCAATTACAAACCACGGACAAGTCATTGTGGATGAAATGTCTCTGAAGCCATTCAACCTTGAACCAGCATCAGCAATGGTACAGTAAAACTATGGAAATAAAGATGAAAATAGTTTTCTTTCTCGCTTGCTTGCTTTCTCTCTCCTTTCACACTTCTGTCTTTTGCCTAGCTCCCAGTTCCGTGGCTGCGTGCCTAGTTTCTTGCTGTCTCATAGTGTCTCTCGTACTTTTCCTGGTAATTGTCAGGGACGAACCAGCACAGGGCTTGCTCTGCTTACCCCATGCAGGCCCATGGATGGGGTAATAAGAGGTTCTTTGGAGAGAGAAGGTGAAACAATGAGTCAAGTCCAAGGTCAGCCTGGGAAGTCCAATGAGCAAGTCAGGATTGACAGGGGCAGAGCTGGAGACTGGCACTCCTACAGCATTGCTGGGGCAGGGACTGGACGCCCCGGGATGGGCTGTAATGGACACCCAGGACATGGACAGAGTGGAGGGAGATACTGGGAGAGGCTGGGCAGGGACAGGTTGGCACCTCGGTGCTCCCAGGGCCATGATAGGTTGTAACCATGCCTTGTGAGTTACCTCATTCACTAGATATCATTTTAATAGTCTCCAATTTCATTTTTAACCTAGCATAAGTAATCATGCAGGGGGTCCCCCCACCCCCAAATTCATCTCAAATATTTCATTCATTAGTGTTTCTCCCTCAACATATAGATCAGCTTCCTCTTTGCCTATTAACTGAGGACAACTAAGCAAGTCATCCTGTTAGAACTGCCAGTTTCAGGATCATAAGAAAACAATTTAGGTGAAAGGAAAAGAGAAAATTGGAAATTAGTCATGTTCAGAGAGTAATAGAGAAATGGTTGTTTAATTTGTATTTCCACTGAGCCTTTTCTGTTTTTTTTTTGTTTGGTTTTTTTTGTTTGTTTGTTTGTTTGTTTGTTGGTTTGTTTGGGTTTTGTTTTTTTTTTTTTTTCCTGAGAGATCTCTTGGGTATCAAGCAAGTTTTCTAACAGTCAGTACTCCAAAATATCCTTCAGATTTTCTGGAACTAACCTCATCAGATGCTACCCATATGTCAACACTACCTCAAGCTTCTTGAAGATCTCCAGGCCAAATATTTTACAGGATACTCAGTAAATTTGTTAAACAATTCCAAAGGTCAGACAAAATCCTATTCTCAGCAATGGCTGATGATTGTTGAGGGTATGCTTTTCTGTCATTTCTGGTATACTGTCAGAGACATACTGTGTACTGTTGCTGTGTTTTTTTGAGCTAAACTAGGTTTATTGTGCCCTTGGCTTCTTTGCAAACAATAACTTTGTGTAGCACAAGACAGATTTGTAGCAATAAAATTGAAATTGAATATTTTACAATAGCAACTACACACCTAAGTAAAATACTTTCTGCAAATCCACCATTGAACATTAAGTAATTCAGACAATAAGAAGAAATCTGAAAAACTTCAAAAGAAAGTTGTCATTTTTAAAAATTCTTTAATTTATAGGAAGTGTCTATGAATAAATTATGGCCAAAAACTCCCCCTCAGAAAACTAAAAATTGTAAAAATAAAACAATCAGCAGACCAAATTTGCCTTCTCCCTTCCAAACGTTTAGAATATTCCTTTTAAAATACAGGAATTCTACATGGAGTTTTTGACAAAACTCAGGTTTTGTTTAGTAAAATATCAGCTGTTTTGGTGGCTTTGAAACCAGAACTGATGCTCTGCTTTACTTCTGTAAGAAAGATACTATCCTGAAATAATCCGTTTTAATGAAATGTAATTTCACTATGGCACAAGGAATAGTATTATCCAGAGTTGAATTTAAGGGGTTTGCCATGAAGGTTTTGGGATATTGCCTTGTTATGAATGAATATGTTAATGTTTTTGTGTAGGTTCTAAGCTGGTGCTAAATTACTCAGTGCAGTTACTCTGATTCATGCCATGTAAGGACTGACTTGCACTCCTTGTTCATTTGTACTAAAGCTGTCTTTCTCAGTATCATGCATTTAAAAAACAATTATTTCAACAAAACCTGGAATAAAAGTGTATCTATAAATAAGAAACCTTGCAGGTAGCATCTTGCTTATTTAGTATATATGCACACTCACATGCTAAAGCTGCTTATGATAATAGATGCACTGTGTAATGCGCAGAAACCTGTTTTCAAATTTCAGAGCAATCTAGCCTTGGGTTAGATAGTTCTGTAGGAGAGAATACAACCAGCCAGAGTGACTGTGATGAGTATTCTTTACAGCTTAATACACTGCTGATCACTTATAAATATTCTACCATAATATGTTATTAGATTTTAATTTCTTTATCACTTTTTCTTCCTTTGGTTTCTATTAGAGATGCTTGCCTGAGGCATTTGGAGATGTCATTTTGCATAATGAAAGGGGACTAACATGAATGCAGATTTCTAGCAAATATTTTTCTTTCTTTTGGAGGCAAATCCTCATGAAATTTTCCCAAAGAAAATTCTACTCTTTTGGCAGTTTTGCTATATACTTTTGGAGATTTTTTTCCTCTCATTTTAAATGGCAAATTCAAGATCTTCATCCAGAAAATTTAATTTTAATTACAAAATGTGAAGTAAAGAGTTAGTTAAAATGGTTTAAAATGCCTCCAGATGAATGGAAATAAAGAATATAGAATTTTCCCATTTCTCATTACTCCTAAAATGCCAAACTGGAGAGTTTGCCCAAAGTACTTACTGCTACACTGCCGACAAGTACTTCTTGTAGTAACAAGAAATTGAATAATTTCTTTTTGACATGGTATAAATAGGGTGCAACTGAGTATTAGGGAATATCTTTCTTTGGTAACTAATAGGAAAATTCAGAAAATAAAAGTCCAGTTCTTCCTAGGCAAGTATGCATTTTGCAGACCTTACTGATACCAGCTGATTATTCAGCAGTATCTTTGGAAACTGTAGAGAAGTATTTCCATTTAAGTGCTTCTTTAGTGTTTACAAAACTAATTTGAGAAAATGTCCAGATTAGTCATCCTCCCATGACTAAGTTATCATTAAAAGAAACTGTAAATATTAAGTAAAAGATGAAGGAAATAATAGATAAGATAGGTCAGACATACATAGGAATAAATAATCCAGTTCAGACCCCTGCTACTTCAGGCAAGGACATTTCGTGAACATTTTACAGATTTCAGTATCACAGGTGCTGCCTTCACCCCCAAGTCCTACATCCTTGTTTCTTGAATGTAGATGCAAATGATTACTTTAGTTTTAGTTCTATACATTGATTATCTTTAGTGTCAAGAAGATGAAGATAACTGCAGAGCGGGGTCTACTTATAGCTTATTCTCCTTTTATTTGCATAAATAAAATAACTTTTATAATTTAACTTGTGGTATGTCTGCCTTCATTCTTACACTTTCTTGATGAGTCCTTTTTCCAGTTCCTCCTTGTCTTTTGTCTAACTCATAATGAATTTCTTTGGGTGATTTTCATGCACTGTCTCTGGAGCATTTATATGTTTTTTTCCCATTGCTTGAAATGCAAACTCTAGCTAGTTTAATGCTTTTAACTTGGTATTCAAAGCTGGTTCTACATCTGAGGGCTAGCAAGTACCTTTGTCCCTCAGGACTTCTAACTACAGCAGAATTTGCATGGAGGTATAGAACAGTTATAAAACTGCCTGAAGACGAATTCTTTTGCAGTCATTCCCCAAGTAGTTTTAACCTAAATATTCCATTTTTTTTTAAAAAAATGTAATTCTTCTTTTTTTTAACTAATATTTCATATCTTTACTTTACAACAGTGCCTCAGCATTTTTACTATTATCCATCCTTATCAATGCATACTTTTCCACTCCTCTATTTTTGTCATACTTGCCTTTGATTGTCTTGAACTCTGGCTCCATTTCTTGTAACACTAGTTCTGCTTTCTGCATTTTGTTGATCCTGTCCTTTATTCTCCTGCAACTTACATTCACTGGGGGAGAATAATTCAGAGAATTAGAGGATAACTAGCAACAGAGAGCTAATTTATGAAATTAAAATGCAGTGAGCTGAATGCTGACAAAAATAAACAAAATTTCATCCAGTGGTTTCTGAACACATGGTCATTACCATACGGCTTGTCAGACGCAATAGCCACCTATTCTAATTTCTGTGCAGGAGAAAACCATGACCACCAGGTTTTTGATGATGGCTGTCATCTGCACTGTAGACACAGGTGCGCATTTCAGCTCCTGAATCCAACTGCATCCCCCATCTGCAATTCTCCTGTATTGGGCTAGAGCTGGGTGACCACAGGTTTCCGTCCACATGAGGGATGTGTGAAGGGTGTGTTTGGAGGGAAACACAAGGTTCCAGTGGGTCTACTGAGCACACCAGGAGCTTGTGAGGTCTGGTATCCAGATAGGAGTGTTTATGTTAACAGCTCTCTTTTTATTCTATGGAATAATTTGCCTTTAAAATGTGGTGGAAAATTATCTTGGAGGTCAATTTGTTCCTTATTTCTTCATACTCAATTGCAAGTCATTTGCAACTGATAGCAAATAAGGAAAGTTATTTTACCTGTGGCCCTCTCATTAAGAATATAGACTGTTTAACTAGCTTTATGGAAGAAAACTTCCAATAAGCTTGTCTGCTGTGTTTAGATTAATGCATGTCAGACTGTTTTTCTTACTTACATGAATCAAATAGTTTTCCCTCAGAAATGAAGAAAACTTTTCATTGATTTTTTGTACACACTAGTTTTGATACTGACACCTTCCTCTTTGATGATGTAAGTCAGTATGGTCATTGTTTTTCCTTTCTCATTTCTAGTATATGTGGTTTCCTGCTTAGAAAAGCAACAACATAATTTAGTATTGTTATAATTATTACTATATAACTGTATTATGATTGTTATAATTGTTACATAATTGCTATAATTTCAAATTTGTGTCCAGATAATGTTTAAAATGCCCCTTTTAACAATCTGTATGGAATTATTCTTATATACTCACATTCTTTTTTGTTATAAGTAACTATAACTTATAAGGCTGATGCTCCTTGTTTTCAACTATGCTGTTAGCAAATGCATCAGTGCCTGTTTTCGTTCTGACAGTGGTTGAAAGACTTTGGTCTTTCTTTCCATATGTTTAGACATGCTGATAAATATTTGTCAACAGTTATATTTATTGCACCAACTCAGGAACAGAAGGAAAACTTTTCAAACAAAATTGCTGTGACTTCCATCCAGTACATGTGAATGTCTCCTCTTCCACAGAAACATCCACTAACATATCATTGTCAACATCTCATCCTCCCTCAGCAGTCAAAATATGCTTTGAAAATAAGTGCCACCTACCCGTAACATACTCCAGTGTAACATGCAAACATACACACTCTCTTTTGTACTCCTCCCATGCTGAGTGATTCCAATTGAAATATAGGTAGATAGCTCTCATTCTCTTGCAATTGCATAGTGTGTTGCTGTGAAAACAAAACCAATTTTAGTATCAGGGGATATTTTTGAGCTTTTTTATTTTCTTTTTTTCCTACCCTGAGTCTGCTGCTAGATTCTTCAGTTGCCATGGTGAGCAGGGGTGTAGGCAGTTCTTCCAGTCAGGGAAAAAAAAAAATAAAAATCATGAAATGAATGCTAATGTGAGGGGAAACTGGTAAAACTCTATTTTATAGCCCCATCTGGTTCATAAATAAAGATCTTTCCACCTCAGGCTTTCATGGGGCAACACAGGTCAAGGTCATAAAATTAAACGCCCATCTTGACATAAATTCCTCACTTTTTTTTTTTTTTCCTAATCAAAAAAGAACATACAGAAGAGAATAGTCCAGTGATTCAAGTTAGACACTACAAAAATAAAAGTCCTGGATCCTACTCGGGCTCTAGTACTGCCGGCTGATACTGAATGAGACAGATAGGTGAAAGATAGACACTGCAATGAGTGGCAATGATCTTTAGGAGGCAGTGGCCTCTTTGGCAACCAAGTACCTAGTCTCCTTTGTGCTTGTACAAAGTTGAGAAGCTCAGTCCACAGTCTTTTCCTTAGGGTAACACTAATTTGATGCATCAGTGTGTGATAGAACCTCATAAATAACGTTAACTAGAAAAAATGCAAAGTTTTACAAACAATTATCCTTTTTCATATCAAAAGTTTAGTTTATCAGCCTTCAAAATATGACAGTTTTCCATAAATAACATAAAGTTCTCCATCTACTTATAAAATAACATTTTCCATTTCTTACTCTTTTTTCCATTCTTCCTTTCTCTCCTCTGTCTTTTCTTAATTTTGTCATTTCTTTTCTTTTTTTAAAAAGAAAGATGTGGAAGGAGAAAAGCACTGAAGAAAAACACCAATTTCTTTGAAGAAAGCATGATTTTGGAAGCTTAAGAATGTTTTATAAAGCACCTCTTTTTTTCCCCGCAAGAAATCATATCTCTAGGAACACAGTTTATTAACCTATCCAATGAAAGGGGTCAGAACTTCTTTTTATAGACAAGCAAAAGTAATGGCAAATGTTTGCTGTAATTTTATACTGGTTAGCATCATCTGTCTTTCATCTTTGAGATGCTCTGCATCACTTGGGATTCCAACTGGAAGAGGTGGCAGCTGAACTGGGGGAAGCTGATGAGCTGACTCCTTGCAGATGCCCTTCCTGCCCGGACAGTGGAGGAGGACCAACTGCTTCCTAAATTACTACAGTTTGCAGGCATGTTAAGTTAAGTTGTTTTCCATTTTTGCTTCTCTTGAGAAGTTGCATTGTGAGCTCTGGTAATTTAGTAACCTCCGAGCTGTCTGGGTGTGCTCAGCTGTGGCCTCTGGGCAGCACAGAGCCCATGCAGAGCTGGCCCTTCTGGGTCAGGGGAAGTGCTTGCCTCAACTGGACCTTGTATTTTAACTCAAGCGTTATTAAAACTGGTCCTCCCAGGTCTTCTATATTTGTGGTACAAAGACGGAGCTACTATCAGGTGCACAGTTAGTTTTACATTGTGGTCACCTTCAGTATGCAATATGCATGACAACGTGACTAGAAAGTCAAAAATATTTTACCATACATTCAGTGCCACAAGAAAAGTAGATGTTGACTTTCAGGTAGTGAATGCGGTACATGATTTATTACTAGCTACAAGGGTTATTGTGAAGTATAATTAACATCTATAAGGTATCTCAAAATCTTGTGCTATAAAAATGTCAATCATTACTGTTACTGACTTGAAGTCCCTTAAGAGCTGTAAGAAACTAGTCACTCTCTTAGGTTTAATTTAGAGATGGTGATTTGGTAGATTACTGATATTAAATCAGTATCTCATTGGAAGAACAGCAGTAGGTTCTCTCCCAACATACTACTTATGTGCTTAATAGTGTAAATGTACTGTCTTACTCTAGAGCTGGATGAAATTTTACTGTTATGGAAGTTTGTGGAAAAAGAATTTCAAGTTCTGCTACTGAAAAATATCCCTAATAAGACTTTTTTTTTTTTTTTTTTTGCAATCACAATTTGCGATCTTCGCTTAAGACCTGATGATAAATAAATAAGTAGGAAAGGATTTTTTTACTGGTGACAGGCTTTGAAGCTATTTAGTAACTTAGATTTGTAACAGAGGGAAATAAAGCTATTTATGTTTAAAATGGAAATTGCTTTATATTTAGGGTAAAATTTGGTGTAATTAACTTTTACATTTTCTGAAAATAGAAAATTTTTGCTAGAAGTTACTGCTTTTACCTGCTTAGCTTTAAGTTTCTTGTAAGCTAAAGTATGAAGATAATTTTTCAAGGAAATAAAATGAATTAATTTGCCTTTTGTGTGTTGATGTGTGAGATTACAGGATGGCAAAGCACAACAATACCTAACCAAATCTAACCTAGGATTTGCACGGTCTTAAACAGACAAAGGAAGTTTAAAATCTTCTTGCCAGGGGCAGGGAAATGAGCCACAGAAGGCTGTGAAGGTAGCTTCCGCATGCAAAACTTTCTTTAAATCTGAGGACAAGACATAACAATTGCTCACTGCACTTATCCCTATAAATCTCATTATAACTGAATATTGTAGGAACAATGCTCTAGGCAAGGTCTAGATGGTCTGAAAATAAAGATTTTGCTCTTTTCTAAGTTTTGAAATACATTTCCAAGCAGTTCCTTTCATATGCTTAGAGATAGGAAACAATTTCACTTGACAGACATATCCTATCAGAGCTAAACTGAACCATTCAGCTGCTAAACACTAAGAATATTCCAAGTTATTTTCTAACAATGATTATATCCTGGAGGTTTAAAAATAAAAACTTTTTAAAAATCAAGCTAAACAAACTCTTACTGATTGGAATAATTTCTACATCTAAAAACAAATCCTGATTTCTTTCACCCATAAACAATAAGCAACACAAGCAAAATAAATTTGCTTCATACGTACTTTGTCATTATAATCTTGATAGTATTAATCTATTTTCTGCTTGGAAAAAAAGTCCAAGGAATCATAATCTTCCAGTAAAGCTCACTGAGTGTTGCCTGAAGAAATTATTCTTCTTGCCCTATTCATTTAAACAGAAACTCTCTGGGATGCTCTTGAAGGTATGCAAGTTCGCTTCAGCAAGCAACAGGTTAAAGTTAATCCAGGTGTTTCAGATAACTCTCTTGTATTCTTTTCATCAGAGCAATTGGAACTCGCATTACACAGAAAAGATGACTAATAATAGTATATTCACTGTAGAAAACAGCAAATGTTGTAGTCAAATTATGTGACTCCAGTCATTTTTAGAGGTAGAATAAACAGTGATTCACTGTGTCACAATCTTCATGACCTCCCCTTTCTTTCATTTATACAGCTACCCTTGATCTATGGGTGCCTAAAAAGGCAAAAATAAGTACACAAATATAAGTCCCCATTAAAAAGTAAAATCAAAATGTGTTAAGGAATGAATATATCAAATATTCCTACTGTCATGAATAGGGCTGGATGCAGTTCAGGCATGGATATGAAGCCCCTGTAGTAGTCTGCCACCTTCTCTGTCTTTGCCTCAGTGTACCTGACATTCTGAGCTGTGCTAACATGGGGGCAGATAGCACAGGCAGCACCCCTATAAATCTCTCTGTCATGAAAAAGAAACCGTGACTGAAGGGGAGAAAACACTGTTACAGTAGGCTTTATGGATTGAGAGCCAGATGTTAGGTAAAGAGGAAGAAAAAGTGAAACACTAACTATATTAGAGGAAGGCAGAATTAGGGAGATCTTAACCTACTTGAACACACACAAGTCCATGGGACCAGGCAGGGTGCTGGTAGAGCCAGCTCTCTATCTTCTTTGAAAGGTTACACCAGCTGGGGGAGTGTATTGGTGACTGGAAAAGGACAAATATCACATCCATCTCCAAGAAGGAAGATCCAGGGAATTACAGGCAAGTCAGCTTTACATCATTCTTGATGCAGGTTGTGGAGTAAATCCTCCACAACGACATCTCCCAGTCAAAGAAAAACAAGAAGGTAATTGGGAACAACCAGCAGAAGTTAATCAAAGGGCAAATCATGCTTGACCAACCTGGCAGCTTTCTGTGATGAGATGACTAAGCAGATGGGAGTAGTAAATTGTTGACATTGCCAAGGCTTTCAGCATAGAATCATGGAATGGTTAGAGTTGGAAGGGACCTTAAAGATCATGTAGTTCCAACCCCCCCTGCCATGGGCAGGGACACCTCCCACTAGACCAGGTTGCTCAAAGCCCCATCCAGCCTGGCCTTGAACACTTCCAGGGAAGGCACATCCACAACTTCTCTGGGCAACCTGTGCCAGTGTCTCACCACCCTCAGAATAAAGAACTTCTTCATAATATCTAATCTAAATCTTTTGGTTTAAAAGCATTACCCCTCATCCTATCACTGCACTCCCTGATAAAGAGTCCCTCCCCATCTTTCCTGTAGGCCCCTTTTAGGTACTGGAAGGCTACTATAAGGTCTCCCCAGAGTCTAACATCCCCTGTAAGCAAATTATTGAATATGGACTGAATAAGTAGACAATAAATGAGTGAAAAACTGGTCAGACAGCTGGGCTCAAAGAGAGGTGATCAGTACTATGAAATCCATCTGGCAGCTGATTACTAGTCGTGTCCCTCAGGGACAATATAGGGGCTAATACCGTTTAACATTTCTATTAATGATGTGGACAATGGAGCAGAAGGTACTCCCAACAAGTTTGCAAATGATAGCAAACTGTGAGGGAATGATCAATATACTAGAAAAGAGAACTGCTATTCAGAGAGACCTTAGCAGGAAATATAAATGGGCAGAAAAGAGGTCCATGAAGTCCAGCAAATGCAAGATCCTGACTCTGGGATTGAATAACCACATGCGAAAGTAGAGGCTGGCAACTGACTGGCTAGGAAGCAGCTTTGCAGAACAGGGCCTGAGCTTCCAGGTGGAAAAGAAATAGGTGATCCAGCAGTGTGTTCCTGCAGCAAAGAAAACTACATACTGAACTGTATTAGCAAGACTACAGTCAGCAGGCAGTAGGTAGGTATCTCTTTTGCCACTTGTGAGACTGCATCTGTTATGCTGTTTTGGTCTTCTCAGTACAAGACAGACACTGACATGTCCATCTCCATCCTTGGAGATATCCAAAAGCTGTCTGGACATGGTCCTGGGCAACTGGTTCCAGGTGGCCCTGGTTGAGCAGGGGGGTGGATCAGATGGCCTCCAGGGTTCCCTTCCATCCTCAACCATTCTGTGATTCTGTGACGTACAGGAGTGTGTCCAACAAAGGGCTGCTAAGGTGATTAGGAGGCTGAACCACCTGATGTCTGAGGAGAAGCTGAGAGGGCTGCTTTTGTTCAGCCTAGAGAAGAGAAAGCTAAGGTGAGATCATATCAATGTCTTCATCTACTTAGCTGGAGAGTATAGAAAAACAGAAACAGACACTTTTGGAGGCGCACAGTGATAGGATGAAAGGCAATGGACACAAGCTGCAATACAATAAATTCCTCCTAGATACAAGAAAAAAAAGTAATCACCACAATGTTGTTCAAAGAGTTTGTGGAATCTCCAGCCTTGGGGATATTCAGAACTTGAAGGAACAAGGCCCCCAACAAGGTCCTGAGACCCGATGATCCACTCCCTATCTAATTTATTCTGTGATTCTGTGAAACTAGGGTGACCGAAGGGGTTGAGAATGAAAGCATTGCCATTTTTACTCATCAAAACACACTACCATGTGATCAAACTCAGTTATTGCTTAAATCTTACTGTTTGAGTTCAGGAGAAAGCAATAGTCCCTCCCAAGACACACTCTTACGAACATCTGTGAGGTACTCATAACCCAAGTCCATACTATTGGTTGAATATACTTTTTAAAAGTACATAGATTATACATGTTTCTGCATAGACAGGGATATCAGTAGAGCATAACTGAATGCTACGGCAATACTTCTGAGTTTGCACTACAGGTATATATTTGATTTCCAGTAGCATTAGAGCTGTGTTGGCACAGTGCTCTGAATGGTCTAGTTACCACTGCTGAGAAAATATATATATATATATATATATATATATATATGTATTAAGCCAAGTGAAGCATAAACTTCACTAGCATATGCTGCTTGTCATATCTGAGATGGCTTGAATATCTTTGCTTGCTTTCTTCCATGTTTGTACACTTGGCAACCCTGAACTGCTTTGCACTCATCAGATTTGAAACCTCCATTGAAATTCACCTGATCTCACCTACAAATACTGAATCCATTGGTATTGTCAGAAGGCGACTTTAGGTTAAGCCTTGCATAAAATGCAAGCGGAAAGATTCCAGCATACTCTTCTCTGGTTTCCCCCTTGCCTAGGGTAGAAATAGCAGTGTAAAAGACTCCAGTTAGGTAATTTATGTACCTGTTCTCATGGAGCAGCTCATTCAAGAGTATCCTCACATGATGGGAGACAAAATATTCTTAAGTGAGGCATTTCTTTTTCCTTTTTTTTTTTTTTAAGCTTTTCCAACATAAATAATTAAATATACAGTTGACCTACAAATAGATGGTGAGTGACCATTCTGTGCTACCTGAGATACCAATCTAGTATATTAAGACTAAAGTTCAAATCTCTTTTCTTGGCAGTGTATTGTATAAGAGAAAGTTCATCTAACTCTAAGAGATGATTCACAGGGTTAAGAATTGTAATTTGTAATACATATTTTTCCTACAAGAATGACCAAACTGTGGGAGTTCACAGGGAGAGGGAGCCTCTAACAAGCAAACTTAGGCAGCTTGCAGCTCTGGTAGATGACTTCTATGAATCTCACCCTTCAGTACCTAATCTTACGGTGCACCAGGGGAGGCTAGCTACCTAAATTGGATTTTGAGTTATGCCAGATAGGTTCTGATGTATTGAGCTTAAGTATCTCATGTGGATTCAGTTCCAAAAAGTTGGTTGTTGTTATGCCTTATTCCCATTTAACCCGCATTAGTTTGCTCACTGAATTCATATTCCAACACAGTATGCACTGCTTTGCCAGAAAAATACCTAAGACATGCATAACAGTGTAGAGGAGGTATAGATGGTACTCTGAAAAGAATCTGCTTTTAGAGGCTTTTGGCATGCTTCCTCATTAAGCATCTAAAACAGGAAAAGTCTTGCATGACAAAGAATCTTAGGTCAATCATTTTTATTTCTTCCATTAGAGATGAGCTTAAACTGAAACTGTCACAAAATGTTGTAACTTGGGCCAGTCTCTGTGTTCAGAGCGTAAGCAGGGATAATCCACGTGTCAAATCAGTTTACGCTCTCGGCAAGCAAGGTCAACAATAATCAGTAAAAACCAGAAGAGCTGGTTTCTGTCCTAGCTTAAGATGGATTCTGTAATTTTCATTTTATCACCGAAGAAAGTCCTAAAGGTACTTAAACGTCAGTTGCTACTTATTTGACATTGGAGGAGAGGTTTTCAATAGACAGTGGCCAAAAGTTTTAGAAAAAACTGGCATCTTAGGAGTCTCCTTTTTTTCAAATGTAGTTTGGGACAATTAAGGTGGCCTAGTTTTGCAAAACTGGGAATACTGTATTTTGGCAGCCCAGCTTTTGAAAATGTTAAGATTCCAAGTGCAATACCCAAAACTGAAGCATGAAAAATCAATATTATATCTGTCACAAGATTTTACAAATGCCAAGACTTCAGTTTTTAATATATATTAAAGATGACATTTTTAGCAGTACATTGCCCTCTAGCACTGTGCTGTATATTAATTTAGATTTTCTAAGAGGTGTAGATATTCCTCGAAGGTGTCTGTTTCAAGTATAAATCCATCCTGACCTGACCTAGCTTATGAGATCTGATGGGATCCTAGTATAAGATGGAATGTCTAAAGGCAGCTCTTCTTTAAAATATTAAAATAAAAAATTTTTTCAGTGTTGTTCTGCCATGTAATGAAAATTATAGAATAAAGAAAGTATAAAATAAAAATGAAGATCAGATGGCCAAAGATCAAAAGAAATTAGATTTCTTTTTTTTATATATAAAACAAAAATAAGAATCCTACAGTCATCTGAAATTTAGTGTATTATCTAGACTTCCAAAGAGAGCAATCAGAATGGATAGGGATAGTAAAAGGAAACTGAAGGATTTCTTATAAAATGGTCTCCGCAATAACTCATGACTGGAAGAGGCTTTTTGCGTGGCTTCTCTGAACCTGTATGAAAATTCAACTTTATTAGGAACATTTATGTAATAGGAAATGCCAATAAATTTAAACTACAATATTTAGATTTATACATCCTAGGATTTATGGAAGTGCTGTTAACAGACACATCATTTAATCATTTCATACTGCTAGACAAGGAGAATTAGATACCTTATTAATTTAGGTATTTTGTAAATGCCACTAGGCAGTTTTCCAAGCTTCAGTATCTGAAGATTTCCATAAACTCTCTGGTGTTAAGAACCTGTATTATAGAACATTTTTATTAACTAATTGTACCAAATTATTTGAGAGCCAGCTAGTCTGGCTCTCAGAAATTGCCTCATTAGTTCTGACAGGACAAACAAGGGCAGAAGAACTTTCAAAAAGTAAGAAACGTCTACTGCAATTTAGAAGGGAATGGAATGGAATGGAATGGAATGGAATGGAATAGAATAGAATAGAATAGAATAGAATAGAATAGAATAGAATAGAATAGAATAGAGTATTTTCTTATTGAAATTTCATGTAAGACAGTAGGACTTAGCTGGTTTACTTTGAAATTACCATACGAAATCTCCCCTGGCAAGAGATACTTTCAAACCTCAAGCATAAAGAATCAGGCTGAGACAAGAAACTAGCTGTGATCTTATTCTTAAAAGATTATTTCAGTTCATGAAATGTTTGGTGTTGGCAGGTGGGGTGTTATGTTCAAAATCACGTATCTTATTAACTGTAGAAATCCTTCCAGGAAACTGATTTCATCAGACCAAACAAATATGATGACTGATTTTTTTTCCCTCCACTTTGTAATCCGTCAAAGTAGGAACGTCTTGAGGCATTCCCCTCAACCATTTATTGTGAGTAAATGTTTCTAAAACTGAATCTTCAATTAGATAAGAGAAGCTTAAAGCAAGGCATCAGCTCTTTACACTTGACAAAGCACATGCCAGATCTCTGGAGAGAAGATTTTTGATTCTTAGCCTTATCTTTTAGAATGTAAGTGATGTAGGGGCTTAGACTTCCTGGAATTCCAGTGAAGAAGCAGATGAAAGCTTGACACATCTGGCTGTAAAATGTGCTGCCGTTTTAGCTGGTTGGCAATTGCAGGATACAGGACAATGTGCAACAGATGTTAAGAGTATTAATCACCATGTTTTACTTTCTGTGGTGAAGTGTTTAGGAGGTATTCGAATGATAAGGCTTGACAGCTCATGTAAGTTGTTTTCATTGTGCTGAAGCTAGAGAAATAATGTGGCCAAGCTGCTCCAAAGAGAAGAATAAATTGTTAGAGTTTGTGTGAGGTCTTGCTGTTTAGAAAAAAAAAGGCCTAACAGCTACTTATAGGCCATTATGTAAAGGCTGCTTGGATAATAACCAGGACTAAAATGTCTAAGACTCTGTCCATCAGGGATGGGCTTTCCTCTGAGGTGGGTATTAAGCTTATCACAACTGCTGATTAGCAGCTAGCGACTTTTGAATTAAGAGAGATTTTCTTGGTGAAGATTAAAATGGAAGTCTCAAGCCTGCGGAGAAGAGGTGTCTTGTTGAAAATGTCAAGCCTAGAAGACTTTCAGGATTCAGGAAATTAGTTATTTCTCCTAGGGTTTGAAACTATGTTTTGCATTCCTACTAGAGATAGGAAAAAACTCTTCCCACCAAGCCATCTTTACAAATCGTAATATTAGAAAGAATAATTATTCTTCAGTTCTTATTGAAATTATTCATTGCACTGTTTTGATTTGTATTATTCTTCTTTTACTGTGTTTCTGTTATATATTTTAAAAGCATTATTTTCTTTAAAAGGTGCAAATGAAGACATGGAGGGTTTTCAAATCCATTAACACTATTTTGGTATATGGTATGCCATCACATACAAATGGCAGTTTACAAGGCTTTGAAAATCCCCTCTGTGGCCTATCACACCAAGAAACAAGGCCACTGGTCCCTTTCAAAAGCAATTTATACTGAAAAGCATTCTTCTATGAGGGCTGGACTATCTTACCATAGAGTCAGTGTTAAATCATTGCAAGCCCCTTCTGAATTCTCATTTCCCAGGGAAATATTTTAAGTTTTGGGATATGAAATGGAACGTTTTCTCTTACCTCAGCTACTCCTCTTTCTTTGCATGAATTCCAATTGGATGGTCACTTTCCAAAAATAGCTTCATAGTAGGCATTCTGGAAATACAGGTAGGGTAATATCTGTGTTTTGAACCATGCTGCAATATGGGCTTGCAGTAGAGCCCGAGCAGTTACATGATGACAGGACTGAGGAAGTTCTGTACCTTCCCATAAAAAGAAACATTGACACTAACGGGATTTTATCAGCAGAAATCTGGGTACTGATGACTGTTCAGTATGCAGTCATTATTTCCCTGCCCCTGGTTGAATGATGGATAACACATTGCTGACAAGTGGGGTTCTAGCCTTCCAGACAACGCAGGACACGCTTATTTATACACTAAGAAAAAAAGTGAAGGTCTATCAGTAAGATAACCATCTGCATGAATCTTTTCAGGTCTCCAAACTTTAATTTGCTGCAAATCCATTTTTATGAATGGTTGAATAATTGAAGCAAAAAAAAAAAAAATCTGTATTACTCAGATCCCAGACTTAGGACTGATTGTTAAAAGAGGCATAATTTAATGTTAGGCAGCTGCGTTGTTACTTCTCTCATATCATCCTATGCGTCTGATTGATTTTAATTTAAATCAATTTTTGATAGAACCAGATCACTTAAAACAGACTTATGAAAGAGAAACATTGTGGGTTTTTTTTCAAGAACATTGAAAGCTTGCATCTTATCACTACATTTTTTGTGGAAAAAAATGGAATTTATTATTTTGCTGGCATTTTATTTGACATTGATTGAATGGGAATAAGATTTAAAATTTTCAGCTGAATTTTGAAGAAAAAAAAGCCATGAAATATTTTGAGTAAATATCATTTTACTTTCTGTCTGTCACAACCTGTCAGCCTGTCTTATTCTTCCTCTGTTTTGCAAGCCTAGTTTCTACGTATGATAAACATAATGTATACTGTCTAAAACAGCAGGAAATTTTCTGGAATTTACTGGAGAGAGGTAATTCTGCAGTAGCAAAAGGAACTTGGACCTGAAAACCTGCAGTTATTGCCACATCACTTAGAGATGGGATTTTTGTGGTTTATAGCATAGAAGTTTCACAAATATTTAAATACTAATCCTGAAATTAAATTGTAAAATGAAACTGGGACTCATACTTTACTGAGACATTCTGGAAATTTTACTCCAAACAAAACAATTGGTCTGACTCATCATGACAACTTATGTGGCATCTGAAGGAGTAATCAGTTTGCTCACAGAAATCTTTGCTTCACCGCCTCCTAAGACTAGGGTAAAAATATGTAAGGCCATCTATAATGTTGATATTTTTAAAATATTAAAATCTGAACATTAAATCTAGTACAGTTAATCAGAATGACTGCAAGCCAGACACCTTACATGTTGAGAAAATGAAGTCATAGGAATTAGGCATTTGTGTTTTATAAAGACCATTTTAAACAAATGAAAATGCACAAAACTTCATTTTAATTTCATTTTACAAATTTAATTCTGTATTTTTATTAACCCCTTCATATCTTTTAGTTAAGATTTTCATATTGACCATATTGATTTTCATATAGTTTTTCATATCTGAAAATATTTCATACTTAATGGAAGAAACCCCACTAATAAAGCAATGCACATAATTTAAAAAACAGCATTGTATTGTGCAGTGGTGTTAAGGCCTTGCTTATTACTTTTTTATTACTATCTTGGGAGGCAAGTTTCTTTTAAAATTGCACATAGCACAAGCCAAACACACAAAAATCCCCAAATCCTATGGGTGGCACAAGGTGGACAGAATACATATTTTTCAGTTGGAATTTTGTTTAAAGATGGCATTCTTACCTTTTGGTTCATTGTGACTGACACCATTATAGTCTTACCTCTTTCTTTCCAAAATATAATAATTATAAGGAGTGAGGTTACACATTCCTTAGTTAAAATTTATTTGAAGTCTATCTGAACTTTTTCTGTATTAAAAACCACAGAAAAAAGTATGCTCTGCTTTTATTGCTAATATTGGCTAAAACAGGCTGTAGTATAAATGATGGTACAGTATAAATGAACACACAAAACTAAGCAGACTAAGGTTAAAATCAGTTTCATTTGATTTTATTAATGTCATTGTAGAACATCTGCATGCATACAAGTCACTGAAGACTAACCTATAGTCAACGGGGAGAAATAAATGTTGTCAAAGTGCAATTCATCCAAATTGATGGAGATACCTACATCAGGAAAAGATAAGTTTTACCATCAAAGTGCCTATTTCTCTGCAGTGACTATGGAGAGACCCAAAGGTGACCAGCTCAGATATAAATACGTGCAAGGTAGTTCTCTGCATTTGATCAGATGAATCATAACTCAGGAGTCAGCCTGATCAAATTTAAGTGTTACATGTCTAGGCAAAAAACATCTAGCTACCTGTCTGTTTTGACAGAAAATCAGGAATCATCATAACTTTTTAATCACTTAAACTGGTTAAAATACCAGCTTGAGTTCTGTATTTGGCATCATTTGGTTTTCATGATGTTACTTCTGCTTTGATTTCTATGCATATGATGGAAAAAAAAATAAGGAAGATATGTATTTATCCCTTTCTTTTATGGAATACAAGAGCGAACAAAGATCTTAGGTATTTCTTTACCCATAATAATTACTGTGTTTAATGACCATTCCAAAACAAGAACTTCCGCAAGAATAAGTTTACTTAAGCATGTTAAGTATCAACTCAAAAATTTAAAACATCCTTAGGAAATTCCATAGAAATTATGTCAAACATGATTCTCAGCAATAGCTAAAGACAATCATCTAGTTCCTTTCAACAAATGTGCATCATCCATCAAATTCATGAGCAGATGTCTCAAACAGTTAAGCTTAACAAACAAAAAAAAAATATAGCCGTGTCATTCATTACATGATTCTGATTCCAACTCATTTTTCCCTGATCATACTATAAATTGCTAGAACTCTTTTTTGTTAAACTGCTTGTAAGATCTTAATTTATTGTGAAAAGCATTTTGCTAGTTTCTTAGTCTGTTTCCTTTTTTTTTTTTAAAGTATATTTTAATTTTTGCTTCATAAAATCAATGCAATATTCTCCACTTGGGATTTTAGTCAGATTGAAAACTAGCTCTCACAATGACATAATTCTGAACAGCTAATTTCCTTTACTACTTTTTCCCCTTAAAAAAAATCATTCATCTGTAAAAACTGGAGATTTTTCACCTATGTAAAATTTTAATTTCAGTGAAAGAACCAGCAAAAATAGAAAGTTTTTGAACATGATTGAAGACATATTTGAAGGTATTATTAGAGGACTTCTAGAAGTTAAATGAAACCAAAATGAGAGCTAATACTTGACAAGTAGAGATGCTGTACATTCTCAAAATAATTAGGTGTGCAGAAAAAGAGATAAATCAATCAGGCTAATGACCTGGTTAGGTAAAATGTGACGAAGTTATAGGATGTTTGTGGCAATCATGTTATGGAAGGGTTATGAATTTCAGTGGCTCACTTTAAAAAAATATTTTCTGCGATAGAGTTGAGCATGACTGGAAAAAATAAATTAAAAAAAAAAAAAGATACACTCTAAATCCTGAAGAGATTATATTTGCAGAGCTTAAATAATGAGGAAAGGCAAGATTAAAAATAAAGAAAAAAAAAAGAAAAGAAAAAAGAGGGGGACACTTATTCCATAGAAAGGGTAGAAACTTATCTGCTACTAGGATTGTGCAGAGGTAAAGTCCTTCCTGGAAGTGACCTTTCTTCCGTCCTTTTATGTTTGTAAATTGTGTGTCCATCCCACCCTTCAAGCAGTGCTGCTCAGGAATTAAGAGTTTACAGAGGAAATAACTGTTCTGAATGTTCAGAAAAAATATAAAGGAATAATGTGTCTTTTTGTATGTTTTGGGTAAACAGTCACTGTAATGAAATTAAATAGGCTTTATAAAATAAACTCAGCTGAGTCGGATGGTATTTCATACAGATTTTACATATCTCCACATATATATTTTTAATGTTCTGAGTGTTAGTTAATTTTGTCCTCCCGAAATGCCTAGGTTCTGGTGCTGGGTACAAGAAAAGTCTCCAGTCTGGTTAGGAGACTGTAAACTTATTGAAAACAATTGAGTATCAGTTTCCTATGTCCTGATGAGATGCCAATAAGAATACTTGCTATGGGGTTGTTACATCTTTAGTCTTAGATTCCAGGTGGTCATGAGTACTTGTTCATTTAGTCTAAGTTGCGTGAATTGGTCAATTCTCTTGGTGCATAAGCACAGCTGTAGCAAGTATTAGAATATTCTTGGTTTTATTTTTACCAACACACATTTTACAGTAGCAATCACATCTTCTTTTCATTGTTGGTGCTGTCCTTCAAGGTTTCCCTATGTTTGTCAAAGTGGTAAAGTGGTATAGGACAGTCAGGACCAAAGAAAAACACAATGAATACTCAGGACATAAATTACCTACTTGAACAAGGTAGAAAACATATTTTTTTTTAATTAGCAATATTAAACTGCTGTTTAATGAAACTCAAATGCAAAATAATGCACCTTAGATGTGAAAAAAAAAAAAAAAAATTACTCAAATACTTCACAGTATTGAAAACTTAAGTGTATCAAAATGAGAAATGCACCAGGTTATCACTGCAGAAAACTTGGTGTACATTTGTGGTCAAAAATAATCAAGACGATAGGTTGCACAAGTAAAGAAACAATGAATAAAGCAGAGAATATTATAAATCCCTGATACACACCAGTGTTGCTATTTCATCTGGAATACATTGTCTTGTACTAGTCTCATCAGTTCCAATAGAAAAACAGCAAGAAAGCTGTTTGAGAAGGGTGAGAAGAATAGAAAAGACCTCCTATTGGCTCATATGGAGATAAGCTGCAAAACATTGGATTGATGTGTTTGAAAAGAAACGTGAAAGTTGCATATGTCAGGGCGCAGAGTCATAACCACTGACCTGATACAGTTTGGTGTAGCTGCCATGACTACCCTCAACCTGGCCATGAGCTGAGATGCCCAGGAGAAGCAGTGGGGAGTGATGATTTGTTTTCTATATTTGTTGGAAAGGAGTGGAAGAAAGGGGACAATGTTCTGTGTACCTGCTGACACCAGGCAGCAAACACAATGACAGGCACCGTACTTGAAGGAGGGAAGGGAGTCTCCTCCACAGACAGCCTGACAGCCAAACTGAAGTCAAGAAAACAGCAGCTACCAGGTTGTCAGTCTGCATCTCAGCAGCTACCCCCCACATCACCACCCACGTGTGCTGAGATCACAGCTAATGTTGCTTTACTGTGCACAGATCTCCTGAATAAGAATGGCCTTGGCAGCATCCAAACACGGCAGCAAACACCCCAACTGAGCACTCCACCTGGTTGAGGACGTGGCACCATCTTTAAAAATGGCACTATGCATCACATCACAGCTAAACAGCAGCACATTTCTTTCACGTGCTGCTAGAAGTGCACCTAGAAAAAAACAAGTCTTTCCTGAATTCATGAAGTACCACCTGGAGAACATTGCTGCTGCCACAACCTGTTCTCTGTGTCCACCCTCTCCCCTCATCCATGTTGTGTGACCCCATCTCATGGTCTTAGTCCAACCACAGGGTTACTCGAGAGGCTGGCCTGAAAGCGATGAAAATGGCTTCAGGCAAACAGCTCAAAGTGGGAGCTGCAGCCCATATTAAATGACCCACAGGACACTCTGGACTGTCTTTCTCTTTCAGAAGGTGATTGTCCTGGTTTGAGGTAGAACAGGACCAACTTTCTGTTCAGTAATTTTAGTTCTTAACTAAGCCTCTTCTAACTCTCTGAAATTAACAGCATATTGTGCAGTAAAATGTTCATTCTGAGAATGATAAGACCAATGTTTATAGTTAATGCCAAGGAATGGTATGCAGAAAGGCTCTTGCTTATACTTATTGCTATAATAACCAAGGTCAGCTAACTTTGTTATTTGCCCCACTGGAGGGTCGGAAATGGAAAAGCATAAAAGGGTCCCACCTGCAGGGAGGAGCGGACAGGACAGGTGACCCAAAACTGACCAACAGGGGTATTCCATCCCATCTGCCCCATGCTCAGTATAAAAGCTGAGGGATCAAAGGGTCAGGTCTCTTTCTTCAGTGGCCGACGTCTGAGAAGGACCCTGTCTGTTTGTCTGCCTTTGATCCCAATCCGTGTATTCCTGAATCCAGATCTGAAATCCAGTTCTGGGACTTCCCCAGTGCCTGCCAGTGACATCTCCCTGGGAGTTCGCTACAGTTTTGTATATATTGTATCTATTTCATTATTTCCTTTTTATTTTATTATTAATATTTCATTAAAGTATTTTAGTTCCTTCTAAACTTGTAAATCTCTTTATCTCTCTACTTCCTCTCCTTGGAACGAGAGGTGGGAGAGAGCATCTGTCGTTGTCATTGGCCAATCCAGCCTAAGCCATGACAGTGATCATGGCAGGGAGTGGAGTGGCACAAGGCATCAACTAAAGGGCAGAAAAAGAAAGGAAGCACCTTCACGGCGCATTAGATTCTGCTCCTGATTGAGCACTCTTATACCTCAAAGAGGGCCTCACCTCATCGGGAAGGATGCCAGAGCTACATCCTCAGTGACTCCCCCCAGGCAGGTGCCTACCACAGTGCTGGTGCCACCCCCACAATGTTTGCCTTGACTGAGATGAAAGACACAATACATTGCCCCTCGCATTCCTTTTTATTGATTTTCCAATGGCTGGATGACTTTCCTGCATGACTTTTCCCTTTCCAAAATATTATGTTTTTTTAAAACAAAATTTATACATAGTTCAGCTCTTAAAGCCTTTTTAAAACAGAAGTTGCTGTCTACTGGGATGTGCAGATGTCTTGGTAGAGGTGGTCTAGATACAGAGATCAAAGACATAGGGTTATTGATGGGAAGAGAACAGAGAGAACAACCAAGAGTCTTGGTCACGGCAGTGCCCTGCATGTTAAGCACCTTTAGTAGGGGAAGCGTAAGAATTATTATTTCTGTCTGTGTAAAATGTGGAGGAAAGGAGAGAGGCAAAGAAACATTGTGGCTAGAGAACAATGATCAAGGGAACAGAGGCAAGGAGGCCACGAGTCTGTAGCTCTTAGGGAAGGGAGAGGGGTTTAGAAGGATGCAGGCAGGAAGGCTCTCTGAAGAAAAGACCATGGAAAGGAACTGGCAATGACTGCCAGTTGGAGAAGTTTGGGAGAGAAAGATGAGTCAGATCACTTTTTGGCAGCTGTTGGGGGAAGATTGAAAGGCCTCATTGCATTGCTTCTTCAGTTGCTCTTGAGACACTGGTGAAGCTATACCCTGCTCAGATAGCTACATGCATATTCCCTTCCTCTGTCACTCATTTGTGGGATGGACAAACAAGAGCTGAAGGATCTTGTCCAGCTATGATGCCTCTTGTAAGACTGCATCCTTGTAAGCATCCTTGGGCATAAAGTAGAGCAAGAGTTGATGATCCAGTTAGCATTAAGGACCATATTTTCCAATTTGTCTCTCAAGACTAACCATTCTTCAGTCAGGCGGCTGAATACATACTTCTCCAAAGACCTGTCAGGACTGAAGTGAACAGAGGCTGTGATTGTCCTGAAATAACTTCAGAACTCACAACTGTAATGACTAGGTAATATCTGCCATGATGAAGAATGGAATTAGGACCATAGACAGGCTGATACCTTTAACAAAGTTTTGCCCTTTTGCCTCACCTGTGGAGAGCAAAGTGTGTTGAGGTATCTGGCGTGGTGGGATTCACTGGCACAGCTACCAGTGCTGGCCATAATGACTTCCAGAGAAGACTTTGGATAGTCAGAGGCAGCAAAGGTTCAAAAGGTGATGGCAACTCATTTCTCCACTGTGATGGACTTAGGGGATGACCAGAGCTCCCTGCAAGAATGACTGTGGAAATGAATGTTCTGCACCCAGAACTGATCACCCTGTTTGCTGCCCCACACATCCCACCAGTGGGGCACTGTCTCCAGGCTGCCAAATCTCCATTCTGAGGGACAGGTATTGTGTGCAGCATGACTTGTGCACCCTGCACATAGGTGCAGCACAGGCTGCTGCTTTGGGCATGTAGTGCATGTGGGTAAAATTGTCTGCCATGCATGGGCCAAAGGACAGCACGTAAGTCTTGTGGAATATATTTTGTGAGATCACAGGGCCTGTGCCAACTGACTAGCAGTTGGGACAAGGATACTCTGTTTTGGGAGACTATGAATGTAGTAGGAAGAATGGTTAGAGAATAAGCTTTCATATTCTTAGCACAGAATTAGTCAGTTAAAGATGTATATTATGTAGTTAGTACTCATAGTCCGAGCAGAGACAATTACAGTAATAGGGCTAGTGAATTCTTGGAAGGAATAAGTGGAGTGCATGAATCATTTCAAAGATGTTTTCCAAAACAGGTAATCTCTTTACAGTGGTTCTTGGTTAAGAGGAGTGAAAAAAGTAGCTGTTAACACAGTGATTGCAACTATTCCTGACTGATACGGACTTTGCTCAGTAATTTATACTCCTTAAATTAGAATAATGCAAGATGTTCTACTCAGAATCCTTACAGAGCATTTCAATGGTTCTGCTCACACAAAAAGTTGGGCAAAACACCTCTATGAGCACATAATGAAAGTGCCCTGTTATTCAAGCAGCGATGCTATTATACTCTGTCTTTAGAAAGAGAAAAGGGGCAGGAGAGGAACGATGTAAGACATAGATTTGCACCAGCATGGAGGAAAAAGGTGAGCTTATATAGAAACAGCAAAAAAAGACAGGGCAGTTGGAAAATCCCTAACAAAGTGCTGATGTATAATTATATCTGGATGAATAATAACACACTATTTACTTGATTTGTTTTTCATGTCTGAGAGAGATTTTTTGAACGGATCTTGGGCTCCCAAAACGTTCATTGTTCATATTTATTTAGTAAGTACTTTTCACATTTGATAGCTTATTCAGAAATTTTACATTGTCAAAATATGTTTGTCCAGACAAGACACAGGATGTGGCTTTTCTTCCTGGGTTAGAAAGCCCTTCCAACTAATGCTTCTCTGTATTTCCTATTTCATCATTCATTTCCTGTGAATGTTTGTGCTGGAAACTACATTAGTTAAAAGTCTTTAGGAAGGGTGCATGAACTTACAGAAAGCAGGTATTTAAGAATGCCAATTAATAATTGGCTTTGTTGTGCAATATACGTTTACTCAGGTATAGTGGAGTATAGGCAAAAACAGTAAACATGGGGTGCTAATAAGAGAGAAAATAAGCTAATAGGGTCCAATGCAGTGAATTAATCAGGGTACTTACTGGAACCGTAAACCAAAGTATTATTTCTATAAAATAAACAAATTATTTGGAAGTAAGCCAAAGAATCCAAAAGCTTGTTACAAAATTTTCAGGATGTTTTCTACCTTATTTCCTTTTAAGATCTCCCACTTGAAGTAGCCTTTTAGTTCTGCACTAATTTTGTGTTCTCAGATATTCATTTAAAACAAAGATAGTCTTTTCATTACATGTTACTAGGTTTGAAAATTGAGGGCCCTACATGCATATTTGTTAAATGATATTCAAAATAAAAACACATTTCTGTTTTCCACAGGGAAACTCTCTCTCTCTCTTTCAGGGTAGGTTTGAAAATAGAATTTCTCAGCAACAAAGCCATTTAAATAAGTTACTGTCACTCTCGTAGTTTGCCTTGTATTACACTCAGTTGCACCAACTGATTGTTGAATGAGACAATAAACTGCACTACTGAAATGAATTGGGTTACTGTCATCATTTCACTAGTCCAGTTTGCAGAACAGCGGTTGCATTGGCCCAGAGGGACAGAGGAATGAACCAAGTGAGGGGACAGGAAAAAGCACCTGGAGAAAGAAATGGTGGGATGATATTAAATTAGCATTGCCACCAGGGAAAATCTCACACAAAACCTATTATTATTACTATTACTACTGCTATTATTATTATTATAAATAATAATAAACAAAAATAGTGTGCACTGTAGTGTCCAGCACAGTAATTATGAAGATATTCCAATGGCAACTGTAGTCCCAAGAAGCACTGTTTTCATCCCGCTTCTTACTCATCACCTTTATTGCTCATTTATACTATTACATGATAAAAACATAATAATAAAAACATGCTGGCATTTCAGCAAACCATCTCTATTTTTTTAATACATTTTAGTAATCTTCACTATTAATTTCCCCAGATCTAACTTGTAACTTTCATAGGCACACACTTTTACCATGGATGGAGAGCAAAAGACAAATGGATTTATAAAAAAAACCAAAACAAAACAAAACACAAAAAAACCAAACATCATGGCAAACTTTTTTATGGAATGATTATTCTTCATACCTTTTTACCTGTATTTTGCAACTTTCTGAAAAATATCCATCAGTAGTTTAAGCCTTGAGTCTGATACTCAGAAGATATAAATCTGCAGATAAAACTACAATGGACATATGCCAACAATGATTGCATGGAGGTGTAGGTCTTAGTAATATGATACGGACTTCAGCATTGTATCTCTGATTAATCTTTCTAAATATATGCATTTTCAAGGAGAAAACTAGATTAAAAATAAAATGGCAGAAATACACTTAGCTTATTTAAGGGAACACAAAACATACCAAGAAATTCAGGCTTTATACAGGCAGATGAATTAGCTTTTTGTAATTTAATGCAGATAGTTTTAATTAATATCAAAGCTTATCCTCTGCCCACCTTGCCAGCTTATATTTAAGGGAAATCTTTGAGAAATATTTATCTGTGCAGATGTCTCACCAAGATATTTGTACAGAAATACATCCAAGAATTATGCAGTCCTTTGAAAATTAATGTTGTTTAGTTTGTTTTGTAATTAAGAACATAATTGAAAATACAATTGTTTGCATTATTAATAAGGCCCAAACTGTCTGTGTTATCCATTCTGAATAACTCTTCCATGTTTAGAATGAGAACAGAGAGACTACTTAGGAAATTCCTATAGCTCCACTGAGGGGAACGATCTAGTAACAGAGTATCCAGGTTCATATTTACACCACCTTCTCCTTTAAATATTTTTGTGTTTATGTATTAAAATGTATTGTATCTTTACTTGTTGTAAGACTAGAATAATGACAGAACCACGTTTTGCTGCGTACAGAATCCTTGTGCCCCTCCTTGGTGCACAAATATTGATTAATTTAGTAACTGAAGAACTACTAAGTTAGGAACAACTGAAGAAGCTTAACTCCATATGAGAAAGTCTACTGTGAACCCTAGGATGGTTTTACATTCCCTTGCTATTCCTGCTGCCCAAAGTTAAGTATGTTTGCATGACATATGCATAGCATCTATGGAAATATGAAGCTCCTTCATCAAACCCTCAAGCAGAAGACGGGCAAATCTAGATCCTCTGCTGTGAAGGTAGCCTGGAATGGTTACATGGATGGAAGGTAAGGATATTCCTAAATTCACCTTACATGTGTGCTTTTTGCTTTTTGATGACTCAAAAGTTTTGTAATTCATGACATCAATAACTACAGGTAGGTGAGTGGCATAAACTGTGACATTTGCTCATAGTCAAGAACAGATTACCTTTCCCATCTCTGATTTCTGTATGTGTTTATGATGAACATATATTTTTCATTCTTCATAATGCAAAATTACTTATAGACACAGCTAATGCCTAAAAAAATACTTTTTATTATGTTCTTGCTTGCATTGGTGCTTCAGGAAAAAAAGTTGTGCATGTACAATTTTGTACATTAAACTCGGAGCAGCATTCTCAAATGCGTCTGTGAAACTAAAAACTTTAATTTCCATATCCAGAATTATTTTGGCACTGGAGAACTAAACTTACATGCTCTGAATCACCCTGAAAGAGCCTTTCCTTTTTTTTTCTTGGCGAGTAATAGAAAAGTCTTCATTGGACTAAAATTAGCCGCTACAAAATAACTCCTCCTTCCCCCAGGAATCACCAGTGTATGTGATTCTACTGTTAGAGCACCTAAAGACTGAGAAGGGTGCCTAGGAAATACGACAAAGCCTCTAAACTGAATTTATATAAAGTACATAGGCTAGTTTTGTGTTTCAGTAGAACCAACATTTCAGTCACCTACATACTGTCTAAACATCTGGTTAACTTTTAACATCTGATTAACTTTTTAAAAATACCTGACTTTAAAAACATGACATCATTTTTGGAGTACCTATTTATTCAGCTGTAGCTTCATCATCCAAAGGGTAGATAAATTGCAATTAAGAAATCAAGTTTCTGCCAGAAGGCTACCAAAAATTATGTCATTTTCAAGTCCTAACTCCACATTTCTGGATGGAATTTCTCCATCAAGAGCTTTAAGTTCTCCACATCATTGTAGATATAAATGAAAATATACTCTCCACTATTCTTGTCCTTTCTTTGTGACACTTCTTAACATAGCTATGTTGGGTTTGCTTTTAAAATACTTTCTACTGAAAGAATGAAAATATTAATTCTACTGGTAAACTTAAAACCTGAAGGCCAAAGTATCATTTAATTTGGTCTGCCGTGACACTTTTTATGAGAAACATAAGTTTCACTGATTTGAATCCTCAAATCTGTCCTGTTCATTCAAGCTAGTCACTGCAGAAAGTTCAGACTGAGAAAAAAAGAGCACAGCTTTCACAGAAGTTGATAAATAAGGAAGCCACAAACATTTATTTTATGTTTATGAATCCCTATGTTATGAATCCCTATTTATATATAGGGAAAAGGTAAAACAGTGAAAAAAAATTCCATTTAAAAAGGGTGTCTCCAAGTTTCAGTAATGTCAGTATGAATTACGGTCTCCGCAGTGGTTACTCCTTAACTATATGTTTACTGCTGCAACATTCTTACCCTTTCTGATTCTGTATGTGTATTAACCACCTATTACATCTTCTCATGATTTTAACTTACGTGCTCTGCACATCAGAGACTCTGGAGAGTAGTCTTAAACCTCGCTTTAGGTTGCAAACTAAAGCAGCTCCCTCCTGAGGCTCGATGGACAGAGAAGAAAGGGTTTCCTGAAGAGAAGGGGCCTAATTAAAGTTGTTCTGTGCAAAGGAGCCTATCGCTCTACACTAAGGAAGGACTTCAGACAGATTAACTAGTTTACCTTAGCGAATTCCCTCTCTCTCAGCGTTAAGTATCTAAAACTAGTCACAACAGTGACTCCCTCTTTGTTTTGCATTTTTCTTTGTGTACTAACAGGGATTCTGGTCTGTAATTCAGGTTTTCAGGGAGTTCCCTTTTATAAAGAACTTTTTAAAGAGTAACAAACAGTAATGACACAGTGAAATTACGATTTTTTTTTTTTTTTTTGAGAAATACCAGAAAGAAGCTGAAGATCATTACCCTTCCGAAGTGTTTCATCTCTTAGTGTTTCATGAAGCCCACATGCAGCAGAGCCAGCCAACACCGTACGAGATGCTGGGCTGTGAACTCTGAAAGCGCCCGGTCACCTCAGCAACACACAGTGCACTGCCGCTGGCCCTGGGCCAGCCGGGTTTGCCAGCTTCAAGCAAATTATAGCCATAATGGTTTCACTTAGAGGCAGAGTCTGGCTGCTTACCCCTAGCAAGACTCTGAATACGCCAGGTAACGGGCTGGAAGCTGTATTTGCTTTGGCGCTATGGGAGTGTTCTGCGGCCGCAGCCGGCCGGCGGGAGCTGTCTCCAGAAGCAAAAAAAAAAAAAAAAAAAAAAAAAAAAAAGATGAAAGGAAAGAGAAGAAAAATGAACTTCAACAGAATGTAAGAGTTAAATCTGAGACCCACGGAAGCTAATTGGCAGACTAAAGTACCCAGTATATTACATTTCCTTTTTCTGTCATCCCCACCACCAAGAAAAAAGCATGAAAATAAAGCTCTGCTTTCCCAGCAATGTAATGTAATGAAAATGTAATACATCACCAAATATCAACTAATGTATTTTACTGGAAAATTAGAAAAGCAATACTGTACATTTACTTTAAGATTGAGAATGATCTGAATGAGATCCCTTTTGTAGAAAATGTTTATTTGTCTATTCACAAAGGCAGCTATGCCACTTAGAAAGAGAGAGCAACCTGATTTCAAACAGTAACAAATATTCAGTCCTTAGGAGCTAAATGAGATAAGAAATAACATGATATGCTGACCTATATAGTAGCCCATCAAGAGGTGAATTCATTACTTTTATTATTTAAAACAGCACTTTGCAGACATTAGCTAATTCTCCCAGCCTCCCCCGTTTATAAATAGAGATGCTGAGGAAGAGGGAACGAATGTTTTGCCAGAACCGTTCCCCATCTAAAGGGTGGAAACAGAATAAAATCTCAGGAGCTCTTTACTTGCAGCCTGCACTCAGTTCTCTGAATCTCTCGCAATGCGTATGGAACCGAAGCCAAAGTGTTTAGAGACTTGCTGGTGATGTCGCAGACAAAAGGAGACATTTGCCTTCAGGTCAGACACATTAGATTGATTGTGGGACGACTCTAAGAAGACCACAAGAGCTTGAGTCACCCTACAACTTGAGTCACATGCCTTCTTCACAGGAATACCCTGGAAGGCAGGGGAGGCAGAGAGAAAAAAAAAAAAAGCCACCCTCCCTCTCCCGGGCTGGCAGATGGCATTGCAGCCACTTGGCAGAAGGCAGGATATTACAGTTCAGCAGAAAGGGACACGTCCTGGGTCAAAAAAAAAAAAAAAAAAAAAGGAGTGTCAATGTATGGTTCATCCACGTCTGCTTTTCTAGTAAACAACAGAATAAAGTCAGTATGAAAGAAAAGAGAAAAAAGTCTCAAATATGTATTTCCAGGCTTGGTTACAGCTTTTTCTTCAGGAAGAATATTTTGTAGGACACAAAGAGACAGCCAGAAACCTGGCTGATTACCTTAAAATTTCCATCTATCTTTTAGAGAAAAGCTAGGTTTGATAGGCAACAATTTAATCAGAGAGATTTCCTCTATAATCAGTGGAAAGAGATGGCAGAAGATGACTTGCCATGCAAGACTGCCTGTCTTAGACATCTATTTAAGGCTAGAATAAGCTGTGCTCTGGAAGTAGCTATATCTTTTTATTAGCAAAGTGATGAAAGGATATGCTTTGACTGGATGCTTAAGTCAAGATAGCTAACCTGTGGCAACCTCAGGGCAGAATCTGCTAGATGTCTCTCCTGCATACCCACACTCTCAAATGTATTTAAAACTCACACTGCAGCCATGAGTACTTGAAACAAAAAGACATTACTAAGCTCTCATATGATCAGTCTAAAAAGAATTTTCTAGGGTGGCATATTCACCAGGAAAGTGGAATAAAATATGCAGTAATAAGCAGGGAGAAGTTTACTTGGTAACATACATTACTTCTGAATTAATTATTTCTCTCTTTTCCACATTCTTCATACCACAGACACGGGTGGAAACAGGGCTACAAATACAAGTTAGTATGAATCGTGGACTAGCACCATCATATCAGTACATCACAAAGAAAACCTATCTAATGTAGGCATTGTAACTTAATCTGATAAAAAAAAATTCTACAGTAACATACTTAAACAGAAAATCAGATTATGAATTAAACAGTGAGGTTATATCTAAAACCTTTTTGTTTTTCTTTGAGTGAGGGTAAAAGAGAGAGAGAATGGAAACTATTTGTCTGATCAACCAAAACTGAAGACTTTTTGGATAGTGCACACATTTATTTTATTTAAGAAAAAATTATAAAAGAGTATTTGTGAGAAAAATCAAGTATTATCTCTTTCTTATGAGGTGAATTTTGGCGGAAGTATGGTCTGGGATATCTATAAGGCAGAAAAGGAAAAAAAAAGTCTTTGATGTCTATAAAACCTAATCAGGCTGGAACATTTATTAGAAGACAGAAGACAATTAGTAAGAGAGGGAAAGGAGGAAAAAATATTTTTAAAGCTGTAACCTACCTTTTGGTGTTCTTTCAATCCTTTTTCTTCCATCCCTATATGGGGGTAATCTATATTCTTCTGTCTATTTTCTTTCCACAAGCCTGGCTTCAAAACCCATTGCAATCTTTCCCCTGATCTCAGCATGCTTTGGATCAGACCTTACTCTAATAGGCATAGGCTAATTTGTGCGAGACATTTATATTATCTTCTTCCTGCTGCAGTCATGTGCAAAAGTTATATTTCACTTGTTTGATGGCTTCAGTTAATGAAGAATAGCCTCAGTTCATTTCAGCTCATGTCCAAATATACCAGCTGGATGTTATATTATGACTGAGCTCTCATTATAAAGATGTCATGATAAAGATGACCTACAATTTTTGGAGAGAAATTATCGGACTTCCAGATCCCATGTCATCTGTTCATTGTTCCATGGCTGAAAATGTCAACAAACAAAAACATGTTCTCATTCTCTAACAAGAAGTCTCATAGGATACAGAGCAAACATCTGCAAGATAATTCAATCAACGTAACGACATTAGTATCTGCCAAGTTTGTACTGCACAACCTTTGAAAACCCAGTCTGACAAAACTTTTATAACTTACTGGGTGATAGTTAATTCTCTAATTTTGTAAGAAAAGCTTAAAAAAATCAAGCCAAAGGAACAAAATTGAAGGTAATGTGGAAAGTGGGAAAAAAGGAGAGTGTAAGAATCTTAAAATCTGAATTAGGGCTGTTCAAACAGGGATTAGTAGCTTCAGTGCCTGCTAACATTAGCAGAAATTTCCCATTGCTTTGGGGCAATAAGGCCCAGATGCCTCAAGTTTTCTCACAATAATTCAGCTTTCTGAAAAATACTGAATGGGAAACTAAAACATCAAGAATGTGGTGGAAAATAAAATGAATTCCTCAGTGTTCTTAACTTGCTTGTGTCTTACAGCCATCATGGATATTATTCTTAGCAAATAGACTCAGATAATTAAATCTCTGACTCCTTTCCCAGGTAACGTGTAAAATAATACCCACAATTTGTTGTGGGTCAAAGTCAAAATAAAGTCAAAGAAATCAAAATAAAGTCAAAGAAATCAAAATAAAACAAAGCCTGTACAACACTGAGGATGACACATAATTTTGCCTACAAAGAATGTACAGATATTCCTATTGAATATAAATTGTTTAACCTGTAAAAAACAATTAATATACAAGGAACTAGTAAAGGACTTGATAATGTTGGCTTGGTATTAAAAGTGCTGGAGAACTCTCCAATGCAAAGGTTTAACTGAGTATTTCTGTTAATAATTGTTTCAACAATTGCTCCTATCAATAGAACCAGTCAACCCAAAAATAAAATGAAATCTACTATTTTAAAAATAGCCTGCTGCAAGATTTTACAAAAAAGAAGTGCTGCTTAGCAATTGGAAAATACATTTTTTCTTATATAAAGAACATACATTACAAAGACAAGACACGACTCTCAAACCCGTTAAAATAGTCTGGAAGACCTATATACAGCTCTTTAGATCTTACAATTTTGTATCAGAAAATCAAAGAAAAGCAAGAAATTAATGCAGGAAATTACTGTATGCATAACAATAGGCAAAAAATTAAAAATATTTACTTTGAAATAGTAAAGCCTTCTATTCTGATGAGTGTTTACTACTATTAATGTGTTATGTCAAGAATTATTTCTGCTTGGTAGTTAAAGTACTTTCACATGGAAAGAAAACACATGGTATGTAGGTTAAGCAATAACTTCAAGTCTCTTGAATGTTGTGCATGCTCATTCTGTTAGACTTTGTCCTCAGTGCTTGACAAATTAGCTATCTTACATACCAGGAGTTAAAGAATTAAAGAGCATCAGCTCTGATTGTATTGATTGAAGCACTGTATGGCAGAGCTGACACTGAGCTACATTACTTTAAGGAGATTCGTCTGTGAAACATCTGGTGACTCCACCAGCTAGGGAGACAGACTTCCATGCGTTCCTCACACTTGCCAAGCTTTGGAACATGAGTAATAAATATTCCCAGTAAAGAGCGTCATTCCAAAGCGAAGTCAGTATTTTGCACCACTAGAGTTCTTTAGGATGAATGATGAATATGGGGACATACTTCTGTAATGATTATTTTGAGGAAAATTTGTCCCTTTTCTTCACATTCATATAATTCATTAACCTAGTTTAAATAAAATTCTGTTATTTAGATCGGATTTGTGATAAAAAAATTTTGAAGAAGTTTTGAGAGAAAGAAGCTACACTATATACTTCAGATTCTTTGCCCCCCTGCATGCAATTAGCCTCATGATTTTCAGATATTGTTTTATAGCCTTATTTTTTTCCCTTGAGCTCCAAGACCTAACACTAAGGGGCACCAGAGAACTGAACTGCATCTGTTCAGATCCATCAGGAACCAGCTGCTGCAACTAACGTTGTGAGTTACTCACCCTGCTATGTGGAGAGGGAATGGGGCTTTGGGGGAAACATAACAGGAGGAACAACAGTTCTGCATGACACATCCTCTGTTACAGAAAACTGTCCCTGGAAAAGCAAGGACAGGCTCATTTTGGGAATGCTGAATATCTTATTACAGTTTATCGCTAGGTGTTGAAAAAGAACTCTCACTCCCTTTTTCCAGACAAAAGTTGGGAAATGTGTGACAATATTGCATGATGTGAAAATGGATTTTTTGGAGAAGCCAAGTATATCTAAAAAATCCTAGCACATTGACCTTATTTGCTTTGATCCTAGACAAGTGTAAACAGAGGAGCACAGACTTAGGAATTCATTCTCATGTTAAGTTTCGGATGAGGTCTGGATACCAGCACTTTTTCATTACTAATTCTGAAAATTCCACTATGGAGGTAAAAAACATTTCTAATTTCCCTGTGGACTGCAAAATTGCCTATTACCCTCTCATTTCCCCAGCAGGACAACAAGGAAACAGTATTAAAAAACCAATAAATAATAAAATAAATTTAGCCTATTATTTGCCACGTGGGGACTCCAAAATCAACTTCCTTCACCCTGAGTTTGGCTGTCAAATAAAGAATAATTATGCAGCCAGTGGCACATATCTTAACAGAGCACATTCTGAAAATCTCAGACCTGATGTCAGTAACCTGTTGCCTATCCCAGTTGTTTTGCATTTTTTTTTGTCCTGTATTGCTGTTTAAGTCCTTCTATTCCACTACAAAATACAGAACCAAACAAGAAAAAATATAATTAAATAAATGACACTACATATTAGAGAAGTTAAGTTGTTCTGATTCCCATTTAAAAGCTCCGTCACGGTCTTGTCCCAGAACAGAAAGCATTACAAAAATGCAGATACAGTACAGGGCCCAGTATGTCAAATCATTGCAATCAAATCTCCAAGACCAAAATTAATAACGTACCATTAGCAGATGGTGTGAGCTGATTGACTGAGAATTGCAAAGATGCATTCTGATTTGAGTACTGTAGACTTTTCCTTATAATATTAGCACTTATTTCTGTGTCTTTAAATAGTCTATCAAAACTAAATCCACAGATAACTTCTGTTTGGTGTAGAATTTGACTCATAGATCTTTTAAGGCCAGATGAGACCATTATGATAATGAGCTTTGACCCCCAGCATAACACAGGGCATAAAATCTCACTCAGCAATTCCTCCCTCGGGTCTGTGTCTTCTGTTTGAGGTATGCCATCTCCTTTTGAAAGACATTCAGCCTTGATTTATTACTCAAAGTGATGGAAATTCCAGCACATTCCTTGGTAAGCTCACCCCTCAGTTAACGACAGCTGCAGTCAGAAAAGATACAAGTTTTGACCTCCTCTGATACGGTTTAGTTTCAGATTTCTTCCCACTACACATTTCGAAGTTGAATTAGGGAGCCATCAGCGATCTATATCAGCTTATAGACTATGTCCGTGTTTGTTAAAGAATACAGCTTTCTTTAACCAAATAATGGGGGAAAGCCACCTTTTGGGGTACATTGTACACCTTGTTAAAGGGCCATTAACAGTTCTAAATGGTCCCTTATCTGAGGATGGAGAAAGCCTCCGGAACAAGGAAAGGTATGGCATCTAAACATTTCCCCAGTCCAATGGAGAAATTAAAATACACGCCTTGGTTTTGCTATGGCCAGATAGCATACCTGGTGTCTCAAGGGGAAGACCTTGTAACTCCAGGTCTTCATTGGATAATGTTCAGCCTTCTAGCTGGTACCTTCTGTCGTCTTGTACGGGATGCAAGTTTTTCTGTTGCTGTAACTTCGGAGTGACCAAACAGTATTTTTATTTTAGCAAGAGCCCCTGCTGATTGGGCCCTGCAGGTGGTGGGATATCTTCTGTGGGTCTGAATGGAGATCATCAGCGATTGATCATCCTAGAGGGAGGGTTAAGCCTGCTCTCTCTGTCTCTCTCTCCAGGCAGCGACATCTAAAAGGTGAAACACAACAACTGACAGTCTTTACCCAGCTCGTGTTCTGGGACCAGGGTTTTGCAAAACTTCTACTGGGGGAACAGTTTGGGGTTTATGGGCATTTTCCTTTCCAGCTCACTGAGTGAAAGGCAGGCAGCTGTGTTCAGGCATTTTACTGAAGGGCCAAAACCTGCCAGGATCCAGCGCCCGGAGTTTCCTGTGCCATTTGTGATTTGCTATGACAAGGATAGACACAGCGACAGACCTCTCCAGCCACCATCCTGCGTGGACATGGTGTTTCAGGGCCACGAAGGGAAGGAGACCCTGAAGGAGAGAGGGCTGGAGGGTGGTACAGAGCAGTCCCTTTGGTGAGACGAGTGGAAAGAGTTGCACTGAGGAGACCCTTTGGAGGGGCCATGTGGTCCCCAGTGCCTCTCCCACCTCCTCCTCCTCAGGCAGGAGGAGGCAGAGTTGCTGCTGCTGCC
Organism: Fratercula arctica; assembly: GCA_947846985.1. Classification (NCBI taxonomy): domain Eukaryota; kingdom Metazoa; phylum Chordata; class Aves; order Charadriiformes; family Alcidae; genus Fratercula; species Fratercula arctica. The sequence continues at coordinate 57,525,868 of CANTUZ010000001.1, read as the reverse complement.
AATGCGCCAGGATAGAGAGATCTCGGCGCGGGAGGAGATGACGCAAAAGGCAGAGCTCCCCCCAAAAAAGTGTTTCTCCAGGACGAAGATGGCGGCAACTTAGCCCAGGGGCCCAAGATGCCTGTGCCCATCGGGGGCCCCCAGCCAGGCAGTTCCGCCCCGTGCGCCCGGGGACACCGCGCCCGGCGGCAGCAGAGGCGGCAGCCGCAGCCCATTGTCACCAGCAGCGGCGGCGGCCCCGGCAGCCTCCTCCTCCTCTTCCTCTTCCTCCTCCTCCTCTTCAGCATCCTCGGCAGCGCTCCGGGAGCCCTGCAGCAGCGTCTCTCCAGTTAGAGCGGAGGGGGGAGAGGAGAAAGAGGAGACGGAGACAGCGGTGCAGGCATCTGTGCCGCGGCTCGGGGCTGAGGAAGAGTAGCAGCGGCGGCGGCAGGGAGGAAGAGGAGGCGAGGAGCCCTCCCGAAGCCGTCCGTCGGCAGCGGGGGACGCGGCATGCAGCTGTCCGGGGGCAGCGGGCTTTTCTCAGGAGGGAGATGGGGAGCTGCGATCTGACCATGCCTGGGTGAGAGGGGGAAAGGACCAGCCGCGCAGCCCCGCCACCACCAACTATCACCACTACCACCACCATCTCCTCTCCCTCCTCCTCTCTCTGCGTTATTGCTCTTATCTTCTCCACGGCACTCCGCGTTGGATAGACTGGGGCTGCTTCGTGTGGTGAGACCAAGGCAGAGCCACCGGCGAAACCCAACAATATCTCAGAGGAAGAAAAAGAAGAAAGAAAGAAGAGGGAGAAAGAGAGAGAGGGGGAGAGTGGAAGAGGGAGCGAGCGAGCGAGCGAGCGAAGGGAAGGCAGGCAAGAAAATCCCCCCAATCTTTTAAGTCAATGCATATTGTGGTGACACTGGCAAAGGAGCCCTCACGGTGGAGTCGGCCAGGGCTGTGCGTTCCCAAAATATGACCAGGGGTGCTTGGATGTGCAGTCGGCAGTATGATGACGGCTTAAAAATCTGGTTCGCACCCCGGGAGAACGAGAAACCCTTCACGGATTCAGAGAGGGCTCAGAAATGGCGACTGTCCCTGGCATCGCTCTTGTTTTTCACAGTCCTGCTCTCTGATCACTTGTGGTTCTGCGCCGAGGCCAAATTCACGGGGACCGGAGAGAAGGAGCAGCCGCCGCCCGAGAAGCCGGAGCCCGCGGAGCCGGAGCTGCTGGCGGGCATGGGGGAGTCGGCGCCCCCCGCGCCCCGGCTCCTCGCCCCCCCCTCGCCCTCCCTCCCGCCCTCCCCCGGCAGCAGCGGCGGCGGCAGCCGCGGCAGCCGCACCAACGGCACCGAGCCCCGGCACGGCAAGGCTGCTTTCCTGGGGAACTCCACCGCCAGGCCCCTGGAGACGTGCCCCCCCCCGAGCTCCTCGTCCGGGCAGTGCTTCAGCGTGGGGGACGCGGAGGCGGTGTGCCGGCGGCGGGGGGGGCAGGGGCGGCCGCGGGGCGCGGGGCAGAGCCCGGCGCCCGACTGGGACCTGACGGATTTTTACCTTTCCTTTTGTAATTCCTACACACTTTGGGAGTTGTTCGCCGGGTTGTCCAATCCGGACACTTTGAACTGCAGTCTGGATGTGGTGCTGAGGGGGGGAGGCTCCTGCAGCCAGTGCGTCCAGGCTTACCAGCGCTACGACCAGCACGCTCAGGAGAAATACGAAGAGTTTGAGGTTATGCTCCAGAAATATTTACAGTCGGATGAGTACTCGGTGAAATCGTGTCCTGAGGATTGTAAGGTAGGAGCCCCTGCTGTGTTTCCTGTCCCTGGCTGGCGGGCTGGCGTGCCTCCCTCCTCTGTTGTGGCTGCCGCGGTCCCTGTTTTGGCTGCTTCGGTCTCTGCTCCTGGCGCCGGCGGCCGTGGTTTTTAGGGTGCTGTCGGAGCTGCGGAGGATATCGGCGGGGAGCCCCCGGTAGCGCGTGGCTAAAAGGAAGGCAGAGAGAGGGGGAAGGTTGGATTTAAAAAAAAAAAAAAAAAAAAGAAAAATTAAGCGATCCTCGGTCCTCTGGGAGTGCAGCGCTGGATTTCCCCCTCCTCATGAATATGCGATTGGCTCCGGCTCGGCTGCCGGCTTCCAGCGGGCTGGGATTCGGCTTGGCGGCAGGCAGCGACAACGGCTGCATGCCAATGAGCGGGGACCGGGACGGCAGCCGGGGCCGGCGCTGCCCGACGGCGCTGCCCTGCCCCCGGGCCCTCCGGGGCCGCGGCCGGCCGGCCGGCGGCCAAGCCCGCAGGAGGCGCGGCGGGGCCGGGGCTCAGCCGGGGCCGGGGAGGCGACGGGAGCGGTGCCCGGAGGACGGGCGTCTCGTCCCCCCGCGGGGGCCGGGGGCGCGCACCGGGTGGGTTCCGACGGACGCTTGGTCCCGGGGGCTGCGGGCAGCGGCGGCGGCGATGCACGGGGCGGCGGAGCCGGGGAGGTTCCTGGCCGCCTCCGGAGCGGGGAAAGGGACCGTGTCTCCCAGGCGCTCTGCCAAAATCTGTGGAGCTGAGAAGAGCTGGAGGACAAGGGTGGATGTCAGTGGGCACCGTGGTGGCCCTTGCTTGGGATGTGACGGTGACAGATTTTCAATAAGTTGCGGTGGTTTTCTGTGGGGCTGTTGGTTACCGCTCAGAGAGATCCAGAGGGTTTGCTTTTCCTTTGTCAAAGTCAGGGTCCCGCTTTGGCTCTGTGTAGTTGTTGTTTTCTTTCTACTTTTGCACAAGATTAGTTGGCCTAGCTCTCAAAACAGGAAAGGGCAGAAAAAAAGTGTTGTCCTTGGCATCTAACATAACTAACTGCATGCATGTCGTGTCCCTGTCCGTCCTCCCCTGCCTCCCGCCTCCCCCCTCCCCCCCCCCCGTTTTTTTTAGTATTTGTTGAGAACTGGGCCAGGTGAATGGTTTCTGCCCTGAACTGGATTATCTTGATTACTCTAGCAATCCATTGACCAGTCTGAAGCAAATCCTGCTTTAGCAGCAGAACACAACAGTGCGTACAAATCATCGCTCTGAACAGAAGACCTAGCAGTACCTCTGTGCTTTGTAACTTCAGCAGGGCCTTCTGAAATTATTTCATGGTAACAGTCCATTCCTAAAGAATCCCATTCACCAATAAGTTAGTGCAATCTGCACATATCTTTGCCAAAAAAAAAATATCAATCCACAGTCCCTCCAGACGCTGAAATATCCTGTTATCTAATTCGATAAAGTAGGAAAGTCACTGTATTCATTTTTTCTTGCTAAACTTGAAAAAAGTAAAGTAGTCTCATCAGTAATTTTTACTCCACTGTTTCTGGGTTATAAACTGTGTGCATTCACACTCATTGTATGTATGTTATGTACTCAGTTACTGATAATGTAAATGTATTTTATTTACAGCATGAATTGGCTAAGTAAAAACCATAAATTGGATAAGTAAAAAATGTATCAAATTAAAAAGATGTCTACTGCTGTAAGGACATCTTTGCCATTTCAGTAGCTCTTTAAGTAGAAATTGACCTACTCCTCTGTGCTGCCAAACGATCAACATCTACTTGCTTAAAGTGATTTTTATGTATCACAGTTTAGTTTGACTGAACTTCACCATGAAGTGTGCAATTGTTTTACAGTATATCATGGTGTAAAAGGTGTTGGAAATGAACAGAACAGCAAATGTACACTGTATAGCAATTTCCCCTTTGGAGACTGAATAAGAAGAAATACTTGTCTAATGATGGGGAAAAAGTGATTGACATTAAAATGATCGCACAAAACATATAAATGAACTAGAAAAATGCAGTGCCTGTGACCTACAGCTCTCCCGTTCGTAGTGCCGGATGGTACTGTTTGATGTTTTGAGAATTTGGCCAACCAGTCTGTGTTAAAAATGAAGGATATTCCAGCGGGGAAGAGGAAAAAAAAAAACCCAACAGCAAACCCAAACCAAGGGTGCAACTTGGTGTTTCCTCTCTCCCTGCGGGGCCGGGAGGGGCGGTGGGCGCTGTCCAGGGTGCTGCACGGCAGCGCCCGCCGTACGCGGCCCGGCCGGGGAGGAACCGCTCGCCTCCACCTGCGCCCTGAGCTGGTGCCTCTGGGTCCCTCCGGGTCCCTCCGCAGCCTTTTGGCTCGTCCTGGTGGCTGAGAGAGACAAGCGGCGAGCAGGTCCAGCCGTCTGTTAGCCGCGTGTGGTGATGTGCTTGGACGTGGTCCACCCTGAAGTGTGCGCGCGGGTGAAACTAGGAACTCGCGGTGAATACTTTGTGACAACTGCAATATTTTGCTGGTCTTTCTGGTGCTTTATACATATTTCATTTGTAAAACTAAATCAGGAAATAGCTTGTTTGTGTAAGTAAATATTAATTCTTTGGGTGTTGGGCATGCGGATAAATCTTAGCTTAAGAATCAGAATAGAAAATAGCTTGACATCTAACTATGCATTTTAGGTACACACCGTTTGATTGGTTTATGTGGTGAACTGCTTTTTCTTTTCTTTTCAACAAATGTTAAAAGTACTGACTTTACTCAATAATCATGTATGTAAGCCCTGGCTTAATACAATGAAAGGCTTGTTAAATAATCTATTTCTATTTAAGACAACTTTAGTATTCTGGGAGGGCTGCTTCATTCGCAGAAACAGAGAGCTTTTCATCTAGTTGACCAACTATAGCTGATGACAAAATCAATAAAATTTACATTGAATAACAGTCAACCTAAAACTTGTAATTGAGTATTACTTCCCCCTTCCCCAGGTCTTCCCCCCTTCCCCCCTGACACAGCCACTTCTCACAGTAAAGAGTTGAAAACATGGGGGTTTCACAGTCCAGCAAGTTATACCTTTCAAGAAAGTACTGTTTCTATACTTTTGATGTATAACTCTCAACCTCAGACTTTGTATTTTCATTCCTGTATCTGAAAGGGGAAGAAAATGAACTTTACTTCCAAAATATTCTGTGTTCCACTGCATGTCTCCTGGTCTCTGAAGAATATTTTAAATAATTTGCTTTGTATTGCAGGAATTTGCAGTCAGGAGTTGTTTGGGTTATCAGTTCACATTTAGCTATTCCACATAGTGACTTTTGGTTTTGGTTTTAATATCTAATGTTACTTTTTTTTTTTTTTTTTTTTTTTTTTTTTTTAATAATGCCATCCTGTTATTAAGGTCTTACTATTAAACTTCTTGTTGAGTTCTACTGGGATTTTTGATCGTTTTATAGAAAATGCTGAGAATTTTTAATTTTAGAACATTTGGAAAATCAGTAATTTTTTTTTTATAGTATCAATGAAGATGCATATGCATTTTATATTGTTCGGATGTCAGTAGACTTTGTATGTTGTTTAGAAGTTCTGGATGTCAGTGTAGTCTCACTAAATCCATCTTCAGCTTCTTTCTTAAAAATATCCTTGAAGTCTGATGTCTTTATATATTGTTTTCTTGTTTTGATAGTTGCATATCAGTAATGGGTAAACAATAAGTAGGACAAATATTTGAATGTATTACGTATTCAAGAAGGTGGCATAAATAAATTGCTGTAGCTTTACTGAGTCACTAAAGTAACCGAGTAACTGAGAATCTGGATCTACATTTCTGTTTTTCTGTTTTAGATTTAATTTAGATTTTAAAAAAAAAAATATTTATTGATTTTTATTTTTGCACATTATAAAGTAGTGGTTGTATTTACAAGAGATTGTTCTTGGCAATATCTAAAGTTTCTTGATTTTGAGAATATAATTTTTATATGCAGTGTGACACAGGACTGTATTCAAACAATTTACAGAGAGCTGTATTGGCTTGACGTTGGAAGACACAGTTCCTCATAATGACTTGTCAGCTTTGTATCAGGGGAAATACTCAAGTTCTTATTCTTAAGACAGCAGGCAATCACTCTGAGGAATAAAAGAAAATTCTGGCTACTTCTGATTAAGAACTGGGTCAAATGACTAAGTAGGACATATAAACGTAAAGGTTTTTAATTTTTTTTTTTTTTTTTTTTTTTTTTTAGAGAGATAGAACCTATGTCTTTGCGACCAGTATCAGAGGCCAAGGATTTCTTGGCAAAAGTATTTATTAAAGTTTGAGCAAAACATCAGTTAACATTCTTTAACCCAGTGAAAGTTGAGAGTGTTTAAAATGTGGCCTTCCTTAGTGCTAGCTAAAATATTGAAATGTGCAATTCAGGTAAGTGCATTATAATTAAAGTAACAAAATAATGCAGTTTGCCTCCTAGAATATCAAAAAAGAAAAATAAAAAGATGCCACCTTTTTTTATATCAACATTACTAAAAAGCAAACTTTAGCTAGCACGTCCTAGGTGCTCAAGATGTATACGCAGATTGTTTTTTCTTTCCTGTCCCCCAGGAATTAAATATCATTTAATAACTTCTGATTTGAGGTTTATGATATCAGTATTAGAAATATGTAAGAAAATAGCTGAGTTATAATACTGTTTAGTTGAAAAACATGCATATCAATACAAGGTTTCATATTAAACATAGGTGGTATAGTTGATAGGAGTATAGAGCTGGTGGTTCTCTTACTAAATAATTTTTTTTTCTTTAGATCACAGACCTGCATTCAACTACTTTTATTTGATTAAGAGGATGACTGAAAGCTATTTAAAACAATTAAAATCACATTTGTTCTCATTTATCTGTAAATATCAAAGCTTATATGAATCATGACTTTTCCAAGAACTTTTTCCTAAACAGCATATGTAGTCTAATTAGGTTTTGATTTAAACTCTCAGTTACGCTGGCAGAAAAAAGCAGATGAGAAATATGAAACCAAAAGCTCAAGTGGTAAAAGAACCCTTCTGTTACAAAAGGTCATATGGACCAGCATCTGCCACAAAGTTAGACATTTCAACTGCACATCTTAATCACACAATAATTATATTATATGCAAGAGTGATACCTAAGCTAATCAGAAGAAACTCTTACAAATTAAACCTTCAGAAATCTGCACTGATGCTCAACATCTAATACAAATGGGAAACAAAAAAAAGTTAATTACTGAACTGATGCCTTTTCAGAATGTGTTGAAATTTAAATATTTATTTTAAAGCTCTTTTTAAAATGAATGATATGCTGTATTTAAAAAGCCATGATACTTAAATGTATATATTTTTAAAAGTTTTGTTTAAAATGCTGTGGAACTAATGTGACTTTATACATCGATGTTTGCACCTACTATTTGTTCAGTTAATTGAAAAAAAAATTAGAAGTTGCGTTATTTTTCAAAACTAATTTAAGACAAATATGTGGATGAATTTAGTATAACTGTTCTTGTAATAGTGCAGTAGTATATTAATATAAGGAGCAACACTGACTATATACTAATGGACTTTGTATTTTGGTCTAAAATCCTGATTCAGCAATCTGCTTCAGTCTCCTATTTTGAGCTACATGAATGGCACTGCACTCAGGGAAGGCTACGCACATGCTTATACTCATTCAATTGCTTAAATGCTTTGTTGGATCAGGATCAGATCTCTTCACTCCTAAAAGAGTAAACATCCCAGCGCGTTTGTTCCGGAAGTGAGTTCCCCCTGCCTAACCCACCTAACTTTTTAAAAGTTTACGTCTACTTGATCATCTGGATATTCATCTCATTGATAATGTTGATGGGTGCTTCATTCCTGATTTAGAAAAAAAAAAAAGGATTGCAGATGACTAGCTGAAGTGGATTCCACCCTAGTTCAGCAGACACCATTTAACACTTCATGGTATTAGCATCCTCATGGCTATGGACCACATGGCTCTGCCCTCAACTTTATTTTTTCACTGGTTCCCCTTGCATCAAGCAGTACACTTCACATGCACCTTGCAGAGAATGCAAGTCTTGCTCCTTCATTTCATGTTCTTCTAGGAAAAGTAATCAAAATGCAAATTATAATTCTATCACTTATCCTGCCTAAAATCATTTGGTCTATACTTAGTAATTTATCATTTCAGTCTTGCATTAAGATCCATAATGTATTTAGAGCTGTGAATTGCCTAAAAGGGAAAAAGTAACTTAGAAGCTGAATTCTTAAATATTACTTTTTGATAAGTATCACTCATAACACTCCAGAAGATAGAAAAATTAAATACTTCATCTGACAAAAAAAAGGTAGATGTCCAGTATGGATGTCCACATCAAATATAAAAGTTCGGACTCTCTTTGTAGTCAATGGAGATACATGGGTAATTCTAGAGTCTGAGTAAGTTCACAATAAAGTGCACATCTAAAATAGGTCAGATGGATTATGCCCTAAAGTACCTCTTTTCTGTTCATTGTATCTAAAGAGCACATACTGTTGTTTTATCTCGGATACAAACACCTCCACTGTGGACCTCTGTCATATTAGATGTACACTAACAAAGTGATTTCGGTATAAAAAATAAGCTTGGATGAAATTGTGTTCGTATGCAAAATTTAACTGTGAGAAGTTTGTAAAATCCTGCTACTTGTGCTGTCCCACACCAGCCTAGTGAAATCACAAGCCTCTTTCACTTCTCTGATAACTATATTCTGTTGCTGAAGAATGTGTGAGCTATGCAATTTGCTTCTTAGGGATGAGAATAGGAAAGGCCTTGTATACTGATAACTATATTTTTGTCACTTTTTTGAGAGAGGGGAGGCCAAGGGTTCCTACATATTACTTTTTGAGTTGTTATTTCTAACAAGAAACCACACAGTAACAATTGTAGATCATCTTCTTAATAGCAATTTTTGCAGGTAAATGTGCTACAGATTCTTTCTTATTCTCCCTTCTCTCTTTGCAAGGAAGGTGGAGGTTTTTTTGGGTGGAGATGTCAATGTGTGTGAGAATTCCTATACATTACACTGGGTTTAATTTTCTTGCCTTAGACCAAATGAGAGGGAACTCCCAAACCTACCCAATCTCTCTCACTCAAGAGGCACGTATTCTTAGATGTTTATGCCACTTCACTAAAATAACCATACTGTACTTTTCTGTGTATTTTTCACTGTACTTTTCTCTTGTCAGAACTGTAGAGCAAACATCGCTAAGTGAGAGCGTGTGATAGTTTGGTTTACTTTACAGCATCAATCAGTTAGATGAATACAAATTCAGTGAGGAAATATTCTGGCTCATAGAGAGCTTTTATTAATTTGAAGATATGTTAAAAAAATAAAGGCCTTTTTTAATTTTTTTTAAATTTGTGATCTGACCTTGTCTGCAAACAGGGCAGATGTATGAAAGACGTAGGTCGCTCCTTTAGAACATTCAGATTGAAGAGCGATATCCAGAGAGCTCCCAGTCCATAATGACAAAGAGAACAGGGCATGATGTAAGCAGCTTTGAAGTGAAGTTGATCAACACTTGATATTCACCCACCCATCACCTCATGTCTTTCATCCAAACTGATGGACATGTCTCGAAAGCTGTGTTTAAAATTAAAGTGTCCTAAAACCTTTATGGGAGAACCTGGTAGGACTCTTTGAAGCACTGGTTGAACTGTTGGGATTAATGGTGATGATAAATGTTCAAGTGATAAACTTCCAGCTGTTGTATATTAATATCTTGGTCTTTTGAAGTGTCTTGGAGACCCTGTTGGGAATGTTCACCTTTCATGTAGATTGATGTTGAGAGATCATTCAGAAATTTCATCATTAGAAGACAGCTTGCTGATTAAAAACAATAGCAAAGATGATCAGAATTGAAGTTATCAGTAAACAATATGTTTGGGTCCAGGCTGTTAGAAATTCTGCAGCAGTGTCACTATGGATGTTTTAAATGACTTCAGTGAAATTAGGGGGAAACTGTACCTGAGAGATTACAAATAAAAAAAAGGTCCAAATTTTCTCTTTTGGGATAACACAGTGGCGTTCTTACAATTTTTTTTTTGATGTTACAGTTTAGGCAAGTTCCTTAGTCAAGGAATTATATTTTCAAATTTATCCATTATAAAATCTGAAAAAGAGAAAGAAGTAATTATATTATTTTTATATTTTTGAATACACAATATACTGTAGTTTTCATGAGATATTTTCCAGGGAAAAAATATAATATCTAGAATGCTTTTAAAATGCATGTTTAATTCTTGCTGATCCTCTGCATGTTAGATTAGATGCTGAATGCTTATGTAAATGGTATCTTGGGCCTGTCAACACATTTAATCTCTGTAAAACATCATAATGCAATATTTTTATTACATTTTAAATATATTAGCAATCCAGGACCAGAAGACATTCTTTATTAAAGGGAAGGGGAAAAGATGGATTGCCTGTGATATGTAGAGAAATCATTTTTTTCTCATATTGTTCATTCTTTTAGGAGAATAAGATAGTTTCCAGAGTTTGTTGATTGGTGTTTTGCTGGTTGTTGCTCTACTTTGGTTAGTTTGCTCTCCATATTTCAGGGGTTACACTTACAGGTTCTACTCAAAAAACCTGATTTTGTATGAGATGTATTCATTTAGATAAATACTTGCATTTAAGGAAGAATATGAGCAACCCTTAAATGCTTTAAAATATGTATTAAAAGTTAATTACACATCTTGCAGGTTTCTGTGTGTAATAAGAGACAGCTAAATATAAGACATTAAATATGAACATTTATTTATGTACATGTATTCTTCATGAGGAACAGTATACCAGACAGAAAAATCTTTTGCTAGTATGGAAAGTTTATTCTTAACTCATATTAGGTGATAATTGATTTATTACACACATGATTCAAGAAAACATATATATATATTATCAGTATAACTTCATCATTTAGAGGGCTATCTTTATTATTGTTAAAGCTAAAGTTACATTTACCAAGGTACTAAAATGATCTCTGCTGAGAAAAAAAATTATATTTGTATGCATACACACTGGATTAAAAAATAGACTTTCTTTAAAATAAAGTCCAGCTTGTAGAAGGACAACAAAAAATAGCAAATATACAATAAAATTTATTTTTTTTAGGCTTTGTATTGTGGAATAAATAATGTAAGTATATATTTTCTTAAAATGTACTTACAAAAATTACATGCAAATTTGCCATGAGTATTCTTTAACATTGCCTTCATATATGATATTTATTGAAATTGGATTTCTGTATAGAAGAGCTTTAGGATAATAATAGGATTTTATTTATTCACAGTTGCAAGTAAAAATTCTTGTGTATTCAAAGACTTACAGCTGACTTTTAAAAGAAGATCACTTCATCTCACTTCACACATCTGACTTCAAAATTAATTCTTTAAAAATATGAGAAAACTGTGGCTTTGAGTTTCAAAATGACAAAAATGAAATTATGTGTGTTAGTCATAATCTTTTTTATTAAAATCAGCTACAAATAATCCAAGATCTATGCTTTAGTAAAGACTAAAACCTCTGGAAATTTTCAAGAGAAGTATTACCATAATATCTATTTACAATACTTATCGTTAGTCAATTCCTTAAGCAAGTTTCTGGTGGTTTTCCAGTGGGATGTGACTGTACTGATTCCAGCCATGTTAAAGTCAGGCACATAGTGTAATCAGTGAAGAACGGTTCATGTCATCAGAGCCTAATTCATTGAGCTTTTTTATTATTAAATATTCCAAATGCATCTATTTTGGAATTCTGCAAATTTTATACCCCTGTAAGTACGAAAACATCCTTTCATGTTTTTCCCTTTAGACTATGTTCAAGCTGTTAATATTGTGGTACAGAGCTTTAAAGTGATACTGCGCAGTTTTGATAATAAGGAAGTTTTCATAGAAGGGAAGAAGTATGGGGTGCCCCAGCACGTGCTGCCAGGAACATGGAGGCTCTGCCCGTTCGGCGACATGGTTGGAGCAGGGCTAGGGCTGAGGATATATGGGAATTAGATTCCACTGGCTCGAGGTTCTGTACTTGAAAAAAGGAAGCAAAACAAAAACGTAGCCAAGGTCCCATGGGATGGCTTTTAAAATTTTTCGTGCATTCAGAGATGAGAGATGTTCATTTCTAGTCCCATTCAGTGGTAGAGTGAAAGTCTTCCTGTAAATATTTCTACACAGAACCTGCCAGAACTTGGAAAAGTGTTATGAAGGATCTTCTGAACAAGGTACATTTGAAATATTGGCCAAATTATCTTAAAAGCAGAATTCATTTATTTTTATCTTTTTCTTCTATGCTTTCTGATATAACAATCCTTGGGGTAATGACCCCTATTATAAGGTAAGTTTAGCTAACAAGATATAGTGTATCACTGGAGTTCAGGAAATGAGGCTTGCTGTTTTATATCCCAATTCAGTTAGAAGTGCATTATGGTTTCTTTTGTCTCTATTTAAATCTTATAAATGTTAAATCCAAATCTTATAAATATATGTTTTTTGCAACCTCACTCTATTAACGAAATTAAATCATTAGCTTTTCAAAATTTAGCAGCTGAGATTGATTCCTGGGATGTGACCTGTGTACATGTACTGCAAGCCAATCTCTGTATGACAGATGTGAATTTAAAATATTGCTTTATTTTCATTTGTAAATATAGACCAATTTTCTTTAGTTAGGAATCTACAATGACATAAACCAGGACTAACTCCATTGAAATCAATGGCTTTACTTAAATGTATTACTGTTTTGAGAGGAGGAGGAGGCATATGATAGCATTTAAAACTCAAATATATGAAATCGAAGGGACAGATTTGACACAGACTGATTTGCTTTACAAACCTTGTTACAAAAAGCAATATGCAGAGTGCCTTAAATGCTCATTTGCCTGTCTTTCACTGACATTACTGATTTGTTGTTGTTGTCAGATTAATGTTTTTTTTCCTTTTCTTTGTTGTTGCACTTGGTCCTGATCCCATTCTCTTATTCTATTGATTTTTCAGACACACTGTAGAAAAATATTATGAGCTTAACTTGTTCAGCTATCCAGGAGGGGAAAACCTTGAACACAACAGAGCAGAATTAATTTGCCTTTTCCCGTATAGATTGTAGGTCATCTGCTAGGTTTAAAAGGAGAAATGTTGATCAGTAGTATTGCTAGTTTAAACCCAGAGAAGTTGCTTTGATTGCTGTAAAGACACTCTGTATTTATGCTGGTATAAATACAGTTAGAATTTAAGCATAAGTTGAAGAATTGATAAGGTAGTGGAAGTTCTGCTCTGTGGTACATTTCAACACTCACAAAAAAGGTATTAATTTTAACAATGACTCATCTTAAAGAAAAATTACAGGTATTATACACATGCGTATGTATATATGTGTAATAGATATATATATGTATATGTATATGTCTTACAAGAGGTGCAACAAGGAAATTACTGAAGTATGATCAAGTGTCTTGGAAAAGCCAGGACAGTCCTGAAGTGGAGTCCTATGGAAATCTTTGAAATTAATTTGATTCTTTAAAATTAAGAAGTAGTTCACGAAGTAAAGAAAAACGTAACAATTGTTTCTAAATGGTCTTTTCCTTTTTTTCAGTCACTGATATGTTTGTTTTCTGATTGATCTGGAAATGTAAATTATTTAGAGTATTTTCTTTCTTTCGTCAAGAGTTCAGAAAGGCCCAACAGTAAATGTGGAATACACAAACATCAATTGCCGATGTCATAGCCAGGATGCACACGAACCCTGTTTTACATTGGTTTTCACAACTACTTTGTGAAGGCCCTCCATGTGTTTGGACTGAAATCTGGATTGCTGGTGGGAACAAAAGTACCTAAAACTCAATGTATCTCTGCTGTATAATATTAATAGACCATGGAAGAAGTTATCTTAAATGTCCTATTTGCTCAATTGGGATATTTTAGATTATTTTTATTTCTGCTTCTTTATTTGCACATTAGGTAACAAGGATTTTTGTATGTTTATGTGGGTTTTTTTAAGACCAGAATCTTTTGATTGCTGATCTGGGAGATCAGGTTTTTGTTACTGTTGTATCATCTGAGTTTTATATTTTTTATGGATTCGCTTGTGCAACATAAGCATGAATTTAAGTTACTTCCATTTATGTAAACATTTTTTGCAGTTTCCTGTGTACTTGTGTCTGTTTCTTTTCGATCACTGGAGAAACATTCCTCCTTAAATTTTGGTACAAATGGAAATATTTATAGTATTTTTTTTTTCTCATAGTTTTTAATATAAGCCTGATTTGAAAAGAGACGGTATTTGGGTTGGAAGAGATCTTTTCTCCTTTTATAGTTGTTTAGATCTGCAAGAGGAGGAGAAGATATGTTTTGCAGCTTGCAGGACATATTTACATCTCAGAATTTTACCAAAATCGTGACTGGCAGGGAAGATCAGCAGGCTCGCAGGGAGGAATAAGAGATCTGTGAACAACAATAAGCTTTTTTTTGGGTTACTCTAAATTTGTGGTGCTGTGTACAGGATGGAAAATGGAAATTAAAGTACATATCAATAAAGAGACATTTAAATCATTTGGTTATATGTTTGAAAGAGAAGCAAAAAACCAGAAAGTGGGGTTTTTTTCCTGCAAGTAATGATATTATTGGGGAAGACAAATATTACAGTAATTCAGCAATGCAGGGGCCCCATAACACGAGGGTGCAACTGTTATGTTCTTCAAAGGGCTGGTCCTGCTTCAAATTCTTCTCTTCACTTTGTGTCTTAATAGAGTTAAAACACAACTATTTATTTCTTACAAAGCCTGTACACAGTTGAGCATGCAGCTCACAAATCTCAAGTGCTTGAACTGTGTACAGGCAGCTGCCCTGAGGCTGTGTCTCCATTAGCATTTTAGTTCAGCTCAGGGGTGTGCTTTTAAAACAAATCTCCTGCTCACTCCCACTCCCACTCTTACTGCATCTTGATTCACATCACGGAGCAATCTGGGAGCACACAAACTGGATTGCTTTCAGCTGAAAGTAAAGGCAAAGAAGTGCCCCAGCAGTGCATCTAATGAGTTGCAAGCACTGAGGGACATGCAGTCTATAGAATCATGGGATCATAGAACAGTTTGGGTTGGAAGGGATCTTTAAAGGTCATCTAGTCCAACCCACCTACGATGACCAGGGACATCTTCAACTAGATCAAGTTGCTCAGAGCCCTGTCCAGCCTAACCTTGAATATTTCCAGAGAGAGGGCATCTACCACCTCTCTGGGAAACCTATTCCAGTGTCTCACCACCCTCATTGGAAAAGATGTCTTCCTTATATCTAGTCTAAATCTACCCTCTTTTATTTTAAAACCATTACCTCTTGTCCTATTGCAACAGGCCCTGCTAAAAAGTTTGTCCTCATCTTTCTTATAAGCCCCCTTTAAGTACTGAAAGGCTGCAATAAGGTCTGCCTGGAGCCTTCTCTTCTCCAGGCTGAACAGCCCCAACTCTCTCAGCCTGTCCTCATAGGAGAGGTGTTCCATCCCTTTGATTGTTTTTCGTGGCCTCCCTCCTCTGGACCCGCTCCAACAGGTCCATGTCTTTCCTGTGCTGAGGACTCCAGAACTGGACGCAGTACTCCAGGTGGGGTCTCACCAGAGCGGAGTAGAGGGGCAGAATCACCTCCCTCGACCTGCTGGCCACGATTCTTTTGGTGCAGCCCAGTATATGGTTGGCTTTCTTGACCTTCCTTTCCTGGCTGACATACCTGTAGAAGCCCTTCTTATTATTCTTTGCATCCCTTGCCAAGTTCAGCTCCAGCTGCGCCCTGAGCTTCCTGACTCCATCTCTGCACAACTGGGCAGTGTCCCCATACTCTGCCCAGTATACCTGTCCCTGCTTCCACTGCCTGTGCATTTCCTTCTTGCCCTTTAGTTTTACCAGCAGGTCTCAACTCAGCCATGCCGGTCTCCTATCTTTCTTTCGTGATTTCTTACACTTGGGGATCGAGAGCTCCTGAAATCTCTGGAAAGAGTCCTTAAATATCTTCTGCTCCCTTGTCTCTGAGGGCAGTTTCCCAAGGGGTTCTATTGACTAACTCCTTGAAGAGCTGGAATTTTGCTTTCCTAAAATTCAGGGTCTTGACTTTACTCCTCACCTGATCCATATCCCTCAGGACTGTGAAATCCACTAGTGCATGATCACTGCAGCCCAGGCTGCCTCCAAAATTGATGTCAACAATTTGCTCACTTGAGTGGGTGACCATCAGGTCCAGTATCACATCCCCTCTGGTAGGGCTGTCTATTACCTGGCTTAAGAAGTTATCCTCAATGCACTCCAGGAGTCTCCTGGATTGCTGTGCTCTTCGTGCTACTTTTCCAGCAGATGTCAGGGTAGTTGAAGTTGAAGCAGGACTAGAGCCTGCGAGCATGATGTCTCCTGTAGCTGGAGTAAGAAGAGTTTGTCAATAGGCTTCCCTTGATCAGGTGGCCTGTAGTAGACACCAACCACAAGGCTCCCTTTGTTGCCTTGGTCTCTAATTCTTACCCATAAGCTTTCAACCTGCTCATAGCTGTCCTTCAGAGACAGCTCTTCACACTCTATCTATTTCTTGATGTAGAGGGCAACACCTCCACCCCTCCTTCCTCTCCTGTCCCTTCTGAACAGCCTGTAGCCATTGATAGCCGCACTACAGTCATGGGATTCGTCCCACCAAGTTTCAATAATGACAACTAGGTCTCAGCTTCCTAGCAGCATGGTGGCTTCCAACTCCTCCTGTTTGTTGCCCATGCTGCGTGCATTGGTGTAGAGGCACTTCAGCTGGGCTGTTGGCTGTGTCACCTTCTAAGAAGAACACCCCATAATTCCTTTGGGGTATTTCACTGGTGTTTCCCTCTTGGCTCCTATTACCTCACGATCCCTGGCTCATCTCTGGAAGACTTCAAGTGTGCTGCAGTGTAGCCTGCATGTCTCAGAGCACCAGGCTGTGGGCCCTCACTAGCACCCTGAGCATCTAACCTTGGTGTCTCATCCCACTGCTTGTCACGGGCAAACCTGATATTGTCCCCCTGCCTCTTTGAGCCTATTTTAAAGCTCTGTCAGTGGGTCCAGCCAGATTGTGAGCAAAGACCTTCTTCCCTCTTTCAGAAAGGTGAATCCCATCTGATGCCAGCAAACCTGGTGCCATATAGACCATCCCATTATCGAATAGGATTATAGGACTAGGGTTAGCCTAAAGTAAAACCTATGAAACATACATAATGTGGATGCTAGGCTCTCAGCATTATTTCAGTCTACAGAGGATTTCTACAGAGCCACACTTCTTTTTAATATTCACATAGACGTAGCTAAAGAGACTGAAATTCAGCCCTCCCCTGGAGATAATTCCCAAAGTATCTCAGCAATTTCTTCAGGACTGCAGCTCAAGGCCCTGAGCTGAAACTCTGAAATGATTCACTGCACCTGGCTCTATATAATCATGGTGCTAGTGACCATCTATTATTCTTTTTTGTTCTTTTGGTTTTTTTTTTTTTTTTGTAGTTATTTTCCCTCCATCTTCTGCTGGCGTGCCTATGGAGGTGATGCACTGCATGGTGCAGATTTTTTGCTCTATGCCTTCCCTGCAGCTGCCAAGGCTCTGTGCAGCAGAACCACTGCAGCTCTGCTGCATTTTGGGCTCTGGGCTGCCTCTGTCCTCACTGTGGAATTCTCAGCGCCTTCCCAGTGCATGGACGAAAGGCTGAACAGACCTTTCAGGGACCTCTTTGTGGCAACTCTTGAGTTTTTAGTTCAGAAGGGTGCAGAAATATCTAAACAACCCTGAAAATGAAACATTTCTGTGGGGAGGGTGGGAAATCAGCAGGAATGGGGCAAGTCTGTCCTTCCTCCATAAAATACTGCCCTCCCTGCCTTCTAATTTATTTTTTTGTTTCCTACTAAAAGAACAAAAAATTATGGGGCAGTGTTCAGTCTGGATTTTGGATAACCACTGAACTGAGAACCAGATACACAGGAAAGCCTGAGTAACTGATTTACTTTTTTAGTTATTTAATTTTTAGTATACCTGTGAAGACTTCATTTTCTTTTGATTTTTCGGGACTGAGGACAGAACTGTATATATCGTATGGGTTGATATTGTTTTTATTCACAGAGTAAAGCTTTTTTAGTTGAAAGACTAAAAAGTACTGTGTAGTTCTGTAGAAAATATAACACTAGAAGAATGTTGCCTTGCAGATAGAATATTTGTTGTTAGTACGGGGAACTACTGACTTTCCCACTTTTATTATTTAGGAATTTTTATTGCAATACAGACAGTAATTACAGTTGGTCATTGCTTTTGAATGCTGAAAATTCACACCATGTATTGCATTGTTTTTAAGTAAGTTTACTGCACTTCTGGGAAGAAAATTAGTTCTAGAGGTCATGATCAATCCTATTCCAATAGTAACAATGTTCCCGAAGATCTGTGGGGCTTCAAGCTTTCAGCCTTTGGTTTCTTTCCTCTTCCCCGACTCAAAACCCCAGTGAGACTAAAAGGAGGCAATAAGAGTGATTTACTGGCCTAACCAAAATGGATAAAGAAATCATTTGCTGAGATAATGTCAATGTGTGTGATCGATTGAAACATCAGGGGGAGACCTGCAGGTGACCAGCACTTACTTCACCACCAGATGCTACTGAGCTGACCAGGAACTGCAAGTGAGACCAACCAGCAGAGGCAGGACATTGTCCTGCCAGCGGGAAAAGCAGTCAGAGTGGCAGGCAGCCAAAATTGCAGATGTTTAACTGAGGTCATCGTAAGAGTAGATGCACAACACATTTGTATAAGGCTTCAATTGGATGTATCTCAGATTATACTTACGTTGCTTTATCCTGAAGCCTGAAGGAGACGATACTGAAGAATCAGAAAACTGAAGACAGTCTATTTTTGGTAAGCAGGATATAGGAACTGACATACTACACTGCTCAGTGATCTGCTTGGTGTCATGTCCTATCTCTGGGAATAAGCTTGGGACTAAAATGAATGCTGCACCAGACAGAAAATCATTTGCTAGTTTGCAAAGTTTCTTCTTAACTCATATTAGGCAGTAGTCCATTTATCATGCTTATGATTCAAGACAGCACTTTCCCATATACTTTTCACATTAGTATAATTTCATACATGAAGGGTTATCTTATTGTTGGAGATAAATTTCGTTTTCAAAGACACTTAGAATGGTATTTAAAATCCTAATTTTCTCTAAAATTGTGGCAAAACCACCAAATTTTCATCAAAATTTGGTTCTTGCTACATGTCATGCATTAGTTCTGTTGGTTCTTTGTAATAATTAAGATAGGATTTCCATTCCTATAGTTCTTACTGAATTTTTTGTATAGCTCCTATAGGATTTATTTTCTGATATCTAGTGGCAAATCGTTGGATGCAAGTGGAGACTAGGGGAGAAGGAAAGTGTTATATTTATGTAAATTATATTAAAGTGGTATAACCAAACTAGTAATCAAACACAGGAAAAATAGAATTTTGAATTCTGAAATACTAGTGGAAGGTTTTGCTGCTTATATGCCCCTTGCAGATGCAGGTTTTGAGCTGTGTTAATGGCTACTGACTGACAAAGGCATTTAAGTGCAGTTTCTTGCATGACAGAGAAGGATTTTGTTTGTGTATTGTACACACAAATGCGAAGAACATCTGCACATCTGCTGTAATACAAGAGTTTCTCTGCAGCTGCGACACATTAGCGTGTAGGCTTTTACCTATGATTCTTGGCAAAAAGAACTCATGTAACAAGTCCTCATGCATTAACCTTTCGCTATTAGCAATTTCTCACACACAGAGTTTCACATGTTACTGTTTACTTACATTAAGACTCTAAAGGACATTAGCAAACAGCACACTTTGCTGTGATGCAGCCAGGGTTGTGCTAAACACATTTCCAATTCATGCCCACCATTGGCAAAAATGAAAATTTAAAATATCTTTCATAACATAACTATTATTTTCCCTTTATTGTTCACCACTACCTAGCTTTTTCTCTTTTGCCCCTCCTCAAGCTGCCTACCAAACTAACCCCCCTGATACGTTTGGCTGTGGATCTTTGATATAGTAATATGATGTACTAAGGACAGTTTTCTGAAAGGGGAAATGAAAGGTGGGTATCCATGACAGCAGACTTGCAACTGAAAAGCGTAGTTTATGGTGTATAGAAGTTGGGATGAGAATAAGCTGTGTGCCTGCGAGACAGTAGAGGGTAACTGCAGAGGTAGCTTGACTTTTCATTTATTGTATGCATTGGTTTGATTCCAGCCTGCTGTACAGAACAGAACGCTTCACTATGAAGAACTTTCATGTATAAATCCACAGAAAAATCAAAGTCCTTCATTAAAATGGTGTTACCTTTGGGCTTGGTAACATCAGACATGGAGTTCCATCTGTTTGGGTTAAATGAAAAAATAAAAAAAAAACAGTCGTCTTGTTTAAATATGCAGTTTTCAGGTTTGCTGAATTCTTTGTTTGTCTCACGAAGAGAGAGAAGAAATTATATAATTTACTTTATTTGTGCTTTACTTTTACTTATTTATTATGTCTTTTTAGTCTCTTCCTTTAGAGATGTCAGGCTTCTCCCCTAAATAAAAAAATCTTAGCCTTCAAAATCTCTGTATCAGTACTCTTTCCTTTCGATCTCTTTCTCGACATTGTCTTTATTTTACATTGTGGTTTGTCTCAGAGGAGTGTTTTCACTGATGCGTGCATATCGAGAGGGTTTTTCCTCCCCTTCAGTGGTCATACTGAGTTTTTAATTCTAGACGAAGTATTTCATATGGTTCTTTCCAGTGTGCATCTATTAGGCTTGGCAGTGCTGGATTCCATCTGCCATTGTTTCCCTTTTCACTGAGCTCTTTTAAGCGATCCAGAAGCTCCTTGGCCTGCTTTGGCCTTGATTAATCTAAGACTTGTTGTGTAACTTGTAAACATTTCCATCTTACTGTTAGTCCCATTTCCAGATGATTAATAAATAGATTAAATACTCCTATCCCTAGTAAAGAACCTGGCACACACTGCTGTTAACCTTTAGCTGCATGGAGCAGTGACCAGTAATAAATGTGTTCTGCTTTTGTATTCTGCTTTTTGCAGTTGGTTTCTAATCAATGACAATGCTTTACTTCTCACCCTGTGATTACTTAGTTTCTCTAACAGCCTTTTCTGGAAAGCATTCTCAAAGGCTCTTTGAAAGTCCAGAAAAATTGTATCAGCCAGTTCTCTCTTATCTGCTATTTATTAACATGACAAAAGAATTCTAATAGGTTAAGGAGATGTACAAGGCATTAAGGCTTCTAACTTTAATCCAAATATTTAACACTTTTATTTTTAATTTGTACCTCAGTTAGTGTATTCATTACCACAGTGATACGTGTGTAGAGCTGTTTGAATTCTTCCTCGGTTTCCCTCAGTAGTTACATGAAGATGACTGCTCTCCTGCATGGTTCAGTATACATGCTGGTTTCAATGTGAGACTGATAATTGTGGATTTTTTTTTTTTTTTTTTTTTTATTAGTCTTAAATTGCTTTGGGACCCTTGAATAAACAGCATCCCATTCTTGGGATACATTGATCTCTTATTTATTGATTTGTTCCAGCCATTCCTCTTATGATATCTGAATTGTCAAAAGCTCCTTATCTTTGCTTGAAAAGGCTGGTATCTCCTCAGTGTTCTCTGAGACAAAAAATGATGTAAAAAAAAATTTGCTTTCTCTTCTATATTCTTATCTTGTCCAGTTTCTCCTTTAACTTCTTGGAAGGGTAATCATGATCTGTCTTGCAAAAGCCATATATCTGATACCTAGTTATTCCATATATTCTCATTTAGTCATCCTACTTCCCTCTTAAGATGTGCTTGTCACCATTTATGCGTCTTGAAGACCATAAGTGTTCTGTGCCAGGTACAAATGACAAATCACATTTGATTTGTGACAAATCCACAAAAAGCTTCCATGTTGCAGTCTGAAAAGTAACCAGGGTATTCCTTGTTCAAAGATCTGATTGGGTAGAAGTTTTAATTTTATTTTATTTTATTTTATTTTATTTTAACTCTGTACTGCTTGGAAGGGCGAGTAACATGTTTTTCTCAAAGAAAGGGTGCAAAAGTGGAGCCATGGGTGCTGCGTCATGCAATAGGGTCAGAGCTTGAAAGGCAATAACAGGGTAAGCTTACATTCTGATGAGAAATCCAGGACAAAAGAGAATCCTGGAAATTTTTACTGAGATAAGGCTTCCAAGTAGCCTTTTCCCCAAGTCTTTTCCTTCCTGGATGTGTTGCAGCATCTATGCACACAAATACCTCATTTTCTGAGGTGCTGCTTTTTAAAACCACTGTAATATGCATGGTTTCTGCACCTATTCCTTCAGAGAAACGAAGAGCTTTTTTTTTTAAAGCATCCCCTGCCAAAAAAAACCAAACCAAACCAAACCAAACCAAACCAGACTGGGCAATGTCATTGTCCACCATTTGTATACTTGCCCGGCAGCTGGAGAACTCAGTTAAGATGTAGGTA
The DNA here is from genome assembly GCA_947846985.1 of Fratercula arctica. Taxonomy (NCBI): domain Eukaryota; kingdom Metazoa; phylum Chordata; class Aves; order Charadriiformes; family Alcidae; genus Fratercula; species Fratercula arctica. Next base: position 57,503,583 of record CANTUZ010000001.1, on the reverse strand, counting down.
ATTTGCTGGTGTATGCTGGTCCAGTGCCCTCCACAGCTTGAAGATATTCAAAGTTACCTGAACATAGTGAGGCAGTATGAATAGCATCAAGTGGAAGTCAATGCATTTTGGATGAGAATTATTTAGTGAAAGGTTGATCTGTCTTCTTTTTTTTGAATTTTTTTTTCCCCTCCATATATCCAAATTTCCAGGTTATTTTGCTGTGAACTCTTTGTAGTAGTATGACTACTACTACTACTAATTCTCAAAGTATTTTGATAGAAAATCTCCAATCACATCTGTTGAAATATTTTTGATCACATATGTCTCAGATAGCTCCTTCACCTCATATAAAACTCTTCTGCTGCTGCTGCTGCACAAGACTCCTCATCCTCTGAGCAAAGAAAGTTGTTCTTATGCTACAAGAAGTTTGAAGTAACTACTCAAACTCTCCTAGCTATGTCATTAATGGTTTTAGGCTTCAGGCAGAATAATAGTGGAATGGTTAGCCTGTTTGAATTCTCATCTGAGCATTCCTACCTCATAGGAGGTAGGAGGCATACCTGAGCCTACCTCAAGATAGGCACTCCAGAGAAAGTTTTAAACCATTAAAGGTTATGGGGTCTGAAAAAATTAGAAGTTATATATATGCAGCAAAACACCTAGAGGAACTTTTGCCTCAATAGTAGCTTCTTCTGGGTCTTCCAGCATACACAAGTGCCTCCTACAAACATCAAAATATGCTCAGTGGGTACAGGGTACATCTCATTTCCCTCCAGGGATGCTTTACAGCATTGGAAATAGCATCCATTCTCTATTCTCAAAAGCGTCCAAGTAGGAAGTGCTTAAGAGGATACTCTCAGGAAACAGTGTCCAAGGGAAACTAAGAGAAATGACCCAACATTCAGAGGCGCTAAGCACTCATATCCTGAGTTAGGATATAAATTAGGATCTAATTTCTATCACGTGAAAAAAGCTAACACAGGAAGAAGTGCTTTTTAATGCACACAAGACAGATCAATGTACTTGGTAGGAAATAATGTAGTTCTTTTTGAATACAGGTTACTATAATGAAGCGGAATATGAAATATTTATTCATAATTCTTGATGTTTGTCATTGATAATTCTGGGTACTTCTGTAAGATGTTCTTGCTGCCATGAGAAAGAATAGTCTATAGTGGCATCAAGGTTTTTTTTGTTGTGGTTTTTAAATTTTTTTTCATACAACACAAATAGATGATGAAGACAGCCTACGGGAAAATAATTGTCTTTACTACGAGCGGATAATCTAAAGAGGTTTCTGATACACTAAACTTAATATTCACAGCCAGGTGCAATAGTTACCTCTCTTTACATGAGAAAGAACTTGCTGTGTACAGACTGGCAGGAGATGAGGTCTCTAGATGGAAGAGAAATCCAGACAACATGGTGTGCTTTAACATGAACCGGAGCTGCTTGGCTGACTTAGTAGTAGTTATTTATGCTTGTAAAGAACTCACTTCAAGTTGGCATCATATCAGATCTTGCAGTCTGTTTGGATGTGATCAGTTGTACATCCAGGGGCTAGGGGTTGGGTCTTGTGATAAGGTATTTCTGCTTTCTGTTTAGCTAGCCAAAGTTGACTGATGGGTAGCTGCAGAGGTATTAAAATAAAAAGATTATTTCATTTGATTTGCCTTCCTGCTTAAATGACATATTAAAAGTTCTTGCCCTCACTGTGTACGACAGTGACAATAGAAATCATTCCTTCCTTACACATTACTTTTCAAAGACCTACTGAAGGTCAAAAGCTTTATCACACAGTTTTCCTTCTCATGAGCAAGTTCTGTATTGTTTTCTTCCTTTCCGTAATGAGAAAAATATCCGCTTACCATCTACCTAGTTATGCCATGTTAATGAAAACTCTCTTAACCAAATGTATTCCAAAAGGTTATCACAGACAAGGTGAACCCAAATGTTTTGAGGTAGTATTTTAGTCAATAGAAACTTCTCTTCTAAAATGCACTCACAAAGGCTGTTTTTTTCTTCTTCTAATAGTCTCCACCATGAACATACTACAGGGTTTGTACGTTTAGCGCTCCCTGCATCATTCCTCAGGAAAGCAATTGACTGGCTTAAAATAATCCCTTGGGGTTTCCCACCGTAAAAACTGATGTATTTTGCTCTGTCCGGCCCAGCTGTAAGATGTTTCCACGTACAAGGTGTTCCTGTGTGTTGGCAGTCACAGGCAGCCGAAACAATTCCTTGCAACCATTGGCAGCAAGAATAAAATAGCAGCAGCTCATAGTTTTGCTGGTGGCTGGTACTAAGATCAAGCTCAAATAGACAGCATTTTGAATGAGTATTGGAGAAAAGGGTTAACTCAGGTTTTTTTTGAGCAGAATAACTGTTTTCTGTACATAGCACCTATTTTTCTAAGTTCTTTTCCACTAAATCAACACAATTAACATTAAAAACATAAGATAAGCTCCCTGTGTCCAGAAGGGAAATCGCTTGGGTCTCCCTAGGGAATAGCAGTTCTGGAAACATGCCTGCCTGTTTTAACTACAGGGTTTGTTGTTTTTTTTTTTACAAACAGAAGATGATATGTTTTCATGCATCTTTTAACTTCTAAAATGCACAAACTGCACTGCACTTGAGGAGGTTAAAACTGCATCTGGATGGAACATCTGCATAAAAAGTCAGAATTCAATGCACATTAAAATAGCAATGTTCTGAAGCTCTCAAATGTTTCTAAACTGAAAACTTGACAGACTGTTACAGTAAATTTAGACCAACTACAATTTGTTTTTTTCTGATTGCAATATCTGTAATATTCTATTTGTGTAATGGAGCTTCCAAGAAAATATTAAAAAAATCTTAAAAAAACCCTGGATACCTTTACTAAATAATAAAAAACCCACACACATTATGCACAGTATATTGTGAAGCTTGTCTTCTGTCTGTTAATTCAGGGTTCAAATATGGGATTCAAGAATTTCTCAGATCTAGGGGATCAAGTGTGTTTATTTCAGCCTTTATGAGGGTTAGTGAGGGTCTATTAATTTTGTAGGTTTCCATTAACCCCCGTGGATTTAATTCTCAGGGGAGCTTTCTCCAAAAAAGCTAAATAGTTAGCTAACAGAGAAACATTATCTTTATTTTTGAGCACTTGCACGCTAGAGGAAAAGTTAAGAGCACCTTCTCAAAGGTTAGATTTTCTATATTATACTGAAGAGTTTAACCGCAGATGAATGATATTCTCTTACTTTAATTTGCATTTAAGGCTACTACATTCTTTAGGATGGTAATTAAAAAAAACAACCTATGTCTTCTTAACATAAAAGAGCAATAGGGCAGTGTCCTTTTGAAAGGTCTGAGTGCTGTAAAACATAAAAATACAAGTGTTGTCAATTAAATCACTTTTAAATTCTACGTATGAATGGGACTTACAAGCGAATAATGAGTTTCTTCAGTACTTAGCACTCCAGCCTAAGAGATGCTGATCACTCAGAGAGAAATTAGATTTGCTAACAGGAAAGTGGGTTGAAGTACTGGCCTTTGATAAGAGATTTGTAAATTACCTTTTTTTCCATACTGAAATTTATTAGTAAGTGGGATTTTTCCAAGCTGACCTTCACAGTTGTATTCCAGCTATGTGTTGATCTTGGAGCTGAAGATAACCGAGTAAGTTAAAAGTTATACTTAGCTTGGAGGTGTTTCCCCTTGTCTCAAAAAACCCCACCAAAACCAAAAAAAAACCCAAAACCAAAACCCAAAAGCTGAAAACAAACAAAAAGCAAACAAAAAACAAACAAACAAACAAACAAACAAAAGAAGAAAAGCATCATCAGGCATGCCTCAATTATATTTGTCTCACTGTTGGAGAGCTAAATCACGACCTCTGTGTTAAGTCTGAATAAACAAGCTTTAAGAGGGTTTTTACCAGGATTTGAAGGGATTGAAAAAAATCCCCTTATGGACATCAGAATGCTTGGGATATATTTCATCTGAGCAACTTTTGCTGTTCGAAAGCTAAGTGAGCCAAGCTAAGCAAGTTAACTTGTCTCCCTACATAGTTAATGGGGAGAAAATGGTTTCTTCTCTTCTCTAAATAGGTATTTAAAATAGATGGGTTGAGTTAACCTCTTGAGTTTCTGCACTCTCTCCATTAATTAGAGACAGATTCATCAGTTCTGACTTTAGCATCTAAAAGTTAGATTTCAAAGTGTTATCTAAACTCAGTGTATCAAATGGGGAAAAATAACATTTCCAAAGAGTCATCCATCTTCCTCTAACACAGGCATTTGTGACACGGCAGATGAATCTGTGAAAGGCGCCTAGGGTGACAGACATCTAAAAAAGATGACAGGTTAGACTAGATAGCTAAAATTAAATGAGATTAATTTCTCTCTGGTTACTTGGACAGCAAGTTAGCCACAATAACTGCAGATTAGATGCTTCTGCTCTCCGAGGAAAGTAGGGCTACGAATCTGTCATGTTATAGATGTGCTGCTGATCTCCCCTTGCCTTTTCTCCTGATTTTGTGTGTTAGGAGCAAAGCTATATGGTACTTCAAAATATGTTTGAGAAGTGAAGTGCCTCTGCAGGATGTCTCTGCCTCAGAGCCTTCTGCACAGTGGAGGCTCTTGAGTGCTCTGCCTTTGGAGGCTTTCCACATCCATTCTGCAGGATTAGATGCCTAAAAGAGGTGGGGCTGTTTTTTGCAACAAGGCTTTGTAAAAGAAAACACTACATTTCCTAAGTGCCAAGGGATGTAGCTTCAAATTATTTTCCATGCAAAAGCAAGGATTAGGGGATCTAATGAACTGGATCGCTCAAGATGTGCATGGTTCTCCTTATTATCAAATGATGTTGTTCTGCATAATATTCTTTGTACTTCTTTACTATCCAGTGATTTCCTTGTAACCCACACTTAAAAACAAGCTTATCTTTAACAGCACACTGGATTTCAGTATTATTTTTGGGGAGAAGATCCTCAACTATTTAGTATCAATCAGCCATTACTGCCTAGTTTGATTGCAAATCTCTTTCTCTAGGCTTTCGTTTCATGAGTAAATTACTGCAACGTCAAGTAGAATTCAGATTTGCAGCATGCCAACTACTGTCCTGTAATTGCCTGTACACATGTGCTTGTACTCTGACAGTTTTGAGAGTAGTTCAACAGTACTTATGCTACCCACATTGTTAGTATTGTTAAGCAAACATATGGAGATACTGGAAGATGTATTAAAAGATGATTTTTTTTTCCTCTCTTCTCTTCTCCCTCCCCACTCTCCCCCTTTTTCCAGGGTCACCCACAAAAAAGTGTGGGGCACAAAAAGACAAAACAAATAGTTCTCTCATTGTCTCTAGGCAACTGTTTGTAGAAAAAGGACAGTAAAAAGTTGAATAGTAACAGCGGAATGGGGAACCCCAAATATAAGGTAGAGCTGTAATGGTGAACTTAAGGTCTTCCTTAGTTCTACCAACCCTTTCTCACCAAGGTAACTGTAATAAGTATGTTATCCTTAAAAGTAATCCTGGTGATCATAAAGGATATTTTATTGGCTTTATTCTATTTATAGCCTTATTCAGTCCTGGGCTTGATCTTTTTATTTTCAGTCTCCATATATCTCCTTTCATGAACGTGTCATCATCCCTCTTGGGACTATTCTAGTTGAAGCCCAAAATAAGGAAAGAAAAGAGACCAGCAGTTTAGCTATCCCTCTTAAATAAAAACTAGTATGCTTCTCAAAAGCACAAGGTGAGCCAAAATATTTAAAGATTGTGAAAATTACATGATTTGTACTTACCTGGTTGTTTTTGCTTTACAAAGTTGTATATTTTCTTGTTTCTCAGAAAGCATTAGGATGAGTTCTTGCCTCTTTCTAGTGTGAAAATTATCTCTGAATTACCTCTAAAGAACACAACTTCAGGATGTGACACTTCCAGAAACAAAAATGCAAGGTTAAGAGTTAGCCTTAGTTCAATGTGGTTGATACTACTAAGCATTAATCTTTTTTAGGGAATCTTCAATGAAACATGTGCATGTTAGATTTCCTTCCTTTGCTTGTACTCTGGTTGCTAAGGAGAGGGAATGATAAACATAAGATACATGCCTGATTAGCACCACAAACGTAGGCAGCAGGGAGATCAGGCTGAGAACTGTGCAGAGCTCTCTGAAAGGCAGGAGAATTTCTTCTTTATTATATTGAAGTGATGGGAGATATCAAGTTCTAAACATCACAGATGGGATATTTATAAATAAGATTTCTCCAGGTGGTTTCTGAGCTTCTTTGACAATATTTGTCTCTTTTTTTGTCCTTTTCCTGATAATCCAATGTTCCCATCTATCTCTAGCTTTGTGGCTGTCCATGTTTGAGGTAAAACAGGACCAATTTTCTGTTCAGTAATTTTACTTCTTAGCTAAGTCTCTTCCAACTCTCTGAAATTAACAACCTATTGTGCAGAAAAATGTTCGTTCTCAGAGTAATAAGACCAAGGAATGGTACGCAGAGAGGCTCTTGCTTATACTTGCTATACTTTCTATGACAACCAAGGTCAACTAACTTCGTTATTTGGTCCCATTGCGGGGTAGGAAGCGGAAAAACGTAAAGGGGTCCTACTTGCAGGGAGGAGGGGACAGGACAGGTGACCCAAAACTGACCAACAGGGTATTCCATTCCATCTGCCCCATTTTCAGTATAAAAGCTGCAGCATCAAAGAGTCAACCCTCTTTCTTCAGTGGCTGACATCCAAGCAGGACCCTGTCTGTTCGTCTGCCTTTAATCCTGATCTGTGTGTTCTTGACTCCAGAACTGGAATCCAGTTCTCATCCACCACTGAGTCCAGTCTGGGACTTCCCCAGTGCCTGTCGGTGACGTTATCCTGAGAGCTTGATACGGTTTTGTATATATTGTATCTATTTCATTATTTCCTTTTTATTTTATTATTAATATTCCATTGAAGTACCTTAGTTCCTTTTAAACTCGTAAATCTCTTTATCTCTCCTCCTCTCCTTGGAGCAAAAGGTGGGGGAGAGCATCTGTTGTCTCATCATTGGCCAATCTGGCATAAACCACGACAGTGGCTTACCAATTGGGCTAGCTGACTTTTGCCTGAATGGCAGCCTGTCCCTGACTGAGACTTACATCATCTTTTATCCCATCAAATGGATGTTAAACTTCAGCATATGGCGGGGGAAAGTATAAAGCATAATTAGGCATAATTGTGGTATAATGGGGAATTACAGTAGAGAACAGTGGAAAAGTGGTCACTGTTCGTACATACTCTAGGTGAAAAGAATAAGGAATGAAAATAGTAGACGTAGTAGAAGAGGAAAAAAAGGAGTAGTGACTTAAAAAATATATACTGAGATGTAGCATGTAGTGTAGGTTTACAGGGGTGGTATTGCAATGCTTAGGAAACAGCTAATGAACCTAAGGAGAGGTTTATGTCCATGTTGACATATTTGTGTACGTTTATTCCAGTGACTTTGCTATTGCACTTTTGGATCTTTGTATGTCTCTGTATTTTGCATCTTTGTCATAGGCAGGAGTGATGGAGAAGGAAGATAGAGAGGAGGGAAAGCAAAGAAGGAAATCCGTGAGAAATGTAAGGAAGTTTTTATCTGTTACCAGGCAGAACAAAACTGAAGGCATCCTTCACATCTCTCAGAGGCAATTTGAAAGTCAGGTGTGAGATTTAGCTATCTATAGTAATTTTATTCAGATCCAGCAAATTTCACAAGAAACTAGGTGAACCTCTGTCTACACAGAGCTCAAGAAACATTTAAAACAACACAGTTATATGGTTGTATGACTTTTAGAGAGGAAAGAAGCAACATAAATGTAACAGTAGCTGAAAAATAGTAGATTGCATTATGAAACTTTCAGAGCAACACTATACAGTTGATTGAAATAATTAGTAACAGCAGCATTGATTATTATAGTGCTGTACAGAGCACAAAGAACGAACTTTACATTTTAAAGAGAAGCTGGAGTGAGTCTTGAATAGAAAAATCAAGTGATATCAGAACCGAAGAAAAGCTTAAATGTTATATGCTTAAAGCTTAAAGTTTACATGTTATCCTTTTGTTTATATACTGGGCTCTGAGCAGAAACGGGACCTCTGCTCCTGAGTTCAGAGGAGAAAGAACGTTAGCCACAGGGTGTTTTTCTGATTCTGGGAAAATATTGCAGAATGCAAACTGTTCAGAAATATTATGTTCCAAGTAATTTTTCTTTATAAGAATAAAATAAATAAATTAAAGAGAACTCGGTAGTCTGGTTTTGAAGATAAGCTTTACTGTGAACCAGCCGTAAACAAATGTTGCTATTTGAAGTCTGTGAACACAGCATATGAAATTATTAACTTGTGTTACAAGAATGTATATGGCTTCTTGTTCAGTAACTCTGAAATCTAACAATGCATGTTCCAATAGTTTAACAGTGATCATTTGTAACAGAAGCAGTTTAATATCTTGGTCAAAAATAACATTAAAAACCCCTTAAGCTGACCTCAGATACAAGCAAGCACCTGAACTCAAGTTGCCTTATCTCCAGTTTGCTGTCTGCAGTCAGCTACTGTTCACTAAATGTGATAGGGAAATAGGGCAGAAATTGCTATGGTATTGCTCCATTTTTAAACTCCTGTGGTCCCTTTGCTATCAACGATGCTACATCACTAGACAGGTGGACTGACATAGGGCAGATTTAAGGCCCTGCAGGTTTCAATTGTACTTCTGAGAAGTTATTTCCTGAGTTCTCTTGTGCTAAGAACAGAAGATGCACGTATTTTGTGAATGGAACAGATTAGAAAAGAACATGCCAGCCCACTATATCAGTCACAATAAAAAAGTCAATACACTCTAGAAGGTCTATACTTTATTTTGACTATCTGTAAGTCCAGATAATATATGGCTGCAGCATAAAAAGCCAAAAGGAATGTCAGATTTTATAATTCAATTGCAGGCAAAGAAAGCCTGCTTTAGAATGTATTTGAAGCTATGGCAGAAGCAGCAATTAAGACACAGAATCACTCTAAGAATGCTACATAATTCCATGGGATTTGTCAAGGAGTTTAGCTTCTGGTTTCCATGAGGTACAACATGGTGAAAAGCTTGAATATATCAATACACCTAATCTACAGAAAGAACCCTTTTACCAGTTAGTCACCACCTTCAAAAAGACTTAACCATGTTGTGACAATTAGGGAACATGTGTGTGGATGTAGTCATCTGAACTGGATGTATTCTGCTGAATCACTGAATAACCTGTGTATATGTATGTGGGAACCACTGTCTGCTATTGGGATGGTGTCTTATCTCTCAGAAGAAGGACACTGGAGAGTCTTTAAAACCTGATTCCACTGACATAAAAGCATATTAGGCTACCAGGATGGCAGCATTCTGCATGAAGCAATTTTTTTCCTTCCCATCTATATGCAGTATAGATAGATGTGGAGAAAGGGAGAGAGTCCACGATTCAGAGGGAAAGACGTATCTAGAAAAAATGACATCCTAAACTGCTCAGATGTCTATGAATTACAGTAAAGCTAAGGTAGGAAAAGAGTGAGGTTTAGATATTTAGAATTTATCTAATTGTGCAGACTATATTTGTTTAAATGGAAAACTTGCGACTTTGTGTCTGCTTGCTATCTTTATTGCCTGTTCTTGAAGGAACAGTAAATTGCAAACCCACGTGTTTGAACTCTGACTTTGAAGGGGCAAACTAAAGCTACCGTAGAAGTGGCATCGGTACGGTGCTGGTCAGGGAAATTGCATGGTCTCATTGCTGGGCAAGGATCTCCTTGTTTTCAGAAGATCTTCCGGGGAAGCCATGTTAACCAAGGGAAGCTTGAGAAGAGATGGACCTGTACCAGAGTAAAATATATCAACCTGATAAATGTTCAGCTGGAAAGACCTACTAGAGCTGTGATATGTGTTTAATTTTATGCACAGCGAGTACTTCCTGGAAAGACAAACCAAGACAGTGCATATGTCTTTGCGAGACAGAATCCTGAATTTAAAGTAGCACTGAGCTAGAACCTTGAAAGCATCTCTACCCATCAGATGTCAGTAAAATCCTCATGTCTGTCAGCATCTTCTTCATTTACAGCTTCAAATATGTTCACTTACCTAGACAGGCTAATAGTGGCAATAGAATGCTCAGTTTGTAGATATCATGTTAGTCTCAGATCCCCAATACCATTTATCAGATAAATCTGATCATCAAGCTGGTACAAGTCATGATAGCCACTTCCACCTGAGAGAGCTATCAGCTAACGCATCTGTCTGTACATGCATACATTCCTTAATTAATTTAAATTCTTGAGAAAAAGTTTGAAAAAATGCTTGAAAAAATAGCTAGTGTACAGATGTAGCTTTCGAGAGCAGTGAAGGACAAGTGAGTTTCATATCTGAGTAGTTTAGGTTACTGCTAGAGGGTGGAAATTTAGTACATGTAAGCCAATGAGCCTTTTGTCGACGTGACGTTCCAACTAGCTATTCACAGGTGGCCTGCTATTGTAACGGCACTCAAAATAACGTTGGCTTTTTTTAAGCCATAAAAATAATTGAAAGTTTGGCACTCAAATACTTCAGCTCATTCAGCTTTCAGCTTGCTCGGTGGAGTTAGCTAAAGGAAGCACAATACACTGATCCTCTGGCAGTTGCACGGGAGCAGCTTTTGTGGCTGAGGGTAGACTTTAAAAAGGAAAGCTATACATAGCATAGGCATGTATCATTTGGAATATCACTTTTCTTACTGTGTATGACAATTGCAGCTGAGATTAGCTGGAGTGCCGGTGCTAGCAGAATAACACTAGGAACATTTCTTAGCAAGGGTCTGTGACGCTGCTGAGGTAATACAACACAGACTGTTGACTCTAAGAATCTTGTCTTTCTTCTGAAGATGTCATCTCATTGAGGCTAGGTAAGGGGAATCGCATCAAGTTGTTTGTATGAAGCGGAGATTTTGAAGTTCGTTTGGTTTAAAAAGCTGCTTTTGTCGTATAGCCCAGGGAATGTAATAGTTCATGTCTTTTATCAACTACTTACATTGTCTAGAATATTGTTTTTATGTTTCATTGGATGAACTTTAACAGCATTTAGAGAGAAATACATTAAAAAGATAGAATTTAATTTAGAATGGGATTTTTCTCAATTGAAATCAATAGGAATATTAGATTTCATGTATCTGGGAGCAAAACTGGGCCACAGAGAGACCATTTTTTCCCCAGAAAATGTGAGACGCCACTTTTTGGCAACTATATCCTAGCCATTCATCTTGGATAATTTTTTCTACAATATCTTAAAACATTTTTCTAGAAAGAGAAATAGACTTCCAAATCTGACTCTCTACACAGCTGAACATTGGCTAACAATTTGTTTCAGTTTATAGGTGAACAGATATAGTTACTAAATTAGATTGTGTTAGTTTTATGAACTGACTTTGAATTAGTGCAAATGAGCACATAATAATGAGGGCAGTGAGAATTCATGCTGTTGAAAAATGGGTTAGCCAGTGCTACAAATCTGCTTCCCAGGAAAATGGCCAAGTGGAACCTTCAAAAGCTCTTATTTTTGCTTGCCTTCAATCAGGAGATGGAATGAACTTAAAGTGTGAATCAGACAATTTGTAGGTTACTGAAAAATGTGAACAAATCTGTATCTCGGGGGCAAAGTTAGTCGATGAAACCTGAAAGACCATTTGAAATTAGATCATTCTGGCTTCACTTTGAGCTTTGTATTTTGAGTATTGTTCACAGAGGCAAATATTTTTTTTCCAAAACCTTGCTACCAAATATTTACCTGGCCAGGAGGAGAAGGCCACACGGATTTTGAACATGAATGATTCAGATAAAGTGGAATTAGGAAATGTTTGGCTAATTGTACTAGGTGAGGCAAAAGCATAACTTGAGATTTCGAAGAAAGTGGAAAACCTGGTGTGACTTCTGCTAAAAGGTGTTGTATTCTTCTATCCTGTACGTACATGTATTTCAGGTCTAACACAGTTGAAATCTAGTGTTATGCTAGGCTAGAGACTAAGGAAAAAGTGGGAAACTTGAGAATAAATCTGGAAATAAAATAAGAAGAGTCTGACTATAAATTTAGAGCAAGCTGTAAAAGAGAAGAAATCCATATCCCATGTTTATCAGGGACATCAGAACAGAGGGTACAGAAAATGAACATCTAAATAATTTGTCTTTAAAAGTCCTAAAAATGTCTTTTCTTCAAAAACAGTTTTCCACTACAATATCTTGCATAAGTCCATGTTTCCAAAGCAGTAAGTGTGACTTTGGGAACCTTTGTGGATTTTCCCCCACCCTGTTGTACTCTTAAGAAGTCTGTTTTTTCAAAGGTTGAGCTCCTCTTCTATAACCAATATGAAGTACTCTCTAAGCATGGAATTTTGTTCAAATAGAGAACATTTCATGCTTTGTTGAAAAATACTTTAGCTTCATTGTAGCTACTCTGTACTTACCATCAGTTTTATGGTACTTGGATGAATATCTGCTCTCAGAGAGACTGACCAAAAAGATCCCAAGGGAGAATGTAGGTTGAATTTGGTCTGTATAGAAAAAAGATTTTTTGAAAATATAAATATCATTATCAGTCCTTTTCTATGAATATTCTCACCAACAGTTTCTCTTGACTACTTAGATAGCTCTGGAAAAAAAAAAAATCTAGATGTCTTTTTTGAGTCTTTAGAGATTTTGTATCGCTCAATTTATCTCTCTAGTAGTCCAAAGGAATGGAAATTGAATTTGAGAATTCAGCCTGAGGCTTTTCCGGATGTATCAGCTTTTTTCCTATTCGCTTATTCCAGCACCCATGAGTCAGGGCACCAAATGTTCCCAGAGAGGCTGTTTCCAGTGCCTAGCTGAAGTTGCAAGCAGTTAGTCACAGATGAAAGAGGCATGGATGAGTATCTATATGGCATCAGAAAAAAATACCATGGAGATATCTCTTTCAGCTGAATAACACCTGGCTGAGATATTTACAGGCATAAACAGCCTTATTGTGTGTGAAAATGGGAAGGAACTTTCCCACCATGAGGCGCTGGGGGAGAGGGCAATGTAAAGATAGCAAGAATGATCTGTTTGCAGAAGCTGGACTGAAATAAATGAAGAGTGGAGAAAATATTAAACCACTTGTATTCTTTGAAAGTATATTCCTTCCACTGTCAAATTATGAGCAGTTGTTAGATTTCTTTAAATCAAAGTATGATTCCTGTAATTATTGTATTATGATTATCTTTATTAAAGACTCAACATTTTGTAAAGGTTTCTGACAAATAAAAGGGAAACTAAACATGAAAAACTAATTTTGAAGGGAACTGCTACATTCAATATTTAAATGAATTCAGTCGTTGTTTGGCATTCTCTCTCTCAAGATTTTTTCTGAATGGAAGATAATGCATTCTGACTTTTTCAATGTCATTGAAACTTTTTGCAAACATAATCTGTAATACAGAACCCATCAACACCCAAGATTCAAAGCCTCATAGACAGGAAGAATTTGCTATAAAAAACCAAAATCCAACCTATTCTAACTACTGAGATAATTAGAATATTCTTGCAGTGATTTTATTTGTTTGGTTGATTGGTTTTACTTACTTCAATTTCTCTCATGGAAATATCTAAAATATTTGGATTTGTCAGCTTCAAAAAACCGACTTGCTGTATGTATCTTGTTATCTGGGCAAAGTAACTTAACACCTAAAATCATATGTTATAAACATTTGCTAAATATGTATATCAATGATGCTCAAGCCAACAAAAGAAATGAAGCAGAGAGAGAAAGAAGAGCTATCAGTTTTTAGATCAGTGAATAGTAGAGCTTGTATCATTAAGCATGCATTATTCCTGCACAGGTTGCCCATGTTACAACTACTTTGGCAAAGAACTAAGAAACAGAGAAATGTTGTTTAGGAAGATTAACTGGCAATATCACATTTATAACTAGTTTTAAAACCAGCTGTGTCTCCTGAGTAATGTTAGTATTTTATATTTCTGAACCAATGCGTAATCCAGAATTTTTTCGTATTACTGTGAGTGTTCAGGACATGACTATATTTCTTTCTATTTGGCTCAGGAGTGGCTTTATTTAGGGTACTTGTGAAGGCTGAAGCCCCCTACTCCATGTAAGTACCACCTACTCTGTCATGTGCTTTCCCTCATCATGGGATGCTGTTGTACTTACTGAGTCTTTACAAACTGCTTTACTCCTCCATGTGCCATTCAGTTGAAGAATGTGTCAACCCTGTTCCACATTTTATATTGCAAGAAAATAAAATATCATAAGGTCTGATTCTGCATTATAGCCTATAGTGATAGAGGCTTACTTGGTGAAGACCCAGAAAGCAGAGGCAACGCTAGCAGCTCTCATCCCTAAACATAAAAATAGTTACAAAGGCTCTGTATAGCAAATCAGACAGCTGAAACAAAGGACGGAGTTAACCATGTTGGTGTAGAAGAGCATTACCTAACTAGGTTGTCAGACACAGTGCTGAATTCTGGTGTGTTGAAGTGACGCAAGACGAAAGTTTGACTGAGGTATGGCTGAAAATCTTTCTCTTTGGTATGTCAGGGCTGTCCAAGCCTGTGGAAAAGGAATTCTGAAGCCAAAAGTCATGCCCTGAATTTTATGGCATATGACCTTTTTTTCTTCAGCAGTGAGACTGCTCTTCATTCAGGAGGTAGAGGTTCTAGACTTACTTCACCCTGAGTGATCTTCTCCTGTGACCTAATCACCAAGGTAAGGATTTCTATAAATGACTATTTCTTAGCCCCTCTGTTAGTTGTAGACTACAATCCAAGCAGAAATGTAAAATTCCTGGACACACGTGACAATGAGCCAAGAGGTGCTTTACCCTGCAGTCTGCATTTTTCAGTTTTGATTCGGATTTCCTTCTAGGCTCTCTCCTTTTGGTCTCATGGGGTTTCCATTTTGGACTATACTGTGTTCTGTAACATACTGCTTGGCATTGTCCTGGAAAATAATGGCCATAAAATCAACCTTCTCAAAATTTGATGAGGTTTGGCAAAAGTCTCCATTTTCTCAGCAAATCTTATCACCAGAATGCTAACCTGTAATAAAGGGGTAGTAGGACATCTGAGATCTGTGCAATCTTACTGATTTATTTTGGTATAAGCTAAACCAGCAAAATAAGTTGTCTAGGTGGATGGATGTGGTGGGTGGATGCTTGCTTTCAGGAAGATGGGAACTTTATTGAGTTTGTGTAATAGCACAACTTTAGCCAAGTAGTGAACTTTTCCCGAAAACTTCAGGTTTTGAATCTCTTGCAAACCTAAGTAGACATTCTTGAATTAGTTTTCTGAAAAGAAACTTCTGAGTTGCATGAAACTTGCAGCCTGGATCAGCCTCTCCACTGAGAGGTGTTTTGGGAGTGGTTAAAGACAATAGTTATATAAATGACTATAAAGTCCTGTCAGATAATAACTTGAATCCAGTTTATACCACATAATTCTAGAAAAGGCAGAGCTGATTGATTTTGACTATGTTATTTAATTGACATTTATTATCAAATAGCCACTTTCTTATCATCTATATAAAGATTATTTTTGTCATTCATACCGTAACTTAATAGATGAAATGATTTAACTGTCATCTTTGATTCTGAATTTATAATTGTGTAATACCATGGTTCTTTAATTTACTATAAATAAAAACTTAACTTTAGTAGTGTATTTCCAGATTTTTATTTAAATCAACATTTTGTGAAAGTGACAGCAAGCAACAACATTAAAGAATCTTTCAGGATTTCAAGGGATGTAGAACCTACCTGACTTAAAGGCCTGACCAAATGTCTCCTATGAGTCTTTTTTTCCATGTAAATTACATGGATTAGAGAGAGATGACTTGTCAGATATCCAAACCAAATTTGTATTTGGATGAAAAGTTAGGAGCTCAGGTGACTGTAATTTAACACTCATATTTATTAGACTTTAGGACATGTATTAATGTGAGAGTGAAAAAAATGTCAGTGGGAAGAAATAGGAACAGGAAGGTGGGATTTATCTGATCTATGGTAGATGTTTAAGTTGCAACTTTCTGTAGGTCTTTATTTTTTAAATTGATTATAAAGTTAGTCTAAATGTCTGGCTTAAATGTAGACATCAATTGTTGACACAAAAAAAGAAATTAGATGAATCCTTGTCAAAAAGTTGCTTTTGGTTTTTGATTTTGGGGTTTTTACATTTTGGTTGGTTGGTTCGTTGGTGGTTTTTTTTTGTTGTTGCTGTTTTGTTTGGTTTTTTTGTGGTTTTCTTTAATTTACTTCATTCGACATGGGACTTGGCATTCACAAATATTTTAATATTTTAGTTCTGCCACAGATTACTCTTTTGAAGTGAATCTCCTGATTGACCTTGTTTTTCAGCTTTGATTCACAGTACTAGGTGGCCTCAGAGCATGTGAACCATATTTCTTTGGGGGAAATTCAACTGGAAGATGTGCTGCTTCTGCTAATAGGCATTCAGTCTGTGCAACCAGGGTAGACCTACTCGGATATCCTTGTCCCCCAAAACATATATACATTGTGCATCAGAACATGAGCACCAAATGCTTCAATCCATAAACTCACCCAGATTCAGCTGCACTACTTATTACTACAGCAAACCTCAAAGAACACTTATTGACAGTACAGACAGTACAGATAGTGCAGATAACTTATGAAGGCAAAGAGAGATGATGGTAATATGGCACTGAAAAAAAAAATAAATGTAGCAATTTTTACTATGACACCACACAACAGAGTGCCAAAAAAGGGAGTCAGGGCAAGAAGAGACCTTGACGTGGCCAAACAAATATATAAACTAAAAATAAAGCACTTGTAGTATTTTCTTTAAAAAAACAACAACCAACCACATATCTACTATGCATTTTTGGTACTTTTTGCTGGAAATTTTAAACAAAATCAAACTGTTTTTAAAATTTAAGCTGATATCTAGAAAAAAACAATCCCAAAAGTGCTCACTAAAGTAGCGTTCATTATGTTCGTAATTAATTTTTTTTTCCCCAACAGAGCATGAAAAGTAACACTTGAATCTGCTTAATTGGAAATTCATGAAGAGGCTGATCTTCCTGCTAAAACAGAAGTAGAGAGAGAATGATACAAATATAACAGAATTTCAGAAATAATTTCCATCAGTTATATTTATGAGTAATGTACAACATATACGTAATTTAAAGCTGGTGGCACCACATTTTGAACTACAGTTTTTCCAGCCCTTTTATGTAGGAGAAAGTTGGTTATTGATTAGGACATAAAGGAAATTAAATGCAGAAAAGGAAAAACTATAAATTACCAGGCTACAACTTAATTTGCTGAAAGCCCATTTAGGTTTCAAAGTTATTAAGTGGTCCTATACTACGAAATTGACTATCAGGGTTAGGACTGTGAATAGGGCTGTGATACCTGTGCTTTTGGTGGGCTGAACTCAGCTGAGAGCATCCCCCACCATTGGGACTGGCATCTGTTTTGATTAAAACCACAGTCTGCCTGGTGTCTGGGTTCAGCCTCCTACAGATATCCTCCACAACCAGACAGACCCAACAGCTTTTGTTACCTGTAAACTCATTTCCTCTGGAGATCTGTGATGACTCAGGAATGCTTTCAGTGACAAGCCATTATTTATTTTTGTATCCACTCACAGGCTGCAAAAATGTGGAGCAGACAGGATAAAATTTAACAAGAGACCAAGTTATAAATTTCCTTAATTTAACTCAATTCTTTATGATTTGCTTTCTGCTTTGATCTGGAAGAGACAGTCTGCTTCATGCGGTCCATGTGTGTGATTATGTCTGCCTTGTATTTTAGTTCAGTTCTATTCTTGCACAAAAAACAAAGATTGAGAGAAAACCCAAAATAAACATAAAAACCAGTCACTCTAGAGAGTGCATTAATTTTGAACCAGAGAAAGACTGAAAATCCACAGCTCCTTAGCAGCACAGTTTATACCATAAAGAAGGCAATAGCAGGCAAAATATTTACTGCACATCAAATGGTTCCCAACATGGGAAGTGGCCGGATACCATTCCCCTTCAGAGGAGCTGACACAGTTTTGGAGGCAACTTCCATTTTCACCCTATTGTGTTCTTCCCAACACCAGTTATCTCCTGGAAATGTCCAGTCAGGTATGGTGCAGTGGCAAGACAGCGCTAGCACTTGGAAACACATGGGACTGACCAGAACATTTTTTGAATTCTAAACTTTGAGCATGATTCTTTGAGTTCATCTTTGTATAATGGTCCAGTTTGCTACATTTATTTGAAGAGTTTTTACCCATTGAGAAGAATATTGATGAAGAAATGTGAAAAGGGGCTTTGAAGGAAAACAGGTACAGTAAAACCTGTCAAGTAAAAATAATGCAGTAGGGTTTCCTGTGTTATATTACCTTTTTTAATATTCTGATATAACTACAAAAGTAAATCCCTTGAAAGTTGTATCCCCACTGACAGCTTCCCTGCTATTTTATGGCAGCATCCACTATAGTTAATGGTCTATCACGGCTTCTATTAGAAGTCCTGATTTTTCAAGGCTTTATTGTAGCAACAAAATTGTTAGAAGGGGATTTCATCCTGTGAGAGTCTGGAAAATGAATTTTGGTTTAAATTGGTTTAGCCATCTCTAAATTAGGGGCAAAGAGATTTTTTTTTTTTCATTTTTCAGGTTTTATCCATTTTTTTTCTTTAATAGCCAATTTCTTTTCTATTGTAAACCGACATCATTCCTGTGAAGGTGGAAAAAAGAACCAGAAGTTTGGCTTCTGTCTAGAATATCTGTCTCGATAATCAAACAAAGAATTATTTTACTGCTTTCAATGCACTGCAGACCTGAGTCTGCAGAGATGCACTTGTGCCATTTTTCAAACAGATACCCACCAGTGGGAGGAGTTTATAATGTGTGAAGGAGATGCATAGATGCTCTGCATGGCAAAGCCTATGGCCATTTCCTGATTTACTAATTACGATATCCGAGTCACTCTGCTCTTGAATTTACATCTGCAGCACCTAAATGCTATTAAAGCTTCCTTCCCACTTTTTCATACCTAACAAACTGTTGTCCAAGAAATTGTCTGTTTTCCTTCCTGCACAGAGAAAAAATACAATGAGAAGACCAGATGTACTGATTCCCTCATGCATGTGCCACTGAAGAGTGAGTAGAGATAGAGCTCTATCCTGGATACCCTCTTGCAATGTCAGACTCCGATTTACTTGACCACCACCACAGGTGTTGTGGCAAAATTACAGCACATCACTTGATAAAAAGCCACCCATAATAAAACTTTTTTTTTTGCATAAACAATAAAAAAAAATGGAAGCGTGAAAATATGACACCTACACAAAGTCAATGTTAATCTGCTCTTCAGGACAGAGAAACGGCAATATCTGACCATGCTGTAGCAAGACAATCTGAAATTTTCAAACAAGGACACTAGAATAACCCTGAGCTGCTTCTTTTGACATGATGCTGCATATATAAATCCATAACTTAGAAAAAGACATTAATAGAATGAATCTGTAACATAAAAATAATTTCTACCCCTGAAAACAATAAGAATTTTAATATGTTTTTTTCAGCAAGGTTAAATAATTAATTTTACAATGTTCAGGATTTAACCTATAATTTTAAAGAACATCAAACGGATAGGGAGATTCAATGTTCACATTCAGTATTAGAACATAAAATAGTGGTTTATGTAATTTGTTCACCAATGGGAAAATATGTCTGTGACATTCATAACTTATTTGTTTCTTCACTAGTGAAGGAGTCTGATGGAGATCTGTTTTACTTCAAAGTCCACCTTTCCACTGTATGTTAGTGTTACAAATAGGGTTTTACGGAATGCAATGGCCGGTTGCAACTTGTTCCTGCAGTGATATTGCATCAGCCTGTTGAGATATGGTAGACATCTGAAGGGTAGAGGAAAAGTGTTAGTTCATCCTATTGTATGAAAACTTTTAAAAGAAGTGAAACTTTTTTTTAGTGCTTACCTGTTCTTTTTTAACATCACATCTAGGCTTTGTAAGTGTCTCATGAAAATATTTAGAAGCGTCCTGTAGTGAAATGATAATACAGGAATCCTCTTTGTCAAAGGATGTAGAGTAAAATGTAACCAAAAAAAAAAAGAAGGAAAAAAAGAAAAATAATATAAGCTAAGTCTGAACTTTATATAAATATGCCTATGTACAGTATGCAGACATTTCTCTCAAATGTGTGTATACCGAATCATAAAATCTCAGAGTTGCCTAGGTTGGAAGGGACATTTAGATCATCTAGTCCAACCAATATACAGTAATTTGATTATCTTTTGATAGCATTCTTTCATTTCCAAGTGGCATTATTGATTTTTATGGTACGTTATAATCTACAGTATTGCTTATGGTCTAACACTGATGGAATTTTATTTTGAAAGTTTACTTTTTTATTGCAGTGAATATATAGTTACAGATTGTTGCAATAAAACAAATCTACCCAAAACATTTCCTGACCGGATCCTCTTGAAGCAGTCTATTGCATTACAGTTAAGTTTTTGTCTGTCTTTCCCTCCTTTTAGTACAACAGTCTGAGGAAAGCAATTACCTGGCTGTGAAACATATTTCTTGAACAGCAGGATCTGGCTCAGTGGCTTGCTACTTATATCTACAGATCTATTCTGGCAATGATGGCAAAATGGAAAATAGGTGACCCTTTAGCATCTGCCTTTACTAGTAAAACTGTTGATTGTTTTTGCCTAAGGGCTTTTTTTTTTTTTTTTTTTTTTTTTTTTTTTAGGGAGGAGGTGGAGTACTTTGTTTATGATTTACATTAATTTCATTAATTTCTCCTCTTCTGTTTCCATATGATGTTAAATCACCAAGTGTCTAGATATTCATTAAATGTGTGTTTGTAGATTCGTTGGCAAATAAACATCTCTTCTTCTGCAGATGGGTTGATAAACAGGGATTCCCTTTTGGTAAGTTCAGGGAGGGAAATGCTTGCTTTTTGTTTTGTTTTGTTTTGGTTTGGTTTGGTTTGGTTTCTGGAGCAAAATACAAAAGCTTTCTTCTCACCAAAACTTTCCATCTGTGACAGCAAAATGTGTTCTGTTTCCTGCTTTTAAGGCATAGAGATTAGTAAAGGAGTCATTCTCTGCACTGTTCAGGTAAAGGGTACATGTTCTCCCTGTTTATAAGGGCATATTTAAGACCCTGCAGGTGGTTGCACCCAAAGCTTTTAGGGTTTTGCTATCTGCATAGGGGAATTCCTGGATGAAGATCTGCTAGGCATAATTAAACATGTCTTGATATTTTCATTTGTAAAGTAATTTTACTTTCAAATCAGTTCCAGCATGGATCTCAAAAATCTCAAAAATGGTAGGTTGCTAATCAGACACACCACTGTATAAGGAAGGTAAAAAAGCTGTCTATGTGATTAATAAGTGAATATTTTCAGGAAGTGTGGGGAAGCAACCTTATTTTTTTGTTCCATTTGCCTTCATGGTATGTGATAAAATAGCTTATAAATGAAATAATTTGTTCAATATTTTTGCATTTATATCTTTATAATAGAGTAATCCAAAGGACATGAACCTGAAGCTGCAAATGACATATTACATCCCACTGGATTATAGTGTGATAAAGATATCCAAGCAGTGGTAAATAAAATAATGTATATAATTTATTATGAGAGAAGAGCCATCTAATATTGGAAATCAAAGACTTGTGTGCTCTTAAGATATTAATAATGTTAATAAGAGTGATTTTGATGCATCATACTAGTTTAAAGCTGTCCAGTTGAGCAAATCAGATATTAACTAAAAACTAGAAAGAATCCTGTGACTGGAACTTAGAATGTAACTAGTTCCGTAGTATCCCAGCAAAAGAAAGACCAAAAGAAAGAACTTAAAACTTGGTATTTGGTTATCTAGATCCCATCAATAGGGGCCTAGACTCTGAAATACCTTTGGAAGAATGTAAATCTAGAAGATATGATATGATATGATATGATATGTTACGATACGATACGATACGATACGATACGATATGATATGATATGATATATATGTATGATATGCTATGACACCTACATAATCACAAGCTAGATTGTACCTATGGGACCAGAGAGATCTTCCCAGTTATTAAGATCCGTAAGGCATACTCCAGGGTTATTTTATTTGGAAGTACAGTATACACCACCATGGTACTCCCCATTCCTACTCCTTGGTTTAAACTGAAAGAAAGACTGGGAGTGGGTGGAAAACGAGTTGCCTTGCACTGCAGCTGATCTCCCATCTGGCCCCTAATCTGGATGTAACCATAGATGCCGGAGGGAATGTTTGCATCCCCCAGAAGTATGACTTTTCCCAACAATGTGAGATGATCTAATGGAAGCTGCTAATTCTCCATGGAAATCTTGCCTCTCATGTTATCACAGACATTTACATCAGTTGTTCTCTTTTTCATTGGTAAGAGAGGCTCAGTTTGGAGCACGGAGCCTCTTTATTGTTCACAGTTATCACCTGCCTTAGTAGAGCTGTGTAGAGTCACCGGCTTTGCTCCCAGCTCCCATCAAACATGACTGCATTTGTCCCTTCTCCCTTCTTTCCTCTACAGAAAAAATCTCATGCCTCCAACCTGATTTTTTTTTATTTTATTTTTTTTTTAAAGATGCTGCACCTGCACCATAAATAGCAGAAGACCTAAAATCCCGGTCAGTGCCCCATACTGCTTGACACACACACCCCCACACACCCACCCACACCCCACTCTGGTCCCTTATACATTAAGGGAGAAGTTGAGCTCTGCTGGGAAAGAAAGCAAGGAACAGCCTCCACATAGGAATATTTAGTTAAAGACATTCAAGACTATGTTAGAAGCACTCAGATACCCCTGAAGTTTGAAAAATCAAAAATCCAGACATGCCATCTCACTTTTTTTCTTTTGGGAAGTCTGATTTTTAACAGTATTTGGGCTGGACGTGCTTTATACATGAGATGCCCATCTAGTTTCCTTACATTCAGTTTCTGTCTCCTTTGGCCACACTTTTAGCTGACCATAGTCAATCCACAAAAGCATCTGTCATTACTGCAGTCTTGAGATTCCTCCCATTTCACTTGCTTTGACCATTCTAGAAGTGTTTGCCATTAAAATAATCTGCACTTTCCTTTTCTCACCTTCCTTCCATTACATGTGGATTTTGCCATTTAAGTTCTCTCCCACATACTTCTGTTCATGTTCATGTGCATGTGCACATTCACGTTATGTTCATGTTCACATTCATGGTCACGTTCACGGGCTAGATACCTCTTTTTGCTTATCCTTGTGAGTTATCTCAAGTGAGAAGCAAGGAATTCTCTAACAGAGTCAGTGTTTAAACCTAGATTTATCTTTATTCACATTCACAGCGTTTTCCCTTGAAAATTCTCTTCCAGCTCTCCTTGTGTGGCATTCACTGTCATATAAAACCTGATATTAGTTTGGTGTGTTTGCCTGGTTTCCTTAGAAACCTTTCTGAGTGATTTCCTGTAAAGGAAATTATCATCCCACATTTAGGAAGGTACAGTTACAGCTGAATAATGTTTTGACAGAATTATCAAAATTAAATTGCACACCCTACTTTAGCACCACATCTGAATTAGCCTAATTTATATTTTCAAATCCGAAATGCCTTCTCTTCAATTTTGAACCACAAATCAATGTCCATCATGTTTAGAAAGTCATCAGATGCAGAAAGGTCATGGCTAATCTAGGCACTGAAACATTATATGCAGTAATTTCATTTTGTAAATCTGATTGTTTTAGAGTCTTTTTAAGTGACAAACCAGACATTCGCACCAGACTCAGGAAATGTTATTATATCAGCTTTAAATTTTGCTACCAGCCTTTATTTCAGTAGCACTCAATGCACCAAAAGTTACGCTGCATCAGAATTTGGTCTCCAGCGCAGTGTCAAGCATTACTTGGGGATGTTAAAGCTTTGATTCTGATTTGTAATCGACTTGCCGTTCACTTTCACGCACTGGCAGTAGTTGGAGCCTTCAGATATGACAGGTCTTGCAAGGAATTTGGACACAAAGTGGAACCATTTGTTTTACCCAGTTTGCTCGGGAGCATCTGTTGCTTTATTACTGCATTTGCAGCCCTGTGTACGGAAATGCGTGTGCCTTGTGTCACTGTACTACTGACACTATAGTGTTGCAGGACTGGCCATAGCTGATGGTTCTTAGTTTTTTTGCTAAAATGCCTTAGATGCACAGTTTTTATTAAAGAATATGATACATGATATATATTAAGACAAATAAGATCATATTATCTCTATTACGTAATGTTAACATATATGATTAATTGAATGCCATTTGTTGCAATTGGTCATAGCCATGAACTCTTCACTCAGAATAACCCAATACATTGTTCATCTTTCAAAATTAACAATGATCTCCAAGGCACTGCTTTCCACAAGACTGTAGCATAGACATCCTTTATGCAGGTATTATTAAATGTGTATAATGAAAAGTAATGTTCTTGGATTTTCTGCTGCAAATTAAATGAGCTGAGCATTTCTGGTTTCAGATAAAGTCTGGAACTATTGGTCATATTAATGTATGATTATTCCCTTTTATTTTTTTCTCTTCCATATTTTATTTGTAAGGAAAACACAGAAGTGATACAGTCTCATGTATACTTAAGCACTAGGGATGGCAATGCTTGCTTTGGTAGTGTGTGTCCCTTGTGGTCAAAGTATATGAGATTAAAACACAGTGGTTCATCGCTCCCTTGCTCCTAATATACACTATTAATCCTTGCCTGTGATGCCAATTGATTTTTTCCTTTACTTGTAAAATTGTTGCTCTGAAATTTTGTGAGCATCCCACCCAAACCCAAGATTCCCAGCACTGTTTAATTTAGGATTAATTGCTGGATATTATATCCATGAATGCAAAATATACCAAGGTGTCTTTGTAGAAAGCTATGTATCAGAACAATCCCTCCCCCCCAAGTTTAATGGTGCATCATGAATTCTTTTACAGTTGATAGTAAGTTGGATGGCATTTTTGAAGTAAGAAAAATGAATTTTGTGTTGAGTGAAATGCATTGAAGTTGCTACATGTATGTATACATACTGTGATATATTAAAAATGTATACAGGTAAAACCTTGCAAGTTAAATACTTAACTTCACAGTCAGAAGTAGGCCGATGTAGTGAGGTGATATGGTAAATTAGTTCTGGGCTTTTGCAGTATAAAACTCCCACATTAAATGCTAGAGCTGGGCAATAAAACATGGATGAAGCTTTTTCTTAGTCACTGATCACTTTGCTGCTGTTAACTTTCAAAAACTAATTAGTGCTTTAGAAAAGTGTATATGAATGCTGAAAAAAAATCATATTATTACATTTGTAATTTAATAGCTGACATATAGACCAATTATAAAATAAATGAATATTCTGCCATATTGCTATTGACTTGAATTTGTGAGCATAAGGCAAATCATATGGTCAAAAGCAGCTGAGCTGTATCCCTTAGAATTCTCATATTTCAAATAAGGACAGAAGCTCTATCTCCGTAAAGATCTATCTCCATAAAGATAACTGATCTAATATCAGAAGGGATTATTGAACTAAAACTGAGAAATTTGGAGAGTTCTTGATATTCCACTGGGAAATACCTTCTGATGGATGATCCAAGTTGAGGAGATACCATGCATAACACCATCTTGATGCATCCATCTGCTAGTTCACGAACACATTTGTACCTATGTCAAAGATATCTAATACATAATATTCTATAAAACCTGCAAACATAAAGAGACATGTTGCAAGGTTTATAGAATATTTTATAAAGCATATTTTTAAAAATCTGAAAATTTCTGCTACTGTTTTTTTTTCCTTTCACCAACTGGTAAGCTTCTCAGACATGTTATTTTAAGAAATCCTATTTTAAGGGCAGAGATATAACTCCAACAAAACATTAAATCTCTAAAGTACTGAGTATTTTTATGCTGTTTGCGACATAAAATAGGAAATGCATGATTTCAATTTGTGTATATAAAGCTTTTATTAACGTTTTCTAGACACTGTCTAAAGAATTAATCTATAGCTCAGCCTTTCACTGAGTAATGTGTAGATTGCTGAGTCCTTTATATAATGTATCTGCTGTGTACTTTACTGTAAGTAACAATAAAGTGTTTTTTCACAAAAAAATACGTAAATGTAGTGCCATTAATTAGTCATGTTCTGTTGTATTTTGCTGTGCTGTTGTGAACTGTGTGCTGGTCTGAACTGTAAAAACCAAAAGCTTTCTGACTAATTACTAGGAACATGTTATGTACGACACTCATCCATAAAGAAGATTCCGCTGTGTTAATAATTTTCACATCACAATTGCAGTAACTGTAGCTCCGGCTATCTGAGGATGTTTCATGCAGTTAATGAACCTTGACCATTAGTTGTTTAACGGTAAAATGTGCAAGAGCTAATGACTCGCTAGAAATACACTCTCCTAAGTGTTACTCTTTAAACTAAGTGGGATGGAATGTACCTTACATGTAAGAGTTTGTGGCATAGGCAAAGAGGAGGTTTGGTTATTACTGAAAGGAATCAGGAAAAGTGCTACAAAGATAGTATTGGAGACTAAAATACCTCATCTATCCAAAGAAATCATTAAACAGGCTCATTATTGGCATGACTATTTATCCTTCGATTATATGTGAGTCTGTGACTCCCTTATGCAAAGTAATATGAATCAGAATGCATTATGCCTTTTAGATTCACTCAACCTTTTATTTTTAAAATTCTAGAAGGATTAGTTTGAGGTATATCTCTATAAATATTTGATTTTCGTATTCTTCAATGATTCATCCCCAAAGCGACATTTGTAGGTTTAAAACAAACAAAAAAAAAAGAGCAAATTTAGTAATTTGCATGATTCAATATATTTAATTTAATTTTCAAAATGGTTTTTAACCTTTTCTGAGTTAAACAAGTATTTGTAACAAGCTGCAGTAAAATGAAAACGCATTTAATTTAAAATCCATAAACACACAACTGGACAGTTTTTAGGATGGCTTTCAATGGAATTCACTGCATGAATGTGAGAAAAGTTTCTTAAGTGTTTTGGTAAATCTAGATCTGAACTTTTTGTTTCTGAGAAAAAAATCCTGGTACTCGCAAAACCTCCGTGTCTTAAGAAATATAGTGCATGCGTAAGAGTTGAACTCTAGTGAAGAATTTCTGCATATTTTTGTATCTCTGCAGGAATAGTTTTCAGTGTTTTATTGCATTGGTCTGACTCAGGTCCTGTTACACAATGGTGGAAAGCTAAAAAATTAATTGCAACAGCGAGCCAGTTTGCTTTACCTCTGATAGCTGTTGATAGCCAACAATAACAACCTCTATACTTACACTTTAATTCACAGTAAGATATCCCAGGTTCTGGATTAAAATAGGATATGTAAACAAATGTAGAAAAATTGCCACATGCCATCTATTTTAAAACTGTTTTCGTTTGCTGTAATTGATCAGTGTAGCCAAAGTCCTGTTTTGCCTGGTTGTAGTGCTGGGAAGGGAGACCCAGATGTCAGATTAGTTAACTAGTTCATTGCTCTCATCTCCTAAGCGTTTACCTGTCCTGAGAGCTGACGTCTTCTCAGAAAACTGTCATGGTAGGCTACGTTTGGCTGCTGTTGCATCGCTATCCATCAATCTGCTGCTAGTCATATCATGTCATTGACAATTGCTGTTGGAAAGATGCTTGTGTTGTAGACCACAAGCTCCTGACGTGTTTCAGCCTATTCAGTCCTAGTTGTATTTGTTTTGTTGTTCCTAGCGTATAGGAATAATGCTTATAAAATTAAAAGAAAAAGAAAAAAGGCTAAGCTTTGTGAGCAAACAAAGATCAGCTGTTAGCTGAAGTGTACATCATTTTCATAGAATCACAGAGTTGTGGAATGATTTGGGTTGGAAGGGCCTTTAAAGATCATCTAGAGCAGCCCCCCTACTGTGGGCTGTGACAGAAAAGGTAATTTAAAGTGCTATCAGCTTTTTAAGATTAAATAGAAATTTGCCCAATAAATAGATGACATGAAATGGTAATTCAAATACCCTTTTTGTTTACTCAGATGCTTTAAGGCTTTTACCACCTGCTGAGTGCCTGGAAGTACGAATAAACATTGGAATGACAGGTTTCACACTGCTATGTTGTAGGTTTGCACAGCGGGACTGAGTGGTTCCCAACACTATCGGCTGATTTGTTTTTCAAATAAAAATGTGGGGTTTAAATTTTGAGACAAAAAGGTTTCTTTCATCTTCGCTGTTCATAGAAGAAATTGATTTTTTACCTAATCTTTCTTGAAAATAATAAAGTGTCTCCAAATACAGAATAGTAAAGGAGATTTTATGCTAGTCAATACCCTGAAGAAAGGAACATAATTTAGGAGCTTAAACCCACAAGGAGAATATATGCATTTATATTTGTGAAAATTACCAGAAATCATTCTTCTGTGAAAATTGTCTCCTCTCAAAACTTCTTCCGTAAGACCTATACAGATACCAGTTGGTGGAAAAAAGGCAAAAGGCACAAAGTAAATCTCTTTGTAATTCAATTACACTGGACCAAGGCAGTGTTCCCATGGTGGCAGCCTGACACGTTAAGTTCAAGGAGTAAGTGCTGAGACGTTGGAATAATTCCTTTGATAATGATCACGTTGGATTTAACAGCTTTTTATTTAGACAGTTAGTGCTCAACCTTGGTAAGCAGCAAGGCTTGCTTGCTTTTCTTTCCAGTGAGTTGTCTGTGGGTTGTAAAAAAGTAAAATTCAGTCTTATTCAAAGGTTGGATAACTTTTCTCTAAAAAAGTCTATGTACAAGAAATAAAATAAATACATATTTAAATTGTTCATTAGTTTCCAACAATAATCTCACAGTCATTGTTAATAAAAAAATAAGGAAAGAAACACCTAAAATAAAACAGAAAGATTAAAGAAATTTTTTTCCTTTGTATAGCACATTTAATTTTAGGACCTCAGAACTCTTTTCAAATAATGATTAAGCTTGAGCAAACCCTGGAAATGGAAGCAGCTATTCTAATTGCTTTTGTAGATAAATATATTGAGACACGGATTGATGTAAATTTTTGATCACAGACAGTTCCTCTTGAAAGTCATCAGCAGAATTTAACAGTTCATACTTTTTTACATATAATGGCAGCCATGGAACTAAAAAATAATGAGCAAATATTAAGAGAAGAGTGTCGTGTTCACCACAGCAAAATACCTCAGCAACCAAGACGCTCTCAGTAACAGAGTAATATAAAAACCTGCTGTGGTGATGAATAGAAGAAATCAGAAAGTTTTTGAGTGCAGAGGAGTGCTTGTCTCTCAGATTCAAAGCTGCCCTTGTTGTCCTCTTCACAACAGAAGAAATACAGGCTTATCAGGATACAAGCGTCAAGGATGTAATTTCAAAAAGAAATATTTTATGAAGGGAAAAATCAAAATGGTACTTCTTAAAATTACTGAAACTGAAAAAGAAAGTAGTTGTTATGGAACACAAAAGACATGGATTCAATTTCTTATTTAATCTCATTCAGAAGATCTTGAAGCCAAGTAGAGCCCAGCCCAATTGAGTACTTACTGGGTACTTTCTGGACTGACTGTGTATTATTCTGTATTTCTGTTGTTGAAACAGTTCCAGTTTATGTAAATAAACAGCTGATGGTGTGGAAAATTGAACCTGAGCCTCTCCCTCTGAGGTGAGTAAATTTATGACTAAACAGAATCAATATCTCATATGTAGCTTCTCAGTTTCTTTAGGTTTCTTTTTTTTGTGTGTGTCGTGGCTACCACCTACTAAAGCCTATGCTGGCTTTCCCCTACTACTATTGCAGAAGAATGTAGCATAAGCTACAATTACACCTTCATTTTGGTAGCCGACATACTATATTGCCTTCATCACTGTAGTAACTTGGTGCCTCCTACTCATAATGTATTTATCCTCACAGTACTCCTATGAAGTTGAGCAGATGGTAAAGTGAGTCACTAGGTACAGAGCTTGACTCCTCAGGATCAGACAAGAAGACTGTGATGAAACCAGTCCTGGCTTTTCTTCGTCTTTCTGCTAGACCCCTCATGTTCTACTGGGGACTTGTGAGAGTCTTCCCCCATGGGACAGATTCTTGTCTTTTCCTTACACCCTTGGGAAAAAGGAGGTCCACTGGTGGCTCTTGCCTTATGTAAATGTCCAAAAGTGATCATTCAGGCTTGGCATAGCTCAACAATATTATGGACTTCTCAAATTATGTTGACTATGAGACTGTCAAAGACCATCTTGAGGCAGATGATAAAAAGTGCGACTCCTGCATTTCCTCTGACTCCAGCACACATTGGCTCCTACTGAGTTCAGCCAGCAGATGATTAATTTCAGTCTATTGATTCTACTGGCAACTGCTACAAGTGTCTCTTCTTGGATAAGCCGGCTGGGTTTATAAGGACACTGGAGCTGTGAGTGATGTATTACACTGTGCCCGGGTAGTCCTCTGCACAAGGTAACTGTCTGGCAGCACTTCTGTGAGATGCGGAGGATATGACTGAACGAGGCAGCCTCTTTTATGGGAATCTTCTCATCCTCCTAGAGTGAGACACTATTGTTTCCTAGTCGACTCATTTGGAAAGTATGTTGTCTCTGACATGCCACTGGCAGCCTTTTTGGCAGGGCAGGTGATGGTACCTCATTTAGCACTCTTAAGTGATTTTGAGCTTTCACATTATTAAACATGTATTCCATTAGCCATCTAGTCTACCAGTCACATGTTAATATGTGTAAAACATAAATGCATCAGCATGACGTGGGAAAGATTCCCAGAAAGTAAAAAAAAATGACCTTTGGTATTTAGCGCTAACCTGGCAAAACAGGAGAAGAACACAGTTCTTTAAAGCGTGCTACTTCTTCCCAACAGCCCCCAGATTCTGATTTCTTCTTCTTTTCTCACTATATGCTGTCCTCCCCCCTATTGTTTTTCCTGTTATGTTCTAAGGGGAAATAATTTAATTATGTATTTTTCTTTTTATTTTTTTTTACTATAGGTGGATAGAAATTTTTCAATGAAATACATTTGGTTTGGGTTCTAGTTTTGGTTTGTTCTTATATTTAAAGCATTTGTAAGGAAGTGGAAAGTTCAGAGAATATGCTAGTTTCAATAATTTTGGTATGAAAAGCAACTGATTTAGTTCTATGATCAAAAAAATTTAAAATGAGATACTGATACTTTGCATGTTAAGGGTTAAGAAGTTAACACCCCACACACACACACTCCCCTCCCCCTCCCCCCCCCCCAATTTTTTATGTCAAGTCTAAAATTAAAGGAAAGAACTCTATAATATCTAAGTTAGGTTACTGATTTTGATTTATCATACAATTCAGAGTGGAAAGATTAATTAAAGTCTTTGACGTTTTTATGAGTGAAAAACCTAGTTTCTTCTATAATGTATTTCACAATCTCTCCAATAATTTTGTGGAGTAAATTATAGCGTTGATGCATATCAACCACGAGAGCTTTAAAGGTCTCCCTTGAAAAAGTAACATTGCAGCTGATAATGTGATAGGGAAGATGTTTGCTGCTTTCTTCTGGAAAGCCTGGCAAAGGAGGGAATGAGGCAAGGAAGATAAGCCATAGCTTCATGGCTGAAATTTACAGAAAAAAGATGATACATGAAACTTAGAATGTCAAGATTTTGATAATAAAGTTTCTCTCTTTTGCATTCAAACTATCTTCCATTTCTAAATAGTTTTCACATACAATCAGCAACTGCAGTTGATGTAGATTATTACAGAATTCTCAGAAAACTTTTACAGACCCGTTTTATTAATTTAAATAATATATTCTTTTACTTTGTGTTCACTTGTGAAATTACTGAGAGCTAGAATCAAATTTATTTTTGTTAATATACCAAATTAGTAGGAGAGGGAGAATTTATTAGATGTAGCGACAAACTCGCATGACCAAGGTTATCTGTAAACCTCCTGCCATCCTTGCAATTCAGCAGTAGGTCAGGGAGTAATAATGAAGGAAGAAGAGGGAAACTTTACCAAAATTCCTTCTGTCTATAGCATCTTTGCCTGTGCTACTCCATATTGTTTCATTTTCCTTGTAAATGTCTTCTTCTGTAGCCTGATAGTTGTCAGACTTTCCCCTGGCCTTTAATGCTAGAGTAGTCATCTAAGGGTACGGAAAACAACAAAGGCTGATAGTTTCCTGTGAATTTCTATTTTTTGAGGGTTGCAGAATATCTCTGTGTGAATTTATACGTGTTTAAATGTTATTATTATGCATGCTGAGTTTGTCAGTCTCCTCTGCAGCTCAACAAGCTTCTGTTTCTGGCAGTGGTGGGAAAAAGTCAAAATCTGCTTGGAAAGAAGTCACCACCTATAATATGGAAGAGGGGCAGATTTTGGACGTCATGCTGCAGTGCTGGGGCCAGGACCCTAGAGCTCTGCTTCCTGAGGAAGGCAGCTTGGGAAGAGTGCAGTTCTTGGCCCTCTGGGAGGGCCAAATAAACAGGAACCAGGCTCCACTGGCAAATGCATTTAAGATTATATCAATAAGGTGACCGGCAATAAACATAAACCTGGGTTTGAGAAATAAACCTGCAGTTCAGCAAACCATTCTAGTCGGGTTACTGACATCTGCCCTAGGGAGTCTGTGCTGAAGTATCAAACATACGATGCAATGGTGCAGAACAAATTACATTTAACACAAATGAAGGAAAGGACATCAAAATGCCCAGAAATGTCAAGTCTGGTAGCAAAATAATCACAGGAGATGAGCTGAGTTAGTGCTGATAAGCTAACAAGCATGGCATCCAGACTTCAAATAAGTGAAATGCTGCTACAGAAAAAAAGGCTTATCCAGTTCTTCGTGGCCACTGGAGGGAAGAACTGGTGCAGGCAAAACTCTTGCTCTGAAGGCAAGAATTGGTGTAGGTACAGTTACTCTTGCTTTTGGACAGGTCTGTTGGCCAGATAACTCTCATATCCCTTTCCACTGTACATTTTGTGAGGCTGTGAATCCAGATCACGTCGTCAAAAGGAAGGAGAACTGACAAAGTAAGGAGTGTGGTGTTTTACAGCTTTTGCTGTGTTGAGAGACTTGTTGTAGATTAAAAGCAAAAAGAATAAAAATCAAACTGTTGAGGACTGGTATTAAGGCAGGTCACTAGGAGGGGTGGCAGGTTGTAAGTAGCTCTGTAGTCTCTCACCAAGGAAGAGCTTATGATGGTATTCTGGTTTCTGAAGTGATGATGAAGGAAGGAAAGTGCACTTTGGGGAAAAGATCATTGAAATTGTTTGCCTCAGCTGCTCTCTCAAAGATCTGCAATCTAAAAATGAAGGGAATGCTGCACAATGTAGAGAGTCCAAGGATAATAACAAAATCAAAAGATACCTTGAGAGTGTTAGACTCTGGGGAAACTAATTGTGTCATGTCTTGCTACAGGAAGTGAACAATGAAAATAAACTTGTATTGATTTCATTATTTTGCAGGCAAAGAAGGATGTGCTGCAGGCTCTGTTCAGGAGCTTCAGTGAGATATAGCTTTGTTCCAAGAGATCTTACTGTCTAAATTTTAACTATGACATGATGAATGAAGATGACATGTAGTAAAAAAGATGCTGGGGTAAAGGGGGACAAAGAGCATAGTGATGAAATGTTACAGGGCTCAGGTTAGGCATAAGAATAAATTGTGTAAGATAATAAAGAAAAATAGAATGGTGAGCGCGTTGTTTTGCCTACTCTGGTCAATAAATAATTTCAGTAATGTTGTGAATATCATCCGTCTTTGTATACAACATTGAATGAGACCAAAGACATAAGATCTGTGGCTGCCTGACTTCCTTCACAGCCCCTCCTCACCCACATGCGTGGTGTCTCTGCTTCCTTTGCCTGGTGCCCTCCTCGCTTTATGAGGCTGCCGTGTCCTTCCCCATCACCGCCGCAGAGGCAGGAGCCCGGCTCTGCTGAAGAGGATGGGCATGGCGCCATGGGTTTTAGCAAAGCCAAGATTTCACTTGAGCTAGGAGCGGAGTTTTGCCACGTTTGGCAGGCGAGGCCTGCTGGCTCCTTCTGCCAGAGCGGCAGAGAAGGAAGCATCTGGAAACGGGCTCGGCACTTCCCCACGCCGTGTGGCACTCGCTCTGCTAGCGCCGAGCCGGGGGGATGCAGCGGGCACAGAAATGGTATGGAGAAGGGTTTAGAATGAAAACCTGGGTAGATAAGCAGACAGCTTTTGGCCTGAGGAATAATAATAATTTCTGGTAATAGCAATTGTCACGATAGCCCCTCCTAAGGGATGTAAACAGTTATCAGGCACCAAAATTGCCAAAGGGAAAGAGATAAGGCATCAAGATAAAACTAAAAATTGAAACGCGCTCTGTGAATACACTTAGGATGGCTCATGGTCAAACCAGAAGCATTTAGTTTGTTTTTCCCACATAATGTGTCAGATTCTGCATTGTCATTCTTGACAGTGACGTTTGTGATGTCAGAGAACATGACATTAAAAAATAATATAATTTATTTCCTTGAACCACTTACAATCTTCCATCTACTTATTATTATTATTAGGAATATAAATGTGTGCTTCATGTTTTAAATTAAAAATGGCAAGCTTATTAATCATTGAGAAACTCTACAAAATTATTCATTTTGAAATATTAACATTGCAAACCCTTTCCCAGTAGTATATAAAGCAAACACTTGACAATGCCATTTTGTTGCCAGATTTTGGGTTTTGATTAAGGCAGGCTTATGAGCTGATGTTTTCTTACCAAACTAGTAATTCTCTTTTGACTACTGCTAAGCTTTACATTTTAAATTGCAATTAAATATAAACTATCAGAGGCTTCTGTTGTTGTAACAGAATATCAAAAACACATGTAATATTCTTTTAATTAAAAATGTATTTATTTGTCAACTTAAAAGAATTACTTCTGTGTCAAATTTGAGTAGACTAATTTGGTTTACAATAATTACTTGGAAACGAGCACGCACTCTTCAAAAAAACCTGAGCTTTATGCCTTTCTACTATTGAAGAGAAAGAAAAATTAGGTGCACGAAATATTTAATAAATTTAAATTGTCTCATCCATCTGCTTGAGAAATAATGACCTTTGTGTTTATAAATCTTTTTCCTATGAAAATTTTCTTTTAACTATAAAGAGTGTATATAGCTAATGAAAATCAGAAGTCATTAAGTGTTAAGTCTAGTACACACTCTAAAATTGTTCCTTCACGGAATTCCTTTTGCATTCTTGTATTTGTTCAGGTTGTCTCACATCTAAAAGCAAAGCTGCCTACTCTGATCCTGATCCCTTTAAAGCCCACTTCTCTGCTTGGGTTAAGAGCACTGAAAATGTGTTTCAGGTTTCAGGTGGAGCAATGGGCTGCGCTAGAGACACTCCATGCTCTGCTTCAAGCGCAGGTCACTTGGAGCTTGTCGTAGTCCAGGGTATAGAAACAAGTTGCCTTGTATAAACCTTTTCTTACCTTTGGAGGTCAGATTGTTGGGAGACAGATTTTGGGCAAGACCGTGAGCAAGCAGGAGACATGGGAGATGGTGCAGGGGTTATGGAGGAGCTTTGTCTTTTATCTCCACAGCAGAAAGGCTGCGTGGTAGCAGAGGATGCTTTTTTGCTGAATATCTTGAACTTATGTAAGTGTGATATTAATATCATACATTGATATTAATGGGCCCGTGAACAATCTGGTCTAATGAAACCTCTCCTCCTGCAAGTAAGTCAATATGCTGAAACGTAGGCATTTTCTAATGTCCTGGTTTGAGGTAAAACAGAACCAATTTTCTTTTCAGTAATTTTACCTCTTTATTTCCCGTTTGAGATGTACAAGCATCTTGTGGATACTGTAGTACTGGGTAGAGTTAGTTTGAGTACTGGAAGCAGTGTTCATTTGCCCTTCTTGTTGTGTAAAGCAGGTGTGATTGATACTTGGGCTGTGCAGTATAAATATGAGTGACATTACTCTTTGTGTTTCCACACTCCAAATGCTATTTTTAAGAAAAACTGTAGATTGAAATTTCATATAGAATGGAGAACATGGTATATTAATGCCAGCCCCAAATGCTTTGATATTTAGAGCATAAAAGCAGCAATATATGTATTATAAA
This sequence comes from Fratercula arctica, assembly GCA_947846985.1. NCBI lineage: Eukaryota > Metazoa > Chordata > Aves > Charadriiformes > Alcidae > Fratercula > Fratercula arctica. The sequence goes on along the minus strand of CANTUZ010000001.1, from coordinate 57,467,442 downwards.
AGCCTTAAGGTTAGCTCTGATTGCTTATCATTTTTACGCAAGTATATTTACATAATTAACCCTATACTTATTTCAAGGAAAATCGCCTAGTGTTTATGATGAAACAACTTTCTGCTGAGTTTCTCAGGGAGAAACTGTCTGAACTGAACATATTTTTAATATACCCTTCTAATATTTGGAATGGCAATTTTAAAATCAGTGTAATTAGTCAGTTAAATAGAAGATTTGTTTTTAACTTGACAGGAAATTTATTCTATACTAAAAGATTAAATTCTCTAATTTCTGGAAGGATGCTGTGACTAAAATGCTTCAATTTCCCTTCCAAGTTGCAAAGTTCAACTCAGACTTTCCTCTAAAGCTCTGCTCATAATTCCACAGAAGTTCTTATTCTCTGTTAGAGATAGTGTTTTATAAGTTCGGAAGTCAGTGGTTTCGCCTAGAACTGTTTGAAAAATTAATCTAATCAAGTTCTGATACATATTTTTTCTGCACAGCTGAGGCTGTATACTAAATAGGCTTGCAAAACACATTTAGACAGCCTGCCTGGAAGTGGGGAATACCTGTGAAGCTATATATATCAGCTGTGGAAGATACAGAGATACAATCTGTTCAAAATAGAAAGGAGAAAGATAAATCATCTCAGGAAGTATAAGTAAACAAAATTATATTTGAAATCCCCAGCTGTAAAATCACTGTTTTTTACTGCCTAGCACAGGAAAAAAGCAATAAACGTGAGACACCTGTGCCAACAGAGAGTGATTTTCTTGATCAGTAGACCAACATTTCCCTCCTTTTTTGTTCCACCTGCTGTTCAGCTAAAGATGGGACAGGGAGAAAATGTTGCAGTAAATGAGACAGAAGGGGAACATTATTTGTAAAATATTTAAAACCACATATGTTAGATTTGTTTTTCCCCTCTGGCTGCATCTTATCTATATATCACCTTCTAAAAAGCCTTCTTGATTTCTGTGAATGAAAGCAGGAAAATGATAGTGCAGTATCCTCCCAAGGATTCCGCAAAAGGTTCAGCTTATTACCCTGGGACCTGTAGGCAATCAGGAAAAGACCATATTTCTGGGGGTGTCGATCCCTTTTTGTCATTTCAGGATCCTGGGTGGACCGAGTTGAGCTTCTCTGCTTCTCATTCTGGATTTTGACTGAAAGTAAATTTTGTGATATCACAGTCCAGTGCCCAGTGGGCCCCCAGGGAGTCAGCAAGCTCCCCAAGCACAACAGTACTTGGCACTTCCTGTTTTCATTTTACTTTGACCTTAGTCTGCAAGAACCAAGAAGTCTACAGAAACAGCTTAGCCCTTGATAAATTAGGAAGGAATAGAGACATGCAGCCGTACACAGTATCCTTTTAGATTAGTCCGTTTGAAGTCAAGCTCGGGTGGGGCTTCCAAATGGGCTAACAAAGACCTGTTCAGATTCGTCACCTCGTACAACCAAATTGTATGTCTTACTGGGAAGAGTACACCTTTTCTTACACACTTAAGTGTTTGACATATACTGCTTCAGCATAGCTTAATCCCTTCTTATTGTGATCCTGCTTTGCACTTTGTGGAAATGTTTATACTGCTGAATATATGCATAAATTAAAAATAGCAAGGGCACTGCAGCTGTGATGGTCCATAATTGCACAGTTTATGGTCAGCTCAGTTCCTGGTTCTTTTTAGGACAACTACATATGGCTTTTTCCAGCACAGTTCCTCTTGAGAAGGATCTAGCTTTAGGCAGATTCCATATGAGCCACTTGGCTTCAAGGTCAAGAATCAGTCACAGGTTCTCTTCCATTAGCACAGAGAAATAGCTTATTATGTCTCTAACTTGTCATTTCTCCCTTTCCTCAAGTCAGCATCCAGTAATCCTTCATTTACCAACGTTCTTTCCAACTTGTCTGACTGCCCAAAGTGAGCAATGGGGTCACTTGAATCTTCCTTTTATCTGTCAAGCCACATCCCATTCTACATGCTGGTAACATCTTTCAATCTCCTGCATCTACCTCTAAAAGCTTCCTTTACTCCATTCAAAGACTTCCTTATTTTCACTTTCCAGTCTAGGGACTACAAGAAAGTTCTATTTCTCTACTTATGTACAACAGTTTTTTAATAAAATATTTTGTAGGTATTGAGACAGCTCATTATCTTTTAGGCTGGAAGCAGAGATGAAAGAACACCAAAAGATTTACTAGAAATGCTGGTTTGGCTAAGCTATCCTAGCAGACAAAGTTTTTTCTGTGTTGGAGCTTTTTAGTTAAGTTTGTTTGCTATATTCTTTTCTTATCCAGCCCTTACTTAGGATGCAGCAGGAATCTGAAGGAATTAATTTTCTTCTGGCTGCAGATGAAGTTTTCAAGCAGAGTCCTCCAGCGTCAATTTTCAGGGTTGGTTTTTTTTGACCAAAAGGTTTCTGTCAAAAGTCAGGACAATCAGCTTTAGATATGTTCTTGAGTCTTAGATCTTTAATAGTCCTCTTCATTCTCAGGCAAGGAAAGGAAATAATTGTTGAAGATCAAGAAGACTTGAGAGAAGAATAGTTAAATGAGGGAGAGTTGTAGTTGAATAATTGGAATTTTTGTTGATACATCTCTTCAGGAGCCCATTCTACTTGCTGCCGCTTGGCATCTATATCTCTTGTTTCTCTGGACTGTGCCTGTTTAGACCATTGCTCTCTTTAGGTGTCTTTAAATTTGAGTGGATCTATATATCTCAGTCTTCACATGCAAACAGGCACATGTATTATATACGTGGATAAATTGCTTGCCTGGAGTTATCCAAATCACGAATGAGGTTGAGAGTGTAATTCAGATTGCTTTGATTAAAATTGGTTTTAGCTTCTTTTTTTCCACTTCTGTGGCTGAAGTAGTTCATACAAAAAATACAGTGAAAGTAGGAAGCAAAAGTTCAAGGACAGAAGTAATCACTCTGGCACTGTAAGTTTAGGGAGCATTGAAAGCAACTTGGAGGGTTGCATTTCTTTGTGTTTTCTTTCATAAAAAAAAAAAAAAAATCATATTGCTTGAATCTGGGTGGGAGGAGACACCAGACTGAATTTTGAGTATGTGCCCTACTAGAGACCTACCTACCTCCCTACCTACCTACCAGTTTGATCTACTGGAGAGAGCTGTTTTCAAAGTAAAGGTACTGTCAGCAGTATGCTGACGTGGAAAATTATCACGTTCAGTATGAGTTGCCAGTACCTGAGGTCAGCTGAAATGGAATCTGTTAAGGAAAATGGTAGGTATCACTGGACGGGAAAGGTTAAAGATAAGAATTATGGCAACATGGCAAAGAAAAATTTACCGTTGCATTTATTTCCCTGACTTCTTTCTGGGGGTACACTGCAATTTGCCTAGTCTGAAACTTGAAGTTGTTAGTTCGATGGAAAATACTTCTGTCCCAAAACTTGCAAAAAGGTTCCTGCTTCTCTTCTGGGTTTGATTAGCTTATTGTGTCCCTCCAAGTCGAAATCGTACATTTGTCTGTAGGCTGCAATATGCTCTGCTCTTGACAAGGCTTTTGAATATGGAACAATCACTAGCAGTGACCTATGTTTGCCAGTTTTAAGCCTGAACAGTGGATAGTAAGGTATTTTGAGGTACTCTTAGCCAGTGTGTTCAATATATTTTTTGTTACACACAAGTTGTTAAAGCAGAACTCAGATTTATCCTAAATGGCTGCTGTAAAATAAGACGATGTCATTTCTAAATTGGCTCATTAAATTATGTGCTCTCTTTACAGAGGTAGGACTGTAGATGTAAATGTATCTTAGCATTCGAAATCTTTTGTTGGTATTATTTATTCCAAGATGTTCTCTTTATTTGAAATATATTTCAATTTGTTCCTTCCACTTGGTACAATCATTAACTTTTGACAAATATTCAGTGAAAGCAAGGCATACATATCCATCACTTGGTTAATTTTTACTTTTAAATCCAGAAACAGGCTGGAGTTGAGTTTCTCTTTGTTACCTTGGAAACAAGTGGAGGCTCGACTTCAAGTAGCTCTACACTTGAAATGAGGGGTGGAGCTTTGAAGTTGCAGTTCTTATTATGATGCAGAAAGGGAAGGCAATTCTTTTCGAGATTCTGCCTTATTGCATTTACAAGAATATGGAGTCTACCTATTATGATAGAAACTGGGTAGTCTCATGCAACAGGATGAAAGGAAAATGGGAAAATGGCAGTTACACCGAGTCAGTAGCTTTCAGCTTCTGAATTTGGGTTGAGTAGCTTATCCTCCTGCAAAAATGACTAGCCAAAACAGGATAATTTTTGCTGTCAATTTGTTTATCTTCTAACTATGGAAAGAACCTCTGCATTTTTCTTTGCCAGTAATTTCCAGCAGTGACTGTATAAATGTGCACCATTTTCACTTACAGTAATAAGTTATTTACAATTTTCCAGTCATTTCATGGACTGAATTAGGTTAGGTTTCAGATGTTTCAGGGAATATCTAGTACATCGTTTTTTTGTTATCACTGAGGCAAGCTTCCCAATGAGAATTTGACCAAGAATTCCTCCCCAGTAAGTCATTCGGATAAGAAGACATTTTGAATTGTAGCTTCGATAATGAAGATATCATAATGAGGTACATTATTTAGGGTTTTGTAGTCTAGTTTCTACTGTTATCTTTTGCTTATGTAGTGTGAATAAGAATATTGATATATATTCCTGTCAAGACAATTTCAAAGCAGAAAAAAATAAGTTCTGAAATATTACTACTTTGCTGAATTTTCCACAATAGAATGAGATAAAGGGCCACTGGGATTTACAGGGATTTGAATTAATCCTCTCTCTACTCTGGCTGTAGTGAGAACTATTAATATACCCATTTTACAGTGAATGTAATTAGGCTTTCGTTCCACAATTGTTAATACCTGATCTGTGTGCTACTGGGTGACCCAGAAGTGCTAATTTCGTCTGGATGAGGAATGGACACGCAATTGCATTTCTGGCAAATTAACCGGAGCATGTATACAGAGTTTCTGTTGGCCTCGCAGTTTTGTGCTGGTTTTATATGGACAACAGTGGACAGACAATATTTGAGCAGTCCTCAGGCTTGACAGTGTAAAGTTAATCTGTCAAAAAACCCTCTTTGAACACATTTGAACCAGCAGCTGGCATTTGCACATGATCAATGGTTTGCATCACGAATTTGCGATGGTTTTGATCTGACAAGGTATTTCAAAGCTGGATTCGCTTTAGTGTCAAATTCTGTACTTAGGCCTAGCTTTTGGCAACCAGTTCATCTTTTGGAGGAATTCTGTAGGAATAGGAAGAGAGAAGACTAATATCTTGGTTCAGTTTTCTGTCTCTAAACATTTGTTCGCCAAGGCTCGTAAGCATGTGCTCAACACTGAGCATGTGGATAGGGCTTAAGCAAATGTTATCCTGAGCCAAATAGTACAGATTTGCTCCCAGCTGTGTGATTGATGAAAAGTAATTGATTGGATCATTTTGGATAGATTTTTCTGTTAGTATCCTCCTTCCTAGACTTTCTGATGACCTTCTTTGATTTTATCAAGAGCAGTTAAATTAAATTTAGTATGTTCTTGGCATAACACGCATTAGAATCATAGATTGTGTTTTCCCTAAAACTTGTATTCAATGTAAAAAAAATGTATGTTATTAGGAAAAACACTAAAAAAAGAGAAAAACCACAACACGCTAAACAGTAGTAACATTTTAATAGACCTAATCAAGACTGCAATAATTAGACACACTATAAAAATCTTTCTTTTGGTTGCTAATAGCACCTTAGATCACTCTTTTATTAACATTGTTTGAAATCTGTTGCTCGAACTTGCAAACCCTTATTCGTGAAAGTATTTTGCATTTGATCGTTGTTTATATATGACGACTAGCAGGCTTCTCACAGGGATTTATAAAACCAGTTCCTAATTTACTTTTCACTTTTTATTCTTGCTTCTCAGTATTCTAGTTTCACTTCAAGTGGGTAATGAAAGTAGTCTCCTGTCTGTTTCAGTTAGTCTGAGCTGTTGTCCTCAGCCAGTGTAATTGTATGGTTTATATGTATTAGCACAGCACCAGCGTGCTCAGGTTTCCATTTCTGCGGGAACAAGAAAACCAAATAAGTAAACTCTTTCAATTGATTTCCTCTGTAAAAAACATCATGACAACATTACAGCTGAGATAAATCTGTGCATTACATAAAAAACAGCCACACATTCCCCTCCAGCCAAACCCAAACCACCACCAACTAACATCAGAACTCAATTACATCAAATGTTTTTTTGGTTTTTAGGTTACAGCTTGAGAGAATAAACTTTTGAGTTTTCCTGTCTCGTTTCCTAACACTATTACCGATAAACAAGTGGCTGCTAATTAACCAGGGATTTTGTTCAAGAAAGTTACTGCCCGTGGAAAGGGTATTTTGGGACAGCATGCTCCTCAGTCTCACGCATGGCGGGAACTCAGCGGTGACTCCTCTCTCACACATCCCTGGCACCAAGGCTCCATCGTGTCTGTCTGTGTATTCTCTCCCAGCCCTGCCAGAGCCAGGCGGTGAGCGATCCAGGCAGCCAGGCAGAGCCAGACACCTCCAAACCCTCACAGCACTCGTCCCTCTGACTAGCTGGGGTGGACCCAGGGGCAGAAGATGATATTTTGGGGTCACTTGTGGGGCAGGGAGAAGGGGGGGGGGACTTGATCTCACTCCGGCTGGTGGTCACACTTCCATAGTATTACCACCAAGTATCGCCAGCTGAGGATTTCTCCTGTTGAATCCATGTTACCAAATGTTGTATGCTTGGTATTAATCTAAGTTAATGGAGCAGTAATTTGTTTCTTTTAATTTCTGAATGGTAAGTTGAAACTGCATAGCAGTGATGTTATCCTGTGGCTTTTATAGACCTGCTTCTTTCCTTGCACAATATGGACTGTTTAATGGGATGATCCAGGTGACTTAAGGGGCTTCCCTACTTCAGGAAAGCTGGCAGAATAGTCAGACACATACAGTAGATATATATAGTGCCATATGGTCATTGTAAGAGTCTTTTTTTTTCCTGGTCAAATCTAAACTTTGACCTTTTAACTACTACTGATTTACTTACATGGTATATTCTATTGATCTACTTACATCTGAGCTCATTAAACACATAAAATGAGCTGCAAGCAGAGTAAAATATGGTATTATTGAAACTAACAGGGAGATCAGATTACTATATGCCCAATACGGCTGTTTTATCTAGTTCCCTGGAAGGAGAAGCACTTTGGTAGCAGCCGTCTTCCAGCACCACTGCACTAGAATATCTCCCACCTCACCTGTATATTTGGTAAATGAAAACACAATTTCATCTTCTAGGCCAATGAACATGTTCACAGAAATGCTCAAGCATTGTACAAGCATGTACAACCATAAACTGGCAAAAGCATTTGTGAAAATTCACAGCATTTGTGGTCTTATATGCATAAAATGCCAGTAGTTTAGCGGCCAAACATTCATGAAAAAAGTGTTTTACAGTACTAATACATTCTTTCCTGCTGGATTAGAATAAAACACAATGGCTTTGCTTATGGTCATAGTCATTACTCCCATTTTAAGAGGTGAGAACATCCCACATTAGGGGTGGTTTAGTTTAGATAATTTCTGCACAAAGCTGGATGCATTTTTTTCCCATTTATTTTCTTTTGTATTTCCAGCTACTTATCAGTTTAGCTGCTCCTGGCAAACTGAGGGATAATTCCTCTGAGTTAGGTGATCCCATATTATCTGCAGCCGTTACAAGGAAACCAAGCATTTAGCATAGGAAAGAGGTGAATGAGGTAATCTTTCTTTCTGTCTTTCTTTCTGTCTTTCTTTCTGTCTTTCTGTCTTTCTGTCTTTCTTTCTTTTTCTTTCTTTCTTTCTCTCTCTTACTCTCTTTCTTTATTTCTCTTTCTCTCTTTCTCTCTTTCTTTCTCTCTTTCTCTCTTTCTTCCTTTCTTCCTTTCTTGCTCCCTCCCTTCCTCCCTCCCTCTCTCCCTTCCTCCCTCCCTCTCTCCCTCCCTCTCTCCCTCCCTTCCTCCCTCCCTTCGTCCCTCCCTTTTTCCCTCCCTCCCTCTCTCCCTCCCTTCCTCCCTCCCTTCCTCCCTCCCTTCTTCCCTCCCTCCCTCCCTCCCTTCCTTCCTTCCTCCTCCCTTCCCTTCCTTCCTTCCTTCCTTCCTTCCTTCCTTCCTTCCTTCCTTCCTTCCTTCCTTCCTTCCTCCCTCCCTCCCTTCCTCCCTCCCTTCCTCCCTCCCTTCCTCCCTCCCTTCCTTCTTTCCTTCCCTTCCTTCCTCTCCACCGCCCACCTCCCCTTATTTTAGTGGTAGCCATAACTAAGAGGAATACTGGGAAAAGTATCAAAAGCAGATAAACAAGACCCTGTCTTCAGATTAGTTGTCTGTTGGCTGTTTTAAATTTAAACCATGCACAGTGTATTTTAGTTTTTAATGTAATGTTAAAAAAACCCCCAACCAGTTCTGGAAGCCAAGACAGTGTTCCCCAAACAATTAGTTACATAGCTATCTAATGAGAAGCAGGCATTTTATCTGAGCAGTCATATATGATATGCATAGGTGATCTTCAATATCAGCAAGTCTGCTTTCCCTTCTGTTTTTGCTTCATGGATGGTGATCCAATATTTTTCATATTATATATATGCAAATATTTGTATAGTATATATAGAGAGAGATTAAAATTTATATGTGTAAATATAAATAAAAATATATTAATATGCATATTAATGTAATGTATCCTGCCACTATTAAAAATGGCTTAAAGCTGTGCATTTGTTATTGTGCATTGACTAAGGTTTGGAAAAAGAGACTAAGAAATATTGCCAATACTAAATATCATTGCTGACTCCAGAATTCACCTATTGAAACATTTCTTATTTTCACTGATTTTTTCACTGATCACATAAAGTTATAGATAGAGATGGGCAAACCATGGTAATGATGCTTCCTCTGTTGCATGGTTAAATCCTCCGGAGTAATACTGTTCACTTTAGATGGATGTGTGTGGCTTCAAAGCCAGGGATCCACTGCAGTCTTGTGTTTGCACGCTGCAGTGGTTGCAAGGAAGAAGTGTTCTGTGCTTGCAGGATAGCAGGCTTTTGGCATAAGAGTTGAATGGGTTGTTAAAGAGCCCATATATATTGTTAGCTGACTAGCCAAATCTTCTTATAGGAAGATAAAAGCAAGCCAACACTGGTAGTAGAAATCTGTAGGAGCTTACTTGCTTTATGGTGTGGAGGAAGGAATTTATATCTGCTAAATGCAGATTCTGAGGGCCTGGCACCTATCCTCAGGTTTTGTGTAGAGTTACAGAGATTTATGAAAGCGCTATTGCCAAATGCCAAACACCAAATCCATGAGAGCTGTACTTCTAGCTACAGTTTTAATTTTGAAAAAAATTACCTCCTTTCTTAGATTCAGTTTTGATCTAAGGAAAATTCTGAGCAAGGACATGCCTGGGCAAAAATTACGGAATTTGACCATTAGCCCTGTCTGCCTTGCTTTTCCCATCTCTGCTGTTGTGTACCCAATTCCCTTGAGTACTGAAAACTGTGATGAATTAGGTCATATTTACAAAGCACTTTGAAGTTGGAAAGCAGTGAACAACTTATTCAGTATTATAACTTTATTTTTCGTTAGAGTGAGATACTTGCTATAAAGCAATGAGTGCAATTTAAAGTTGCCATCAAAGACTACAAAGGACGTGCTCCTTTTTGCTTTGAAAATGTAATTATCATGTGTTAATATAGTCTAGGAAGTAGGCTATCTTCTCATGCACAGATTCTTTTGAAAAATGGTGGAGAAAGCCAGAAGACCTAATTTCCTGTTTGGATTGCTCTGGGATGTATGTAGTATAACAATGGGGGAATGTAAGTTGTTAGTGATGAGATACGGAAGAAAATGCTCTTGTGCTTTAATTCTATCTCTAGATTTCCACCATGGTTATGCATGTTTTTAAAATACTTTTCTTATTCTAAAAAGCGAAAAATTAGGTATGAATTACAACATGAAAGCACAGAAGGGAAGACTTTTTAAAGCTTTTCAGGGGAGAAATCATGTTTTAGTCCTGCATTTCTAGAGCGCGTAGCACAATGGAGTCATGTTCTGTCTCTCTTGTGATGCTGGATACTATATCAATATTATTCCTTGTATTAATAACTATAGAATTAATGGTAAAATATTTCTTGCTTATGCAGATAATACCAGTAACAGTACCATCTAGTACTAAGAAGGAGCCAAGAAACTCTTATACGTGTTAGAAAATCAAAAGTCATACTTTCAGACGGTAATAAAAAGGGCAATTTCGTGGTGTATGTATGCCAACAGTACTTTGCACCTGATGCTTTTACCCAAACAAATCTTATCTGTGATAACCTGTGTTTGGATGGTAAAGGTCTACCTGATTTTCCTTCCAAGACAACGAACAGCTGAATGCTGTGTTGGGGCTCTGAAACCCGATGACTACACAGGCAGGTGAGTGGACTGAGTTTAGCACTTCTATGAATAGTGAGACTGTACAAGAATTCCAGTTCAATTATCTGCAATGTTGCAAAACAAAATTAAAATAAAATAAAATAAAATAAAATAAAATAAAATAAAATAAAATAAAATAAAATAAATTTCCTCTTTCATAAATAAAGACAGAACACATTTTTAGTGGATTGTTTTCATGTTTATGCCACTGAAATTGTAAATCATTGTAAGTCTGTTAAAAAAAACCACAAAGCAACAAAACCATGACAAACCCACTCAAATCTAAAGTGTACTATCAGATTAGGTTCACTGAGAACTTCCTTCTCTTGGTTGAGTTATTTAGACAGGGACATTCCAAAGGGAATTTATTACTTAGTAGGTGTAGAAGTAGTGTGCTGAAGAAACAACTTGTGCTGTTGGTGTGTTTCGTTCATATCTTTTTTCCAGTTTTGTACCAAGTATATGAAAATTTCGGAGAATCACAAAATCATAGAATGACTGAGGTTGAAAGGGACCTCTGGAGGTCATCTGGTCCCCCTGCTCAAGATGGGACAGCTAGAGCCAGTCGCCCAGGACCATGTCCAGATGGCTTTTGACTGTCTCAAAGGATGGAGACTCCACAGCCTCCCTGGACAATGAGTGCCAGTGCTCAGTCAACCTCACAGTACAAAGAAGTTTTTCTCTATGTTCAGAAGGAACCTCGTATGTTTCAGTATATGCCCATTGACTTTGGTCCAGTGAAAAGAGCCTGGTTCTCTCCTCTTTGAACCCTCCCTTCAGGTATTTATATGCATTAACACGATCTCTCTCGAGTCTTCTCTTCTCCAGGCTCAACAGCCATTCGCTCTTAGCCATTCCTCATAGGAGAGATGCTGCAGTTCTTTAAACATCTTAGTGGCCCTTCGTTGTCCCTGTCTGTCTTGTACAAAGGAGCCCAGAACTGGACACAGTACAGTCTGACCTCACACATTTGTTTCATGTAGCTTTTGGTAACTTAAGAAAAACATTGTTCAAAATATGAACTTTGGCAGTAGTCTAGATAAAGCTTTTTTCTGTTTGGGGCTTTTGTTGCAGTTGTTTATCTTTAAGAAAAACATTTGCCATATTTGTAGCATTTGAATACCATAAAAGACAATTATATTGATTCTACTAGTGAAACATGGGACCACATTGTATCATTGATTTTGCATGTAATGAGGTTACAATGGATAATTGAAAGGAGAATTTGGCCCATTGCTTCTGAAACTTAATTTTCTTCCTCCCAAACCTGTCTAGGCAGACCAGCTGGCTCCAGGCAGGACCTATTTAAGTGTGGAAATAATATTAAGCCACCTTAATGTGACAAATGGCAAAAAGCACTTTGTAAAAATTTCATTCAGAAACAAAAGAGTGAATTGTTGAGTGAGCTTGTGGGGAAGAGAGGTCACAAGTGAGTAGATTTTTATATCATCTCCGAACAGCTAACAAAACACAAGTAGGGTATCTGGGATAAGAAGAGAAAAAAAAAAAAAGCAAACATTTTCTAGTCAAAACTGCCCAGATCACTGTCTTTTAAGTGTTAATTAGTATAAAAATTAAATTTTGTTTTGATTCAAATAAATATTCTGCAGCCACTGTTGGTTTTGCTTTCAGCTACCCTCTGACAAGATGCTAATTTTCCTCATCCTTCTTTAGGAGATCTCTTGAAAAATGGACTCCACTGAACTAATGCACTGACTTTCTTAGTGACAGCTGCCAAGGTGCTGTCAAACCCAGCTGTCTCATTATTCCTCTTTCATTACATTTTCTTGTTATTCCTTGTACATAGGAGAAGAACCATATTAAAGCATTCCCTGTGACTCCGTTATAATTGCACCCTCTGTTAGTAATTGCTCATCCATTCAAAAGCTTTGCTGCAATATTTTGAAACAAATTGACATCATTCTAGTTCTGCAGTTAATCTGCTATTCAGAAAGGCATAGCAGGGGGATGTCTTATTGCTGTACTTTCTATGCATGGGTACTTTGGAAAGAAAATTAGCTTTGGAGACACTGTTTGAACATTTTAATGAAACCATTATACCTAAGAGACTGTAATTTCTAGATTTCAGTCTGGTACCAACTGCCCCTGTTTATAGAATATTGTCATGCTCTGGTTTTGCACATCTTGATTTTACATTACATATTGGACATTTTTGTCTTCAGTGCACATAGGAAGTTTGACATTTTATTACATGAGGTGATAGAAATGCATGAAGACATTTAACTGTCATACTGACAACTTGTATGGAAACACTAATGGAGATACATTATGCAAAGCAAGTTCTCTGGAATGTGATGGTCAGGTTTTTGTGGAATAGCTTTCTTTGATGTTGTAGAATGTCAGAAAAATAATGTATATTACTAAATCAAAAGATCAGAAGACATATACTGTCTCCTTCATAACAGAAGATCCCATTCCCCTCCCAAATATCTCTTCACATGGAAATTATAAAGGGTTAGCCTGAAACACAGCATTGCAAAATGTGCAAGCAGCATTAAGAATCTGGAAAGTTTTGTCTACATGTTGGTATTTAGAAGCAATAAATATCTTTGACAAAAAACAACTTTGACTTGAATTATAACATTTTCTCTTTGCCTCACTCTGAAGAGTGGGACAAATACTGACAAATGAATATGAATGATAATTTTTCCAGACAGCATGTAAGCAGCGTTTTGACAGTTAAGGATAACCACTATTGAAAAAGGCTTTTTCTACCAGATCTTGATTTGAATGTGAATGCAGTTTGAAAATTTAATATTTCCCTACTCCACTTCATACCCTGACAATAAAAGTGTAGTATGATTTGCTTGTAGTTTTGTCTTCTAAGCTAATGGGGTATTGTCAAGACTGTAAAAATTAAAACTATTCTTCACAGTGACGTTTTGGGGTGTTGTTTTTTTTTTTTCCCTCATAAAGATTCACATTACATTTATAACCACTGCTTTGTGTTTCGTGAAAAACATTCTTACAAGGTTCTTACAATATAGTGAAGGAAATGCACTATATGTCAGGATTACAGCCATTTTCTCACCTCAGTTCCATCTCCTGAAGGCAAAATATCAAGCCTCAAGCAAATTTGAAGGGTTTTCAAAAACAAAATGGTGTATCACGTAGTAATACAATCTCATCATCAACTTGCTTCTTTCCTCACACATCAAAACTTACACCTCCCAGAATATGTCTTTGCCATTCTGTAAGAAGAGTCAAAGAAAGTTTATAAACTAGTATTTAATTTTGGGTCTACTGTTGTTAGCCTTAGAAACAGCTGTATTTGTTACCATTGTTCATCCCAGCTCAGATTCACACACAAATGAGTGTACTGGCTGTGGGACAAGATTAATACCTCATCTATTATGTTCGAAACTGAAATGTGGGGTTGTTTTTTTGTGCTGCATTTTATTCTTCTTCCTAGCTCTTCCTTTGTCAGTACAGGTTTGGCAGTCACTGATTATTGTTTACTGCTATAATTTTCAACAGCTTTATGTAACTTTTTTATTTACTGTAAATATCACCTACTTTTCATCAGGAGTTTTGTATAGATCATTAAAAACTGGAAGGTATGCTTGGATAGCTGAATGGTGATACTTCTAAACAAAGTTGTGAGATGTATGAAGAAAAGGGAGACAGATATGAAGACTGGGTTTTGAGTTTTTTGGTTGTTTTTTTTTTTTTCTTTTTACTTTTTAAAGATATTTCTTCTTAGATCTGTTTTCTTTGACTGTGTCTGTTTTACAGAAGGCAGCACTGTTTTTCTAGAACTGAGTTATTTAAAAGATACAGAAATTTTAGACTTTAATAGTGTCTCATAACTATTCAGATTCACCTTTCATAGCAAAGATACCAGATAGAAAAATATTTGCTTGAAAAAAAGTGTTAAAAAAACATCCTCAGGCTACTCGATTTTCGATGAAAAACTTTACCTAGGTTTGAGGCTGAACTTCTGCAGGATCAAGTGGATAGAACACTACATAATTTACATGGAGTGCTACGTAATGATTTCTGTCCTAAAAAAAAATGAGGCCAATTTTCATTAATATCAGTGGAACAATGCAAATTAATTTCAACCAGTTTATTATCACTTTAATATACAGTATCTTCTAAAAGATTTGACATTTTATTCAATATGTCTGCATTTGCATTTATTTTCTTAAAATTGACAGACAGAATTCTGGGCCATTCTTCTAGCAAGTATCTTCTAGTGATGTTTATACATCTCTGGAAGGATCTGTCATTCACAATAGTCAAAATTACTGTGTTTCATTCAATTGTTTGCAAATGTACAATGGATTTGCAACCTTTTCATAATTGCTGTACTGGAAACAGAACTCAGATCAGGAAAAGATCCATTTTTGAAAATTGTATCTGTAACTCGTTCAATTACTTTTTTTACAGAGGCTGTTTGGGCTATCTGACTTTTAAAAGAAGGACTGTATTTAGATGTTTCCTTAATTTTTTTCACTTTGAAAATGTATAATAAGTATAAAACTTTCTGCAGTGAAACAAACGCATGCTATAAATAAAATGTGCAGAGTTCACTCTTCAAGTTTTCGTTCTTATATCTGGATATCTGAATTTATAATACACTTCTCTAGCCATGAGTGACTTGAACTGTAGCTCCAGTAGAAATTGATTCAGATTAACTATATGTGCCTCACCTATCTTGCTGCTAGGAAAAACCTACTTAATGAGAAGAAACTTTGAAAACGTAGAGGGAAAAAGGGTAAGCCAACCGCACAGCACTGAAACTTTAATTTGTTCTGTTAAAGAAGACACAATAATTAAGACATAAACTCAGACGACTCAGAGAATATTGACTATAGAGTCAACTAATTTAACTTTGTTGCAGTCACATAATTAGTATTGACAGAAACAACTTAGAATTCCACTTATTTCACTTTTTATAGTTTCCGGCAAACTGTTTTTTTTTTGGGGTGGTAGCTTAGTCAAGGCAGTATGACTTGAAATTGTCACACTTAAAGCCCGCCACACTGGTCTTTAGGATGACAGTGTTTTGCTCTGCATGTAGAATGGACCTGTTAAGAATTGCTTACAATATCCCACTGTTACTACACATGGCATTATCTTTCCTGAGCATGTCTGATGTACATTTATCAGTAGCATTGCTTTAAAGTTAGCTTTAGTTGTTCATTTGCTAGAAATTTCCACAGGTTTTTTATTTTGGTCTTCATTTCCCACCTGCCTTAATTGCAGAATATTATTTTTTTCTTACTTATTACTAGAATATTAATCCGAGATCTTGAGAAAAAAACCTGTAGGCTGAGGAGATCCTTACAATATCCTTTTCAGCCTTTTACCAAGAGTTTCTGCTTAACACAACTTCAGTAAAATCTTCATATGTTCCTACAGAAAAATACCCTGTGTAGTGACTACTGCAGCTAAATGGAGAGGCTTACTTAGATGGTACATCTTAATTGGGCTTTGTCAAAACAAATATTTTAATTTGATTCACCTAACCCTTGAGTCTACCTCTGAACATGGCTTCTACCTCCCTCTGTCATGGAAAAAGAGGAGGTGCTTCCCAAAGTGATGCACATTTATAATTCCGGTTAGTTCTGGGGCTACACAGGAGCTCTGAAAATGAAGCTCAAATTCTTTACCACAATCTTGAAGTAGATGTATATATTGAATCTTCCATGCGGTCCTCCTTGTATATCAGGATGCTTCCTGCAAATATTTATACCTTCATTTTTAATATTCCTCTGAAACAGAAAGGTTTGTATGCATACATGCATATATACCTATATACATACATGCATATATACACACACTTTAAAATAAAAGCTTCATGACATAGAGTACTCTCGGTTCCAGAAGAGGTAAATACTTGTGTGACAAAAGAAAGAGCTGAGAAGGAAAGTGTTTTCCACGTCCTCTGTAACTAGGCACAGAAAATAAGTTTAATTAGTCTAATCATCGGTACAGTCTCCTTATTGACAACAGAATGCTCCCTGACCCGTCTTTGCTTATCGTCTGTGAAAATGGCAGTTTAACTGCTGATATCTGTGCTGTTCTTTAGCAAGCTAAACTGAGGTGGCCTATAAATCTTGTTTATCATTACTTTCTGGCAGGTAATGTCATAGTCTTTCATAGAAGGACTTTAAGATTATGTAATTTCATTCCAGAAACAGATGGGATGCACAGGACTGGGTCTGGCACAGTACAAATCAAGTCTATCCAAAAAAGTATATGTGTGCTTGGATCTGTGGTATGTGGCAGTGTAAAATCAAATTTTCTAACCTGTAATTCCTTGAGAGTTGTCTCAAATGAAACTTGACTTTAGGCTTTTACTGGTATAAAAAGGTTTTCTTACGGATTCATTCTTTACTTTTCATAAACAACATATTTATTTCTATCTAGACAACTGTTACAGTGGGTAACAGATATCTTTTCTGATATACAGTCAGATGCACAAAATCCTTGCTGATTCCACCCAAGACCTTTCAGAATATTTTGATAGCTTCTTCGATCTACAGACACAAATTCCTTATACTATGAATCAGATGAACTCGTCTCCTTTTAATATGCTTGTGTTATAATGCTTGTAGTTTTGTAACAATGAGGACACGATTGTTTCTCTTTCTTTAATTAGGATTAATTTATTGATGATATTCCTACCTGCTCTTGGACTATTTTGGGCAAATGTGAAGGTTAAATATTGCACAATTGTTTATGCTATTGAGAAGTTCCTTGAAAATACAACAAGATTCTCATATTATTTCTCGAATTTTTTTTTTTTTTTTTCTGCCCAAACCAATGTCTTTACAGTTGAATAGTTGACAGTTAGTACTGGTGCTGCTTGAGGAGCCATACATCAACAACTAAGTACAGTAAAAAAGTTTGAGGTGTACTTAGACTTGCCAGTGAGGTCTTCAAAAATAAATTTTGTAAGTATATTAATTCATCCATAAGGAGAAAGTGGGCATGTGGGCAGATATACTGGAAAATTAGTGAACTAAGATATGACATTGTGGGAAATTTGGAGGAAATGTGACGTGCACCAAGTCACCATAAAAAAATAATTTTGAGAGTCTTCATGCAGACAGTATAATTTAATAGTGAAATGTAGCTGACATCATCAAACAGGTGTCATCCAAGGCTGTAACAAAACAAAAAGGATTTCTGCTGTAATGCCTCCAAAGAGGGCCTTGTGATTGGTATTGAGTTGTGCAATTGATTGGTCATCTGGAGCAACCTGCCCAGAGTTCATATATTACTGAAATTAAGGCAAGGATTCTCTTCATTGACTGGATGAGGGGTGAAAGCAGCTGGGAAGAATAATGAGAGTTAATGCTATAGCTGAGCATCAATAACATCATAAATAATGCAATCAATAAATGAATGTGTCAGATGAAGACCACTTGAGGCACCGGAACTTGAGATACTAATTTGATAGTTGGAAGGTATGGAGGAACAGTCTCAAAGGCAAGAGGAATGGCAAAAATAGATCCAGCACTGTCTGCAAGTACAGGAGGAACATAAGTGATACCAGGATCCAGCTCAAGTTGAACGGGATGCTTCCATGTGTATCAGATACATGGTATATGCATGTCAGATACGGTGTCCCAAAGACATTAATATATAAATGATAGCAGGTAAATCTCTGATATGGAAACCTTGTTAAGCTTATACTTGTAAATATGCTCAGTATCTGATAATGACGATGATGGTAGTTAGAGTTCTGTGTGCAATTTATAAGAACATTAGTGTTACTGGCAGCACTGAAATCAGTAGGAGATCTGCCATTGACATTAATGACACCAAGTTAACACCACTGCAGTCTGATTCTGTATTAAATCAGTTACCATGGATATGCATTCGGCAGTCAGGCTGTTTATATAAGCAGAACTAGCAATCTGAACAAATGCAAGACAATAGTTCATTGGAAATATCCACCAAAAAGCAAAAGAACCTTCTCCCCTCCTCCAAATAAACAAACAAACAAAGGAACATGTTTTAGTCTTAGGGTGGATTCAGGTTTCTTATTGCTAAAAGGATGCGGAGTCAGATTAAAAAGAAGTATAGATGCCTGACCTTTACCCAGTTAAGGACTTAGATTACTTTATAGATATGAGTCAAATAAGTGCTTAATTAGACACTTGAGGTCATTCTGTTGTGATTTTGTAAACCAATGACGTAAGCAAACTACAGATTCCATCATCGCAGCTCAGTGAAAGTAGGACAAGCAAAAAGAGATAGGACAAGACTGTCCTTGTTTTCCTGTACAATGACTGGGCTCAGAGATGATGTGATATGTGGTAACTGTGTGATAACTTTCCTATGCGATAGCTGCTATTGCAGCAATTCCTGCATTGCTTCAGAGACTGATGGTTCTGGTTTACCTGCACAAGAGCCTTGAAATCCTCCACAATTCAGGACTGTTGCAGTCCTATACATTGCTATGGGAGGGTAAGACTGGAATTTCTGGTGGGAATCTTATACGCTGTTCTCAAAAACAACCCATTATATATCTTTAAAAATGCTTGTTTATTAAAAAAGTTAGTGATTAATGTTTTGCAAGAATGGGCAGACTCTGAAGTGATTCATAATGTGTACAAAATGACAACTGACAGAGAAATCAAGACGACCATGGTGAAGAAAGAAGAATAAATGTCAAAAACAATGACGAGATTGTAAAATGTTAATACAAATGAAAAGGGGAAAATATTAACAGAAGAAAATGAAACATTATGTTCTGAAACACTTAACTGTATGATAGTCCTAATGAAAGGAAAAACAGATTTATTAAAAAAACCTCAAAACTTTACAATTCAGTTATTAATCAAATTAATCTTTAGCTGCTATGCAACAAATAAGGGAGCACAGGCAGGGACACATATTCCCTTTCTGCTGCTGCTTCCTTCAAACTGCAGGTGTGGCTCAGGTGACCTGTGCAACCTTCATGCACCCTCCAATCCAGGGACCAGAGAAGGCCAGTGCAGGGATTCAGTCTGTGCGGGTGTAGGAGGGAGAGAAAGCGAGGGGAGGTGGCTGCAGCAAACGACTTCACTGCCATTAGGGTGCATGGGGAGGTGGGCAGGCAGGGAACCCTTTCTCCTGTGCTGGTGCAGCCATGTGTAACCCCACAGACAAAGCTCAGTCTTATCTTGTGGTGTTATTGATAAACACTTATGCCTAGGGGCTGAGCCTCAGTTTAAAAGCAAAGTAATTTGGGGAGAAAAGGGTTTTCCCAACAACCACGTTTTCTACCTTGTTCACTTCAGAGAGTTGCTACTAGCCAAGAGGGTTGGGAGTCATTCGGAAGGGGAATATGATTTTTGGAAAACTGTAATTCTCCACAGGGAAAAAGAAATGATTTTGCAAAATTCCTGCCTTATTCTCTCGCGTTAGCTATGTTTTGTTACTATTCAGGGTCTAGGTTGGTTTATTCTTGGCTGATGTCCCTGGCTGGAGTGCACCTCCCAGGTGCACTATCATCTTTTTTCTGATACAGCCCGTGAGAGCTGTGTACAGGAGACACGTCGGGAACTGTTAAGGAGAACAGAACTGAAGCTGAAACTAATATGAAATACTTCAGTAGCTAGGAAGGTATGATACTATATTAAACTGAATGTAAAGGAATAAATGTAAAGGAATAAAAAAACATTCTTTTGGGTTAAAGACAATAAAAATGCCACCAAGACATGCCATTGTTAATAATATTATTTTTAGGAGCTGGTTCTTTTTTCTTTCTCTTTTTTGAGGTTGTATGGGAAGAAACGTCCCACTCAAAGTATGGAAAAATTCTGGTAGAATGAAAATTGCAATATATAATGAAGTCTGTGAGACATTTGGAAGAATGAGATTTTGAGATTAGCTTGCTCCCTTGCTCAGATATGAACACAGACACAGACACAGGCACACACACATACTGTTGTGCATCTTAATGGTGTAGCTCTGGGAAAACTGTGTTATTCAGACTAAACTCTTGGGTGATAGGGAAGAAAATGAGTATATACCACCATAATCGAAAGTAGATTACCCTGAATTGTAGAGTAAGGGAAGAAAAGAAGATTATTTTTCTAACTAGCCTCCCAAAGCTATTTCTTCCCTCTTAAGCAAGAGCTAATTTTTGGCAGAGATTTTCACAAGGTCTTTTAGGAAATCCTTGTGGCATACAGTTTAACCTCCAATTTGATTTTATTTGATTTTCCATTTGATTTTCCTCTGCCAGCATTTACCTCTGAATTGCAGGGTTCACAAGGAGCCTTCTCAAGCTAGCAAGCTTCTCAAGCTCCTGACATTTTCTTTTTTTTGTTTTTGTTTTGTTTTTTTTTTGTTGTGTCCTTTACTTTAGGGGTTAAACCAAATCCCAAAGAAAGTGCAAAGGTGCATCCGAAGGTACATCCACATGAACAGTATCACAGAGTCACATATATCCATAGATATCATATGGATTATTGCACTGCTGTGAGGTAATGTGCACTGGGCTAATATATTTAAAATGACAGAATTTTTTAATGTACTGGTGTGTGCTTAAAATGGATATACACTGACATGCAAATGAGAGTCTAAGCCAGCTGGTTGGCTGGAAGCTAAGGAAAATAGTTTTTCATGCACAGTACTTTGCCATGATATTTGCATAGGCTTAATTTTAAGCACTTTCAGTCTTTTACAAATAATTATATGCTGTATTTCCTTTTATACTGGTTTTTACTGGGATAAAATTAATTTTCATCATAGTAGCTCGTAGGGTGCTATGTTTTGGATTTGTGACCAAAATGGTGTTGATAACACACCAATGTTTGTAAAGCTTTACTTTGCCTACTAAGTTTTTATCTCAACCCAGGAGATGTCTCACTTTTACCCTGCCGATTCTCTCCCCCACCCGATGTGGGAGAGTGAGCGAGCGGTTGTGTGGGGCTTAGTGGCCTTCCGGGGTTAAGCCACACCAACTTTGTAAATACTTTGTGGTATTTACTAAAGCAATATTGCAGAACAAGTTCAATATTACTTTGACTTGTAAACAATGTAGTTAAGACATTCACCACTGCTTCTAAGAGGTGAAAAGATGTCCTTTCTTATTATTTAGAATCATAGAATCATAGAATTGTTAGGGCTGGAAGGGACCTTAAAGATCATCTAGTTCCAACCCCCCTGCCATGGGCAGGGACACCTCCCACTAGATCAGGTTGCTCAGAGCCCCATCCAGCCTGGCCTTAAAAACTTCCAGGGATGGGGCTTCCACCACCTCTCTGGGCAACCTCTTCTAATGCCTCACCACCCTCATGGTGAAGAACTTCTTCCTAACATCCAGTCTGAATCGTCCCATCTCTAGTTTCAATCCATTCCCTCTACTCCTACCATTACTGGACATCCTAAAAAGTCCCTCCCCAGCTTTCTTGTAGGCCCCCTTAAGATACTGGTAGGCCACTATAAGGTCTCCTCGGAGCCTTCTTTTCTCCAGACTGAACAACCCCAACTCTCTCAGTCTGTCCTCATAGGAGAGGTGCTCCAGCCCTCACATCATCCTCGTGACCCTTCTCTGGACACGTTCCAGCACGTCCATATCTTTCTTGTAGTATTTCCTATTAACTGATAAGCAAAACAATGCAGAGTTCTTGCTCACGTTTACTTTTTCCTCTGTAAAATGCAGGTCTTTTAAAAATATACGTGCAAAAACTGAATTAGCAGAACTGTCTTTGCTTTGATGCTTTAAATTCCACTATCTTGTTGGAATGACTTAGTGATTTAAGTGCTTTGCAGCATTTGTTCATACAAGTTGTTTTCGTTTCTGCCTCATCAAATGTATATATCCTCTGCATAACTACAGTATCACAAGTACCTTGACCTACTGTAACTGCAAAAATGATGTTCAGGAGAATGCTACAAGCTTGAAAATACCTTTATTGTGGTTATTTTTTTTTAAAAAGTGTACTTTTCAGTAGTATTTTTGGAATGTCTAAGTTTTGTGGTAAAAATCTGCAAATTCCAATTAACACAAGGGGAAAAAAAAGATTAAAGATTTGAGAATAGAACTCTCTGTTTAATTCTGTCTTGTCAGCTAGTGAGTTTCCTGTAAATTAATGGTTGGCATATTGAGTTGATCTTAAAATGGACTGTAGACTATTTTTATGTCGTGCTGGCAGTATTATCAGTAAAGGTCTAGTACGCCTGCTGCAATATTATTCAGTGTTAAAGTGTGAGCAAATACTTGCATAACTGTGATCTGAAGTTTGGGTTTTAGGTTTCTATCCATGCAGCAAATGCTAGTGTGGTAAAAATGACAGCTTTTCCATGTTTGCAGATTTTTGTGATTGCTCTGTTCTTCTTGTCCATATGTAAATGTTATGAATGCCAAGCAGGATTAACTGAGAAGTGAGTTAGAACTGGATGAAAGCCCAATTACCTGATGCCTCCATGAAGATAAGAGAAAAAAATCAAACCAAATCAACAAGTAAAATGCTCAGCCCCCTATTTCCCATTAATTTCATTGGTCAGGCTCTTCCTTTTTATACCACTTTTTGGATGTGCTGTTAGTAATTTTTGATGAACAGCTATAGCACATAAACGTAGAGGTTATTGGTCGGTACTAGGTTTGCCTGGGAACTAATATACGTAAGTGACGCTGAAAACTTTGCTTACAGGCAGCATGTTGGAATACAAGAAGAGCACTTCTGTTGAGGTGTTCTTCAGTAGACTCTTGGCAATGCATAGTGTATTGCCGTAAGTAAACTTTAATTCGTTAAGAAAGCATTTAAATAAATGCCTTGACTGTAGGCAGTCCTGGTCATTTCATAGTTTCCACCGAATCACTTGATGCCTTTAAGATTTGGGAACGTTTCTCCTAATTACATGCCAAACTAGAAACTTTATTAATACATTTTTAAAGGAGATTGGAGTTGGCTTTCTCATCTTCTAAAAAAAATCTGAAGCCCACATTTTCTTATTGATTAAAATGATATTGATCTGGCTGAATAACACAATTTAGACATAGCTAGTTTAAGATTTTTTGATAACACATAGGATTTCATCTCATGACAGTTAGACTCCTAACATAAATCTCTTCTCTTTCCATGATCAGGCACCTATAATGTTCTCACTTTTGTATCAGACAGCTAGCAGATCATTTCCAGCTCCAGGACATGGTGTGAGCAGACATCCACGTGCGGCGAATGCTGCGTGCACTCTTAAAGTGGGTACCTGCTAGGTACGAGAGGGTTGTCCATCTGAAAACTGCAGGACCCTGATGAAGCTTTTGGTTGCTCTCTTGTCCCCTGCCTTTCTTTCCACTCTTTCCATCACACTTATCTATTTCTCAGAATTATCCCTCATGCACCTCCAGCAAGCTGGACTGATTTGGAATGAGCTCACATGTCATCCTCACTCCCATTAACAGTAAGGACACCATTCTCTGAATCAGACTGTGGCAGACATAAGAGCTGACAAGTGGCTGGGCAGACCTATCTACACAAACCGTTGGTCCCCGTGTCTTCTAGGAAACAACCGCAGATCACCCAGAAATGACCACAGAATGATTCTAGACTACAGTCTCCTAGCTGGGAAAACTGACATAAAGTGTTTCAAGGCTTACTTATTTCTACTTTTCATTCTCATGGCTGCCTTTAGGAGCTTAAAAGCCATCCTCATTGATAAAGAACCTGCCTGACTTAAATACAGGTAAGAAAAAATAATACAGGGCACACAAAGGAAATGTAAGATGGATGTCTATTACTCCAGTATTCCTTTCAGAGGTGACATCAGAATGTTTTTAGACAAAAGTGAAATGTAAAAGTGAATACTTTTGAATGCGTCTGCATATTCGCGTCCTCCAGGCAAACTCATGCTTAACAGGTTAATTCACTGCCCGAAAGACCAGTTTCTCAGCTGCCTACACAGACTGAAGTCCAGACTGGCATTTCAGGTCAGAGCTGTGGAGAACAGATTGGATCCAGGGAGGTTGTAGTCAGCAGACCTTCTTGGGAGGAGATCTCCAGCCATACCTTTCCTTTAGTGGAAATACCCATCAGTTCTCACTGTTTGGATAGGGCATACCCTGTCCATGGCATTCACACTGGTTCTCATACGGAACACACTGCACTTCAGTCTTGTCTCCATGGCATTCACACTGGTTCTCACACGGAACACACTGCACTTCAGTCTTGTCATTCTCTTCATGAATCTCCTCTCTTTACTTTAATTTAACAGGGATGCGCTTTTTTTTTTTTTTTTTTTTTTTTTTTTAAATTTTGGGTGTTTGAGCTCTCCCATGCTGTTACAACCCAGAACTTCACTTCCTGAGCCCTCAGGATCGTAGCTGCAGCTACTCTTGGGTATTTGTGCCACTCCTCCACATTCAGAGCAGGGACACTGGGATGGAGGGGACTGTTGTTTCTGAGCTGCCACAGCCTTAATCCTCATCTTGCTGACAAAAACCCATCCTTTCACCTAACATGGTGAAGGTTTGAAGTAACAAAACACTACATGAAATGCAGTTATTGAGGAATGTCCCTAGTCTCTAGAAGAGATTGTGGGAGCACAGCTGGGAGCAGCAATCTCTTTAGCTGCTATAGCTATATCCAACCGAGTTTATGAATTAGAGTTCACAGTCTCATTTTCTAAGACTTGCCTGTAATTAGCATTCACATTATCATTTTTCTTGCATTCCTTTCCCTTATTCTTCTTTTGTCTATTACCTTCAGTTTCTGTGTTTATCCATTTCTGACCATAACACTTCAAGGCAGGGATCACACCATTTTATTCCCAGGGAATACTATGCAGAATTCCAGTGTTATCAAAACACTGATTTATCCTCTCCAGAACTGAATATGTCTACTTATTCACAGGGATATTTCAGTGTCAGTGATACAGATTATTTCAGTTAGAGTATCTCAATTTGTATTGTTACAAGCACCTAAGATCTGTATGGCATCCGTGGCTGTATAAGCACTCCATAAAACTTAGCATAGTTATTATCATAAAACTCATTTGAGGTAGGGAAATGGTCTTTCCCCTGCCAGAACAGAGTGGAGGACCAATTAAACCCAGCTTATTGTGCACGTACAATTAAGTTTCTTATGGACAGAGTATGGATCTTCACAGACACCTAGCCAACAGAAAGCACTGAGTGCACAGACTTAGTTGTAAGTTAGGGTGAATGCATCTAGGCTGTAGCAATTTGGTTGAGTTATGCAGAACTCTATCAGTTGTGAGAACTAAACTTTTGTTCATTACAGGCTAGATGACTGAGTTAAGGGATCTACTTGAAGCTTGATTTTTTTCAAATATAGGCTCTTTATCACTGAAACTGCTACCATTGTATAAGAAATATTATCAGAATTTAGGGCAGATGTAGAACGTTTTTCTGTATTTCCAAGAAGTGGATAGGTGTTAAGAGGCTCCTTTGCATCAGTGTGCATGGGTACCCAGGATTTCCTCCTGAGCATATTGAAGTGTTCAAGCAACCTCAGTTTGTTAAATCAATAGAGGCACTGTCCATGAAAAGAAGCAGTTAAAGGCATGGCGCTACTTGCACACTATGTGAATCATTGAGAGAAACAAAGGCACATCTGATCTTGAAACTCTTTTATTTAAGATTCTCAGTTTAACATTCTAAGATCTGTCCCAGTACTGGGACCGGTGCTGTTTAATGTCTTTGTCAGTGACATGGACAGTGGAATTGAGTGCACTCTCAGCAAGTTGCTGATGACACCAAGCTGTGTGGCGCGGTCGACATGCTGGAGGGAAGGGATGCCATCCAGATGGACCTTGACAGGCTTATGAGGTGGGCCTATTTGAACCTCATGAAGTTCAACAAGGCCAAGTGCAAGGTCCTGCACATGGGTCACGGCAATCCAAGGCACAAATACAGGTTGGGCGGAGAATGCATTGAGAGCAGCCATGTTGAGAAGGACTTGGGGGTGTTGGTGGATGAGAAGCTCAACATGACCCAGCAATGTGTGCTCGCAGCCTAGAAGGCCAAGTGCATCCTGGGCTGCATGAAAAGAAGGGTGGCCAGCAGGTCAAGGGACATGATTCTGGTCCTCTGTTCTGCTCTTGTCAGACCCCACCTGGAGTACTGTGTCCAGCTTTGCAGTCCTCAGCACAAGAAGGACATGGACATGTTGGAATGGGTCCAGAGAAGGGCCACAAAGATGATCAGAGGGCTGGAGCACCTCTCCTCTGAAGACAGGCTGAGAGAGTTGGGTTTTTTAGTCTGGAGAAGAGAAGACTCTGCAGAGACCTTATAGCAGCCTTCCAGTACCTAAAGGGAGTCTATAGGAGAGAGGGGGAGGGACTCTTTGTGAGGGAGTGTAGCTATAAGATGAGGGGTAACGGTTGTAAACTGAAAGAGGGGAGATTCAGATTAGATATTAGGAAGAAATTCTTTCCTGTGAGGGTGGTGAGGCACTGGAACAGGTTGTCCAGAGAAGTTGTGGATGCCCAAACCCTGGAAGTGTTCAAGGCCAGGCTGGATGGGGCTTTGAGCAGCCTGGTGTAGTGGGAGGTGTCCCTGCCCATGGCAGGGGGGTTGAAACAAGGCGATCTTTAAGGTGCCTTCCAATCTAAACCATTCCGTGTCTCTGCATAGAATCATAGAATGGTTTGGGTTCAGAGTCTCAAAGTAAAAGTTGATAAATTAGGCTACAGAACTGCTGTAAAGTAGGTTGTCAGTAACAGGGACAAAGAATATGGAAAGCACATACATTTTGTTAAGCAGAAGTAGTAGGCCCATAGGTGTGGTGAAAGGAAAGATAAGAGAAAGGAAGCTGCGGGAGGAACATGGTAGAGAAATGCTGAATGATTTACCTGTATTTTATGAAAGTTATTTGTATTTTAAAAGGTTGCTTGCGGTAGCCCAGAATGGAATCTGTGTCTTTTATGAGAAGTAGCAACACCATTCCAGTTTCGGTATGCTAAACAACTCCCACCTTCAAATTTAGATGGGTACATATGTTAATTCATAACCATTTAAGTACACAGCAGTAATGAGGTTCCCGCTAGGTTAATTTGTGTCATATTCAGTGTAAACACTTGATATCTGCTGGTAATCATTGTATAAAAGCCTGAACAACAGCATGATATTTCTCAGGAAAGTTCTTTAATTATCTAGGGAAAAGATGATAATTAACACCTTATTTGGTGTTTCCTTGAAGTAAGCAGAACACATTCCTAAAAAGGAAGAAAATAAAACCAGTTCAGGAACATGTCTGTTGTGATATCATTAAAAATAAGCCAGAAAGTGTCTTTAATAGCATGGTGTGAGCTGTCTGAGACAGCTGGCTGTGCATCTAGATTGCATTCGCATTGCTTATTACCTTGATTGTATCATATGGTAAGAGATAAGGCAAAAAGTATCTGAGTCACTTTTTTAAATCACTTTCTAAAAAGAAGTATGCAAAGATGGCTTTCCAATAGATGTAAATCTTATCTCCTAAATCTGGATGAAAGCACTCTGTGAAAATATTTGCAGTTTAAGTGGTTGCATATGCTTTCTGCGTTTGTAGCGGATTGATGATACTCTCTTCAGACTTGAATTTTCCCCATTGAACTTGGTGAACATTTTCCTATTGATTTTAACTGAAAAATGCTAGACTTTCTAGCACAACTGCTCCTGTGGAAGATTTGACTGAAAACAACAAATACTGTAAATTAAATTAAAAGTTTGTGTTGAGAATATTAGGGGGTTTTCCCTTAACAGACGCACAGTGCTTTAAACTGGAAATCAAATAAAATGCATTTAAGAGACTATTTCAGTGATGTTATTATTGATACTTTGTTGTAAAATACTATTGTTTACAACAGATTGTTATTGTCTGCGAAGCAGCAGCTAAGGAAAGATTCTGCAATTCTAATTGGCATTCTCCATTTGGATTAAGGTAGAAAACCTGAACACAACTGTATTATACTATTTGTAGAGAAAAACATAAAAAAATTTTTGTAATGCTTAAATAACTTCAAATACCTGCACTTGAAGCATCTAATTTTAAATTCGCTTTTGAAGAATGTGAATGTCATTCCTTGATAGAAGGGCTTTCCCAAAATGTCTCAGAGCTCCATTTGTATTTATTCATGCAGAAGTGATGAAACTGTCATCCAGTCCCAGAGCAGAGCGAACATTTACAAAGGAGATGAGAGGCAGGAAATTATTTGCTAAGAAGAAAAGTAACATGAGTCCATTGTGGTAGAATGGAGGGTGCATAGGCAAGGGGAGAAACAGAAGAGGAAAATTTTTAAGCTGTTTTAGTTAAGGAACAGTTGCTTAGTCAAAAGTTGCACATGATGTTATAAAAGTACTGATAGTACATTGACAGACACAGGTCCATCTCAAAAGTTGGTAAAAAGATCATAATGATCACTTATGGTCCAGGGCTTGATGGCATCCAGGGGAGTTTTGTGATTACTTTCTCCATATAGAAAACCAAGAAATATTGGAGAATGTCAAAATGCCGTCATCCTCACCACCTGAAAGAGGAAAAGATAAAATCAGAGCAGAAACTACTGTCTAATGTTCTTGTTGATGGTTTCTGGCAAAGTCTTGGCCAGATTTCTCCTTGATTGCTTTCTATGCTACACCATCTATTGTGTTCTGCCTGATGCACATGCTGTGACTTCAGAACCAGTGATGTTCATATGAAATGTTATTGCGTATCTTGTCAGCAGCAAAAACAAAAAAAAAAAAAAAAAGCAACATGCTGACAAAAGCACCCAACACTGTAGGTAGAACTAGCTAAAAGCATGAAAGTTTTATTGCCCAAGGGACTTTATTGATGTCTTGAACTTGTTCGTTGCAATTGTGTTGCTTTGCTGAGGGTTATGCATCAAGGCTGGAAGGCACTTACAAGCCAGCGTAGCTTGTTGTATGAAAGAATGAGTATGTTGTTCAGGAGAATAAATGCACAGACACCTGTGAAATTGATATCAGCAGCCGGAAGACTGACAGTAGAGTGGTGCAAAGCATTTGGAATAGGAGTAGCTAAATTTCAGAAGCTAGCTGAAGCTAATATTCAGCTGAGTCAAAAGTATGAAGTGTAGCCGGCAGTAATTCCAGTCTCTTTCCACTACCTGCATAACCAGTGAAGAGACTTCTCTCTTTGAACTCTTTTAGCGTGAAGGTTGATGCCATCAGCATAATTTTCTTAGATTATGAGAGACAATGTGAGTATGACAAAAAAATATGCATGTCATTTAAAGAATGACTGAATGACATTCTGGGGATATGGTGAATGGCTAGTGTGGAAAGCAAAGAAAATAGAAGCCTGAGTCCTACAAAGCATCTGTTAGTCTATGCGAGTAGTTTCTTCTAATATAGGACTTCAGTGGAGAAACTCATGGGAGCAAGGGATGAAGAACATTTCCAGAGAAACGATGCAAATCTAGATAGTAGAAAGGTAGATAAAAAAATACATATTATAGCACAATAGAATTAGATGTACAGTTGCAGATAATGGGGGAAAAATGGCAATGACTATATTTAGAAGCTGTTATTCTCAGAAGAATAAAGAAACATGCATGTCTTTCTAGTGTGCGGCAGTTGTACTTCTCAGCTGAAGATGTGTGTTGCCTAACAAATTTGTTTATTTGAGAATGCTCTGCTGGAGATGAATCCTTTGTAAGTGCTCCATAATGACATTGCAGTAGGAGCAGTCACAACCTATGGGCAATGTCCCATCAATATTCCAGTCGTGAGTACTGTTGTAAATGACTGGTAGCTTTGCACCTGGTAGTGTAGCTGAGCTAGCATAGGATACCTTTTGATCAGCCTGCTGACAATTAGAAACAATTCCTACCCAACCACAGGTGCCTACGATGTAAAAAGTGATGCCTTATTAATGAAACATAGAATGAAATAAGGAAAAAAGCTTACGAAAAGGTAGTTGTGAAACTGAAGCTTCCTTCTTCATGGTTTTAAGGTAAATTGTTTAGCTTGATTCCTGATTACACAATATTCTTGTCTTAGTTACATAATATTCTCCCAAGATTAACCTCACGAACAGTGGAAACATTGATTTGAATTGTATTGAACTCACGCCAGGCTGGTGTGAGATATCACTCCAGATATGTGCATTTAAATATAGTTTCCAAAAATTCCTAAATAATTAAGCCTTCAAGTCCATCTTGCAGTCTATTTAAATCTTATTTAAATATATTTCTCACTCTTTGGTCAGTGTATTTAAAGTGAGGATAGATACAAGAATATATCTTAATTTTGTAGATTATCCTAATTTTAATGATGCAATGATTTTTAGTAACATGATGTTATTGCATGATTTGACATAGAAATAAATGTCTAAAACAACAGAATTATACAAAGCTTTTCCCATTATACATTTCGTATTGAAAACACAAAAGTTTCCTGAGGTCATTTGAGTTACAATGCAATCTTTTTCTGGGCTTGTTTTAGACAGGCATACAAGCAAATAGGAATTGGAAGTATATGGATCTTTCAAATAGTACTTAAAAATGTAGTTTTACCTCAAAATCAAGATTATATTTGGTTGGGGATTCAGTTTTGCCTTTTCTTATGTTATTTGAGCCAACTTGCCTATCTTTAACATCATAATCTTACATAGCAGCTGGGGGAGACGGGTACTTGAATATTCATTTCAATTTCAAATGTAAAGCTAGATTTTTCTACTGAGGTATGTATATTCTGTTCCACAAAAGTGTCCATAATCTAACGGAGGAGCGTTTGCTGTGAACTTTTCATTCTGAACCATCTGTTCCTGCCTACTTTCCTATTGCAGATGATACAATAAACCTCTTGTGCCCTACACTGATTTCCTGAAATCCATGTGATTTCACTGAACTCACAACTAGAGATTAAGCAAATTTAACCATACTTGCAAGAGTTTCACTTCTAACCTCATGGCACTGTGGTTTTGGCAAGAGAATTCAACCCCTTTCTTTGTATGATCTTGTACAACAAAGTAAGTATAAAAACCAGACAAATCATTTTTATTGACCTTGGTAGGGTAAGATCTACGATTTTAAATGCTATTGTTATTGCTGTTTTACACCCTCATTTATTAAACCCAGCTCTGAATTATTGCAACCACCATAATAATGTAATGGGACACTAAGTAAACATAGCCATTCTGGCTCCCAGGACACTCAGGTAGTTTCTAATTGATAAACAGGCTCTACTGAAAAACAAACAAGCCAAACAAGAAAGAAACCCTACTTGGGAATTCAGTTCTGGTCTTGCAATACTCTGTTTTCCAAAAGGCCCTGCACTCAATGTGGAGTTTGGTGTAAGATCAGGCCTTACACTTGCAACAGGACAAGGCAACAAATTCTTGTGTTGCCCACAGAAATGTCAGGGCTTCCTCCTTCCTCCAACAGAAATGGAGCTGTAAGGCTGCAGGGGCAACCTATCACCTGTGGGGCCTGCTGAGCCTGTGGATACGCTCATGACATGCAAGGACAATATACAGAGTTGTATGGTGTTTTACGTAGATATCTTATTAATTCTGGTTATTATCTTTGGCTGTGGAAAAGTTCTGGTTCTGGAGAATTCTACAATGTTAGCACGGTGAGTAATCTGCAATACGGAACTAGACCCCACACTGCACAGCTGGCTTTATTATTTGGGAAGGACGACAACTCCTCAGTGTTTCTTACAGTGTTAACAGGTATCTAAATCTCACACATCAGTGCAGCTTAATGATGGGA
The DNA here is from genome assembly GCA_947846985.1 of Fratercula arctica. Taxonomy (NCBI): domain Eukaryota; kingdom Metazoa; phylum Chordata; class Aves; order Charadriiformes; family Alcidae; genus Fratercula; species Fratercula arctica. Next base: position 57,435,311 of record CANTUZ010000001.1, on the reverse strand, counting down.
TTTGTGCCTAGTTCTAATATATATAGGAAGAATCTGACCTTTCAAAGCTCTGAGTGCATCCTCCAGCAGTGAATTGTCTGGGGATTTAATGTCTTGCAGTATCCCACTGAAAGCAAAAAATTCTAATTTGATCTGATGGAAAGTGTTGTTTACCGATATGTGCTTGCCATGTCCCAAATCAGTTTTCTCATTGTGTAAATACAGAATCAGGGAGAAGTGAGAGAAAAGTCTAAACCTGCTATTTCCGAGCATCCACAGTAAGTATTTAAAATTAATTTGAGAAATGTCAGGTGCAGTAACAATAAAACAATAAGCTTCTCCCTCTCCCTTTCATGTTATGATTTGAAAATTAAGCTGTCAGAGATAAAATGAAGAATCCTCTTAGTAGGTTAATGACAAGCTAGCTTTTTTGGACATAAATATTTTTTGTTGGTTTTTTTTTTCTGAATTAAAAATATTTTTTCTACACAATTTTTTGCTGGTTAGAAAATAAACAAAAGTTATAGGTTTCCACACCCAAAATATTTTTTTTCTTCTGAAAAAAAAAAAAAAAAAGAAATTACAACTCTAGAAGTTCCAGTTTTCTTGTGTATATTCCTAACAAGTTCAGAAAAGAAGTAACTTCCAATTAAGTATCAACACTGAACATTAACTATATGCCTGAAGTTAATCTTTGAAGGTGCACCAGGAGGCTGGAATGTTGGTTACCCTCTCCGCTACCCAGCAGCTACTGAAAGCAGTGCCAATATGTCCAAAACAAGAGTAACACCTGGGTTAGGGTCTCTCATTATTTCAGCATCTCAGCCAAAAACTTAAGATAATTAAGAAAATGCAGATAGCATTTTTTTTTTTTTTTTTGCCTGTCAAATCCGGTTGTGAATGTATGTTAAATTATGTTGAATTTAGAGTGTCAGCCTTTCTGTTCTGCCTTTCAAAACCTCATTTACAGTCTTTTGCCTTCAGAGCAAGGCTATATGCTGCCAGGCTGTCAGTACCTGAGATTACGGCACTAAAGTTTAGAGAGTAGTAATCGTTCAAGGAAAAAAAAAAGGCAGGTGAGTGTTAATTGTCAGAAAGGGAAGAATAACATCAGACACACTTGACCATTCTTCAGTCTACAATGTCTATAACTTGTCTGTTTCCATCATTACATTCTGTCTTACTGATCATCTTTGTTGCAGCTTTTTCTGTGGGATTCAGTAGGTGCTGATTATACACATCATCAGAAAACATTCTTGTGCTATGAGAATGCCAAAAGTTATGGCAACGCCTAAATAACCTCCTGAACTAGGAGTACGTGATGAACGTTTGTAGTTATGTGTACATGGAATAGTAATGAAGCATTCGTATGTTTTCTGAACATTTACAGATATGTGTGAATAAAATAATCTTTAAGAATTCTCATGATTTTGAAACACCAAGGAGACAGGATCATCTCTGTGAAACTAAGGCTTTCAGCAATAGCATTTGACATACAGTATTGAAAGAGGAAAAAAATAATCAATGAACTAATTTGAAACTATATTGTGACAGATTTTATTCAAAATTTTATTTGAAGTGTGTCGTTTAAACTAAACTAAACTATAGAAATATAAGCATTTGAAATGAACAGCTATTTTTACAGAGATCTAGCATACATTTCCAAAGAACAGTACTAAAATTGCCAGTTGAGCCTAAGGGTTAACAGTTTGTTGTATTGGTGTGGGTTTTTTCCTATTTTCCATTAAGTGACTCATGTTGTATTTGTGAAATTGATATTCATAGTACACACCTCACAGGAATGAATTAGAATAGTGTAACCTCTCCAGACATACTGAATATTCTTGAGATGTGAGTACTGATAATATAGAGAATTACCTATTTAAAATTACAAAATAGACCAATGCATTCAGCTGTGTGTTTAACTTGAGGGTAACATAAAGAGGCAATGTATAAATATTAATAATAGCTCTACATATATACACAGTATCACTCAACAGTTATCCATACTTATTCTAAATGTTGTTTTTGCATCAAAATCTCTAAAAATGTTGATGAATACTAAATATGCCAATCCCACCCCCAGTTTAAGTCATCCCCAAACTATTTATAAATCTGTGATGAATTTGTAGGAAAGCATCAAATGGAAATAATGGAAATAGGTGAGAAATGTGGGATGTGGGAGGTGTGAGATAGCCATGAGATTTAAAGCCGTGTCTCCCGTAGGAGAGATCACTGTGCATATTTTGCAGAGTATGTTAGCTGCTAAAATAGTAGGTAAAAGGGAATCTCCTCTGCTGGGTATTTTCTGAATCTGATGCTCCATTTTCTTTTTTTTTTTCTTTTTTTCTTTTTTCTTTTTGTTTTTGTTTTCTTTCTTCTTTGCATGTTAGTTAGCTTTTAATGTGCCCCAAAATTTTTTAAGAAATAATTTTGGTTTAGTGAAGGAATAAGAATTCTAACATATTTTTTTTCCTTGTTTTTGGATTGGCAGGCATAAAAAAATATACGTTTGTATAGCAAGCATGCTGCTTTGTAATTAAATTTTTATATAGCTGTGCTCCTTCAGAGGCAAACAGGAGATGGAAACAGACTGATTGATTTTGTAAGTGATAAGTGCTCAAGAATCAAGCTCGTAGCACTGAGTCTTTTGTAGGTGTACAGAACACAGAAAAACCCTTACTACACGCTGCCCCATTTTTGTCAGACTGAAGATTACCATGGCCACAGCATATGAGTGCTTCACAACTGCTAATTAATTTCTTTTCACAGGACTCTTGAGATAGCACAATTCCTTGTCCTCATTTCCTAGAAGTGGAACTGAAATACAGAGGAATGAGGCGTTTTGTTCAAGGTCACAGAGGAAGTTGGGACAGAACTTGGAATAGAGCCTAGCTCAAAAATTGTGCCTTAACTAATATATCACTTCCCTCCCCTTGAGGTATCTATGCAAAGGTAGTCACAACACAGTTCTTGGTGAATCAAAACTCCTCCACAAGTAGCGGGCAAACCTTGAAAAGTTTCGTTTCAGTAGGAGTATCAGTATTTCCTAAGTAAGTGAGATACTTTAAAAATGTTCTTTATGAGTATTTTGAAATTTCTACCTGAAATAAATGAAGATGGCTAGTTGGGATTTTTTTTTTTTTTCTTAGGATTTTACATACACAACTATATTGTTGCTATAATTTTGATCACAATTGGTTTTCTTTGATCAAAGACTTAGCCTCAATCACACTTTTTTGGAACCAACTCTACTATCTTCCTTCAACAGTTTAAACAGATGCCATCCAAAAGCATTTTTAACCCATGGGAAATTTACAGGCAAATTTGTGGTTAGTCTCTTGAGATCCAAAATAACTCAAAGTAAATTACCATAAGAAAATAAACCTTTTTCATGGTATTTTCTGTAAAGCTAGTTGTGTTCTGCACAGTAACTAGATTTCAACAGTTTTAAAATGAAGTAAAAGAGAACAGAATCTTGTAATGGTATCATACTGCTTTTCAGCACTGGGTAATTCATGAAGCAATTTCATTATCAGGGATTAACTGGTATGAATGTATGCATTCGGACTGAAGCTGAAGGTCCATTTGTAGTAGATGAAGGTGTGCTATGGTATATTAAAGCAATAGTCTGGTTCCTAAACAGATAAACTGAGATTTGAGATTGAAAAGTTAATTTTGATAAAGACAGACCCAGCTTCTGCTTTCACATAAAAATCAGGTAAGATTAAATGAATGGAAATATTTTAGTGTTGCAAAATGTACTATCAGATGCACTGTAAAGCTAATAGCCTGGCCAGGATAACTTCTTGTGGTATACCTACATGACAACATGCCAGGTGATTTTCTTGCCTTGCTCATTTGGTTCTTTGCATCTCCTGAAACCACTGTCACAGTGGTTTTAGACCCTTGCTACCATCCAGCTACTAACCAAGGGACTAAAAGTTGTATATACTCTTATCAGTCTTTTGAATGTGTAAATCCCTGAGTTTGCACGATAATTTTTACTAAAATCACTCTGTTACTGGGTGTTCAACTAATATTTCTCAAAAAAAATTACTGGCTGGCTTGTGACATTACAGATACCATGTGTCTTGCCCAGGGTCTTGTGAAAAATGAAAAAAACCTTTGAAAAATACATTTGTGCTGGAACTTTGATTGGTACCAGAGAAGGAAGCAAAACTTTTATGTTTTCAGCCAATAAGTCCTCATGGCTGTATTTTTTGACAACTAGTTACCTTGACTTTATTAGATAGACTTTTTTGTCCTATGTAACATACCTGCCCCCCAATCCATTCATAGCCTGTTACTTTCCCTATTGATCAGGAGTTTCTCTGCAGTGGTTTGTACAGTAAATTCTGTGTGCTGAAGTTGTCTTTGTATTTTGGAGTAGATTGAAAGAGACAGGGCAGCCGCTGCAGGTCAGATCTGATGGGAGATCTGAGTTGTCATAATAAGCCGGTTTCTCAGTAACTTACAGCGCTGAAGTTCAGAGGCAGCCAGCTCTGGCGGCTGCTGAGCAGGCTAAATATTGATTGGAAGGGAAAAATGAGAGAGATGGTGACCTTCTATTCAGAGCTTGACAAAAGTGTGGCCGGGACGATGTTCGTGCTAATGCAGCGCCTTCCTGGTTACCCTGTACAATAGCGGGAGGCAGCCGTGCTTCCTTCCTGCCTCAGAGCTGCCACTCCTGACTTCTGACATCAAGTCATTAACTTTGTTAGCCTTGCTCCTCCCTTGGTGGTTCCTAAAAGGGAAGAAAGAGGAATTCTTCTCAACCCGAGCCTCATCAAAGTCATGAGAGTAATTTTGAAGTACAGCACATTTTTTAGGTGTAAGTTACCTAAAAAAAAAGCATAGCCGAACTGAAACTCTCTCAAGCCTACCTGTATTTTCAGCAATTAATGGGGGAAGTATTTACTGTTCAAAAGGCTTTTGCTGTTTGGATTTTCTCCAGTTCAGAATCAGCTCTATCAAATTGGCCAATGCAATTTATTATCTCCTCAGGGACATTCAGCTGTCCCAGCTAACCTTTCTCAGAATAGATCCAGCTGTGTCCTTCTGTAGAAAATCTTTCCACTCCCCTAAAAATGCAGTCATTGTAAGGATGTCCTCGACAGAACTATTAAAGATACCCTTAGGCCCAGCTCTGCATTAATGACCTATAAGCTCATGACTTCCATTTCTGCTGTATATATTTTGATGTGAGGGTTAAGAAGGACAGCACAGGTTCAAGCACACCAGCAAGATCCCCAGGGAAACAAAAGTGCAATTATTCTGTAAATGGCAATTCAGAATTAATGGTCCAGGAAAATGACTTTGCAGAGAACTTCAGCTCCTGCGATTTTATTTGGAATTGACAGCACTTGGAAGACAGTCCATTACATGACAACAGTGCCTTGCATTTTTCTGAGCATACTTAATTTATAGATCTTGAAATATTTATATGTCTTGCCTCAATTTTATAAACACTGTCAATGAGAACTCTGGAAATGAGACAATGAGCTGAATCTACTTGCTCGAAGTGATGCGTTCAGCTGGTGGCTGACTAGATGAAATGGAAACAGTTCCTTAGCGTAGTATCAGGTAACTGTGACTCATACTTCAATGATCCAGGCATTGTGTCTTGACAATCAATGGAGGAAAATTAAAAGGATTCATGTTGAGGCTTGCTATGCATTATCAACTGCTTGGAGAAAAAAATATACATGCACACAAATATGTATTTACAATATAGTCACTATGCATAAATTAATGACAGGTCTTTACAAAGTGAATTAAATGAGTGATTACTTTAAAAACGTGTTTCACTCCAATCTTATACCTATATTTAATTTTTAGCATCACCAGGTTTTCACACTATATGGGTTCAGGCACTTCCTACCATAAAAAAGGAAAGAAAAAAGGGTATTTAGAAGCTAAGTAGGGTTCACACTGGGAGGACGCATACTGATTTGGGAATCAGCTCAATGAAGTGGAGGTGATTGTCTTGATTTCTCTTTTTTGCTCTGTTTCCTAAAGCCTGTGTAATCATGCTATTTGTTTGCATTCTCTTCCTTCCACCCTTAAGTAACTTTGGAACCCGTTGGTCAGTTTCCGTCCTCTGTGCCAAGCAGACGTCTCAAAGATTTGAAACTCCCGTGAGGTTTCTGAGCAGTGGCTCCTCCACAGAGGAGGAAGACTGTGGGAACAGCTGACATTTGCGCTCAGCGTGTGCCCGCTGTGTGCCCACACATACTGCCTTGGCAGCCAGCCCATGGGTGCCGCTCGCCACCCTCTGCTGCTCTTCATCACGGTGCTGGGTAAGGAGCCCGGGACTGAAAAGAAATGGGAAGAATGTGGCCTGCGGAAAGTGGTGCAAAACACCAGGGCAGGTATTTGGATTGGTGCAATGAAGAAGTGTAGCATGCAGGAAACACATTGGTATGAAATTTAGCATCTTTATTTTGGCTGTTCAAAGAACAATTTATTTAAATTAAATATAGAACTAAAGGTCTTCAGTGCCACAGATGCAAGTATCATAGAGTGAAAAAAGTGTATTCGTGCCACCTGATTTAAAATCTTAAACTAGGAAGTTAGTCTCTCAGTTCCCTCTCAAGGAATTTCTCTTTTCCCATAGACAACATAGGGAGGTTAGGTGACCTTCCACCTGAACTGGACTACTATATTTAGGTGGTTCTTCCTCAGATTTGCTTATCTGTCCTCCTGCTTTTTCCTGCCTAAGAAACACTAATTCAGCACACTGACAAGAGAAAGGAGAGAACTTCTGTGTTGCTGCATGAATTTTCTCATAATGAAGATCTATGATGCTAGTGAGGTAGATATCAATACATCTTGAGAGAAGCCAATGTTTTAAAGAAGTAGTGTGTTTTTCTTTAAATCATGTGGAGGTTCTGTATGGAAATACATACAAGAGAAGAAATAGCTTCATTGAAAGAATATATTAGAAAACAAGACAGAAGGGGAAACTGGTTTACCCAAGACATAAAAATGTTCTTACTAATGTAAATTTAATGTAATTTTGCACATTGCATGTAGATATCCACATTTATATGAACAACTTCAAGACAAACAAGGGGAAAAAGCCGACCTTAAATTATTATTTTTCTGCTTACAAAGTCAATGAAACTCAGATCCAACAGATTACCATGTAATTTTTTTTTAAAAAAAAGGGAGGAAAAGAGAAGAAAAATGCCTAATTATACTGCTGCAATAGAGGGTGGATTTTCCTATGGCAGAAGATGGAATTAGCGCTTTGGACTGTTTAAAACCACAATCAGCTGAACAGTGTGGCTCACAATGATTAATCTATTTCAGGTATGTTTTATCACTCAGTCAAGCTACGGCCTAAATTAGGCTTCCTACTTATCAGGCTTTTACTCAGAAACTCATGTCAGGTTGTTTTATGGTCATGTTTTTAATGCCGCCTTGATAACTATATTCGTTGAATGAAGATTTAGGCTTTTTTGTTTGTTCGTATTTCAAGAACTGAAAAGCAAACACAGGTGTTGATATGCTCAAAATCTGCTGCTGCTGTGCCTTTTTTCTTCCGTATGAGGGGAGTATTTTTTTTACTTGGGTGTTTATTTTTCAGGAAGTTCATTTTCAGTGCTCTCCATAATTTTATGAGGCACTGTAGGCAGCCGTGTTACTGGAGAAGATGGACATGCTAGAGCAGTTTATCCTCTTTAATGTTCATCTCTGAGGTAGGCAATTGGAGGTTGACCTATTCTGACTACAATTTTACCAAAATGCCACAAATAAATGGTTAGAAACGTTTTCCATGAAGAGGGGTAGATGTCTTTCTGAATGGTAAATTGCTTTGTTTTGCTAAATGTCTGTGTTAAGGTTGGTAGCTACACAGAGCAATGTGTATAATTTTGTCTTTAGAGCTGATAAATTTGGTTTGGATTTAAAAATGAATTTCTGCTTAGAGAGAGAGGAAAAAAAAAAGGTATCAAACAGACAATATGATAACCTCTTATAGGTCTCCATGTTCATCTGTGGTCTTCATGAATTCATCATTTCGATCATTTGGTCTTAAAAATATCTTTAATTTTACCAGAGTATGTAATGAGAGGCTCTCAATGGAGCGAGCTTAGAAGCAGAGGTCCCTTAAGCAGGTATGGGCTTTCAGTTCTGTTTGCTTAGCAGCTGGCCTAATAGGTAACCGTAGTGATTATGGAGATGGGGTCTTGATCCCAACTAGGATTACTGTGTGCTTTACAAAATCAATCATTAATATTAAGGGGTGCCAACACCACAGACCACATTTATGTAAGCGTAAACAAGCTGCATATACACTTACAACTGTTGTCTGACCTGGACAGCTATTCCTATGAATTAGCTCAATATCCTTCATAGGCATTGCTCATAAATATCTAGATATACAGACATGATTTGGGTAAAGAAAAAGAGAACACTTAAAACATGTGTGATGTGATAGAATACTTGGAAATCTCCTTTTTGTAGCATTTTAAAAAGAGATAAATAAGAATATTAAAAAACCCCCAAAACATTAAAATAAAAAATAACAGAAAACCCTTGTCTTACAATAGTTCCTTAAGTGATAATTTTAGCACTCACATGCGGGCTAAGTTTGGGCAAAGGCTTATCTAATTGTGGTTAGGCTGTGAAGCATTCATGATATTCACATTAAAGAGTAAGCAATTTTGTTTCTGGAGTTCCCAACACACATAGACACACAAATACAGACACAAACACACAAAATGCAAGTCGTTGAAGAGGGCTGGTATTAGAAGAGTTTTCTTGCAGAGACATAACTAACAGGCAATGACTATCTTACTTCTAAGTTTGCATTTTCCAGACCAAAGTTTTAATTTCTTTACCATTTCACCTTTGCTTGACTCCAAGGCCTCAGCAGCTCTTATGTTAAGTGGTTCATAGGTTCTGACTAACTTTTAAGAGCTCATAAGCTCCTAGGAATATGTAGCTGAGTAGCTATATATATGTACATGAAGATAAGCTTAGACTTTATTTCACTGCATTTACAATGCATAGAAAGGTCAAAGATGCATAACTCTAAAAGCTCAAAATGTACTTAAAGAAAAATCCCCTTAGCAATGAGGTAAAATGGTAGAAGAGCTGCTTTCCAGGAAATTCCTTAATGTGGGTTGTATGTAAAAAATGTATGGAGAGCAGAGAGGTACAGAGAAGGTGGGCTGCAGCATTGCAGAAATTCTTAACAATGCTGCCATCTATTTGGTAATCTGATGAGATGGCTTTATCTAGACAGAATTTCAAGAGTACTTAAGTTATAACTACGGGAACCTCTGGTCCCCTAAAGCAGCTCAGACTGGGAAGGCACAAAGAGTGGAATCATCTCACCTAATTTTAGGATCCCAGAAAATCTGTGGGCAGCTGCATGTGAGCTAGCACCTGTGCCCTGTGCTGCCTGGAGACACTTGCACTACAGATTCTGATAAATCCCGCACAAAGTGCAGTTACCATTATTTCTTCTCTCCAAAAGCTACAAATTATGTACCATTTGTCTTGAAAAATGCAGAAACTTATATATGCAAGTTTATGTTTCTAAAATAAACTTCTATATGACAGAAGAGAGGATGAAAGACTTGAATATGGATCCCATCCTTTTGTTTAAAAATGAACAAATCCTCTAAAAAATATTGAAAAGAAAGCTGAAATTTTGTGGTGATGAATACAGTTTGAAATTAAAAATAATGCAAGACTATATAAAAAAATTCAATTTAACAACATTAGACATTTTGAAACTATCTTTGAATACAGTATTAATTTTACAGTGTTGTAAAAAGTAGACTGTCTACGTATGGTCATTGTTTCTTTAATGATAATTCTATTTCAAATCTTAACTTTTGAAGATGGAATTTTTAGTCTATAATAACCCATGAAAATATCACATGTGAATTACAGAATGATTACATGCAAAATATATTTTTATAAAAAAAATATTTTTATGATCTAGGAAAAAATTCTAACCTCTAAAATGTTAAACCACAGACTCATAAGTTAAATAAGACCTAAGAAAAATAATAGACTTTCAAGATCTAAAGTACTTTTGATCATAATTGCATTGTGCTGGACATTATTGTCTGTGAAATGGCATGTTGAAATGAAAACCATTTCATTCACTGTCTAGGTAACAATTATCAATGTCCTCCAACAATGAAACTCATAAATTTCATATATTTTTATAAGAAGTTTTAGTAAATATGTCATTCCTCAAATGGATGAAATACAGAAGCATCATTGAGACTATGTTCATTTCCATAGTAGTAAAATGAGTATCAGTGTTTATAAAATAATTATCATTTGATGAGAAAATGATGATGAGGATAAATACCTACATGGGGAATATGAAAACCACTTTTCATAGGATGTATCTTAGAAAATGTCATTCCTGTTGAAATCTAGAGTAATATTTGTTTATCTTTCCAATAATATCCGTATTAACTTTGCTTTCCAACACACCCTCACTGCTTTGTTAACTTAATTCTCTTTTTGGATGGAATGCAATTCTCGCAAGGATTTTAAGCTTTGATTTTAGAATTTTAAGTCACTTTGTGCATGTAGGTTTCTGTGTTCTTTAGTTCTAGTTTTTACTGAGTAACCTTTTTTTCTCTCGCTTTTGAAATCAAATATATTGATTGCTAATTTGTTTTAATTTATTATTTAATTTAAATTCTTTATGGGAATTAAATCATGGTCATTTGAACCAGATTTATTTTCTGTCACCACATCTTTAAAAAAGCCCTTGTTACTTAGGAAAGCTAAGGACTGTCACAGATGTGAACTGAAATGCACGGGTGAAGCTATCACCACCTTTCACTATATCCCCTGCCTCTGAGGCATTTTGCCTACCACCCTAAACAGACTCCTGTAGTCCATTTTTGAGCTACCTCCCAATTCAACATGATTTTCAATATGCATCAGAAGTCCTGGTGTGTGAAGATACAAACAAACAGCAGTTTCTAATATATCTTAAAAGTCTGCCAGAGCCTTTGCTTTCAAACAGTGTAACTTCATGAAATCTGCTGGGTATCTCATCCAGGAATAATTGGGCTGGACACAGCACTTACCTGCAAATGTTTGAAGATGTGGTTCCAGTTTCTGGGTGTTTTTGTCAGCTTGTGTTTAGGACGCTGTCAGTAAAACAGAGAGAGGGATAGTGTTGAATAGATATAACATTTAATAACACTGTCATGAGAAATGAACTAATGTAAAACATGAGCATGGTTAGCTCTTCTAGCTATATTTTTGGACATAAGTGGCTGTGGCTGCTCCTCTTCATGTGGAACTCAGTGGTCCAGGGAGCTGGTGGAACTGAATCCCTTTTAATCTTGCTAGGTGACAGTATGGCACACACAGAAGTTTTACAGGAGGTGGAACATTTGCATTGAGGAAGCCCTCATGCGAAGGAGAGAGATGCCAAGTGACTATAGGTACCTCTAGTATGCAGTGACCACCAGAACTAGGAGTCAGTGCATTGTTTTTTTGATTGGGTTTTTTTGGTTGTGGGGTTTTTTTTTTTTTGTTTGTTTGTTTTTTGTTTTGTTTGTTTGTTTTTTTGTTTTGGTTTGGTTTGGTTTTTTTTTTAATTAGTGTCTAGATTCTACTTAAATATCATTTCAGACATCAAAAAAGTCTTGAAGAATCAGCTCACTCATCAAGTATGTATTTATCTCCAGCCCTGGCTGGGTCTAAACATGTAGACCCAGATACTGCTATTGTAATTGATATAATTGACTGCTGCTATTCTAATTGATGAAATGGAGTTGGCTCAGGCAGTTTTAGAATAGTTTTCTGAGAGCATCTGTGTGAGCCAACAGTTTCTTTATGTAAGAGTTAAAGGACACAACTAAGGAAGAGTATCACTAAGGCATATATTAATGACAAAGACGTGGCGACAGTATCCTATATTGCAGATACAGAAAAGACTAGTTTCTCTGAAGCATGATCATAAACTTATAGAGGGGTAATGCTGGCTTGTTGCTTATGTAGCCATGACAACAGTGGTTGTACACTACTGTGGAATAATGATTTATATATTTTCTGGGAAGTAGTGTAGAAACAGAGATTAATGAAGTTCAGAGAACTAAGGGTGCTGTAATATACATTACAGTCCTGTGGGCTACTGTTGTAGGAAAGGATGTGTGTACTTCTGCACACAGGTAGCAACCCTTGAACAGCATGGTATGGGGAAGAGAACTGAGAAAGGATACTCCTTGTGGCTTTTAAAACTGTAGCGCAGTCCATAAGCGTGCTGAGGAGTTTTGCTATGACTTGTTAAAATTGTGTTACAAACATATCAAGTGAGGAAGAATGTTAAAGAATAAGAGCTTGGTAGGTAATGTATGCAATATTCATGACATCCTGGCTATCCACCTGTCATTGACTGCATTCACTTTCTCTTACTGTCCATCTGCCTTTTCTATTTTAATCCTATTTTGCGACGTATGTCGTTGCTCTCTTTAATGCCAATAGACTTCGTTGCTGATGTAAACAACAGTGGACCCTCATAAGACTGTCCTTGTGAGTCATAAGTACCCAGGGCACCCAGGATTGTATCAGCATCCTTCATTCTATATGTGGATATCAAACACTCCTTTAGGCATCATTACCATTGTCAAGAGTGAGATTAATCATAATCTTGGGTCAGGAAGAGGATCCTAAAGGTGGTGATACACATATCCAGCTATGCACCTGGAGGGTAAGGGAAGGTAGTATTGCTTTCAGAAAAAAAGGACTTCCAAGCCAAGAGGGGGAAAAAAAAAAAAAAAAAAATTATTCATCACTATTTAGATATAAGGCTATTATAATAGGCGATTCCCTTTCTCATGTCTGAATGACCAATAAAGCCTATGAATTCTTTGTACTCCACATTTCAAAGAGAGATTATACAGGCTTTCAGGGGTTCAGACTGTGAGCATACACAAATTTATGACAACTTTCTATGTACAAAAGGGATCTTTAGTTCATAATATGAAGCCATTTTGAACTGAGATTCCTATGCTGTAAAAAAATTAGCCAGATCGAAGTGTAGGTATCCCAGAGTCTACAATGCTATTAATTGTTTTTTGTTGTTGTTGTTGCTGCTTTGAGAGAACAATTTGGTGTAGCAAATGCAGGAAGCGAGAAAGTATACAAGAGACTTCTCAAATAATAAAGATTAAAAGTCTAAAATCAGCCAACATGGTGCTTGACTTCAATACCTTTAAGAATACCTGATGGAGAACTTTATCTTGGAGTTAAATTGAATATAACAAATTACTTGTGTAACTTAAATTTCAACATGTTCACCAGAGTGCTAATCATGTTTCGATGTGCCCTACAAAATTACAGCTAAATAATAATTTTCTGTCATAATAAAAGTATTAAAAACTACACTCACACTTAAATTTAAGAACTCAAGTCCTTGAAAAATATTATATGAACTTTGCAACTTGTAATATATGCTGTACCTATTTAATGGTTATTTTAAAGACAGAAAAAAAGAGACACATGATTCTTGGCTCCCAGTATCATTCACAGTATTACTTTGAGAAATAGGTATTATCACTTCAGACTAGAGAACTGCATCTTCAAAGAACTACATATTTACATACATAAGTTCAAGAAAGCAGTGGTGAATGTGCAATTTTTTCCCGTGTTAATATTTAAACTGTAATGATCCTGTATTAGAATTTTATAGTTTTCAATGTAAAAGGAGACTGTATCAAACATACACATTCTTTTCCATGTAGCATCCAGTACCTAATAAAATTCAGTCTATTTTAGTAGTTTTGTTGCCAGCTCTTGTGACTTATATCTTATGACAGATAATTTAACTGAAAGCTACAGATCCTAGATTCATGTAAATTTGTCAGCATTTCAGGTTTTATTAAAAATAACCAACAACTTGGTGAATACCATGACCCCTTCAAGTATCAACATTAATTTGCAAAAAAAAAGGAACCTTTGTTTTTAAACTAGCCTTTTTTTTTTTTACCTACAGCGCTTTGCTTTTCCATTCCATTTGCTGATAAGTGAAAGATGTCTTTTTATTTTTCTTTTTATTTTTCTTTTAAAAAGTAGTATGATTGCGAATTTATCCTTTTTTGCATGAGTGACGTCAAATCTTTGCCACATTGCTGATAAGAGCCTGCTCTTTCCCACATCTAACTTTAGCTCGTTTGAAATTGATATTTCAATGTTTCAGCTAGGAGAGCTCAAAATTTTCTTCTGCACAAATTTTATTTTTTTTTCTTTTTAATCTGTGAGGTCAACTAGTTTATAGAAATTGTAATGCATCTCAATACACTTTTGGTTGCTTTGCATGGCTTATCTATCAGAACAAATATTAGATTAATGAATAGTGTTCTGGGTTCTTAACTTTGGTGACAATTTTCCATTTTGCATGTTAATATTCCAAGCATGAAATGTATTTTATGAGACAAACGTTCTATGAAATATGCTGTTGATTGTATACAGAAAAACAAATCAACAATAATTAAATGTCATGTTAAGTTTCCTTGAAATGTCAGTGGGGAGCCACAACCATACTTTAAAATCCTTTGAAAACAAAAGCTGCCTTATATTCTCAGGTTTAAATTATGTTATCAATAGGCAGATTCTTTATTTTCATTTTAGCGTGCTTTCTAAGTAATGCGTGGAGTTTGCTGAGAGTGATGCTGCTAATTGAAAGAGTCTGCATACTTCGATCCAAGGCACAGTAACTCCCATTCATTCCCGCAAATCTACTTCCAGTCTCATTCTTTGTTTTGACCTTCTGTAATAATCCTGTTTTTAACACTCTGTTCTGCATTAAAAATACGCATTCTCAGGACTAACTGTGCATATACTGGGGAGGCAAGGGAGCAGCCTATGCTCTGAGAGCCATGGTTGAGGTTCTTGGGGAGGATTGAGGTTCCTCATCGGCCACCGCAGAGAAGGCTGACTGATTGTTATGAAATAAGAAGTTTGCATTGGACACAAATTTTGAGCTCGCTTCCCCTCAGTAATATATTAAGTGCTACGGAGACTCTTCCTGTTCCCTTCCTCAAATTGCAGACAAACAGAAATCTTACAGCATTTCCTAAAACCAAGTTCTGTTCAGCCGTTTGGGGGTGACCAACTAGAAAAACACCCACGTGAACTGTCTGATTTACATCTCCTCCCTTCTTAAGGAGGTAACAGGGACACTCTGTGTCCTAAACCAGATATTTTGTCAGGGTCTTTTTCACAGCTTATGAGCTTTGACTCCGCAAACAGTAATACAAATGTATTTTCACTATTTATATATGGAAAATAATGGTTTTCAATGTATGAATTACAATTTTCATTATTCTAAAATTGAGCAGAGTAATTAGATTGTCAAAGTGGTTTCCATGCCTAATAGACAAAACAAACAGTGAAAAAGGTAAGATTTGTTTTGGTTTGAATTTTTATCTCATGCAAAGGCTATAAAAGCTCAGTAAGACAAGAACTATTTCTGGGGGTTTTGTTTGTTTCTTTCATTTTTTCTCTGGATTTCTGACAAGTTTGATTCTCTGTATTATTCATGTTTCTATCCACACAGCGTATGGTAATAATGATAATGGCAATGGAGGGCATCATTAGAGAGAGCACTGTCGTTCATAGAAGGAATTAACAAACAAGTGCTGAAAGGAAGTGGATGGAAAGCATTTTGGACTATGAGAGGAACTTGAATTTTTAAGATTTTTTCTTAGGAATTTCTCAGTGGGGCGTATGTCTTTGCCATTTATGTAAAAGTGGCCAGTTTCAATACCACATCCTTTGTTTTGAATTCACAGCCAAGGGCAGATGTTTCACTGACTGCAATATGAGATCTTTGTTGCTACTTATCACACTTTTATTTTGTTCACTTTTAGATACAGAAAGGTAGAGAAATTTTGGGAAATGTGTGAATGGATCAACTAAATGAGCATTAGGGTTGGTTTTCACTCAGCAAAATCTGGGCTCTTCTCCGGTTACTTTCAAGGAGAAAACTTGGTCTCTCTTGTTTATTTGCATATTTTTTTGGATAAGAAAAAAAAAGTAAATCTGGATATAGCAAGTTCATGGAGTGTTGTATACATGTGAATGAAGCTTTTAACTGTAGGTGCTAACATTGCTGTGGTTCGTAGGACACAAAACCTGCATTTTTGAAGGAAATTCTGCATTACAAGTATGCATCCATACTCTACACTCGCTGAGGTTTTACATCTCCTCAGGAGCATCTATTAGAGGCATCCAACCTTGAGCACTTTGCAAGCAAGTAATTTGGCATATTTAAGCACAAGTAAGCTTTCTGTTCTTGACAAAAAGTAGCTGCCATTGGCCTGGAAAACTGTTCATACCATTTGCATTTTTAGAGATCCTGTTTCAATACGTTGCAACTGTTTTACTAACACTGATAGAGCTTTAGTAGAAAAGTACAATTCAGCCATTTCAATGTAATTTCTAGTAATTTTTTTAAACAGACTTCTGGCCTCTTAACACACACAAAAAAAAAGTGCAAAAGGGGTGAGAGGGAAGAAGGCCAGGAGAAGTCTTTGTAGTTTATATAAATTGTACTGCACTTGAAGAGCTGCCCTGCTAGAGGGGCTGCCTGATAACTGTGCTGATTTCCTGCAGAAAATGCTCCCTCTTTTCTTCATCTGGCTCAGTTCCTAGACGTTGGCCAACTGAAATGACCTGAAGGAGCAAGAGGTTGGGACGGACTGACAAACTTGGACTGTGGTCTCTGCTCTCCTGACTTCTGCTGCTGACATTATGAATCATGTTCTTTGCATGGAACGTAAATCACAGATTTTTATAAAATCTGGATGAATAGCATTGATTGTGCATTAAGTCTTAATATGTGTTAATATCCTTAAAAATTACTCAGTTTTAATTACCTTGTTAACAGTGCACATATCTCCAAGGCCCTGAAAGAAGACACCATTTGCAATTTTAAGCCCATTAACAAGGTGGTCAGGATATTCCTCAGATATTTTCAAAAGTAGCTCTGTCTAGCCATTTACTATCTAGGGTATGTAGGGAATCACTTTGGGAGCGCATCAAGGATGTAAAATTTAGGAATAAGTGAGGTGTTTCTGTCAGGCAGACTATCTCTCAACTAAGTTACTGATGTAGAAAAACATATATTCAGGACTAGTACATTGGGCCAGTACTTACTGCATTGCATTTTATTGCATTGCATTATTGAGTATACTGTTATTTGTTTCACATTGCACATACAATTTTGTATTGACATCCTGCCTGCATTGTAAATATTGTCAGCACAAAAACTGGAGGGTTGTCAGCTTCTGTCAGAAAGGAATCAGTGGAGCTCTTTCATACATTTTCATGCATGCTGTTAAAAAATAGCTTGTTTTACGCTGTGTGGCACGTGTCTTCTATGTTTCCGCTAAAAAGAGTGAAAAAATACAACTGGTATCAAATAGCGAAATATAAAATATGGCCATTAGGAACATCTGCTGAGATGAATAAGGAATTTCAGAACTGATGTTGTGAGGAAGGCCTTGGGAAGAAATCACTGCTCTGGTAGGAACCCGGTGCAGGTATAGAAGTTTGGAAGTGTAGAGTCTGTTAAGTTAAAATTCTTGACTGGAAAAAACTCCACAGTTGAAAACCATATTCTTGTAAACACAGTTTGCTTACATTTTCAAATGAATTGGGAAAATAAATGTGCAGGTCAAAACCCCCTTACTGCCTGTAAAACAATGAGATGCAATGTAATGATAATTTTTTGCCACCAGAGAGCTCTTATTGCATTGTACTAACAACCCTATTCAAATATTTATTCATGGGCACCATAATTAATTCTCATGAAGTGAAAATACCTTCATATTTATATTCTCTCCTTTTCTTCGTTCCCTGCTCTACTGGAAATTCCCACGGGGTTATTTCCTGTCATCAAACTGCATTAAGGAAAAAAATGGCTGCATAACTGATTACATAGCCAGAAATAGCATTTCCAAAATCACAAAAATGAATTGCTTACTGAAACTAGTTTAACTTACTGATTGTTTTCATAATATGGTTTAAAAACCCTATAATTCTTACGATCATATATTTTCAAAAAGGCACAAACTGTGAAACTCGCAATGCATTTAAAATATGTGTTTTCTGTGAAGAAGAGGTAGCCAAACCTGAAAGAACTGATGAAGAAAGAGATCTCTGGACAAAAGCAGAAAAATATTTTTCCTGGATTTGGAATTTGATCTCACTCCATTCAAGTCAATATTAGCTATGCTGGGTTAAATTGTTCATGGACAGACCCTGTTTCATCTGGGGCCTCAGATGTGACTTTAATATGCAACAGGTCTGAACAACTAAATTTTTATTAGTAGCTTACACCTTTAAAAGATAAAATATATTAACCTATGCATTTGTTCCAACAGCTGTGACATTTCCATGTCTGTTTTAAGTTTCTGTAATGATGAAATAAGGTTTCCTGTCCATTATGGATGATAAAGTAACTTTTTTGGTGTTTGAAGTTCAATGGGCTTTATAGGCAGCTCTCTGATATATCATCATTAACCTCTTCTTCTGCTATTAGTATTCAAACTTGTCCTTACCCAGTATTTCACTATCAGCCTACATGGCTTCTGTACCTGATTCTACTTCACCTTTCACCTTGTATGTACCATATACAGTCTGGGTGTTAAAAGCTGCAAATGGGAAAAGGAGCACTTTACAGTTGTTTTTGCAGAGGTGCAGAGTTTTAGCCAAGGTTAAGGAGTACTAGTACTAGATTAGGCTTCTTAGGAGAGGCCTGTTATCTTCACAAGTAATAACTGTTAAGATATTTTTACACATGTGACTTAAAGTTTCATTACCTTTTAATATAATTTATTAAACACAATATATTAAAATGCAGTTATATTTTCCTTTGTAAACTTATTTTTCCAAATTTATTTCTGCATCCCCATGTAGTAAGTGATCCTGGGCTGATTTGTCACATTTCAGGCTCCTAGTCATCAATCTGTATTTTGTGGACCAAATTTTACAGGTTTCAAATGCAGTTATTGGTAAAACCAAATTAATCTGCCACAGATCCTTACTACTGTCTTGCTATGGCCTGGCACAGTTTCTGCCAATTATGCTGCAAAGGTATTGTATCTAGTTTCTCAGTTTGACAGCTGGTCTGAGCAAAGCATCATAAATATCTAGGCTGAGTTTTCTTCTTACAATAAATCTACGCCAAACAAACTTTTCTGATAACTTTATTACTTTCAGTAAAAGCAACTATTAAGAAAAAACACTTGAATAAACAAATGATGCTATTCAGAGTATCCTCCACAATACTAAATACTTGCTAGCAAATCTTTAGCTAAGGAAGGAGTGGGATTTTCAGAAGGCTTTCCTGCCTTCTTCCTGCAGGAGAGCCCCCTCCCCAGAACTGCCCTACCTTTAAAACCCACACCATTTGTGTCGGTGCCTCAAATGTTAACCGTAAATCTTCTAATGTGATTCATGTCCTGGCCATAAACAGACATCTGAAAGCTTTGAACTCCATTCCTCATGTCCCCTAACCAAGATCCCGAAATTAGTGGTGACATTTGTCTGGTCACAGTAAATGTCCAGACAAAAGGTGGTGTTTAAAATCTTTGTTGAGGCCAATGAGGAGACATACACAGGTATAGGGAGTTTGGGTAACTAATTCAGGCCTCCACACCTACTTTTTGGAGAGCAAACTAGGTGAGATAATCTTGCCTTGCCTCCCACTCTTGTGTACCCTCCTCCCTCACCTTCCTTCCATGGGTTTTGTCTCTTCCCAGAGAATGCATGGGGAGAGTTGATATAGAGGATAAATACACTACATGGGTTTGGAAGGAGCTTTCCTCAGATCCCCAAACCCCATCTCTGTGTGAACTGTGGCACCCCTCAGAGCCAACAGTGTGCTTCCCAGGCTGAAGAAAGTAGTACAGCAATATTGATTGCCATTTCTTTGAAGTTTGCACTATTTATAGAATAAGCTAGCTAAACTATTCGGGAAGCTGGACTTGCTTTTATATTCCTGAACCATCTCCATGCGTCATGTGGACATCTGTTGTAGTTACTTAAGAAAAAGGTAGGGTCTTCTTTTCCTCTTTTTTCCTTAATTCTAATGTCTAGTAGGATTTTGCACATGGGACTTGCAGAAACCCACTCAAGGATTACTTGGCTCTTACGGCAATTTGCCAGTTAGATTTATCTGCTTTGAATTAAGATGAGCCACTTGGCTTCTTCATTTTCACTTCTGCTGCGAGGAAGGGTTTGGTAGGAGAAGTTACAGAGTTACATACCAGATGCTCCAAAACACTCGGTGGTGGTGTCGTATTCACTGATGTTTGAGCCCAGAGACGTTGGCTAGAAATCCTCCATGCAGTGACAACATTCTTGGTACTTTGTAAACCGTATTTATTATTAGCACATAACAAATATTTGGCATGAAAGACATTTCTTCTCTGTCTGTCTTCCTATCTTGCCCATCAACACTGTATACACGACGTAAGACAGAACTTTCCTTTAGTGAAATATTTCAGTCACATCTGTTCAATTTTGCATTGCTCTGCTCCGTGGAGCAGTAAGGGCCATCAGGCAATGTCTGCTGAGGTGCCAGGGATTTCATTGTCTTGGCTAGAACTGCTACGCACAAGCTTAACTGCTTGGCTATCCAAAGAAATGAAATGCTGTGTTGTAGGTCTAGCACTGACAGATTCAAAGTTGTCACCTTTCACCAGGGCCGTGCCTGTTTATGTGGTGAGCATTCTTCAGAAAATCCTCCAGCTCCCCCAAACCAGCGTCCAAAATCATGCTATTTCAACACATGGCTAAATGAAGATCATCCCTTCAGCTAAACTTTTGATCTCACTTCTAGTTCAGTTCTTCTTCACTTGCGGTTGGAGGCGTGACTGAAGAAACAGCTCAGTGCAGGCTGCAGTTGCCGAAATACTGGGCTGCTTCAGGGTACGTGGCAGTCTGTGGCATAGGCGATGGTATAGCAGCTGTGCCACAAGCAATTCCCAAACCGAATTAAAGCTGAGAGTAAGCTGCAGTCACACTTCGGGCTGCAGTCGGGATTAGTCTTACAACCGATATTTATATATCATTAATGCAGCAAAAAGTAATCCAAGGATGGGTTGCAAATGGCAAAATTAACATCAGTTGTCTGAAAGCTAGGTATTTAGTCACAACAAATCCAATTCCTCTCTAGTTCAAAACAGTAGCTAGATGAGATGAAAAAAAAAGATGGGACAGATGAGATGAATTCTAAGTAAGGCTTCATAATCCAAATAAAAATAATAACTTTTGATTCAGAAAATATAGGTAATTTTTTAATTCATAATGGTTTTGGCTAACTTTTCACAGTAAGGAAATTCACAACACACGTTTACAACTGATGGTGTATTTCTGGATATTAAAGATGAAAAATTGTTTGATTTTATAATAATTTAAGAAAATTATTCCTCTAGTAAGATGCTAAATTAGGTGGGAATGGCTAATTGTACTTAATGCATTATACATGGAAATCTTTAATATTTCTTAATTTCAAAAGTGGAAGAAAAACTTTAATTATGCAATAAGTTTTGCTGACAGTCTAAATTCTTGGATCCATTTTCATCTTTAGGTGTCAGAAATAAATTAGAGAAGTAACTGTGACAGGTTGTGTAAATGCAGAGATTTTACTTCTTTTTTTTTTTTTTTTTTCCAGACTAATGCTTAATTAGCTGTGTTCTCCCAGAGTGATGGAGCAGCTTGATGTGTTTCCACTTTCTGAGGGATCCCAGGCAAAAAATTCCTCCTGTGCAATTTAATTCATATCAGTGACACCCATTTCATAAATTCACTTCAGTTCAACAGAAGAGCAATTGCAAAGCTGGTTTAAAGAGATGAAAATATTTTAAAAGATATGTTATTTTTACTTCAGATAGTTCCCCACTCTGACACCAACGAAGCAATCTGGGAACATTTTTATATCACTGCTGTTTTCACATACAAATTGAAATATGGAGAAACGAAGGAGCCACATTTTCATCATGGAGGCTTCAGCTTTTAAGGAATTCACTTTTGCAAAACCAAGAGAGGAAGTCTCAAAAACCTTTTGGAGAAAACTCAGTTGCCTTAAAACGATTCAGCACGTAGCCTGATGTTTCCCCCATCCCACTCCAGCGGTAGCTGCAGGCACAGCGCTACCGGGGAAGGACACTGGGCACCGATGGTTAATGCTGTTCCCATTTGGGAGGCGCTGCCCAGGGTCACGGGGCTACATCAGCTCCGTGTTGCTGCTCCTGCGAGGCAGCTGTTGGGATGGCTGCCAGCTGGGTGTCACATTAGTCGAGCAGATCAGGATCAGTGTTGTGCCATTAGTGACTAAAACCCCCTCAGCAGGCCCTCTGCTATGGGCAGGCAGCAGGGAGCCTGCTGGAAGAAAGCCTTGTTGTAGGGAAGGCTGTTTTTGGGGGGAGCCTTGGCAATCTAGATTGTTTCTTCTCTCTTACTCCTCGTTTCTGCCTGGCTGATGTTTTGGCACAATAAATCTGTCACAATTCCTAAATCCCCAGTTGATTTAAATGTAATACTTTATTAATGTCCCAGATGGTTGATCAGGTGCAGACCTCTTTCCTAGCTTCAAAATGAATTCCAAACAGCAGCTAAAATACAAAGATATGTCAATGTCTTATTGTGTGTAATGACACACAGCTGAAAAAAACATTCACAAATACATGCGATGGAAGTATATTTTGTAAGTGATGAACAAATGAAGAACATAAAAGTTGCAAAATGGCAGTATTTTTGAGGACTGCATTAACTTACACATGAATTAGAGCAACCAATAAAACAAAAAGAGAAGGAACTTCAGATTGTCCTTTTTGTTCTGATCTACATTGTCATCAGAAAAGAGTGAACAAAGTTGTTTAATACAGTTATTCTAAAACGCTGTTATCTCATTTTTCAAGTCTATCTGTTGACAGAAAAGTACTTTTGAACCTGCCAAATCCCAGATAGTGAATATAGTCTGTGAGATATTTCCAAGCAAAGGAGTGGATGAATATATTTGCACCAGTAAACTGGTTTGCTGTGGAATTAATCTTACCCTGTAGAAATCAGATTAATTAATTCAATTCTATATTTCACAATAATAATCTTCAACACAGAAGCTACAGAATAACCAAATTATTCTCAAATATGTATTGGATAAAAAAAAAATTCCCTTCAAAATCAGGTATACTCAGTGTGTGGAGCAGTAATGTAATTGCCATCAACGTGAATATAAGGGAGAAGCAAAATTAAACCCACTAAGAAGTTTTCACAAAACATGATGTAGTTTTTAGCCAGCTAACCTAAGAGAAGCAAAATATTAAATGATCCTTCTAAGTCCTTTTGTACTGGTGAGTAGGTCTGCCCAGTGCAAACTTGTTTCTTAGTCAGAAATACTTGTTAACTATCACATCTGTCACACAGGCTACTTTAACTGAAGTTACTTCGGTTCCAAATGGGAAAACTTAAGCTTTGACTTCACCAAAGTATTCATAATCCTCACACGCATTTTTTTTTTTTTTTTAATCACTGCATTACTTTCTCATTCTGTGCTGCATTCTTGCCCCACCTGAGGCAAGATTCAGCCTCACAAAACAGAAGAACACTTAGATAGGTAAAAAATTTCATGTTTTTAAAATCAGGCACCATAAAGTCTTTCAGAACCAGGGAAGCTACATAACTCTATTACAGTCTCAATTCATGATTATTTTATTGACAAATAACTTTTTCTTTGAATATGAATCACTGTTACTGATAGCAGAAATGAATGAGCTGGAATCTCCTAGTTAACTATAATGGCTTTTTTATTGTTGTTGTTTGGTCTAATCTAATTTGCTTTTAATGTAGCAGAATTTTGATGTAGTAATTTATCTGGCTATAGGGAGCAAAAATATGCAATTAGGGATATGTGAGTTAGACCAGTTGGAGAATCAGTTAGAGAGCAAGTACAATTTCACCACAATATAAAACCGGTAGCCAGATCAAAATACATCTGAAAAACAAGAGAACATGAATAGCTGTTTGCTACATACATACATACCATGTATGTGTGTGTATATACATATCTGCTAAAACTAATTTTTAAGTCCCAAATGACATTTGTAATTGGAATTTTTGTAGGATTCTTACTAAATAGTTAGTCTTCAGAGTCATTGCATGCCCGGATTAAAAAAAAAAAAATCTACCTATCTAATCAGTCATTTTATACAAGTCAACAACATCTGGTTGCCACGTTACAAAAAATATCTGATATTCTAAACCAAAATAATGTTAAATAATTTTGACCACTGTTGTTTATTTTCATCAATATGCACAAAGCACTAAAATAACCATTAATAGCATCAGCTTTATGTTGCCAATTCATAATGATTTCATGAAGTAAAGCATTTAAGACTAAATAATCTTTTCTTATTCCTAATTCCTTCTGTGTGAGAAAGACTAAAAAAAAAATGCCTTTTAACAGAGCTAGAGGATCCTGTCACGAATACTCTATTTCTCTTTCTCTCTCTCTGTTAAAATCTGTATAAACTAATGACTTTACAGGCAGCTTGTTAGTAGATAGATAAATTCAGGCTTCCAGCCCTTGTCTTTGTTTTTCAAATGAATGTCAGCAACCACTATGTAAAATCAGCAGCATACAAGTTAAACAGAAGTAGCAGATGGGTGAATTTCACACAGTCTATTCAAAATTAATATGGATGGGTGTGGGGGGAAAGAGAGGGAAGCATGGGAAATTATAGTGTTTTGTTGGTACGAAATGACGGAGTTGAAAAACATTAGCTGTTTCACAGGAATAGAAAATGTAGAAAATGGGAAAAGATTAAGGCCTAAATGAAATGATCTGAATAGTGGCTTTTACCTACTTTGGCAGATGGGAGGGATAAATTTTCTGTGCTGCTACTATTTTTTACTTTTCTCTGTATTAGGAATAAAAGCATGGAAAACTTAAATTCAAGCTCTCCTTCCATTACCATGTAAGAAAGACACAATAGACAATTATTGGGTTTTAAATATTTTTTTAACAACTGCTGATGGAGTGAAAATTAACCTTATTTGGTTACCACGCATCTTGCAAAGTCTTTTGCAATGTGAAAAAGACTTGATAATTTACTGTTGATAATAATATCAGCTGTCACTCAACTAGTTTGAACGGCATAACGCACACACCGTGAGACAGAATTTTGCTTTGTTATTATTTTTAAATACTGTACACCTAGGAAACTGAGTTAAATATGGCTAGCTCAATCACATGCATAGGCAGATAATAGGCAATATATAATATACTATACATTTTCTCGCACATTCTTTTCTTTGCCAAATGAAACCAGAGTAACTTACACTTTCGTAAAATTGCCCCTAAGATCTAAGGTTTCCAAATAATGTTTTGTGACTGTTAAGACCAAGGTTCTTTCTTATTCATCTGACAGTTTCAACAATTAAGGAGAGATGTATTTGTATAATGAAAAAAGAACTGCAGTAGGTAATACAACTTCATAGTACAGTGTATTTAAATAAAGATGACGTCAACTGCAAAAGCACAGAGAGGAGCAGAAAGTATATACTTTCTGGATATTGCTACTGAATATCTAGAAGTGCAAAATGGATCATTTAGAGAACTCACAAGTAAGCATTTATAATCCAATAACGATATTGCAATGTTAGAGCATTTTTGTGGTGTTCACTGATGGCTTATTACCGAGTTGGGGAGCCATTCATATGACAACTTTGCTATTCCCTATGAAGCTATGCTTTAGTACTGACTGAATGGTAGCTCTAGATTAAACTGCTGGCTTTGAACTTGTAGAGAATGAAAGACTTATTTGGCTTTGATATTGGCCCATAATGTGTAAAGAGAATGAGACTAGAAGGGGAGAGAAAAACTGAAGATAAACACTTGAGCTTCAAGGTAATGCCAAGACACTCTACTAACTACCTTACAGCTATACTTCCCATGCCTGGAGTGAAAGAATAAGCTCAGAGTTTGGTTAATTCCTAGTATTAAAAAAAATAAGAGCACTTTCAAATACTAACAACTTCTCTGAAGTTAGTGTACGGACTATTAAACAAGACTTCATGCAGCAGTTCTTCCTTTCACCTTCAGCTTAACTGGGATTTTGGTTAAATTATCAAGTTTTCTCTTGTGCTGTGACTAGAAAAGTAATAATAGTTAATTAGAGTCTGTATGAATCAACTGATCTCAGAGTTTTATAGTTTTTTAAATATAAATAAAAATCTGGCTAGAGTTCTGCATAGGATGACGTATATATATTAAATTACATATTTTGCTTAGAACCATGAAATTTTTTTTTGTCCTTTCTCTTATCAATTGCCACCACAGCTAATGTGAATTATGATTAATAGATTCCCTGAGTAGGGATGGACTGCTTTTGCCTACAAACTTGTGGATTTTTTATGTGATGCATTGAGGTCTCTTTAAATAACATCGCTGATACTATTTCTTCAACATTGCTTGTTCATGTATCCATCAGCTGCTGTTTTCAGAATTTCACTTTGCTGTGTGTTTGATACTTGTAACTCTCTAAAAGAGCGCATATGAATAAGAATCATATTTTATGTGACTTGTGTGAGAATATTCCTAGAAAATATAAAACCACTATATGGCAACATCCTACCATGGGAGCCTCCCCTCTCCTCCAAATACCGGCATTGAGGCGTTTTGCATTTCTGTTAAGTGTAGCTAATCAGTAACTTTACTTTAATCAGAATTTAAATGCTACAACAAAACACATTTCAGAAATATGAAGCACAATTCACGTCTTCGACGTGCCCAGAAATAAAAGCAGAAAGGAAAAGGAGAAACCCAGGAAAACAGAAATCCTATCAAAGAGAGTTAGTACCTGAAGTTCTCTGCAGAGATGAAAAGGCCGTAAAAGCCCCATGTGAAAACTAATACCTTGTTGACCAAGACCAAGCTTCACAGCTCATTACAGTGTCTGTGGCTATTATGTGGATTCCTTAACCAAATGTATACTCTAAAATATTTTCTCTGCAGTCAAAATCTAAAGGCTGACATAGGATTCACAGGGAGCGTTTGACTTCAGAAACTCATGCAGGAAAGACTTGGCAGAATTAGGCTGACAATGCATTTAATCAGTTGTAATGATGTGAGGAGTCTGCGTATGGGTTATTCACCCTGTTTGGCATTGGGGAATTGCTACAGGTATCTGTCAGAGAGAAAATTCTGTTCTGAATTTAAGGTTTGGTTGCCTTCCCTCCTGTATTGTGTATCTATATTTTGCTGCCAAGTCAATAGGAAGTGACATGAAAAAATATTGCACCTGTCACAGGGACCATAATGGAACGTCATTAAATACAGTTTTTCATTCAGTCAAACAGAGATCTTATGAATAAATGGATGGATATCATACAGAGCAAACTGTTTTTTTACATTTAAATCACACTGTTGTTATTAATGAGGAATTATATAAACCTGACAGAATTCTCCTTTTAAAAGAACGTACATCTTAGATGCACAAAGTGTTTTCCTCCTCATATTAGATACAACTGGAAAAGTCTAAATCTGAGTAAAAGAGTAGGAGAAGCACAAAGATTTTGAGAAGTCACACACTTTTTGAGACGGATCTTCAATGCTATAGAGGACTATGTTTAGGACCGTGAAATGTTAAAGATTTCTGAGGGCAAATAGACAATTATTAGTCCTGTTTCCTCATAGTAACTAAGTGGGGTAGGAGTGGGTCTCAGCACCCTTGTGACACTTTCCTCTCTGTTTACTTCAGTTGACACATGCCGCTGAAGAGGTGAGCTGCAAATCCAGGATACTTCTCAAGGTTGAAGTCGTGGACAAGAGAATGTGCTTACGCTATTTGTTGCAGGGTGCCAAGTATCAGCACTGCTTCAGAGAGCTTGCTAATTTATTTTGTAAAGAAGAAATGGACAGAGGACCTGTGTTCAGGAAACATGCCAGAAGGAGGGAAAAAAATTTAAAAGTCCTCCAATCTGCCAGCATCAAAGGGTATTTCAGAATATATTATATATTAGTTGAGGGATATGAGACTTAACCTCAATGGATTTCCAGGTGGCCGGCTAGGACAGTTTTGCCGCAATTACACAGTGATTCTGTTGACTCGCATCCTTTAATTTTGGTGAGAAAAGCAGCATATTGCACTGCATAATTTTTTTTTTACCTTTTCACCCTAGGAATTTTGCATAATCCATGGAGGTGTTGCTTACTGCCATAGTATTAGTGGTGTGGGTGACTGGAACTGCCAAGTGAGCCTAGAATAAGTTAGTAATTTGCCCTTAAAATAAAAAAAAAAACCTGAATGGTCATGTTTTAAAAAAAAATAAATATAGTTAAAAATGCTCTTTACAGAATGCCCCTCGTAAACTAATTCACATGCAATTTTCATTTCACGTTGCAAGACAACGGTGGTCATTTAACAGTGCAGATAATTCAGTCCGTTGTCAGCACCACAAGGAAGACACCTTCATACATCTAAGTGATTCCTGTACCTTTTTCATTGTTTGAAGCAGGTTTTGTACTGAGTGTTCCTGCTCACTGTTTGTAATGAAATTCTGGAGAAGCAGTGGAGATATCAAAGTTCAAGAAACCTCGAAACTTATTTAGATAAAGATTTGGAAAGACATTTGGAATGGCATTAGAAACAAAGAAAGAATAAGAAGTTCCCAGACAGGATTTAATATAGTATAAAAGTAACAAAAAAACCCCACTAGTAAAGAGTTAAAATCCTGTTAAACTGTAGTAGCATAATCATAATTGTTGTGTCATGGCATCTGATTCCCTTACTGATATTAGTTTTGTTGACAAGTTGGTCTTGAGGACAAGAATTGCATCCATTTCTTACCAGGTTTTAGATAGGTCTTCTGCTGTTGCACCATCCTTCCAGCCTAAAACTGACTGGTGGGATGAACTGACTGATAAATGAGAAAAAAAGTAATATTTTTTTGGATGCTGGAAGAAATTTTACTGACCTTAGATAAGATTCCAATGAAAAAGCAGCAACATGTGTCTAATTTCCGCTGCTTATACATAACCAGGGCTAATAAGTGGGAGAAACTGCTTGCAGAATTCTCATTAATCTTACATTAGATTACTTCCTTCCCAAAAGAAAAAAGAAATATATATTTTTTTAAAGTTACTAACATAAATACTTTGTCAAATCAGAGCTATAGCCCTGATCGCACAGACGCTTGCACTCGGCCTTCTAAAATGTTTGTTCAATTAGAAATGTAAGGATTGATTTAGCAGTCATATAAAATTATTCTTTTCTGGCTAAGATTTTGAGTTTTGAGAATAAGGTTGCCAAGGATTTGAGTTTTGAGGATCTGGTTTCCAAGAGTGTATCAGGTGCGCCCTAGACTTTTCTCACTTCAAAGTAGGATAGATCAATCTACCAAAAGAGAGGTAGCTGGCTCAGTGTTGTAAGTGAAAATCTATAGAATGCAAGTACTTTTTTGTGATATTATTAAGTGCAAGTCATTCAGATGCTACAAGAGTGAGCACAGGACACCAGCATAATTAAAACCTCATTGTAAATCCTTATGCAAGATCAAGTAATACAAACGTTGCTAGAAGACTCGGTGAAGAATGAGGTCAAACTGTGAGACACAGTTAGGAAAAGCAATTCCACAGGCTTTTTATAAAATTTGAGGAGTTAACACCTGCATTACCATACCATCTAAAGATCATAGATAAGATGGACTCGTGCTTAGATACGCACAAATCCCAACATTTCTAAGGTCCCGGAATAAAGAGTTTACAAATTGCAGATCTGATTCTTCAGCAGCCTCCCTCATAATGGCTTCTGGAAGGAATTGTTTGTGTCCTTTTTCTTGAGAAGTAATTCTAGAATCATAGAATCATAGAATACCAGGTTGGATGGGACCTCAAGGATCATTTGGTCCACCCTTACTATGTTTTCCTTGTCTAGTGTAGTCATTCCTCTTCTGCTTCTTTCCCAGATGCTCTAGTTTTCTCCATGTAGACAGAGTTTAAATATTTTTTACACAGGATCCTACCGTGGCTCCAACAATGAAATACAGTCAGTAATGATCTTTTTATGGAGAAGGCTTGTCCTGTCTTGTAAAGACAGGTCAAAGATCCAAAAAGCTTAGCAATTTTCTTTCCAAACTTCCATCTTGCTGTCATAAATAGAGCAGTTAAGGAAATTTTGACAAAAGTTTTCAGATTTTAAAAAATTGCTTGAAATGAAATATTTAGTATAGTGTTCATAAATATATATCTCACAAACACTGTGAAAAAAAAAAAAAACAGACTTTACCTTCTTTTTAATATTTCAAACCTTCATTTTGATAATGTCCAATATGTAACTTTGCATAATATAAAATATTTCTTTGCCAATGCTGACTTTTTTTTTTTTTTTTTAATATATTTTGCATTACAGTTCAGGAACTATGGGGTATATATTAGGTGTTAAATGTAATATCTTATGCAAGTTGAACAAAAATAAGGTAAGATTTTGGTGTTGACACAATTGCTGTTGCCATACATATAACACTACCGATTAAACATTTTTACATTATTGAAACAAATGTTGACACATATACTGAAAGAAACAAATGAATCCACAATGATGAAATATTTTGTTAATCCCAAATTGATATTGTTTCCAGGGCGAATTTCAAATTTTCATTATTACCATGTTGACTCAAAAGTAAAAAAAAAAAACGCAACAAAACAACAAAAACATCTGGCTTAGCTAGCTAGTGTGTCCAAATGTGCAAGGCTTTAATCAAGCATGTTTTGATGTCATTTGCTTTAAAATGTTAGTTTTAATTAAAGCAACCATTCAAGCAGTGCAGAGCTTGCACTGAGTCTGAACCTGATACGGAAACTATAGAAAAAACTGAAAATTATTTTTAGGACACCATTTTGAATGAAGGTCTTTTGAGAGTTATAATGTTCAGGAGAGGGATTTTGAATTTAACGCACATGATATTACTCCCTGAATTTCCCAGACCAATGGTCTGGGATGGTCACACACATTTTTGAAACACTAAGTAGGAAAGAGTCATCTTACTACCAGCTCTGCGTACGCATGGCTACATCCAACCACAAAAGGTAGCAAGAAGCACCGAAAGACGCCCCTGTTTAGAGGGTGATGACGCTCTCTTTCCTGCTGTCCCTCCTGTGAATGGGAGTGTCTCAGGGCTTGCACATCATTTTCTGCCACCTTTGCTACAGCATGAGAAACTCCAGTAGAAGAGTGGCTGAACATTTAAAAATAGTGAGTGAGTGAGCAGTACTGGCCAGATGATGTCTGTCCAAGCTGATATTTTATACACCTTGAATTTTACTGCCAGCCCTGTCCACCGAATCTCAGGTCAGGAGGCAACGCTTTCATCAGACCTCACTTTATCTCCTGTTGGAGACACTTTCAGTTATGGTCATACACCGAGAGGGTATGAGAGCCTGCATAATGTTTTTAAAAAGTACCTACCACCTGCAGTAACACTAAAGGGCTGGATTCTTAACTGTAATGTAATGTAGCTTTGTTCAGGTATCTGTGAAATCCCTGCATGTACTGCTTGAGGATCTACTCCTTAAATAAATAAATAACGAAAATGTGATATGTTCCAAATGAAAACAGATATGTTTACTAACAGAAGCTGAAATTAAAACAGGTGTTCTCTCCCTTTTGTTAAAGCCAGATTCCAAGTGCATCTTAATTAAATTAGAACTTCTTGAATACTTATTTTGAACATTTAGAGATAGCGTTCAATTTTTCAAATAATTTTCCTAGGAGTGTGGTAAATGTTTAAAAGCAGGAAAAGAACCAAGGCCAAGCAACGTTTCCAGTCATCAGAGCTGAGCTGAGGATGCTGAAATAACAATAAAAATGGGAAAGCTCTGATTTGAAGGCTGGGTTTTGCTCCTTGGTTTCTCTCATTCACACCACTGTATTAGCCTACAATCTAATGAAATGTTAACACAGAAATTGCATATGTGCAAGAATTTGCTGTGGTTTCCTTGAGGCTGGCTTTTGTTGTCAAATCTTTTGTGCTGGAGGCTAGCATTTAATGTGATGGTCTGATTTAATGTGAATTGTTCCTAACCGGCTAGATGCTACAAACCTCTAACAGAGTGCTTGTCAAGAGGTGGCTGATAACTACAAGCTAGACAAAGCTGAACAGCCCAGGACCTCTGTGTGCTCAAATCAGATCAGGCTTAGTGAACCGATGGAAAAAGAGCACAGCCAAGCCTGCCAGTCTTGCTAAACTCCAGGGTCATGTGTTTTGTAGTCTGTCTACTTTAGAAAACAAAAAAAAAATAGAAAATTCTTAGAAGTCTTCTGAGTTCTCTGGGTGTCTTCTGCCTGTTTGAGAAGGAATTCCTTTCCCAGGCAGGGAATAAGGAATGTGCACTTTCATTGCTGTGGAAGACTGCTTTTAAAAGTGCCAAGCAATTTCAATTCACAGTTTCCTGAGCAGGAGTACCATCCTTGTAGTCAGGACATTACCAGGTTTTCCAGGCATTCTCTGTGGGTATGGTTTCTCATAGGTTAAATAGCACTGTTAAGCTCTGAGAGCTTCTTCAGCATATTAAGCCACTGTACTACTATTTAGAGTTTCTTTTATTGTTGCTGTTGCAAACAGACACAGTATGTATTGACTGGAAGAGTAACTAGCCAATTCTTCTCCCACTGCTGCAAATCCTCTACTCAAATATAACCATTTTCTGTCAGAAAAGAAAATTCTTGTCAAGTTTTCAGCAACAATTTCTGAATTTGAGGCATCTGTTTACTTCATATTCCGGATTGTGCTGTTGGTTTCCTGCTGCTAAATGAGGTCAACATGTAGGTCCTTCACTTTGCCTCGGTACAGGATGCATTCCTAAATATATGGTCCTGTGCACTGAAACTGCTTATACCTCCTTCCATCCTCCTCATCTTCCTTATGGTGCAGTATTGTGATGTTTGCTTACAACTATGTTTTTCTGCTTATTTGTGCTATTGTAGAATCATAGAATGATTTAGGTTGACTATGTTCAAAATTTTACAAGAAAATAGAGAGTCTCCTTTTATGAAAGTATAGATCTTTAAATATTACCCAGTTTTGTTTTGGCTGAGAAAGCATCTGAGAAGGCAAGTGTAGCAAAGTCTATGAAGGCTGAGTAGCGTTCTTTACATGGAATGTATTTGTGTGGGTTTTGTCTTAAAGAGACTGTACAGTTGTTTGATAGGGGGTGTTAACTTGACA
Organism: Fratercula arctica; assembly: GCA_947846985.1. NCBI lineage: Eukaryota > Metazoa > Chordata > Aves > Charadriiformes > Alcidae > Fratercula > Fratercula arctica. Next base: position 57,402,101 of record CANTUZ010000001.1, on the reverse strand, counting down.
CCATTAAAGGCAACGTGAACTGGGCCAGAAGAACCTTGCACATTATATTGAGATGTATCCTTTATATTGTGCATGTGTTAATAGCATATTAGATATTTCTGTTGCTTTGGGGGAATGTTTAGAGTTGTAAAAAATAAAGTGTTTGATAAGTGAAGCCCATACTTCACTGTTGTCTGTATCCCAATCCACACTGCTTTGTAACTCCCCATCATAATTACCAGCATTTTAACATATTGCTTCTCTGCGCTTCTTCAGTTCCTCTGCAGTGAAACTTCTCAAGTTTAGAAAGCTTAAGAATAACAGTGTTTGCATGCATGTGAAAGGCAACAAAACCTTTATACGTAAAGGTAAAATGTTATGTTTTAGCCACATTTGTCCTTCAAGAGAAAGTGGGGTAAGGAAGAGAATAATGGAACAGCCTTTCCTTACCTTGTTGTGGGTACATAGCCATATAGCTTTTTATTGTCAGTGATTTACTCAGAAATCACTCCAGTACTTTTCAGTGTAGCACAGCGTTAGCTAGATCAGCCCTTCTCTGTACTCCCTTGTAACTGCATTAACCTGTTGTCCTTGAATTTCTCCTTCAAGTTGTGAACAAAGAGCTCAAAGAGCTTGGGTGGAAGTGGAAAATGTGGTTATTGGTTTAGTCATGAATAAATGAATGTGTGCCTGAATGTACGAACCAATAAATGGATAGATGTTATTAGTATTGTATATTGTAGACAACCATCTTCATTTTAAGGAAAAATGCACAAGAATGCCAAGAATCAGACACACACATACATTACTTTTGAGTCTTTATAACCTTTTGAGACTATCTGTATTAATGTGCTGGAGTATGCTACAGCACATTTTAGAGTCAGATTCCTCTCAGAGCACACTGCAGCCCTTTCTGGAGGAACACACAGGGGTGGAAACCAGATACACTTGGGAAGAGACACACTTGTGAGGACATTTCACCCTGACAAAATCAGAATGCACCTGCAGAGCATATCCTGGGAAAGCTGTGGGCTGCATGAGGTAGATAAGGACTTCTATATCAAGATCCTAAACACAACTTGGTTGTGAAGTGGTCTATTTCAGTTTTTAGGTGAAATACGTGATTTATAGTTATACCTTTAAATAACAAAGTCATATTTACCTATGCCTGGTTGCCTTTACTTGTCGTAGCACATCTTCATGTCACTAAAAACTGTGCTTTCGAGAGGTTTCTCAACACAGTACTTTTAGTTATCCTGCTAGGTATATAGGTAATGTGTTATAGAGTGTAAAAAAACATACCATTATGTTATTAACGCAACAGAAAGAACAACATGCTTATATCAGGACAGCTTATTTTGATGCTAAATGGAAATACATTTTGTCTGGTAAGAGACAATCTAACATCAGCTTGTTAAAATCAAAATTGAAAGTTTATTTGCTTAATTAATTTGGTAAAAGCAGCCTCCTGACAGCAAAATTAAACTGTTACGAAAGTTATGTGCAGACCAGCCTCCAGGGGTAAAAAATGAACTACATCTTTGTGAAGGCATGATTTTCTGATATTAACTGAGTATTAACCAAACCAAATGCCCAGTAGCTGAAAGTCAGGAATTATGTGAAGAGGGAGAAATGTCATTACACAGCCTACTGCAAGTATCTTTTCCAAAGAATCTAACAGCTAAAATGGAATTAATAGCTTTTTTAACAGCTGGACATCTTCCTTTGCTTTAGATGGTAAATTTTGAAATCTAAAGCAAAGGAGAAAGGAGGATATTTCTTTGGCATGGTTGAGTGAAACAGTGCTGCTAAACAACAGCAAGCAATTTGTGTTAGCTGTGACAAGGAAGCTTGTTGCTGAGCCCTGGCCACTGAGTCAGGGAGGCGAAGGAAACCATATGGATTAAAGCTGATTATAGTTTTTCACCAGAAACACACAAAGGCTTCTGATAGGTACGCTTCAGTGTTACACAACAGTTACCAAGGCAAACGTAGCATAATTTGATCTGTGCTTCTTCCACCCTGATGTTTCCCCAGTTACAAAGGAAAAATGCAGTTGCCGTCATAGCTGGGGAGGACGTGGGTTTGGTAACTCTGAGGAGTCAGGGAGTGCAGTTGGATTGTTGCCTTGTCCATTATTTGTCAGGAAAGTAAATTAAGCTTCACTTCCCTGATTGAATTTCCAACAAATAAAGGAAAGAATTGAAGGAATATAATGAAATCCAAAGCTGTCATAATCCCTTTGGAAATTACAGTATTGCAGATCTGTAATAATCCAAAATCTTGATTGCGACCTCTTTGCCATTCTGTTCAATCAAACCAACAAATAGCGGGCTGGTTTTGTTTGCCTGTTGATTTTGACTTGCTGGGAGATGTTGAGTCTGAAATGTGTGAGAGATCACTATAAATCTTTTTCCAAGTTTCTTCATATTCAGAAGTGACGACAGTTCATCTTAATGTATATATTGTAATGAAGGAATAAGAATATAATTCCTTAAGAAGTATATATGATTATCTATTTCAAAGAAGTTTTTTTAAAGACTAATATTTTACAAACAGTCATTTATTAAGCCAGCCAAAGAAAAATGTTGTTGTCTTTGAACTGAATTTATGAGTCCTCATATTTCCCTTACTTGGGATGATAGACACAGCTGAAGGACAAAAAAAAGGATGATAGTATTTATATAACACTATTTCTAAACAGATAACTGATAATACAAACAGGTAAATTAAAGCACTTCAGACACTTTTCTTTTTCCCTTTTGTGGTTTAGTCTATTGATTTTTCTCATTTGTTTTGTCTTTCTCCTTAAGGGAGCATTGGTAGATACGTATTGGTAATCTCTTACTGACTAATTTTGTAGCAGAAGGTAGAAGTAACTGAAAGTATTCATCAGCTCAGTACTCTACACTGACTATATTTTGCAGGTCAGATCACCTCTGACACTCTTAAGGCTTGTAAATATTAATCTTTCTGTGTGTCTTTTCCCTTTTTCTTCTTCAGAGGTGTATCTTCCTTCTCTAAAATGTGCCCAATGCAAATTTTGTTCTTAGGAGATTTTTGATTATTTGTTATTAAAGATTTTAGATTAAGATTTTAGTTTTGTAGTTATTAAAGATTTGATCATTTGCCACCTAGTACCGACTGATATGCTGTCAGTTCCAAAGCATCTCCTATTTATGTTGTATTAGAAAATTTTGATAGTTTGACACATCCACTTAAAAACAAAATGAATTTTCTTGCTATCTGATGCCGTGTAGGCACTAGATTTCAATGCAAAATCTATTTCATTGGCAATCTGTGGCATCCTCGACAGTGCTGAAGTAAGGTGGTTTTGATCATGCAACATGCATGGCTTTCTTTTAACCTTCACTCAATGTCTTAGATTAAAATGCAAGATTTAAGGATAATTATAAAATGCCTGCTTTGTAATTTACCTTAAACTACTAATATGTGCTCTCAGTAGCAACTCCATTTTAATTTAGGCTTTGTCAGGGAATCATTATGCCTACAGATAATTATCTAATATGTTTCCCAGGCTGCGTAACAGATACAGTCATCACAGCATCTCAGCTTTGTTGTTCAGTGTCAGGTGAATTACATTTCTCTCGGAGACAGTTACTGTTAAAGACCTTGAAATGAAGCTTTCATTATTTGCTGATTGCTTTCACTGTAACAAAACAAAACCCCAAACATTTTATTTATCCTTTATTGTCCACATACTACAAATTACATAAAGTGATCTCTTTGCCATTCTGGCATAATGAACATTCGCGTTTTAAAAGCAGTTAAAGCAATGACACTTTAGAATATCTTTTAGGATCACCAGGTTAATCAGAGAAGTGTTAGTGAAAATACAGACCGAATTCAGTGCGCCCTGATGTAATGTTCATAAACATAAAAATAATTAGCAGATAGCATCTCTTGATATTTTGGAAGATGACATCGGCCAAATGACCTTGTTTGTGCATTCCTACCTATCCTTCCTTTTCAGGCAACATAAGCCTCTGCTGTCAGGAGGCTGCACATTTTACAGACGTGACCCAGAGCAAACCGAGCCCTCGCCTGCGGCCCGGCTGCGGATGCAGCGAGGTGGTCACCCCTCCCCAGAACCTGGGCAACTCTCAGATGTTTCCACAGACACGAAAACACCTTCCACTGTAAATCTGACCTTGCCCCCTCTATCTGCCAAACTATGTAAACCGCATTTTGCAGTTGTACGACACAGGGAAGTTTTATTCACTAGCGAACGGGAAATAAGTTACCTTAGCGTTCTTCTCCCCAGCCCTTCCCGTGGGCTAAAGATCATTCTTTGCAGTGCAGTTTACCGAGAATATTAAGAGCTCCTTGTACTGTAAATCCTTTCACTAATATTGCTTCAGATAGGGACTTAGTTGCTACAGCTGTCTCCTGGGCAACATCAGTTAAAATCCTACTTCTTCTAAGAGGGCCCCTGGGAACTGGTTTCCTGTCAGAGCCTGTTGATTTCTGAGCTCAGCCCTTTTCTTGTCAGCTAATGGGTACAAATTGAGGAAATGGGCAGCATGTTAGAGCAGTGTGAATAAAGGAAGTTTTGCTAAATGAGGTGGGTGGTGGAACCATCTGGACATTTGAAAACTTGCCTATTTCTCAGCTAGATAATTATCTAATTTCACTATTATTAGGCATGCAAAGTCCAAACGGCAACATCTTCGCCTGTGACTTAAAATACAACATCAAAATGCCTGGGTGTTTTACACGCTAAACTGGTTATTGTTTTTCTTTGCTGCATTTTTTTTTTTTTTTGTAGTTGTACCTTTTATTGATGCTTCTTGTACTTTTATTTACTAATAGCTATATGCAAGTTGTGACCTTTTCTCCTTCCTTTAATAATGTTTAAAAAAGCCTTTTACATCCACTTACAAATTAACAATAGTTTTGAAGGCTTTCTGGAGAATATGCATTAGTGCTTCTTCACTGTTTAAAATTCTGAGTAGTATGAAAACAACTGTGGAATACTTTTATTATGGGATTCAGTCTCTAAACCCCACCACAAAATCGGGGGTAGCTGCAGGATACGTTGGAGAAGAGCAGTGAAACACAATGTCTTTTAGCCCTGTCGGCCCAGCACACAGAGCATTTTCCCGGAATCAGTCTAAAGGACTACTCTTTGTTGCTATCTCTATGTGAATTCATAGGGAGACAAATTTTCCAACTGAATAATAAGTTGTAGGGCTTTTACTGGCTTGACAGCAGTTGTTTTTCATGTGAGAAACTTGATAACATTGAGAGAGAAGGCCAAATATAAAAACATGGTGTATATGCACTTTGCATTTTTAAAGTCCTTGCATCATTTCTGGAAAACACGACACTTAGTGCCCATTGTTTATTTATTCATGGAACTTTACTAGAAACTCTTTGCAGTGAAACCCAGATTTTCCAACAAAATGTATTTATGTAAAATATTATTTTAGAATTATTAATGGAGAGCATCAAATGTAACATTTTAGACATCTTGTCAAGGGGGAGGGAAGAAGGACAGAGAAAGAAAGAAAACACCAAAGGACAGCAAGAACAAAAAGTTGGAGTCTGAGGTTACCAGCACTGGAAATGGAAAAAAAGAAATCTTTCTTTTAATATTTTTTTTTAAACACTTTTTGCTTTCAAGTTAAGAGTTCCTTCCCATAGCATTGTTCATCAAGAAATTCTTGGTAAAATAAAATGAAAATTGCCAGCAAATGTTCCATATTTGATTATTAATTGTCATTGTTAACTGGATGCATGGATATTAAAAACAAGTATGCTCACTTTAGGTTAAGTTTGCAATCCCAAGTATTAAAAAAATGGTAATACTTTTGTTCCATTAATTTATGGCACTTGACTAATCAGACAGTGAAAGAGATTCTCGTTTCTTCTACAGGGTGCCTTTTCTCCCACTGCATACAGAAGTATGTATGTACACCCCACAAACACATGAACAGTATGGTGGGGTGTTCTCTGAAATGCAACTTATTTGTGTGTTAAAAAAAAAAAAAAAAAAAGGAAAAAAAAAGAAGAGAAGAAAGTTTTAGAAGCTTATCTTTAGCAAATTCCACAATGTTGTGCAAATTTAATGCTGCTTTGAATATTTTTCCAGATCGCTTGCTATCTGATCTGTTACTTCCAAACTTGACATTAATCACTTAATGAAAACCACTAAAAAAAAGAATTAAGGTATTGAAGATTTTGTCAGCTGGGGCTCTGTGGGGTCTTTGCCTTGTTCTGGTGCCCCCATGTATATGTCGGTGTAGTGCAAAGGAGCAGCAGCTACTGGAAGCTTATTGCTGTCTACGAAGGCAGCACAGTAGAACAGTCTGGTTTATGTTGAATTTGAAATATGAGGAATTGCACTGGCTTCAGAGGGAAGGAAGACATAGGTGATTTTTTATGTAAGTAATGAAAGCAAGCTGCACTCCTTTTTCTTTTTAAGAGCAAATAAATATGAATTTCTGTCTCCTTTCCCCTCCCTCCCTTATGGGTCCAGCGAAGTCAGCATTTTCAGTGGTGCGTTAGTCAGAATTTTGTCAATGCTGGTTCCTCAGGGACTTCTATCATATCTCAGGGCAGCCCACCTAAAGAGCTACTTTACACATAATTTATGGATCACCTGTTTAGTTAATGCCTCACTTATTGACAGCAAATTGCCTATGGCATGAAGTGACAGAGTCCAACCCTTGAGAATCTAAAGGTGAAAATATACAAATAATTTGGTGGTTGTTTATGATTATAATTATCATTATGATTATGGTTGTTATTATTGTTACTAATACTACTAATGGGAAAAATGAGACAGCAAAAGACCTACTCCCAGCTGAGATACGAGAAAACGAGAAAGCATTTTTAAGGGAATAAAAAAACATTCAAGAAAATAACACACTGTTATTCATCTGCATTATTTCTAATGAATAACAGAAGAAAACAAGAGAGACTCGTGTTCCTTCATCAGAAGAACTCCCAGAGGTGATAAATCATACAGGATTAGGCAGGAATTTTAGGCTTTTTATATCCTCTCTGCAGTTCAACTAAATCAACAGAGTTATTTGTGAATGAATGTGTCCCAGGAAGAGGACAAGGCAGGTTTTTTTGCCTATCTGTGCTGATGTGACCAAGCTGAACTTCTGCACCCTCCGGTTGCCCAGAGCAGCTTGAGCACTTGCCAAGAAGGGAAGCCCAGTTCAGTGCCTCTCCCCTCCCCCTCCCCTACTCTGAGTGCCCAAATCTCTCTTATCTCCCTCCGGTGTTTCCTATTTCGCCCTCAGTGTATTGATGCGATTTCACTGTAAAGCGCACTTCCCACACGTGTTCCATAGCAAACTGCAGCAACAACTTCAAATCAGTTAGTCCTTTAGAGGACTATCTAAACTGGCATAGGATCAGCCAAATTTCCACTAGTGAATCCGTGTCTTAAAGGTGCCATAGCCCTTCCACTCTTGAGACTGCACCTTCTGGCTCGTGTCAGGAGGATGTCATACAGCCTTTGCACATAACCAGACAAAAATGGCAGCACACAGATGTACAATTTTATCTAGGTTTCTCAGACTGATTAACGAGCCTTAATTTCAGGGTATTCTGAAAACAGGGAATATGCTGCTGCAGTAAAAATGACCATTAAGATACAAACCCAGAACAGAGTGTAAACCAGGATCTGGTACCCATCTAGCAGAGACATGTATTGTCATAACTATGTCACGTACAAAGTATGAACTACAAGCTATTACAGGTATTCAAAAGAGTGCTAATGTTTTTATAGAGATAGTGCTAGTAATTTTGGGGAAACATTTTTTTTATGACTAATTGAACCTCTCCTCCTATGTGTTTGTGCTTGTATGTTCTGGTAAATCCAAGTTTTCCTCAAAGCATCAGTATTTCCATTACCATTATGTTACTGGGCTTATTGAATAATATAGAATTTGAAAACATAGACAAAGACACCTTTTTTTCCTTAGAGTTACTTGTGCTTGAGTGTCAGATCTTGTTCTATAGTCAAAAAGGGAAAACTTGACTTTGTTTTTCCATTTTTGATTTAGGCTCGTGTATCCTGGTGGTGCTCATGATAAATGACTTTGGGAATTCTGTTCTGTACAGTGCTAGTTCAGAGTCACACTATTAAAGATACAGTTGTATACAATATTATTTTTGTAATGAAGTTTCCAGTGAACCCGAGTGAATCAAGCAGAGGAGGAAGGAGAGGTCGAGAACGATAGGAGGCAAATACCAATCTGTAAAGGAAGTAATGGTGTCAGGGATATTGACAGTCCAGTGGACTGTGACAGGTGTAGTTATGCTCAGTCTCTGTGGGAGATCTATGGATACAGCTGGATGCCCTGGAAGAAGAGCTGGGAGAAGTAGCTGTGCAGTGAGATTTGCAGAATCTCAAGACAAAGCTTGTTGATTTTCTTTGAACTGCAACTGCTGGGCAAGTCAGGACAGGTTAAACACAGAAGATAGTTTTAAGATGTAGCAGATGTAATTCCATTTCTTATTTGTATAAGCTCTGAATTTGGCTTTGAACAGGTTTATGCGGAGCTTTTGGGAATTTTAGACATAAGGCTCCCTTAAACTGTATCTGTGAAATATGTATATGTAAACTCGTATTGTCTGTGTACAAGAGTGGAGAAACTGAAGAGGTACTAATATTTTAACATTCTAGTCTCATTTTTAACCTGATTTTAGTTTGATATAAATGCCATCAGAAACAGTTATGTTAATCTATCAGGTCCTGAGCCCCCCAGCTTCTACCTGGATCCACTTTTTTGGTTCCTGCCCCTGTCTGCCAATGTCCGCAAGCAGTCACAGTTCTCATTTTTAAAGAGAACAACTACACGACCTGCCCAGCGAAACAAGCTATGCTGTTGGAGACATCAAGAGGCCTAAGATTTTTGGATACTGTCGCTTTGCCCCTGCTTTCAGACAAACTGTCTTCCCCCAGAATTTCCCAAATTTTTTTACTAAAAGCTATTTTTGTTCTGAAGTCACTGATGGAATGTTGTTGCATATTATATGCTATGCAGTGACCATAGATCATGACAGTAACAGGTAGGTAGTTTTTAAATGATCAGATTTTGAAAGTTGAAAGTATTATTTTTAAAAAATTATAATTAACATATACAGATAGCATATAATATTTACAGATTAGCATCTGAGCACATTTAGGGTTTGCTTGATTAATAGTTCTTGTTGCCTCTAGGCAAAAGTTTGTTCTGTCCAAAGAAATTTATGTGAGGACAAGACTACAAGGAAACACTTTTAGGGGGTGCATGCTAATAAGGTCAAAATTTTATTTATTGAAGTTAGTGCAGTTGAGAAATTATTTCTGTTCAACAGGAAAAAGTTTAACATCTCAACTGTAGCTTTCAGAAATAAAAATAATATGAAAATCCACTAAAGTTTTTTGGCTAAAAGAATCTCATTAAAACACCACGGTATTGCTCCAGAAGGGATTTGGGTTTCTCAGCCAAGCAGTGCTCAGTTTTGAGGCTACAAAAGTGAGATCCAGGATACTTACATACATGCTGAAGCTTTTGATGAATTTTTTTAAAAAACTTGGCTACCTAGGCTTAATCAACAGGGAACCAATTTCCACTGCACACCTCTAGGAAGACAATTCCTTGGCCTAAACATTACTGTTCCATGTCTAGTGCTGTTTTAATTTCCCCAGAGTGCTTGAGGTACCTGCACAGGGTTTGGAGGTGTGGTCCAGGATTTGCAGGAGAGCTGCCCTTCCCTGTAGCAGCAGCTGGAGACAGGCTGAATGCACTGGGGTGTCCAAACAGCAGCAAACCCTTTGACTTGGCAACTGGATCCTATGCTAGGTTTTTTTTCTCCTTTCTTCCTGAACCCAGGCAGACATCAGTCTTTCAAGCAGTAGAAATACTGCTGGTGTCTTCCCTTTCTTTTCAAGGTTTTTGTGATTAAGATACTCACTGACGGTTTCGGAGACCCAAGTTCTCTGATTAGGATACTCAGACACATCTTCAAGAGTCTCTTAATCACACAGCAATCCTGGAGAGAAAAGGCAGGATTTGGCATGTCAAGTTGTTTCTTTTTTTTCCTCCAGAAAATAATTCAGGAGTCTCCAAGAAACAGGAAGGAAAATAAAGCACGTTTCTGGATAGTCTGCTCTTCTGGGATTACAGAAACTTGGTTGCTGGTTTCCGCATTTATATAATTTATATTTTTTTTTGGGTCATTGACTGTTTACAGAGTGGGTGAAGAACAAATAAAAAGGTAATGTTATACTAAGTGCTATTAAAATGCAAAAGCAGTGTGAAATGCATTCAAGGACTACTTATTTAGACAAATGCTATCGCTTGAGTTTTATCTCATTAAAAGATACTTAGAAGTTTGTTAAAAGAATACTTCTTAATTCAGGCTATGCAATTACTAATGAAAACGAGCCTAAATTTGGCTAAAATAGTTTAAACTTAATTCAGACAATTCAGACGTAGTTCTTTCAGCTAGGATTAAGACTGAACAGTAAGTGTTGCAATTAAACAGAAATTAATAAAAGAAGAAGAAGAACTCTCACAGTGTCTATTTGATCCTTGAGGTCCATTCCAACCTGGTATTCTATGGTTCTACAATTCTATGATTCATTAAAGCCTATATTAAATATAGTAGGAAGCTACATGCCTGCTGTAATTCAATGACTTCCTTGGAGTTATATGAAGGAGTAAGTTGTGTAAATTGTTGATTCCAAACAGTCTTAATTTACATTCAAGGTAAAACCAGCTCCTCGTAAAAATAATGCCTATTTTACTAAGAAAGAATTTGAATATTTAGTGCTAAATCCAATATCATTTCAGTATCATTTCAGCTCACAATGGCTTTTGGTCTCTACATAATAATACTTTTCCTAGAAATCCCATTAACAGACATAATTAAATCATTGAGTAATTGCCAGAATTCGAATGAACACTAAGTACAGCCAACTCATTTTAAAAGCTCTGAAGGAGCAGCACTTTGCAGAGCCCTTATCTGAGTGTTGACTCAGGGCTGGGCTCTTACCAAGGCAAAGCCAGCTGCAGGGAGCAAAGTGTTAACTTTCCTATCACAGATACCACAGAAACAGGTTTAATAGAGGGAAGGGGGGGGGGGGGGGGGGGGGGAGAGGAGGGGAGTGTGAAAGCAAGAGGCACCTAAGAAAAACATAGCTTCTACTGCATCAACTGGTAGAGTGTGTGCTAGTAGTAGTGTGTGAGAAGGATGCAGTGGTGCTATCCAAGTACGATGGCTGAAGAACTGAGGAAAGGAGTGAGATGAGTAAAGTCCAGACTCCTCTTGTTTTGGAAAGGAGTAACTGCACTGGCATACAACAAGAAATATTAAATCAAGCAGCTTGCTTTCCTTAATGCATCCAGAGTCAAGCACAGAAATGAAGATGAGGTGGTTCCTCCTGTTACGGCAGCATCAGTAAATTCAGCAGAGACAGCACTCTGGCTTGAGCACTGTCATGCAATCGTCCTCAATAATCTTCCTCAGAGTTTGATAACACATGCCCTGATAGAGCTTTTGGCTGTACTAACACATTTCCAGACACTGCCCATGCTTGCTTCAAAGATATCATGATCAGGACCTATTCCCAGTAAGCATCATAGGTGAGACCACCCGTTTTGGGGTGTGAAAGGGTTTAGCTATAGGGACACAAGCTCTGCTGGCCACTTAATCCCAGGGCTAGGGACCTTCCCCTTTTTATTTAGCAGAACAATTGTAGTTTCTTGGCCCAGGAATAGATGAACCTGCTTGCGGTATTTTCACATTCCTACATTTTAGCAATGGCAGGAATAAATAATGCTGTAGGCTTTTTGTGGCATATAGAGCTTATTAACTTACTTTGCTACCTCCAGTTCCATAGATTTTTGCTCTTGTTTAATATCACTGTGAGATGTTTTGGTGCATATAGCAGTGCATATCAAAAGAATCCCATTTATAACACCACTCTGCCTCCATCACTGAACTAGTGATAATAATATTTTGATGACTCTTTCTGATAACTGTATTATTGTTTGTAGAATCATTCATCTAATTTCAAGGAACATTACTTCTAAAAGTGAACTCAGTCATTTCAAAAACATTCCAAACTGTTTATTAAAGATTTCAAAATGTGGGACCTAAGCACAAGATTCAGACAGATTTTATTAAGTTTCCCATTGAAACAAGAAACATTACATTGTGAGGTCTAAAAACATAGATATTCAGGCAAAGTTCATCTTTTTCCTCTTTGTAGGGGTTCTGGTGTAGTATGACACTCACCTGCTTAAGCACCTTCATTTTTATTTTTCCATTTACTGTAACCTGCACATTTATGCCTCTGGAAATTGGAAAATCAAGTTAATGATTCTCCTTTTGGTAGCTTTCACCAGTCAGTTGGCAGGTCATATTCCTCTGGCTGCTGTTTGGCTTCTGGCTGATTGTGCTGGCCTCTTAGCTGGGTGGTGCACTTCTCACAGGTAGATTTAATCAGTTTGTATCAGTGAGTGAATGCTGCCTGATAAACCTGCTACTACTCTGCTTCCTAGGATTTAATGCGTGTCACAGACCTACAGGCTCTGCTGCAATAGGATCACTGAATAATTGAATAAAATGCCCTGAATCCTGCAAACAGAAACCGTAATACCACTCCTTATGCCCTGAAAACAAACAAAATTTAAGAATATGAATTTCATATGGATTTCTGAAATATGGTAAGTTTATCTAAGGTGTAGGCTACAGCATGGACTGTAAAACAGAGATCAAAGATGTAACTCCAGTGTTAGTTCTGCAGTTTGGACTGTGACCTACTCAATAACACGCACGGTAGTGATTAGCACTTCCAACAGTGTGCATCATGTAGGGCACACAATCAGTGTGCAGTTCGTTTTCCAGGCAAGTAAGTGAAAAGGAAATCCAGAAAGCCTGTAGTTTAAATAGATATAATACATCAGGTAGCGAAGAGTGACAAGAGTCACTGGAAGGACAGGTAGAATATTAAAGGACTAAAAGACAAGGGAACATAATTTGAGGAAATGAAATTGGAGTAGAAACTATAAGCATAAATTAATGTTAGCAGGCTGACAGAAGGAAGGGGTTTGTAAGGATAGGAGTTGAAGGATGAGAATTATAGTGGGCTGTGTGATACACAGAGGATCAGTAACCAAACAGAAGCTTTACAACATCAAATTATGTGTGGGAGAAAGAGACAAGTCTCACTGGTACAGCTGGGATTTTAGGGTATAATACTGCAGAAGATGTTACATATGTAAGCACTGAAAGAGCTTAAAAAATTATTAGAACATATGAAAAGATGAAAATGTAGCAATAACTATGATGGTTTATGTTACCTAATAAGCTAACTTTTACTGGTCAATAGATTTTAAAGCAAGGGGACAAGAAATAGGAAAGTACAGAAAAAAAAATATAAAAATCCTTTCTGTTGAAAGTCTAGGAATCAGTGGTTTAGGGACTTCCAGAGTTCAGACTAAATTGAACCATTAATCCAGGTCTAAATCTCTCATGGCTTTTCCATTAAGTAAATCTTTCTGAAGATCTGAAATTCTGGAAATAATACTTATTTCATGAACAAACAGTTCTTGATACTGTTTACACCTTGACTCTCACTTCCTGTGGCAATGAGTTTCATAATTTGATTACTTGTCAAAAGAAAAAGTACTCCCTAATGTTTTAAGTCTTGGGTTTTGCAAATTTTGTTGTGTCCACTGGTCCTTGAATTATGAAAAAGACAAAAAATCCTTATCCTTCCTTATTCCTCTTTTCCATACCATTTTTTACTTTATAGATTCCTACATCTTCTGATTTCAAAGCAAAGCCAGGCTGGTGGTCTGTTTCTCCCAAATTTTGCTGGATGCTGTTCCTTACCTCTGATCATTCCAGTCAACCTTTTCTAAATTTACTTTATTCGTTTTGAGATGGGGCAGCCAGAATTGCAAATTAGTAACCAATATAGAGACATTTCTTTTCGTTCTGCATTCATCTCTTAACCGTTTCTAGCATCCTGTTTGTCTTTCTGATCACTAATGAGAACCACTATATCTCCAAAGGACCATCAACAATATTTGCAAGATCTTTCTTGTATGTTAACAGATAATTTAATGCATCATGTATGTATGATTAGAATTGTTTTTTCTCCATGTATATTACTTCGCATGCTTCTTTATTGGTCACTAAAATGAAAGGTGAAATTCAATCTCTTAATAACCCCCCCTTCATTAACTCTTTTCTGTCAGTTTTATTTTTTATTACTGTGAATAATTTTGAAATTGTGAATACCAATCATTTATTCTTGGCTTCTGAAGCTTCTTCTAGATATAGTTGAAGACACTTCCAAGAGCTCTTTGGAGTTTCAGTTCCGTATTTTATCCATTTCACTCGTCCCCCATGCTCACTGAGTTATCAAAACGCCCTGTAATAATTTTGTGAAGTCTGATTAAAAAATGTGCTGAATCTTCACCACAGTTTCTATGGGTCCACTAATCTTATGCTGTGTTACGCTATCAATGTGTTGGCTAGAAATCAGGTATACTGGAGTGCTTCAGAAATTGGCATTGTTATTATTATTATTACCTGTTGTCCTCTGAGGCTGAGGTTGGTTTGAATGATAGCTCAGTGTTTTCTTACTTTAATTCCTGGAGAAACTGATGTATTCAGTTTGTGGTAGATTTTTTTACTGTTCTTTTTCTGAGTCCTTCTAAAACCTCTTCTATAGATATTTCAGTTGAGCAAGTTTTCATGATACCTTCCCTTTTAATGTAAAATTCCAGTTTTAGAAGCTTCCAAAACTGTTTTGCAGTCAACGCTAATGCAAAGAAATAATTTAGTTTTTTTCCTCTGACCTTTTTTCAGTGAGTGCACTTTTTACACCTTGCTTATCTGTTAGCCCCACTGCATCTTTGCCAGGTTTCCTGCCAGTGTTGAGGCCATGATGAACATCTGGTACTTGATACGGAAAGAGATCAGAAGCCGGAACAGGGATGTAGACAGATGAGAAACACGGTTATAATAAAAATAAAGGAGATAAAAGTATTTTGGATGTCTTTGATGAGTGCTGTGTACAAATTGCTGAAGCAAGAAAAAAAAGGGTTTTGGTAAACAAGAAAGGAGCTGACAGGGTCCTAGAAACAAACGAGGCAAGATTTAGAGACTTATGCAGAAATGACAGAGGCGGTGATTCTGAAAATGAATATATTTCATTATTCCAAAAAAAATATGTCACTGTTTCCAAAGTGTTCACTTCCCTAACTCTGAACAGTGGACCAAGCCAATTGGAGACATGACTTTTGCTATTGTACCAGCTTATCTAATTGTCAGGTTCATGACACGCAGAACGAACAAGTGACGTCTCCTGAGGGCCATGCTTACACCTTAATAAGCTTCTGCCTTTCTCTTGAGAGTGATGGCAGATCCACACACAGCTGTCTGACCCCCTTGGTTAATATGAAATCAATGAGATAGTTGGTATTTGACATCCCTGTTAATCAAGCCACGTGTGTAGCATTTAAGGATGGTTTTTAAAGAGAAAAACTCTAGGTATTTTAGATTAAACATTTTTCTTAGTCTTCTGAGTATCTCAGTTCCTTCATTTGCAGAATATGGGTGATAATACAGACCTATTTTCAAGGAACTGTTAATTTCTGTTCTGTTTGTTGGATCCAAATGATTCCCTGCAGGAATGTTAATATTCATAAAGCTCAAAATGGAAAGGCCTGTACAGATGCTGAATACTTTTCTTTCCAATTCTTCATCACCAAGACAGAATATATGGTTTGAAAGTGCCCAGGCTTATATGAGGCTACTGTTCAGAACATTGCATTTTCAAAATGTAATTGCCTGACTTTTCTACCCTTTGCATTTCACTTCAAGTATGAATATCAGCAAAGGTTGTAAAGAGCTTATGAAAGTACAGAATAGTGGATTGCAATGTCAAACAGTTGAAGGTGACTATTTGCTGAACATGGAAAAAGAATGATGGGGGGGGAGATTAAAATCTAGTTGGCACTTTTAGCTAGTAATACTCTAGAGGGGTATACAGACAGCTGAGCTTCTGGAAGCCTGATGTAAATGCTCTCTTCATACCTCCAGTTTCTGCTGAGTTTCTTATGCTTTGAGCTCTTCTCAATGTAGCCTGTCTTCTTTTGCCATCCAGTTTTACTGCATGTAAATCTTGTTACCCAGGGAAGATTTTAGCTGGAGAATTATGTTGTCAAAAAGACATGTGACATTTTTTTGCCTCAGCTGAGTGTAAAGCTGTTCTACGTGCCCACTGAAGGAGATGGCCTTATTTTGGCAGGGTAAATAGCACCCTGGGCTCAAATGCCCAGGATGTTTCAAGGCAGAAGACAAATGCACATGGTACTTATAAATTATTAAATATTCTGATGTCTGTGACCTTTGTTTCAGTTCTCTTTTTCCTTTCTTTCCCTCACCTCCACCCTTTTCCTTAAACAGGATTATGGAATAAGTGCCAACTCTCAGAACTGTTAACTTGTACCCAGACAAACTTGTACCCAGGTTGTTAAATTCTTAAACAAGACAAACTATAGAGGATCCATACAGAATAAAGGTTCTTTGTTTCTCAATCTTAAAATAAAACAAACTTTATAAATCATGTAGTCTGTCTTTATTAGCTTTTATTGCTGGGCATAATTGACTTACAGAGGAAACACTGATTTCATTCCTTTGTAGTCTAATCTGAGTTTTTAGGCTGATTTTAGGTGAGGAATCTCTTTTTTTCTTCTGTTTTTCAGAAGCCGGACTTGGATAAAGGTTAAACTTCATAAGAACAACAATATTTTTTTTTTTTCTGTATTATAAATTTATCATTAAAGATTAAGGGGTCAGGGAATCTTCTGCTCCTAAACTAAAAACAATATAAATTTTATACATGCAAGCTATTAATATTTTTTTTTTTTTGTAGTAAAATATTATTGTAACTCTGTATCCATACCTGCTGAGGTCCTGATATTCTCAGTAATTTTGTTTGTGTGCTCACTCCATATCTGTAGGTCAGGTTCCTGGAAATACCAAGTTCTATTCTTCACAGTTAAAGAAATGAGTAAATGTTGGCAAAATGAGGGTACAGATGCAGTGACTATTTCTTTTTTGTTAATATAATAGTTTACTTCTGGAGAGTATTGCTTTCTGTGCTAAAAATTGAAATTATTTTGCCTTTTATATTTCACTCTGATATTATTTTGGTGGATTTTTTTAGTGTCATAGTTGTCCATTAGTGCCTATCATGTCAGGTGATAATTTCCAATTATTTTCTATATACTTGTATTAACTATCATAACATGAATCTTTAAAATAAATACTTTCCTTATCACGTTCTGTTCTTATTAGTGTTGTTCTTTGCAATAGAAGGGCTTAACTCATTCTTCAAAATGTTCTGTGTCATCAGATATTTTGTCCTGAGAATGTGGGCCTAAAGATGCGGTTCTGCACATGGAAAACCTTGTAGACTTTTAGTGAATTTAACTGAAAATATATGGTCATGTCATTTTTAGAATTTAAGTCCTAGTCCCCTTGTTGTCATTTTTGCAGATACTGAAAGCTATTGAAATTATGTGTGCTAGTGGAACTAGGATGGTATCTTTGAAGGCAAAGCCTTTTATTCCTCCCCTGGCTTGCTTTACAGTTTTGATTAAGTCACATCAAGATGTTAACCCCCAAGTTCTCAATGTCATTCAAACCCTTATATTTATAATGTACTAGTTTAAAAGCTAGCGACCATTGTTGCTTTTGCAAAGAGAAAACCACTTAATGCATGCAGCAAAGCCAGGGGGTCCTCTGTCATTTTCTTTACCCTAAAGCAGATAAAGAAGATACTCCCAAAGAGTCAGATTCAGCCTCATTCCCTTCAGCTACCAATAAATTCGGGTGGCAGAAACTTGTGCAACCTGTGCAAATTCAAAACAGTATTTCAGCTACCAATGGGGGGAATCAGAACGCTAACAGGGGGTAGCAGAATTTGGACCAAAAGTTTATTATTCTGTTCTTGTAGCCTAATACAGTCATCTCCTTTCTGTTAATAGGAGACCTTCAGACAGTTATTTCCAAACTAGCATGTAGACTGGTGTCAGGAAAAGAGCTGAAGGTGTTTCATATCTCTGGGAATCAGGTGATATCATTATCAACTGTTGCTTCTGCATTTTCAATCTGAGTTTTATTTTCCCAGTTGTTTTCATCTGATGACAAAATATGTTATTTCATTAAAAGGAAGTCTATGCAGCTGTGACAAACTAAAGCGAATTACTCTCCCTAGCTTGAGGTGGCAGCTGGGAGACCTCAAAGAACCAAATGGAGTGATAAGAGTGTCATGATTTATCCTCAGGAAACTTGCAAACTGAGTTTTGGTCTAGAGAAGTCTATGCTCCTTTACAGTGAAATAGCCTATTTTTGCACCCTGCAAAGTCAATTGACCCTTCGCCACAAATCATACCATGTAAAATTTTTATAGGTATCTAGATGCTTGAGATAATTTGCAAAGTTATTTTTCACTGTGCAAAATTAGGGAAATTATTTTTCTTTTTTTTTTTTTTTGGTTCAGTCGGCCCAGCAGTAAGTTGAATACAGTGTGGTTGCTACTACAAAGTAGAGTTGGTGATCAAAATATTTCAGAAGCTTTATTTTTACTGCTTTTTTATTTTCTTGTTTTCCATCCGCCTAAACTATTGACCTTTTTTAATTGAAATTTTGATGGGGGTTTCTGAAAATCAAAGACATATTTGATCTTTTCACATTTATGTTAACCAGTTTGATAGAAAAACATATGTGATTGCCAAACTGATTGTTCCTGGGCAAATAAATTGCATTTACAAAAGCCTTTTTAAAAGCGAATCTGATTTAGAAGCTTGTTCTGGAAATGTTTCCTTTCTATTTAGAATAGAGAATTCTTAGAGGGTGGGGTTTTTTTAATTGTTTATTAGTTATTAATCTATTTATTTATTAATCTATTATATTATTCATTAACAGTAGAAAAAAAAAAGATAAAACATCCCACGAGCAGTGCGCTTGTAAGTGTTTATTACATTTACTAAAGTTTAATTCTTGCAAGGCATACAACGTAGCATTATAGTCTCCAGAACTGTTGCTGGTAGTTCTGATGATAATTGATTTGCATATTTAAGATTTATGTGCTTTTCTGTCAAGTCCGTTCATGCTCAGTGTTTGTCTTCATTGCATGCTTGTGTTGTCTGGCACAATAAGGACCTGATACTATCTGAAGCCTTCTGGGTCCTATGCATTGTCAAAAATAATAAAAGAAGTCTGTAATCACAGTTAAATATCTAATTTAGCCATAATTATTAAGTTGCAAACAATTGTTGAGCATCTCACCTCTGCAAAATATTTTTCAACAGTAAAATGTTTTGATAAGCTTTTTAAATGCAATGTACACTGGGAATAAATAACAGTCATCATGGTATTTTGACAAAATGTTTCTCCCAGGGTTCAGCTAAATAACGTTGGACATGACTCTTAGAAATTTACAAAACACATCTGTGTTACTACCTGCTCAATGTTATAAGTCATAAACAGAGATGGTACCCACAGGCACAATTGTGTAATTGTGATTTTGCATGCCTCATTAGTGTCATTGATTAGTGTGCATTATTCTATGTTATTTCCTCTCCTTCAGAAGTTATATCTTATCATAACTTTCCTCTTGCTGCATTTTTAATATAAATGCAGTTCTGTGTTTGTTTTGTGGTGTTTTGGTTTTTTCCCGAGTAGTAATTCTTTGAAATGTGTTTAGGCACAGTTTTGTCATGATAAGATACCTTTTAAAATTGTGTTAAGGCAAGTAAAAGGGTAATAATTTACTAGTATGAAACCTGAGGCCACACATAAAAAGTAGCTGTTATAATGGACAGTGCAGCTGAGCAAGCCTGAAAATATAAAGGTGACTTAAACAGCGTGAACCACACAAGCAGTTTTGCTGAAAGACTGGAAGGCTGCCACAGCCCCATATAGATACACGCCGGGTTTCAGCTGGAGAAGGTCGGAGACAAACAAACCTTGAGCCTTGGACTTATGCATACGCAGATGACAGTTGTCTCCTGAAGGAGATATTACAAAAGGAGGGACAAAGTCAAACTGATATCAGTCCGACGGCGCAATCCTGGCCCAGCCAGTGGCTTGCTTTTTAAACTTGGCAGCGTGTCGCAGCACGCAAATAAAGTGCAATCCGCTCGTACCGAATGGTGAAATAAGGGGGTGGACTCAGCAATACAGTGAAACGCATTCAGGATGCACACGGAGCCACGGGTTGTGTTTGTGTGGTTGTGGGAAGTTAAGAGCATCACTCTCTTGCTCCTTTCCTCTGCCCTCCAGCTAGAGCTGTATCCAAGGGTGCAATAATCTTGTGAATTAATTCAGTTTCAGCTCTTTAAAAATTAGTCAGCTCATCTGAGCTAGATGCATAGTTCCCTCTCTAATCGGTGAAAAATGAAATAGGCAACTCCAAGATGCAATTCATCTCTCATACTTGGCCTTAGCACAAGAAACCAAAATGTTGTACAGATTAAAACAAAAAGCCATCTCTCAAAACCTGCAGAAGCTGGGAAGCAACAGATTAAAAGAGAACTGTATATACCTGCATCACAAAAAACCATGAGAAATAAAAAGAGAATGGAAGTACTTTGGGGAGCAGATGAAATTTTTCCTACCAATTTTAAAGCCAACCTAAAATGAGATTACATTTCCCCCTCCCATTTTCCTCACAGAACAGCTCTAAATTGGGCAAAACGTGGTGTGGTCAAGAGAATTTTCTGTAGCACGTGTGACAGAAACACCTGAATTAATTACTGAGATTTACTTTAGAGGTCTTGGAGAAAGGATTTGTGGGGCTGAAAAACAAGCACCTGTGGCTTAGGAGAAAAATCTGTTTCCACTTGTAGTATGTAGACATTTTAGCATGTCTGAATTCCTTGTAAAATGGGAAGCTCTTTGTGTGCCCATAAATAATAAAAATATGTTGAACTTGTTCTACCATCTCATGGATCTGTCTACAAAAAATGCATTTGTGGTCTTCTTAAGGTTCTACTAAATTCATAAAAGGGCCTGAATTTGCTTGTTTACCATTTTTCTTTGTTGGCAGGATTAGATTTAACGTAACGCTTTGGAACCCACAGTTTAGGTAGTAATACAGAATCCAATGCTCTGTGAAGAAGTAACTCCTATTTAATACCGGTGAACATGACCCTGTTATACTAACTTGACCTGTTAATTATTTACAAAGTAATGCTTTTAGGAGTATCTCCTTTTTCATCTGAATATCATCAAAACTGATATCCAATTTGTGCTTGAAAAAATTCTTGACTGGAAAACATTCACACATTAGTTGCCCCTGGTTTAACATTCTGGGGTGCCTTTGGGCACCTCTCTCAACATAGACTTACCAACAAAGTGTGTTTGTATTTGTTGCTCTGCATTAGTTGCATTAATTCTCTCGGTTCTCAAGCCGCTATTTGGTACCCCCATAGAATGCATGGGCAGGATCTAGAGGTCCGGCCACAGCAGTTCATAAGCAGACATGCCAATGTGGAGGTGTCCAGTGGTTGTTGCCCTGACATCTCCTATTTGACTCTTGCTGACCAGCTGGGACTTGCTATGAATTTTGTGAAGCTGATTGGTATATGCAGAGGGGTCGTTTGGGAAGGATTTCTAGACAATATGTGCCCTGAGCAGCTGGATATCTAGAAATGCGCTAGATTAAAACACCCAAATTGCCCTGTAAAAGGGGAAACTTTTGACATGGATAAAAAGCATTTCCTGAGAAACAGATCTTTCAGTATGAGGGACATTCTTTCCAAGTCAGATGAAACCTCAAAGTATTTGTCCTCCTATTTCTAACACATGTTTAGTGCTTTAAATTACTTTGTGGTTTTGGACATAACGATTGCATAATTGCAAGGTATTGTACTCCTTCTATAACAAAGCACGATTTCTGTCATAATCATTGGACTCATATGTGGCTAAATACGGACCATAATGGTTATATTTCTAACATTGACTGTGGTTTTGTGTTGGTTTTGTTGTGTTGGGGTGGTTTTTTTGTTGTTTTTTTTTTTTTGTTTTTTGTTTTTTGTTTTTTTTTTGTCAAGCAGACCAAGTGTGAGATTCAGTGCCAGAATATGCTGTCTGTAGGGAGTTTAAGTTCCCCATGTGGTCAATGGAGTCTAGAAAGTAATTCAGCCTATCTATCTGAAGAAGACACCCAGTAGTTAGTTATTGTTTTCTACGTTTCATCAACTGCAACAGGTTATCCTCCAAGCTCTCTTATAGATATCTATTGTAGGTGTTTAAACCCTGAAGTAAGTCCTACCCACAGTCTTTCTACTTGTGACAATAACTTTACTGTGAGCAGGAAAATTGCAGTTTGCTGTTCTAGCATCTCGTATTGCAATGAATGTAAGCAAATAAGAAGCAGCAGCAGCAATAATTTGAGCCGTTCCTTTTATAGCTCGTTTCATGCACCTTCTGGGGATTTTCAAACCTTCAGGTTTTTAAACAGCCCCACTACAGATGTATTCTGTGATTCGAGACGTAGTTTCAAAGAATGAGGAAAAAAATCACGGTAAATACATTAAAAATATGGACTATCACCTGACCTACTAGATAACATGCGCAACCCTTCTGAAGATTAATGGAGTTCAAGGATTGCTCTTAAAATACAAGAAGAAATTGGTGTTGCAAAAAAAAAAATGTACTACTTGACAGTTCTTATGATATATTTATGCATAATTAACTAAATGTGAACTGGCCTGTGGCATCTATGTTTTTTTTCACAGTGATTAGACATGACAGGATGTTATCTCCAACTGTGAGATGGAAGGTAATTCAGTTTTCACAGAACTTTTATGTGATGCTGATTGAGTTAATATTTAAGATATGTGTCATGTCTTGCGTAGGGCATTATATGCTCACTGCTTATATTTATGACTGAGATGTTTTCCTACCTTCTAGGTATTCTCAGGTCTGATAGGTCCAGAGAGATTTAGTATTGTCTTCTGCAACTTTTAGTATTTTCTTCTGCATTTTCTTTAGTGTTTTGTGGAGAACACTGTCTTTAAACCATAAGATGTCTTTAAACCAAATGATAAAAATGTTTTGCCATCATAAAAAAACCTGCAGTTCTGTGTAGGTTAATCTGGAAATACATGAGGAAAGATGGACTTTATGAGACATTATTTGTAAATGGAGGTGAATGAAGATTCAAACCCAGCATTTTGTTGACGGATGCAGTAAGTAAATAACTGCTTCATCCCTGCATGAAATTGTTAAGAGTTCTGAAATATGTGATAGCATGTATAGGGAGGGAATAATTGTTAACATAATAGTTTCATTTCAGAAAATGAAAACCTCAGTTTAACTCTCCCTCTGATAAATTTATTTCTCATCAGTTCATTAAGAACAACGAAGGAGAATAAATGCATCTGTCTTGTTTCATGTCCTGGGTGATTTTAGCGAAGTAAAGGTTTGTGGAAAGCGCCATTCTCTGTAATTCAAACGCCAACAAGTATAGACAGAATCTTTCTACTATTTTGGATTCTAAACTTTAATTTCTTGCTGGTTTATATTTGTCATGTTTTCAGATGTTTATTTATGAAACTATTAGGCATTATTTATTTATTGGCGGTTTAACCTAGAGACATTATTAAGATTCCAATTAACAGTCCTTTTTTCAGTGTCTGGCACGTCAAAGCATTTACATACTGCTAACATGATGGGGTCAGACCTATAAAATAGGAGGTATTTTAGTATGTACACCAGGAGAGTTCCACTGGAAACTTAGCTGACCACCAAGAAATCTTCCTTGTGGCTGTCTTGGCTTTGGAAGCATTTTAAGTCTTTCAAGACATTCTTCACAGCAGTCTTGCCTGTCTCTTGTTAGGAAATTGCCATCAGTTTTCTAAACAGAGTAAGTCGAACTGTTTTTGCCTATATTCTGTGGTGAGAAACAGTGTTAAACCACATTTGAGTTCTTTACAGAAAGACTAAATGCCTCCATCTGATAGGACGTGGTGGATTTTTCTATTGTAAGCGGGGCATGTGTGCACCTTTACCCTTCCCATTCTTGAAATCCCCCATGAACTCTGTGACCAAAGGAAATATGGGCTCAGCAAAGCTATTGCAGTTGGTTTTCACTGATAGATCGACTGGCTGAGCTGCATTGATGAAATTTCAAGGGGGTCACCACAGAGAATGAAAATCATGCGTGCACGAGGGGATTTCGGTCCACTGGTGAGTCTGGCAGAGATCTAAACAAGTTTCTCAATTCTTTCATAACATTAATCAATAAGAAGATGTGCTGGGAGAGTGAACTGCTTGTTTTTTTTCAACCTGGAGAACAGACTAATGCAAGTCCTACCAGGCAGAGCCTGGTGCAATTGGATGGCAAATAGAGCATCTTCAGATGGGTCCAGTCCTCTTCAACATATTCATCAATGACCTGGATGAGGGGATAGAGTGCACCCTCAGCAAGTTTGCTGATGACACAAAGCTGGGGGGGGGTGGCTGACACACCGGAAGGCTGTGCTGCCATACAGAGAGACCTGGACAGGTTGGAGATCTGGGCAGAGAGAAACCTTATGAAATTCAACAAGGGCAAGTGTAGGGTGCTGCACCTGGGGAGGAACAACCCCATGCACCAGTACAGGTTGGGTGCTGACCTGCTGGAGAGCAGCTCTGTGGAAAGAGATCTGGGAGTCCTGGTGGACAACAGGATGACCATGAGTCAGCAATGTGCCCATGTGGCCAAGAAGGCCAATGGCATCCTGGGGTGCATCAAGAAGAGTGTGGCCAGCAGGTCAAGGGAGGTCATCCTCCCCCTCTACTCTGCATTGGTGAGGCCACACCTGGAGTACTGTGTCCAGTTCTGGGCTCCCCGGTTCCAGAAGGACAGGGAACTGCTGGAAAGGGTGCAGCAGAGGGCTACCAAGATGATTAGGGGACTGGAACACCTCTCTTATGAGGAAAGGCTGAGGGATTTGGGTCTCTTCAGTCTGGAAAAAAGACGGCTGAGGGGGGATCTTATCAACACTTATAAATACTTAAAGGGTGGGTGTCAGGAGGATGGGACCAGGCTCTTTTCAGTAGTGCCCGGGGACAGGACAAGAGGCAATGGGCACAAACTTGAGCACAAGAAGTTCCACCTAAACCTGAGGAAGAACTTCTTTACCCTGAGGGTGGCAGAGCACTGGAACAGGCTGCCCAGAGAGGTGGTGGAGTCTCCAACTCTGGAGACATTCAAAACCCGCCTGGACCCGTTCCTGTGTAACCTGCTCTGGGTGACCCTGCTCTGGCGGGGGGTTGGACTAGATGATCTCCAGAGGTCCCTTCCAACCCTATGGTTCTATGGTTCTACGGTTCAGATATAAAAGATGTGTTGATAGGTTGGTGGACTTGGAAGAAAAGGCTTCAGTCAGTATATAGCTGGAAATATCAGGATCCAAAGTGGCTATTTTGTGCTTTGGGACAAAAATGGACAGTACCTTCTCAGCAGCAACAAGTCTGTTTCTGGCATGGTATTCTAGCACCTAATTACTGACTCAGCACTTACTCAGTACGGTTGAGATAGTTTTCTTTATCTTTATGGCTGATTCTCAGAAAGCAGAGCACCTCCCTTTACATTTGATTGTGTTTCCTAGAATTTTGAAATGTTCCTGTCCTCTTGATAGAAGAAGGGAGACCACCATTTTAAGGTGTCTCAAGCTGATCATGCAAAAGAATGACTCACTTGATACCAAATTTTTAAAAGTGAGTCATGGTTTTATTTATAAGGAGTAGGTGGGAGGATATGAGAACTCCTCAAGTCCCCTTAGGCTGTAGGAAACCCACAGTGAAAATAACTTTTAGTTGTCTGATCTGGGCAAATACTGGCACCACCCATTTTTTCCCAGTACCTCAATAAACTTCCATTCTTACTTCATGTTTTGTTAATGTGGAGAAAAAGGAGGGAAAGATGGGAAACTATCAAGTAGTAAAAGTGGGAAAAGAAACATTTTGCAATCATTCGGCACCCCTTTTTCAGACCGTCTTGGAAACAGATTCAGCTCTCATGAGGAGCTGAATTCCAAGCCATCTGTGAATCCTCAAACTTGCACACCCACAGTGGAAAATGGGTATAATTTGTTTCTATAGCTGCGTATGGGATCTGCCAAACTTTTTTTTTTCTCTTTCAGTTGCTTCTCTTCTCTGTCTACATCCGTCTTCATCCTTATTTTCTCTGAATTTTTGACCAGTAAGAAGAGGAAAGAAGCACCATCTGTTCTTAAAAAGCTCTAAGTTTGGCTTCTTCTGCTGTTAATCAGCAGCAAATCAGACTAAAGCACAGCATTTGGTATTCCTCAATTATGATGTATCTAATAGCAAATGTGAGCAAACTTACATGGATCAGTGTTTTGTTACTAAACTAAGTATAGCATGGCTACTGTGGGACTGATGTTTAATTTCTTCACAAATATATTGTCCAATCCAGATTTCTTTCCCTGAGGACATTGTTAACTGTAATCCAACAGTATCTGAATATTTTTCATACTTTCTGGTATTTCACTCAGAGTCTTTACCTAGGTATCATTTATATAAAAATCTATAGTTCCAATAACTTCTTCACCCAACAATAGTATTGAATGTTATTTTGCAGCAAGTAGAAGTCACTGTAAAAACTGTGAAGATTCTTTTCTTTTTCATTGTGTCTGTTGGACAAACTGGTCTAAAGTAATATGTAACAGATTTCACACTGCCTAATTATCAAAATTATGTTTTGTTGTAAGACAACATTGCTGTTAAAACTCCACCTGGCCAATTAGAGTAATAAACACATTAGTGAGTTTTATCTTCTGAGCATTGGGAGTTCACAACTCATTAGTGACCGTGGGACATTAGATGCAAATGAGTCAAAATAATTCAGTAGTGTGCATGGCTTCATCAAGAAATCTGATGAAAATTACTGTTTGAATCTGAGTAGTCTGCTGAGTTTTGTGCTATGACATTTGAAGACTGAAAAAGCATGTATATGGAATACACATTCCTCCCCCTGCAAAAATGGAGGAGTAAATCTTAGCAGTGTTTTGTCATGACTCAATCTTAATTTTTGATCCTCTGCTTTTATTGCTACAGCATATACTATCTTTTTTCAAACCAATACAAATAAAAGCAGCACAGTCAGTCCCTGGTTTCTGATGTTATGACAAACCTCAGAGAAGGCCCATTATTCTGTCTCTTTTCAGTGAGCAGTAGCCGAAGGAGGAATTTCACCCTAAGTGTTTTTTTCACTGGAATCTCCAGATGGTCTGGTGTTACAGTGCTGCATCAGACACACTGACAAATAGGCTGTCAGGGAAGATTTTTCCTGTAATGTACACTGTGAAACTAAACCATCAATTTGTTGATATACATTGTTTGAAGTGTGTGCAGTTTGCCATGAGACATCATGAGAAGGTGACATGTCTTTGCCTCTATATGAGAGCAATACTTGATTGAAGTAAAACGGATGTGGTTGTTCTGTATACTGAGTTGTCAAATGAAGTCATGTGCCAGTGAAGTAGCCAGGCAGAATTAAATCAGAAGTATTTCTCATTTTTTACAGGATGACATTTGCTCTGTATAGCCCCTCTATAGGTTTTCTTATGTGGGAGGCCTGACTAGATGTAATTAGCTGAGCCCATCAAATTTTGGTCACCTACCATTAACTAAAAGAATAGGCATAGCAATCTCCATAAATATTTAGTAATAAAAGAGGAAGAGCTCAAAGAGCAATATCGTAGCTGGCTTGTAGAAATAATATTCAGCTCCTTGTTGGATTGAAGGCTACTGCAACACTGTTGATTCAGACTTGTGATTTAGAAGCCTAAGTGGAGGAACTGGGGTCTTAACCTGCTACAGTTTCCCACCACTTGGCTGTATTCATTGGTAGAACTTCACTCAAAATGCTTTAATTTCCCTCACATTGCTACTGCAGTTGATTTTGACTACAGAAATCTTCATGTTAATGACTAATATGCATGTTGGTGACTAATTAGCTTGAACAAATCACGTACTTTTTCCTGGTTTTGTTGTTTTAAAGTGAGTCCTAGTTCAGTGTGATCAGTATGGGGCTGCATTTAATCTCACAGAGTTTAAGGCTCTATTTGTTGGCAGATAACGTGTCTTTCAAACTACTTCATTCATAATCCACATCTGTCATTGGTGCAGTGCAGAAGATCACACCAGGAATAGGTGTGCATTTATTTTATGTGTGTGATATTTTTTTAGAAAGACGTGTTCCTTGAAAAGGCAACATAAAAGATACCTCAAAAAGCAGTCTTTCACTACCCCGTCTACCATTCTGTATATGGAGGGTAGTTTATTTTCAGGGTTAAGAATACCAGACACATACTAGATGTAGCTAAACAGAACCTAAATAATGCCACTACCTACCAAAACTTTCCCGTGAAGCAATTCTATTGCTTCATTTCACCCATTATACCAGTAAAAGAAACGTATGCCCTGATTTCTTACTATATTTTTAATTATGCTTGAAGCGATTAAGTAGTTTCAGAAGTTCGGAGTTCATTGTCCTGAAGAGTTTTGAGGGAAATCCTGTAGTTTCCCAGGTTAGCTTATAAAGCTGAGAACCTACGTATTTATGTGTTTAGATTTAATTTCAGATCATTCATTCTAGTTGGAAGTGAAGAACTATAAATAGGTAACTTACCTGGCTCTGTGTGCATAAGGTGAACTGCTACATGTTCATTACAGCTTTTAATAAGACTTCAGAGTATGTATCAGTGCTTTTGACATCACTTTTTGTCTTTTCTTTTTTCCCTTGTCCCATTCTGCTTCATTAATAATTAATAACTGCAGACAGGTTCTGCTCCAATTCGGTATTCAGTGGTTTGGATGCCAGCTACAGTGAATGCAACATACAGGCTAACAGCAAATAACTTAGTGTGACTTATTGTGCTCTGCCTACAGAAACGTCCAAATCAGCAAGTACTCTGAGTACATAAAACAGGCAATTTCACTTCTAAGAAAACAGGCAAGGAGGAGGTGAGTGGGAATGAGGTGGACAAATATGGTTTGCATATAAATAGTGTTGCTATTCTTGTGTTTGTATAGAATTACCTTAGAAAAACAGAAAGTTGCCAGTGGGGCTGGCAGCAGGTGACTTGCTGAGCCACATGTCAGTTGTTGACACTGTGATCTGAAACATTAGAGACTGGTAATTTATTCAGATATTGACTGAATTTATATCGGTTCAGTTCATTTAACTTCAAGAAAAAGGCTAGGAACACAAATCTCTTTAAAACTCTAAACCCTCACAGATTTGTAACCAGATAACAGACATTACGGGATGTTGAGAGATGTCTGTGCTAGAGAGGAATCTTTTGCTCCTTTGCAAAATTCCATCCAGATTTGGCCAAGTGGCAAAAATCCTAGTTTGCATATGCTCAGCAGCAATTTCCGGACTCCAGCTAGCTGATATCTCCCAGGAGACTGGCCTAATCATCTAAAATAAGAGTGCTTGGTCTGTCCTGCGATCTCAGGAATGCTCTGCTCAGACAAAGCAGTGTTGAACACATCTCTATAGGGTAAAGTACTTTGAAAAACTAGATGTTAGGCACCTCGAGTTGGTTACCCAATGTTGGAAGAAGTTCTTTACTTCAATACCTCTTTATTGCCTAGATGGAAGTTCAGTAAAACCTAACCTCATTGAATAGGTTAAAAAGAAAAGGAGGAAAAAAAGAAGTCTTTTCAAACACTTCTGTGCTGTACAGATAATCACTCTAAAATCCTGCAAGGAACAACTAATTGTGCCTTCAAAGTAGCTCTGAAAAATATGCAATAAATAAGGCCCTATATTAAGCAATTAAAGAAGAAGAGTACTGGATAGTTATTTAATGAGCAAAGTATGAATTGAATATAGCAGGGTCTATATGGGAGAAAAATTTATACACAGTCATAATATGCATGTACGGGAGAGCATATTTAATGTTACCCTTTCCTGACTCTATAAGGCATGACTTTTAACTTTAATAAAACTTAACATATTTTTCAGGTCTGTAATACGGTAAAAAGTGTAGCCTTTAAGATCATTTTGTATTTCCTCAAATTTAATACAATGTATGACATTACATTAAAAATGGATTGCAAATGTGTACTAATATAGATAAAAGTGTGTGAACGTACACAATAGGAGTTTTAAAATATATCTGGAAATATCTAGATATTATCACAGAATCACAGAATCACAGAATGGTAGGGGTTGGAAGGGACCTCTGGAGATCATCTAGTCCAACCCCCTGCCAGAGCAGGGTCACCCAGAGCAGGTTGCACAGGAACGGGTCCAGGCGGGTTTTGAATGTCTCCAGAGATGGAGACTCTACCACCTCACTGAGCAGCCTGTGCCAGTGCTCTGCCACCCTCAAAGTAAAGAAGTTTCTCCTCATGTTTAGATGGAACTTCCTATGTTCAAGTTTTGTGCCAGTTACCTCTTGTCCTGTTGCCAGGCACCACTGAAAGGAGCCTGGTCCCATCCTCCTGACACCCACCCTTTGTAAGCGTTAATAAGGTCCCCCCTCAGTTGTCTTTTTTCCAGACTGAAGAGACTCAAATCCCTCAGCCTTTCCTCATAAGAGAGGTGTTCCAGTCCCCTAATCATCTTCGTAGCCCTTATTATAAGTTATTTTTTTATATATTTTAAAAACATTATCAAGTTTCTGCTTCAATTCTCCTTTGATTAGTTATTCAATGGAAGTTAATGTAGAAGAATAGATCATTCCATATTTACCTATGCTGTGTTTTGAAAATGTGAGTATCTGAATATTCACATATTATTTGAATGACTCATATTTGATTTTGGCCAACACAGAAAGACAAGATCAAAGATACTGATTCATTCTGATAATTTCTGAATTACAACAAAATATTTGTTGAGGAGGGCTGAAAATCATCTTTCCATGAAAATTATCTGTCCGTGTATTATTTTCCTTTAGACTTAATGAAGAAAAGTCTTGTGAAAAATGCATCTTTTTCCAAGCAACAATGTTCTCAAGGACTTTGGCAGTTTTCCTTTAAATGTTTTAAACCTCTGGAAAAGATCAAATATGATTACAAAAGAGTTAAAATGCACCTAGGTGTATTGGCCCTGTATTTTGCTAACATTTCGTCATCAGATTATGCAGTATATACTGTATCTTTAATGCTTGCCTTTTAATACACTTATAGCTATTTTATACAGGAAATGGAAGACTGGAGCATTAAGATTTAAGAAATGAGGGAAACACATAATACCAGGGGAGCTTAGAAAGCAATAAAAATTAATTCTGGCAAAAAAAAAACAAAAAAAACCCCACACAAACAAACCCAAAACCAAACCATATTCTAAAAATAAGCCATTTCTTTTCATCTGTCATTACTATGAGAAAGAGATTAATTCAGTGTTCAGAACATCAGCCAAAGTGTTCACATCCACAGAGGACATGAAAGAAAAATGAAGTTATAATTACCTGTAATATAAGTAGGAGTATTGTGAAAAATATATCATACAAAATGTGTATGGGCTGTGTATGTACATATATATCCAGATAAATTTCAACTCATAAACTATTGTGCAGTAAGTATCTGTCTGTCTGCATTACCATAGTTGGAAAATGATTTAAAACATTCTCTCTGACAAAAAAGCATAAGGACCTAATTGTACCACAACATTACAAAAAAAAAAAAAAAATGGTGTCTGAATTTGGTAAAAAA
Organism: Fratercula arctica; assembly: GCA_947846985.1. Lineage (NCBI taxonomy): Eukaryota > Metazoa > Chordata > Aves > Charadriiformes > Alcidae > Fratercula > Fratercula arctica. The sequence goes on along the minus strand of CANTUZ010000001.1, from coordinate 57,370,376 downwards.
CCTTAGCAATTGCTTCAATGACTTCAAGATAGGGCAGGATTGCTTCACTCTCCTAAGAGTAAATATTAACCTGTTATTATGTATTTTTCATGCTAGCCAAAATGAGAGGTATGATGTGAAGTCACTGATAAATGCAGACGTTTTGAAACTTCCTGAAGTAAAATCTTAGCTTTGCTTTTTGGGTTAGTTCTTTGTTTCTTGTCAAATTTTTCGAAGAGGAGGAACTGTCCCATCACAAAGAGTTACTTATGTGGAGAAGTTATTTCTGTCATCCACTTCAGGCAGTGCAGGTGCCCTGACATTCTAGGTGCAGTCACTGGAGAGAGGTGACTCTTCAGGAGTGGGACTTACAGCAATAGACTTAAGCTATAATTATACCACTGCTTTGAAGGCATGTGCCGCTTTTGATTGGCTGTATCGGGTGCTTACTACTGAACCAAGGCTTCTTAACTACATGCTTACATTTAGGTGGGGTCGCTGTATCTAGGTCTGTATCTTTTCCTTTCTGCCCTTATAAAATTCTCTCTCTTTTCCACATCTTCTGCCTTTCAAAGTTCTTTCAAAGTTCTTTCAAATTTTTTGCTTATGCCATCATTTTGCTTTTGCTCCCTTCGTGTCCTCCTAGCACGGGCATTTCCTCCTGTATCAACACATACAACCAGGAGGTAAGGTTACAAGCCAGACTAAGTTACTCGATTCTGCAACTTTTTCTCTGTCTGTAACCAGGCTTTTAAATAGCCAGAGTTGGCTGTACTAAGTTCTTCCTCTCCTAAGTTTATTTTTCCACCATTTGTGTTTAGTTGCTCTGGCTTCCTACGCAGTAGCAGCAGTCTCCTGAGTGTTCCCATGATTCTGAGCTAAACAACCATGAAAAGGAAAAGCAAAAGCAGTTTCGAATCTCTCCTGTCTGTTTAGAGATTATAATCTTAGTAGATGGGAAGGAGCTGGAGGGAAAAAACTTATTGCTTGCTTTAGCTTCACTAATTATCAAATCAAAGTTCCTTTCATTCTAGGTTCTTACAACATACTAAACAAGTATAAAGGTAATCTTTAGCTTGAAATTTTCCCAGTGTGCCTTTTGAGGAGACCTGGTCCTTGAATTTAGTAGAGGCTGCAGTTCAAAGTGGCTGTTTGGCAGCTGCTGGCTGTGTTTCCCTGCCTTCTGTGGGGGACCATTCCGACTTCCAATGTATTGGCACTTTTACACAATGCCTTTCTTCTGCACAGATCACTGGCAGTCAGGGGAAATCCATTCAGACCAAACAAGACCTTGTTCTCTGAATTTATAGTCCATACTTCATATGACAAGATCAACATTCTTATAATTCACGCCCTCTGCCCCCCTTTTGAGAGATATCACTTTAGTATATTTTAGGTCTGTCAAATGGTGTTTCATGATTTGGCGGGTAAGGGAATGCATATTAAATTGAGCAAGAATGAATGGATTTAGGGTTTAGGGTGGAAAGGCTGATGGACTTGGCAAGGAATCTACTTAGGTAGAGTCAGGTGGGTTGGCAGTAAGTAGAAACATATTTTATTTTTTGGCAGGAAAGCTGTTATGCTCAGGGAATATCATATGTCTTGTTGACTGAGGTGGAAAATTTTGGAGAGATCCTCTTGTAAAAATTCTGGAATTATATCACAGCCTTTGTCAAGATGTAAATAATTCAGGATTGCAAAGTCATCTGGAGAGCAGTCAGGCAAAGAAAGCAGGGATTTCTTGACAATGATGCTTCTCTCATATTCAGAAGAAAATAGTTCCTTGATCCCTTTTGTATAAGCATTGTGATTGTTCTAGCTAATAAGGTGCTGGTTTGAAACCATAAAACAAAATACTATGCAAGAAAGAAAGAAACCTGAATCATTAATCCCCATTAAAAAAAAAAAAAAAAAAAAGAAAAGAAAAAAAAAGAAAAAAGAAAAAAGAAAAAGAAAGGAAACATTTGACTGACTGAAATGACCACTGCTTTCTCACAGAATCACATTGTCTTCACATTTCATTTATGTCTTTAATAATGAATGGTGTCACTCAATCACATCTCTTCAGTCTGTTCCTTTACCATTTACTTTTGTTTAGAAAGAAGGTTTCAAGGAATTTTTAATCCATGATATTAAAGTAGAAAACATAGCTGTGAAACCTTAATATAGTTCAGTTTTGAAGCGACTGCTTTTTCTAGAATGCTTATTATTCATTTGGCATTTGATTAACCTTTGGTTTTTTGATCAACCTACTGCTTAGAACAATTGTTTTTAAATACAATTGTGCTTAATTTCAACATGCAACTTCTCCTTAAATACCAGCAGTGGACTATTTAGCATATACTCACCAGGTGATCATAGTCATACAATAGTTTGGGTTGGAAGGGACCTTTAAAGATCATCTAGCCCACACTCCCTGCCATGAGCAGGGACATCTTCAACTAGATCAGGTTGCTCAGAGCCCCGTCCAGCTTGGCCTTGAATGTTTCCAGGGATGGGGCATCTACCAGCTCTCTGGGCAGCCTGTTCCAGTGTTTCACCACCCTCATTGTAAAAAAATTCTTCCTTATATCTAGTCTAAATCTAGCCTCTATTAGTTTAAAACCATTACCCCTTGGATATTTTATGGTCACAAAAATATTTGTACTTGGTCACTGAATAGAGGAGAAATACTTAACTGTGGCAAGGCTGTTCATCACATACCCACAGATGTTTCTATATGAATACGTGTGTACGTGCTTACATATGTGTATGTGCATGTGCTTTTATATAGACAAGATTATGTATGTATGTATGAAGTAACATACATCTGCTTAATGCATATTTCCTGCCCTAAGTGGGTATTTAATGCTCTCTTTCTATGATAAGGATAGTCTAAATATCTCCTCACCAGGAATATGCAGTTATATGTGTATATGTGTGTCTTGAATATTTATAAGTAGTTGTGGTGTCCTGTTCACTAGTGATCTGTGTGTTTGTTTACATGTGTGTGTTTGTGACAAAGTGATCTACATGACTAGAATTAAAAGCCCCTTTCCTGCTCCCATTCCCAATGCTTACGATACCACTGTTAAACAGGCAGTAGAAATTTGTTTGGCTAAAGGTATTTAGGAAAGTGGAGGAAACACAAATGAAAAAAACAGTTCAAATAAAAAAGTTTTTTTGAAGTGCTGAGTATCAAAGCACAGAAACTTAGAATCATATTATTCCCTTTAGAAAGCTAAAATGTTAACAGCGGTGTATTTATTATAATTTATTTCTCTGAAAAAAAAGCGTACATCGAAGTACTAAGATGAATCAAATAGCAGCATATGATTTTTCATACGTGCACCACACACAAAGTAAAAATTCTGTCCCCATTTTGTTTGTCAGAGTTCTTATTATTTAGTGGAAATTGAGTTCAGAATAGAATAAGGAACTCTGTTTTGTTGGCATTAAATGGGAAAAGGTTTGATTTGTACATTCAAAGTAATCTCTCTAGTCAATCATAACAATGGATTTTTAAGCTCATTTTACAGCTGCTTTCAAGGTACGTATTGCATCAACTTTGAGAATCATTCTATTTTGCTAGCTTTAGAATAACTTTCTATGTACTCCTGTATATTGAATACAGGTCTGGGACATGGTCTTTCAGAGTTTTTTTTTTTTTTTTTGCCAGGCTGCATTCTGCATTAGAAGTTAATGAGGAAACATAAGTTACTTCTTGATGCAAGCCCTAAAAATTTTGATGTACTTACCACAGCTGGTCAGGAATGCTTGGTTAGACTACTTTTTCTATAACAAAGAGCATTTTCTGTGCAAAACTGAAACCTTTTGATATAATCTTCTCTCTGATTACAATGGTTTTGGTCTTGTGATGCACCAAAACGCTGCCTAGTCAACTTTATTTTCTCCGAAGAGAACACAACATTGTGAAACCATTAGGCACATAAACTTCATAAAATTAGTTGGAGATTCAGCTTTGTTCAGAGACTGCTAAGCAGAGAAAAGATTGTGCATGGTGATATTGTTCAACTCTTTTATGGAAAAAAAGAACATACAGTTTCTTAAAGAGGTCAAATTTAAATTGCAAGCCAGCACTTTATTATTGTGTGAAATGCACAAATGTGAGTCTTGTAAATGATAAATGCTGAAGTACAAAGGGTTCTTAATATGCCTATATCAGTAGATTTTGTTTAAAAAATGAAAAGCTTCAGTTGCTAGTAAGATATTACTAAAAATACATATGGTGAAGATATTTATTTGAGTACAAACTAGGTAGTTTTTATGGTCTTTGGTCCTGGTTTTGGTCTATGGTTCTTTGGTCTTTCATAAATGCCATGGGGGTTCTGTGAAATATTCTTGCAACCAAAAAAAAAGGATAAACTCAGTGAAATGTTCTGTAAGTCAAAATGAAACACCATGACCCTGGATTTTTTTTTCCCCCTTTTCTTTCAGTTACTGCTTAGAGAAGTAAAACTTTTATGGATTTCCCAGATTGCAGAGTCCCAAACCTTTAATGGTAATTTAAATTTAGGGTCATGTTTTGTTTCTCTTGAAAGAAAGAGCCCCAAAGCTATATATATGCTGTTAGCTCTGTTATATCTCTCACAACAAAGATTTTACCTAAGCATATCTCTTTCTTTTCTGTGATTCTGTAAAATAACTAAATATCAATATTTATGGAATGTTACAATGTTTAAACAAGTGTGGTTTTGCTGAATGAAAACTGACATATGTAACACTAATTTTCCAAAATAAAACATTTGAAAACTATGACTGAGTGTCTTATGGTTCTACTGTTGTTCCTTACAAGTATTACAGTAACACATGGCTCACTGAGGAGATGCTGAGCCGGCCTGACAGCTCCTATCCAACACACCTTTACATCCATCTGTCTTCAGATAAATAATTATTTTCATTTCTAAATTTTAGAAACTGAATAAAAATGATTCTGCAAAACAGAAAAGTAGTTTATTCTTTTATACACAGCTATTATAAGTAGCATCATAATACAAGCTTAGAGCTGCATCTTTTTCTGAATTCAAGTGTTGAGTGGAAGGCTGGAGAAAATAAATCAGTTGCAGCTAAGAGAGATATAAATATTGTTTTAACTCATATACTGAAGGAAGTGAAAATATGATTTAAGTCAAAAGTGGCCCTGCTAGGATGCGCTCGTTCATGACACATTTTTTCTGCATCACCTTTTACTGCCTGGATCTGGTTCTGCAAGGCCTTGCACACATGAGTGGTCTCACTAAACGTGACAGGACGGCTGGAAGAGTTGGCAGATCCAGAGCCGATAGGTGTCAGAGATCCCTGGCACTGCAGTGAAACCAGCTGAGTGTCAAGGGACATCGGTAGGTCAGATCTTAAAGCCTCCATCCAGGTTGCTTTCATACTGTTTTATGTGTTTTAAATGTATTGCCTTATTTCCTGTCACCCTCAAAGACCATGAACGTTGCTTTTGTTTCTACCCACTTCAGCTTTCTTCCTCTTTCTCCTATCTTTGTTCGGGGGAATTAAACATAGAAGAAAAAGTACACTGAGTGCAGTCTCTGATACTATATATACAGCAAATAAGGCAGTAAAAGAAACTGTAATTTTTGTTTATTTAATTGGATAAGCCATGCTGGGAGGTCTGAACAGCTTTATCTCAAGCCTTTCCAAGCATGGCTATAGTGTAATTGTTTAGCAGTGCATGCTTAGTGAGCATGTTCACAGTAATACACACGGCCAGGGCTTGTTTGGGGGTGGGTAATAAAGATTAAAGATAATACCACAGTGCAATTGTCACAGAACTTTAAAGCTATTATAAATAGAAGTCAACATTGCTATCGTTTCATACATTATTAATATGGACAGGAATAGTCCCTACCCAGAAACTGTATCTGTGAGATCAAGGCTCTGTCTCAGGAGTCTCAATGAAAGACTCCAAGGAGTCTAATATTAAACAAGTGGAAAGAAAAATAAAACAACACAAAATACCAAGAAAGCAGCTGGTTCTTTGGGGGACAGGATGAATTCAGAAGACTTGAGTTATACCAAATATAAACTATTGAATCATGTCAGATTGGTAATCTTATACTCAATAACATCTTACATTAGATACACAAGGGGAGAAAGCTATTATGTATAATAATACAAGACAACATCTGGGAAGAAGAGATACTTAATTTTGCAAATTTACCTGTACGATGGAATGAGAAAAAATATTTCTAATAAGAAATTGGACATTATTTCTTCTTTTTCATTTTTTAAATTCTTTAGCAGAGATAGTCAGGTGTTGTGTTAAGTCCAGAGTTAAGTTTATTTCTCCTGTATCAATCAGAACATCAGTTTAAAATCTTTCTGTACTCTATAGGTGATAGTGATTTTGCAGTAGCAACAATGCAGGAGGAAATGAACTTGCCTATTCATATGGCCAGACTGTGATTTTCTTTTATTCCTTCTTTTTTCACATGCTACTGCAACATCAATAATTTTACAGCAATTAGCTGCGAACGTGTCTAATACCCTGTTTACAAGATCACAAACTGCACCTTGTTGTGCTGGGATCAAGCTTTTAACTAACAACACATTTAAGAGCTGAGAAGAGCAAGTAACGTCTTAAGAGTTTTTATTTAAACAGATCTGTAGTTTAAGAATGTCCTGTTGTTGTACGAAAAAGCTTTCTCTGCATGGTGTTAACTTTCAGAGAAATTTCACTTTCTTGCCTCCTCTGTATGAGGAATGGAGTTCACCACTTTTTTTTTTTTTTTTTTTTTTTTTTTTTTCACCAAGTGTTCTACAAATGTTTCCAGAATGGGTTTCTTAATGAAGTCAGTTTGGGGGATATTGACAGAAAAACAAATGCACATATGTAAAAATATTAGAGGCAGAGTGTGAAATCAGTTCAATCCCCTTTTGAGAGGCAAGTAACAAATCTGTACAGCGCACAAAACCTTCTTTTGCTACACCTGCTGAGAAGCATTTTGTATTGTGGTTTTGGATGGTTACGCATCAACCTAGCATTTGCACACCCTTCTTGAAAACATATTTGTAGACCTTCTAGAGACTAAGTATCTCTTGTTTCCAGGTGAGAGCCATACCTGGGTGAGCTGTGGGGTTTTTTTAGTCTTTCTTTGGGTATTTTTAAAAAACACTGACATTAATTGCATGATTGTCCTTGCATATTCCACACACATTTTTCTTTTCTGTTCATGGCCAGCAATCCAAAAGGCACATCTTTGTCAAGAAAGAACTAACGGTCTTAGCCTACATAAACTAACACAAAAGTAAAATCTCAGTCACGTTAAGCGATTTATTGTTTTCATATTCATTCAGTGTTAAAAAATAAAGGTTATGGAAAGGTTAAAATTACCAACTGTCACCTTTTCAGCTCAATTTCACTCCCCGAGACAAGGCTTTAGATCACGCTGTCTTTGTTAGAGCTGCTCCTTTGTTTTAGTTTGAACACTGGTGACTGGAAACTGAATCTAGGGCAGCAGCCCAGAAAAAAAAAAAAAAGGCAACACAAAAGTTAAAAAATATAACTGTATGAATAGTTCATGTGTTCATTGTATGCAGAACCTGACATTTAATAGCGAGGGAGTAGAATAATAGTGAACTTGGTCAAGTCAGTTCAAGGTAGGACAACTGTAACACTTTTTCTCACTTCACTGACTTCTATCCATAATGTGACATAAACTCACCACCATCATTGTAAGCTGTCAGTTTGTATGGAGCACAGAGGGAGTATTTTCTGTAGGACTTAGTGGTCAAAATTTTCCCAAGACTTAACCTTTCTTCACATAATGGCTTAAAACCCTTGCCTTCCAGTGCCTTTTATTTTATTTTTTTTTGGGGGGGGGGGAGGCAGGGGGGGGGTAGGCATCTCTTCTTGAACAGGCTTTTTTCTTTCCTGATTGCTGCCATCATTTCAGTCATTTATTTCCACTCTTTTTCTCTTACATCCCTCTCCTTGAACAGAAAATTATGCTTTTCAAAATTTCTTGTGACTGGTTATGATCCATTAGTATATTTTATTCCCCTTTTCATTCCCTCCTCCAGAAAATTATAACGTTCATGTATCTATTCTCTGTGCACCCTGATCTTCACAGCAATTGTGATGAGAAAAATAGTTAATAAATAAAACTTACAAGCCAATGGGGAAAAGGAAATCCAGGTATGTTAGCAAAGCATAAATGGTATTCTTTATTTCCTCACACCACTACTCATGAGATCCTTGCAGAATAATTTAAGATCATCACACCAGTGGTAGCTTTGTAAATTTTGTAGTATTTTGCTTTGTTCACAGTGAATTCTGATTTTATGGAAACTTTTTACTATGTAAATGTGCATGGATGCAGTGAACGCAGAAGTGAATTGGGCCATCTTGCAACTGCAGAAAGTCCCTTTGAACTAATTTGGGGATTTGCGTAAACAAGACCGGGAGCAGCGTGCTGAATGGCTTTCATTTTCTTTACACATTGGCCATAAACTCTAAAACAGCCTGTATATAAATGGAGCAAAAATAACACTTTAATATGGGTATGGTAATCTTTGCTCCATTTATACACACACTGCATAAACAGCTTTTAAGTATGCTATTATAATATACAAGAGTCTATTTCTGTCTGTGATATTCCTGTGAGAATATCACAGATATTCCTGTGAGAGGGAAAGACGATGGGCTGAAAGGTGCATCTGAGTGGGAGAAAGAGTCTTGCAAATTGCTGTGGGTAATGAGGAGGTGAGAACCGTGCTCTTGATGGTTAAGAATAACCTCTAACACACACTCTTCAGCATTTTGGCTGCAGTAGGAGCAATTGTCTTATCTTTCCAGGGGTTTGGCAAGGCCAGCAGTAGAGCTAGGGATATCTATGCCTACAGTCGGCTCCTCTCGCTCTGTTGCCCATGTTGTCATGCATAGGCTAGACCTGAGTCAGCAGTCATTAGCACTCCGCATGCTGTTACACAGTCATGGTATCCGGGCTGGGCTGGTCTCTCACACCACGTGACTGCTTTTCTGACTGGCATCGTTTGCTGAAATTTGACTTGTATCCCAATTGAAATTAACTTTCAATGTACGGGTGACTTCTTGTTGAACTGCTACCCTCCTAATGAGGTGAGGCACGGTTCACAACTGTCCATTACACAACCTATACTTTTTGCATGGAAGGTTGATTCTCCAGGTTAGTAGTTATGACCACAACTCAAAAAGGATACCAGGTGTTTCTCCAAACTCTCCCCTTGGGCCACAGTATTTTTATGGAAGGCCGCTTAGGCCAGGTTTGCTCATGATATGCTGGGGCAAGAAGGCCACCTAGTAGGAAGTCAACGTCATTTCCCATTTCATCATTCTTTCAACAGTATCTGGGATAAGTAAATAACTAACTAAATAAATAAATAAGTAATCTGTGCTTTATAGCTAGAGTCTTTATACTTTTAATAGGCTGAATATCCATTGTATGTGATGAGTACATTACTAGAGAATTCGCTGTGTCCGAATTTAGTCAGTTTATGGGGGTGAAGCTTTAAGTTATGGTAGTGCAAATACAGACTAGCAACAAACGTCCATGAGCACAGGTACTGGTTAACCCTAAAAACATACTAGTTATATACCGTTGCTTTGAGACAATTATAAGAATGGCATTTAAGATATATAATGTAAGAACTACCATATTAAAATATTGCTCAATTTTTGCTGTTTCTACATCTGTTCTGACTCATGAACCCATTCCAATGCTGCAGTCTTGCCATATTGCATCGTATTCTATCATGTGCCAAGAGCAATAACATAAAACCTTTGTTTTTCCTACATGCTCCATTTAATCTCTAAAAGCAAGACTCAGTTCAATGGAGTGTGTATATACATCAGCACTACACCAGTCCCATTCTGGAACCACAACAGCTCTTGCTCATAAATTTCTAGACCACAGCAATGCACAAGTGAGGCGTATAGGTGAAAACTGTGAGAAGTTTAGTATCTAGTAAATTTAACAGTCACTTTGTGTAGCATTTGCAGTAAACCTCTTCTAGTTGATTATATATTAAAGCTACATGCTCTAAAGAGATTTAGCCTTGTCTTGGCAACAGCTGGAAGAATAGAATATAAAGTGTGCAGAAGTTTTTATTGCATTTCAGTAAGCTGATTCATTTCTTATTAGTTCTGGGCCAATGTGTGTGGGGGAGGAGGGAAAGGGGAGGATGCACTTAGTTCTAAGAATATAAAATAAAAAAAGTCAAACTATAAACATGGTATTTGAGTATAAATATAGACTGTCATATTTTCAACAACACTCTTACAGTAATTAGCACATTTTGAAAGTATATTATTTGCCTCCAGAAGGGGAAAATATGGCTTTACTGGAGCTGCATGTAAACAGTCTCAATTGCAAGTTGACATGATTTTTCCAAATAAAAAATTCTAGAATAGACTAATACCCAACAGTGCTTGACACAGAAAAGCTACTGTAGATGCATACATAATGTGTTTTCTAGAAAGCTAATAAACCCAGTGAATAGTGAGCTAAGATAGGACTTATGCTGCCTAAATTTGTAAAAATTACAGTGTAGTGGACTAGACTCTTCTGAAATAGTAATTTCAGAGGAGCAGACACTTAGAAGGGGTAATTAATTGCTTCTCAATGTACATGCCTACTTTTCAGGTAACTCAAGTTCAGTGAAATGTATACTACTCCAAATGACCACCATATGTATTTTCCACCCATTGCTAATGTCTTCTTGTAATCCAACTTTAATTTTCTCCTTATACAAATTCAGCTTTTCAGCACTTTGTATACCAAACTTATAAAACCAATCTGGTTCAACCATCTTTCCTCCCTTGCCCAAATACACACTATCAGTGGAAGTTTAATACAGTGATCTGAATATGCTAGCAGGAAGGAACTTGTAAAATGGGATACAGGACATCTGGCACCCCTAAACGAGTAGAATTAAAGGAAATAGTCATGCTTCACAGTACCTGTGGCTGAAGTAACATGTGGCTGTCAGGTAGAAGAATGGAATGTATTTGTTTAATTATTTATTTTAAAATTTTCTTAACCCTGTGTCACATCCACAGTTTTAAATTATCATACTTGTTTATTTTCTTTTGCTTTTAAAACAGCAAGCACTAGTTGCCGTGGCATATAATATTCCACGTGCTTCTCATTTGTGATTTCTCAAGCAATGAAGTGTGCTTTCAGTAATGTATGTCTGATCAACTTACTGTTGCTAATTGTAGAAGTAGTCCATTTTCAGTGTGCACTTGCATGTTGTTCAGGCTTCTTGTGAATGAGGTCAGTAAGTCATCTAAAAACTCTCCTTGAGAAAGAAGATCCACTTTTAGGCTCCCTCATCTCTAGTTTTGCCCATTTTTATTTGGCATTGTAGATGCGAAGAGGGCTGGAACAATCACAAATAGAAGCAGTAAAAAATTCCAAAGTGAAAAGGAAATGCTTCAGTTTTTTCAAATACCATCAGGTTTGAGCTATAAATTAGAACTAGGCACAGCCTAATTAGGGCCTGTCATTCAGATTTTTCACCCTTATAGAGACAGTTGCTGATTTCCTAACCACCTGTGCTCAAATGTAATTCAAACATTATTCGGCATTTACATCCAGTGACAAAATGTGATCCCAGCAACCTCATAAAGAAAAACTCCCTGCCCTTTCCTAAATCCTGTATTATAGGAGTAAGCATTTATTTAGTTAATCAGAAAGCTGTAAAGGGAAGAAAATGCATGAGTTGCCTTTCTAGAAAAAAACCCTATTCTTGGATATTCCCATAAGTTTGCCTCTTAAGATAAACTTCCAGGGTGGGTTTTCTGTGAGTGCATTTATCTCCCCTGCAGCCTTACCAGTTAAAAACATGAGTTGACACTGATGAAGACATTGCAAAGATAAAACAATTGAGGTCTAAAATCACAAAATAATTAAGCTCTGTGTTGTGTGACAATAAATCACTAAAACTATACAAGAAAAAAAGATGAGAGGAGGGAAAAATGTCCTCAGTAAACCTATTAAAATGAAAGTGTAAGGGAAAGAGATAAAGATTCCTCAAAGGAAGAAGACAGTGATTTCTCTAAGAAAATAAGCCATGTTGGAAGCCTCCTCCTCTCAAAAAGCTTTCACATATACTTTTCCAAGTTATGAAACCTTTTTCCACTCAAGGACTATGTATTCTTTTTTACATTTATCAATGTTACTCAAATGTCAGGGCAGTATATATATTTTTATTTCCATTTACTCAATGATGAGTCATTTTTTTATAAATGTAAAATTTAAAAAGAATAAAATTTAAGCATGTCACTCAGTGAAAAATAAAATATGTACGCTTAAAGTAACTTCAGTATTTTATATATTACACTCTGTGTGACAGGTTACATATATTTTTTAATCTTTAACAAATGTAAGAAACCCTACCTATCCAGATTCAACAATTCATTGCTTCAATTGATCTTGACCACAAGGGTCAAAAATTCAGTGTTTATTGTTGAACCAGGCACTGTGGAGTGTGAGAAAGATAGCAGGGGAGTCGAAGAAAAGGAGTCGCAAAGAGAGCACAAACAGAAATCTGTTAAAAATAGTTGAGACGAAGCCTTCCTGTTCTTGAAGATGATGTACTGTACTTTCTGTTATATAATAAAAGGAAAGTGATTACAGCAAATTGTCTGTAAAAACACAGACCGGTAACATTTTGTTCTTGTTTTGTTGTGGGATAAAATGTATTGTGGGCATCAGGGAGTTGAAAGGAAGTACATTGGGGGAGATCTGCAGGAAGGAGTGGTTGAGAGATGAGGTTCCAACATGCTAAAGAAAATGAAAAATGAGCAAACCTAAAAAAAGAAATGTGAAGAAAAGAGCAAGATGCACAACGGGAGAACCAAAGATGATGCAAAACCAGTTAAGCTTCTTTCAGAAGAAAAGAACGAGAAACAGTGACAGAATGGGATGATTATTCAAATCCACCTCTTTTCTCACATTTTGATTCCTCACATTACTAAGGGTGTTTCTTCGTCTCTTTTGGTAGAAACTGTAGGAAATAAAGTATATGCTCCATTTTTAGGGTCTCTATATTTGGCACCACACAGGAAACATGAAGTGTCAATAGACTCCATTGTTACACTGAAGTTGCTGAAAGAAAGAAATTTTGAAAGCAACTGATGAGACAGAAAATTAATTATAATCTTCCCTTGAACTGATAGGAAAAAAAAAATGAGACGAATATTGGCTTTCATTTTAGAAGAGAGAGCAACCTTAAATGAAAAGTTGTGCTAAAGCTTTAAAGAATAATAATGACATAAAAGCTACCGAGTGCACAGCTTCACATAGTGTCACATATAATCCCCTAAAATGCTGGCCTATCTGCATGAAGAAACAAGACAAGCCGGGTAGCAATCTTGTACATCACAATGGTGAAAAAGAGAATAAAGATTCATGAGTTTCTGATTTTAAATTTTCTGTTCAAGTCCTTCGCAATCTGCTGAAAAAATGACTGTGAAACAGTAACTAATTTTTTTTTATTGTCCTTTGACTTAAAGTCTTCAGCTTTGCGGAAAAGCACATGGGGGCCCTGGTGGACACCAAGTAGAACATGAGGCAGCAAATTGTCTTTGCTGCAAAGAAGCCTAATGGTATCCTGGGCTGGATTAGACAAAGTACTGCCAGCAGGTCGAGGGAGGTGATCTTTCCCTTCTTCTCAGCACTGGTGAGGCTACACTTGCAGTGCTGTGTCCAGTTCTGCACTACCAGTACAAGAAAGACATGGACATAATGGAGAGAGCCCAGTGAAGTGAGGTGAATAGGAGCATCTCTCCTATGAGAAAAAGCTGAGAGAGCTGGGACTGTTCAGCCTGGTAAAAAGAAAGCTCAGTAGGAATCATGCTGATGTATATAAATACCTGAAGGGAGGGTGCAAAGAGGACAGAGACAGGCTCTTTTCAGTGAAGCCCAGTGACAGGACCAGAGACAATGGGCACAAACTGAAACACAGAGGAGGCTCCCTCTGAACACCGGAAAACATTTTTTTCACTGTGGGAGTGACCGAGCGCTGGCACCAGTTGCCCAGGGAGGTTGTGGGGTCACCATTCTTGGAGATATTCAAAAGCTGCCTGGGCATGGTCCTGGGCAACTGGCTCTAGGTGGCCCTTCTTGAGCAGGGCGGTTGGACTCGATGACCTCCAGAGGTCCCTTCCAACCTCAGCCATTTTGTGCTTCTGTGATTCTTCAGTTGGTTGATAAGGTATGGTTATCTTTAATGTTTCGGTTCAGCAGTGAGTTTCTTTTCAAGGTGCTTGATAAAATGACTTTTGTTTTCCTCTTCCTTTTCAAGGAACTCCTTCCTTCTTTCCTTGAGTCTCAGAATAATATTGGCTTCCTTTTAATTGTCAGAACTCCATTTGTATGCTCCCTGGTACTCATTATATTGCACTGACAGGATTATGACAACAAACTACTATGCTTATAAATTCAAAATAAATTTCTAAATTAAAAAAATGTTTAAATGCTACAATGGGCAAAATTAAAAAAACTTCTTGATTAATAAAGAAGACAAAATGTTTCATATTCATCAACTTATTTCAAATCATATTTCAAATCAAGAATTTGCAGCTCAAATCAAATTTATGCCCTGTAGCAGAATGAATCAATGGTAAGTTAACTCCCTCATAACCCTTTAACTGAAAAGTGAATGCAGTGGAATATTACAGAAATTCAAAGCAACAGAAACACATGTAGATTAAATGTACATGACTGAAACAGTATGCATGTTGTGCCAAAATTGCAAGAACTTTTTTCCTTAAGTAATTTTCTTACCAGTTTTGCAGAAATACAGAATTTGCCTTTTTATCCACTGAAAAATCCAAGCTAAAGTCACCGGTTTTCCTCTGGAAAAGCAAAAGACAGACTTTTCAGACTATGAAATTAATCAGTTTATCATTGAGAGGAAAAGATACTTATTCAAATTAATAATTCATAGCATATAGCAAAAACCCTGTTTAATTTGAGGAGACAAAGAAGGAACAGAAGCAAAATTGTTGCAATATGGAAACAAAGGAAACATATCTATTTTATTAATAGCTTCTTCAAACAACTGTCTATTTTAAGACAAAGTTTATCCAGCAAGGGACACAGGCTTCTTGTCTTAATAGTTCAAAGTTATTTAACCATATAGGAGTTAACCAGGAGAAACTGTTGGTAATGTGATTACTTTCTTAGAAAACAGATAATAAAAACTCTGTTAAAGGTTGATGGAATTATATTTATCATAATGAAATCAGATTATTTATATCAATTTATTCTTTAAATATACAGAACTGTTTTGTTTTTTTTTTTTTCCTTTGGAATGCAGTGTGACATCAATCCGCTACAGTAAGCATCTGCAGTTTCTTTGGCTGACTAACATAAGAAAGAATAGTTAATACATATTTTAAGGTTCAACACTTTTTAATAAATGATATGGAGTTAGGAAGAAATGTCCATATTCCTATTGTCTCAAGCTTGTGGATTTGTAGGGATTTTTCACATCTTTCCTTGGCCTTTATAGTTTTTTGCTGTTGTTTGAATTTGGACATTAAAAAAACCCAGACAGACGTTTATTTTCTGCTCTTTATTCCTTTAGGCATATCTAATGGAGCTTTAATAATAAACCAATTGAATGAACTTACCTCATATAACCATACAAATGTTGGTGGAGAGGACTCTAGGAGTCCTCTAGTTTCACCAGCCTGTCAAAGCAGCACTTTCAAACACTGCACCAGCTCCTTGTGTTTTTCTCCATCTGAGACTTGGAAAGATGGAGATTTCACAGGGTCTCTTGCTGGTTTGTTCCAGTCATACATTGCCCTCCTAGTGAAAAAGTTCTTTCTAAAGTACAATTTGAAAGTGCAAGTGTGCTTCCTTATACCACTTGCTATTACTTGGGATGAGTCTCTCATTTATGTAGCTGTTGTTCACGTAGGTTGCTATGATTGTTGCCTGAGCTCTTTGTCAGAATAAATGAACTCTGTTTCTCCTCTAAGATGTTGTTGCTATCTTGCTAACCTTTCCTTGAACTCTGGTTTCTGGACTGCCTTCTTGAACTTGGGTGGCCCAGAACTCAACATAGTATGTGTTGCTTAACTAAGCTGTAATCTTGACTTTTAACATTTAGGCTGACCTGAAGGAGAATATTTTATTTACAGACATGTAATGCAGTTTTAACAAAGTATATAACACATGTAAAAGTTCTTGGTGAAATGAACAATTTACAATTGCTTTGCACAGTAATATTTAAAAGAAGCCAGATACTTTTTGGTATGAATTATTCAGGTAGACAAACTCAAAAATTGTGGGGCCTGTGATGTGCTGTCCCTAAGTGCTGATAAGTGATTCAGTTTAGAAGTGCATTTTCATACACATTTTAGCTAAAGTACATTTGAATTTTCATACCGGGTAATTAAACATTGCATGTCAGTATCTTAAAAGAAAGGTGTTATTTTTAGTCTTTTAGAACTATTTCACAGCATATCTCATTCTAACCACCTACTTTTATATTCTAGGTAAACATTAGCCTTCTTTTCATCCTTATTTTTAGCTAGAGTATTGCTTATGTGACCATGAGAGAGAGTGCTTGCTTTGATTTCCCATGAGACTGATTTCAAGCCATATTGCTAGAATCCATTGCACTGTTTCTAAGTTCACTCATAGACTGCTGAGATAATATTGCCTTATCATGAATGTGTGCCATAAAAATCATATTTAAAAGTAAGACGGAAAGAGAAAGAAACCAGAACACACTTGGATTTTTTTTTCCAAGACCCATGCATGAAATCCCTGCTGCTGTAGCAATATTCTTACTTTGACATTTCTCTACTGAGTAGAAAGTAAGAATCCAACACATGCTACAGAGGGTCGAAGAGTGGTGTTTTTACTGAACTGAACCAGTTAATTCAGAACGTAAAGCAGTGGTTTAAGGAGTTTGCACAATAGAATATGTTGAGATTCCCATTTGCCCCAGCTACGTTTCACTGATCCAAGGTATACCATGTAAGCATGATATGGTTGTATATTAGGCATCATGCCCACTTTTAGCCATGTTACCAAACTAGAATCTGTGTGATGAGTCTTAAGCAGTGAGTCATTGCTGCCTTGAACTTAACTGCTTTTGTAGGTCCTGAGTTTGCCTGAAAAGCCACAGTAGGCAGGCTGAATTTAGTCCAGCTACCCTCTGTTGATTTGAAGCACTTGGGTGGGGGCCTTCAGTAATAGTAAGTTTGATTGGCATCAACTAACTTGACTAGTACAAGCTGATTTGGGGAATATAAACATGTTTAGGAAACTTTACTATCCAAAGAAATATTGAGGAGAACTTGTAATAGATTGTTTCACCAAAACAATTAGTATATACATTTTTTCCTAGAAGACCCAAGGGCCTTTCGAATGAGAAAATACTTGTTATCTCTTGAAAACTGAGCCTTGGCAGGCCTAGGAGCAAAGGAAGCAAGTACTATTTTTGTGAGCAAAATACCATCCAGCAGTATGATTTTGCTGTTGTCAGTCATGGTATCACCAATCTTTAATGAGTGATGTTACTTTGCAGGAATGCTATCTTAAAAATACTACTGGAGCCATTCAGGTATTAGGCCAAAACCTCTTGCTCTGTCTCCCTACAAGACACAGAGGGAGAGAAAAACATTGTGTTACTTGCAAGAAACATCAAGAGGAAATAGTTTCAGTAATCATCTGCTAAATACATTACAAATCATAAATATTAATAAGAACATATAAATTCAGAGTATATGATAAAAGCCTATCCCAAGTGGTAGGCTGTAAGTCAATCTATCTTGGTTTTCTATCTTCTGGAAGAACAGGATATTGTTAGCAAACATACAATGAACATTTACCACAAATCTCTGGTGCTCCTTGAAAGTTCTTAAAAGGGTAGCTATTAGTCATCAGCTTTATCTTTAAAGCCATCTTCAGCATCTACCTTGGAGATGCTCTTTCCCCTTCCGTGTTCTCTGAAGTAGCCAGGCAGAGCGTACGACCCTGCTCCTTACTGGTGAAGACTTCTCCTGGCTTCAGAAGTAAGTTCAGTCTGTATCCAGCAAGCGGCATCTTTTACATAAATTTGTAAATACTAAATAAATAAATATATAAATAAAGTGAAGCTATTGGATTTTATTGTCTAAAAAAATTGTTATTTGTTTTAATTTACAGGACTCTTCATCTGCCGATTCTGTATCTGTCAGCAGACATTCTCCTGTAAACCACAGAGTCGCATACTGTCACTAGAGAGTCGCTGGACATTAAGGCTGCTTGAGCAGTTTGAAAGAAAAAGCATGAGGCGACAGCTGTTCTTTGCAAAGTTCAGTAAAGCAGACACAGCCTTGAAGCAGAAACCTCTGTTTGATCTCAAGTTATTTTCCCTCTTCAGCATCCACCCAGTTTATCTCAAGCAGAGGTGTATGTTACTTCCAATTGTTTGAGACAAGCAGGTATTATACGTAGATGCTTAGAGGATTTGCACAAAGGAGAACATGCCCTGTCTGCCATAATGGACTTGAACCGATGAGAAAAGGACATAAAAGTTCAACTTGCAGAGCAGAAGAAAAGCCAGTTCTGGACCCTGCAGCAAGTATGTGACTTTCTTCCATGTTATACTTACATCTTCTTATGAAAATTTATTTCTGCAAGGAAATGCTGAAAGAATATCGGTGAGAATGAAGCTCTCAGATGAAAATCTCAGGTCAGTGAAGAAACAGTCAAACCCAATGAATTATCTTGCAAACTAACTTCATGTTTTTACCTAAGAATTTTGGGGTTCAGTGATTTTAGCTAGTTTGGAAAAACTTGAAAACAAAGGCAATTTTTATATCAGAGCATTTTGCATGTTCCAAGAGGAGTTATCTTCTCTGTTGGCCAATTCTATGAGGACTGCTGCAAGTACGGTTCATAGCTGACTCCTTTAAAAAAAAGAAAATAGCAAGGAACTCATGACCGTGATCCATGTAATTTTGCATAGTTTATTCTGATACTTGTTTTGTAATGTTATTTCAAAAAGCAAAATAAAAGTTTTCTTTTAATTATGACTTCTACGAGTTGTTTTTTTCCCTATTGAAAAAAGCCATAATTAGATAAAATATAATTTCCCATTCTTTCTGTACCTCAAAGTTTTCACTTAGCTGCCCTTTTTTCATGTTCCTCTTTCCACCCCTCCTAAACTATCCTGACAGGGAAATATCTGTGTTTAAACCACAATAAATATCAAATAGTGCATAAAAGTTAACAATCGCAAGCTAAACCATAATGAATCTATTGAGAAGGCATACGTATCATGGAGGTAACTAATTGTATAGGCAGTATGTGTGTAAATATACATTTACGCAGAAAAAGAGAGAGAAATTTTGCATGTTGACCTGTTGGAAGGAAGACATAAGCAGGAAGAAAGATTCAGGAGGACCTTTCAGTTTCATAGTTAAACTCTTCTGTTCAAACCTCTAGCCTAGTGATAAGGCCTCATACGCAAAAATGTTACATGGCACTTGTTTACTTCCAAGCAGCTTGCTAGAATCTGAACAACCATAATTGTGCTATCTGACTTAGTTAATCTCATTTGTGTTGTATGACAGGATGGTTACAAAGAGAAAACAGATAAATTTTTTGTGCGCTGATGTGGGATTTTAATTTTTTTTTGTTCTGTTTGTACTAGTGTTAGAGGTCTACTTTTCACAACAGTAAAAAGAAAAGGTAAACAACATACCCTTACTCCTTCTAAAAGGAACAAATACATCTATTTTGTAGTCCATCTCATATGGTAATGTAAAATACCTGTGATGAGAAAAACTTCATACATTGGCAATGTCAACTATACTAGTATCCATAAAATTCAAGATGCTTAATGTAATCCTGTCCCTCTAATAAATAAAAAAAAAATGCTGTGAACTTCTGCTTTTTCTACAAAACCCCTTCCTTGTCTGTTGTTTTTGTCTGAGCTTTTAGAAAGTTCACACTCAGTGGGCTACCTACTTATTCTGAGGGAATATAAATCTGGGGAAATACTGTCTTTGCATACAAACAATCATACTACCAAAACAGGGGGGAAAAAAAAATAAAAAGAAAAAAAAAAGATGTAAAACCTCATGGGTTTAAGTTTATTATTTTATTTGGGGAAGAGAAAGAACTTGATGTTGAAAGTTCAGGATAAAAGCCAAACTAATCTTTTAGATGCAAAAATGCTAGCAGAATATTTAACGTCATTAGAAGGGGAGGAATGTCCTCTTAATCAAGCTTATTTCAGAGATAATACTTATTTACTGAGAGTCACAGTTATTGCAACTGTGAAAATAGCAACTGTACTTCAAAATTCATGAATCGATAAAGGGATTCCCAAGCTGACAGGTTGCTCCTAGAGGGATGCAGTTCTGCAAGGAGGCAGAGCATTGCTTCTGTGCTGCTGAGGCTCCAAGCATGAAGGAGCCAGCGGTGTACAACAGTAATTTGTTTTTCCACTGATGTGAAATGCAAAAAGGCAGTAGACAGGATAGCAAAGTATATCACACTGGTACTGTAGAAAAAATAAAGCCGAGATGAAAAACGGGGACGAGTGTGTAACAAAACAACCAGAGCAAAGATGTAAGCTTTTGAAAGACTCTTCTGAAAGAAAAGAGAAAAATTAATCAATAGCAACAGATGGTTCTCAGATGTATCAGAAAAATGAAATATCAGGAAAGCTCAGGGTCAATGTTCTTTCATATCTGTTGCTAAACCATTAAACTGTATCTGTATTTAAACAAACAAGGTTTAGAATTAACGAAAAAAAGCACCAAACCTTTGGACTGATCTTATGTTAGATTGATGGCTAAAAGTTTGGGTGAAATTTTTAACCTAGCTGCTTGTTTTCTGTCCCTCCCCCATGTAGGACCTGATTGCAGGCTCTGAATGCTAGAAAATGTGATGTGAATTATTTTTAAAGGAGACTAAGCCGACTGCAGTGTCCTAGAAAAAGTGTCAGCCCAGCTTAGAGACAGCACTTCCTTTACTTCAACTGTGCGGTGTAGTAAACACACTTTGCCTGTTCCTGGTGCATTTGGGAATTACAGTTGACTGAGCGCTCTCTCAGCTAAAGAGAGAGAGCCTTCATTCAGAATAAGTGTTGGCTTCATGTTTTGTTTGTGATCCATAACTTTTTACTGCATTATTTATTGGAATGAAAGCACTGACATACCACATGTGGAAAGTGATCTTGTTTCCAGTTTTGAGGAAAGGGTTGGTTCTTTGTTTTGTAAACTTATTCAAGTGTACCTTGACTTGTGTAAGGCCTTTGTCACGGTCCCACACAATGTCCTTGTCACTAAATTGGAGAGATAGGAGCTTGATGGATGAACTATTAAATGGATAAGACATTGTCTTATTGTCTATCCAACAAATTTCAGACAATGGCTCACTGACCAAATGGTGATCAGTAACAACCAGTGTCTCTTCAGGAGTCCATATTGGAACCAGAACTGTTCAGTCAGTATCTTTATTAATGACACAGACAGTGGGACTGAGCACACCCTCAGCAAATTTGTGGATGACACCAAGCTGAGTGGTGCAGTTGATAAGCTTGAGGGAAGGGATGCAAGCAGAGAGACCTTGACAGGCTTGAGGTGTGGGCTCATGTGAACCTCATGAAGTTCAACAAGGCCAAGAGTAAGGTCCTGCAACCGGACTGGGGCAATCCTCAGTATCAGTACAGAGTATGGGAATAAATGGATTGAGAGTAGCCCTGCAGAGAAGGACTTGGGGATATTGATGGATAAAAATTGGGTATGAGCTGACAGTGTGTGATTGGAGCCCAGAAAGTCAATTGTACCCTGGGCTGCATAAAAAGAAGCGTGGCCAGCAGGGCGAGGGAGGTGATTCTCCCCTTCTACTCGGTTCTCATGAGAATCCACCTGAAGTACTGCGTCCAATTCTGGAAGTCACCAGTACAGGACAGACATGGACCTGTTAAAGCAGGTCCAGAGAAGGACCAGCAGGCCCAGAGGAGGGCCATGAAAATGATCACAGGGATGGAAGACCTCTCCTATGAAGAAAGGCTGAGGGAGTTGGGGTTGTTCAGCCTGGGGAAGAGGAGGCTCTGGGGAGACCTTATTGCAGCCTTTCAATACATAAAGGGGGCTTACAAGCAAGATGAAGAGAGACTTTTTACCAAGACCTGTAGTGACAGGACAAGAGGTAACAGTTTTAAACTGAAAGAGGGAAGATTAAGATTGGACATAAGGAGGAAATTTTTTACAATTAGGGTGGTGAGGCACTGGAACCAGTTGTCCAGAGAAGTTGTGGGTGTCCCCTCCCTGGAAGTGTTCAAGGTCAGTCTGGATGGGGCTTTGAGCAACCTGATTCAGTGAAAGACATCCATGGTCACAGCAGAGAGGTTGCTCTGGATGATCTTTAACAGTCCCTTCCAACCCTAACCATTCTATGATTCTATATATTTTAAAAATGGCCACCATATATGCACATTATACAGACAGGTTTTAAGACAGGTTATTTTTTTCTAGTTTTGCCTTTCTTCACCTAGCGAAATGTATAGGATTCAGTCCTCAGTTTCTACTTCCACATTTTGCTTCTTTTTTATATTATTGTGCTTGTGAGTCTTAAGACATCTGGAAAGATTTCAATGAAGAGTAAATTTACTTATATGTCCTGTTGTGACAAAGGCTGCGGACTGCCTATTCCCTTTCATTAATTAACTGCATTCTGTAGACAAAGAGTCATTGACAATCCATATCAGAAATTTGTCTTGAATGGAGAGGAAGACAGATTTTAGTGCATCAGCTAGTTTAGGGAGCACAAGAAAAGCCATATTCTCCTCCCATAGACAATTTTTGCTTGCAAAACATTGCCATAAAATATCTGATAAACAAGTTGGTTGCTTTGTCTCTTAGCCAAAACAAAGAGAAAAAGAACAAGGAAAGTGTTTATTTTTATTTGTACTCTGCCTTGCTGTTTTTCTGTGAACTCTTACCACCTACAGCATTCATTTATCTTGGTATGCAAAAATTGATAGAAATTATATTCCTAACACACAGAGATCCCAAATATGAGAACAATCTCCTAGCTGCCTAAAAATTCTTGCAGCACTTTCATAAACAGTGACACTGAACTACTTTGAAATCAGTGGATCCACAGAAAAGCTGAGAGTTGGTGCTGCATGTCTGTTTCATGTATTCCATGGAAAGGGGAAAAAAAAAAAGATCCAAAACTTTACACAGAGGAATTCACAATGGGGTGATGGAAAGGTAGAGTTCCTCAGCCTCTCTCAAAGTAGTGGGTCAGTTCAAAAAATTGTACTGAATCTCCTTGTGAATTTTCCATATTCCAATGTGGGTTCATTCTGGTTTTATTGTTGTTATTATTTTTCACAATAGTCCTACTGCTGTGAATGTTATCACAGGAAGCCTTACGCTAAACTAGAAAGAAAGAGTATTGCAAAGAAGCATTGCAGTGGGTGTTACATTGAGGGGAGTTGTGGGGTTTTGGTTGTTTATTTGGGAAAATAGACTCACCTGAACCAAAGTATGCATGAAATTCCCAATTTTTCAACATCCCATCTGTTTTTACATGGCTTCTGCATGTGTCAAGAATGTTGAATTAATGGAAGATGTTCTATAAATAGAGTTGTTACGTGATGATAAGAATAGCAAATATAAATATTGACAAATTCTTAAGGGAAAGAGGATGCTGGAGAGGGAATGTGTAATAATGTTTGAACCACAGGAAAGTATATATTTGTTCACTGTACCTCTGTTTCCCCCCACCTTCTACAGGCTTACAGTTATTCACGTTTCAGAGCATAAAGAAATAGTGAATTTATGGAAAAGCACACAGCATTTTCCTAAAACAAGTAATCTATTTTAAGTTAATGGACCTGCTCTTTAAAAGGTGAAAAGGAATTGCCCCAAAGATGTGTGCATTTGGGAAAGGTCATGTGAAGACATTGATACTTGTTACATACCAATGGATCTTATAGGATCATCAGTCTTGAAAGAAATGCTAAAGAAAAAAACATTTGCTTCAAAACTGCTTTTTCTTGTCACTGATCTTCCTTTTGGTCTTCCTTTATTTTCTATGAAAAATATTCTACCGGGCTAAATGAGGCTTTTGGATCTTTTGAGCATTAAAGGTTAAGCTGCCAAATTAGATACGTTTGCATATTTGTGATGATAACTTGGAGATGGGAAAAATGAAGCAACCTCACCCTGATATGACCCACACACTTGTGAAATGGCATTTATTGTAATCACCTAGTACAATGTAAAATAATTTTGCTGAATTATAGAAGAATATTTTGGTTTTTATTGGACTGTTCTCTTTACCTTGATTAACATGTTCTAGAAATGGAAAGTCCTTCTTAGTCTGAGGAATTTCAGTAGAAACCTGGGTGAGTTAAACAGACAATTAACACTCATGCCTGCGTAGAGGTTACTGTCTGTCTTTCAGCAATAGTATCCCTGTGTTTATGAATGGGGACCTGATAAAAATCATGAGGAGAAAAAAAGATAGTATAAAGTTCATGGAGAAACTTAGAGTGATCTTGAGTCACATCCTATTTCTACAAAATTGTTGTGTCTGAGCTTAAAGTATATTTCTAGTGTCAGAAACGATAATGAAATATGTTCTTAACATGTGCTTGGACGAAGATCTCCTCAATTGCCTTGCGAGTTTTTTCTGCTCACTGTTCACGGTTATATGGCCTTGATGACTGTTGAATCCTCCAAATATGTGCATGCATGGGTTTTGTATAATAAATGTCTATGATCAGTTCTCAAGTAAAATAGGTGTATGTTGTTATCAATCCAAATATTTTTCTTTAATGTTGAAAAACGTAACAGCCTTTAAGCATCCAGGCTAACAACTGAACTCCAAAGAATTTTACTGTGAGTTAAAACATCCAATTTTGATCATTATTTATATACGTTCACAATCTTGACGGCTTAATCTCAAGCAAACTTGATTATGTTTCTCTCTACTATTCCTTTGTAATACCACCCTTCACCAATGTTATTATGCACAGATTTAGTGTTTGCTTCTTAAAATAATAAAAAAGAACATTAACTATTACACAACTTCATCTTGATTTTTAGGTTTTTTTCTGGAACACTTTAGTCTTTTTCAATAAGAAACCAACAAATAAAAGGTGAGACAGTCCAAAAATCTTTTAGCTTTTCCATTAGAAAAATTTGACAAGTCCAATTTTAACAATCACACCATTTAAATATAGCCCAGACCAGAAGAAAATGTGACATCATTTAACAGTATAAAATGAAATGCTCAGATTAAACCTACTAGAAAGAACTAATTCAGTTTCAATGTCACTGCAGAAAATCTTTTTTTGCATGTAATGAATGAATGGAAAATCAATTTACTAATAGTAAAAATCCAATTAACTTCCCTGTAAACAACTTTTCATACACAAGTATACAACAGTTGTCTAAATAGTAGTTGTAGATGGATTTTCATTTTTTTTTTTACAGATTTTCAGTATTTTCTTGGTGATTTCGGAGGAGTAGAGTTAGGCAAAACCATAATTTGGGAATTGAGAAAAAGACAGTGTTTCAAGCCTCGAGCTGCCAAATGCGTATGTTTGCATTTAATTGTCTGCATGTGGGGAGCTCTGTTACACTACAAATCCTCTTTAAGTGTAGAAAGCTAATCAGAGTCATGTATGTGTGAAGGAATTAGACCTTGTTTTCCCACTGAGGTTAAATTCTACATTTTTCTCTGCTACCTCAGGTTTTATGAGATTTGAAATATTTTAGATGAAGCTTTGCCTCAGGCATGCGGTAAGCAAGGTGGTTTACATTCCTTTATTTGTCATTGAAGCAGTGGAGGGAAATAACATATGATCTAGAAGCTATCTTGCTGCTTAATAGCTTGGCAAAATTATGCAATATGTAAACTAGTCAAAAATAGCCAAGTTTTTCCAAGCAGCTGCAAGATAAATATTTATTTACTTTTTCTTGGCTCCGTTCAGGAATTTAAACCTCCTATGCCCATTTACAAGGTCTGAAATGACCAGTTTCAAGTAAAACTATTTCCCTGGGGCAGTTGCAGCATCTCTGCTCACAGCACCAGTGCTCTGCTGCACTCTGCTCAGAACTTCTTTGGTCTTGAGAAAACTGTTGTTTATCTTCTTTTCTGACTCCTTCATCCAGGGTTTGGCCTTTAAAAATAGAAATGAAGTAACCTGCATCCAGTGATTTATTTCTCAAGCTCTTACTGATTTTCCTTAGAGGTGAATTCTGCCTATTAGAAAACAAACTTCTCTTCTGTCTCCTGACACCTGATAAAAAGAGGTTTGATCTTCCTTTGCTTCTATCCAGTCTGAGTTTTTAATGTGATTACATGACAGGCATCTGGTGTTTCTGTTTGGATCCAGGTAAGTTAAACTCTGATCAGGTGAAGTTCATGATCATATAGTTTAACTCTGGATACTGGGAAGGTTTCTGGGTCCTCCAATATTTTCAAAGTTAATAAAGAAACTGAAAGTTAAAGTATCTCCACCCTATGATATTAAATGTAGAATATCTCACTTTAAGACTCAAGGTTTGATGGGAGCTGTTGGATTGTTTCCATGACTTTCCCATACAACAACCTCTGCTCTCATTTCCTTCTGACATGGAAATTTCCGAGGAAATTTCCTCGGAAAAAGCATACTTGAAGTGGCAGCAAAATGATTATCTAATCATTTGAAAATAGGCTCTATTCACACTGGAGAATGTCCTTTGACTTATTATGGTCTGAAATGCTTTACCACTTTTTTGTTGAAAAATCTGGCTGTCCCTCTGCCTTGTTAAAGGGAAGTGTACTTACCCAGCTGCACTGATGAAGGCAGGGCATGTTGCACAGGAGGTGCAGAAGCCTCTGGATACAATTGTATGATCAAATATCTTACAGGGAAAGAGTGACATACTTCTGTGGTACTGTTTAGCAATTCGTGAGGAAATGTTTCAGTCAATAAACAAGGCTGCATTTTCTCAGTGGTCATCAAAGTCCCACAAACTGGAACTGATGAAACCCTCTGTTAATTTCTGTAGTGTCAAAGTGAAGGGGAATGAAGCAACATTAACAACCCAGGGGAAAGTAACAATCTGAGGAAGCCATGAATACCTCGGGTTTTTTCAGCAATGCTGGGAGGATGGATGCAAAGGGGAAAGCAGGCTTTGCACAGTGTGTGCTTGACAGAAAGCAAGCCAATGGTCTTCAGGAGGAACAGTGCAATTTCTGAACAATGCAAAAAATGTCATGTGGTTAAACTGAATTGTGAGGGGAATAGCTGCCTCCCAGCCATACTGCAGTTCCTAACAATTATTTCATTTCTAACCTCATATTTCCCATAAGTCTTTCCACTCTCTTATTCATATAAATACCAAATCAATTACTCACATTACATAAAATTAGCTTCAGCATGGAATCAACCTTGTTAATTTTAGTTTCTTATGCATATGATTTTGATTCATAAATAATATTAAGTGATCAAATTATAATGTACTGAATATTTCACATGTTGGAGTATCCTCTGAGTCTGTCCTGGTGACATTTTAATCAAGAATTTATTGTAATTCATTAGCAGAATAGCCAAGAAGTTACTAGCTGTCCTCTAGAATTTTATAAAGTCCCGGTCAGTTTGTGGGAGCATGGATATCATATGAGCTTCCTTTTAAGAAAACCTGAAAGGGTAAGTACAGAAGCCGATCACAATACTTTCTCTGGAAAATTGTATTTTACTGAAAAATCATGGTTTTGTAAGATCATTCAGGCTGGAAGGGGCCTCAGGAGGTCCCCCATGCACCCCAAGCAGGGCCAGCTGTGAGATCAGACCAGGCTGCTCAGGGCTTTGCCCAGCCGGATCTTGACACCCCCCAAAGATGGAGCCTGCCCGACCTCCCAGGGCAGCCCGTCCCTCTGCCTGCCCCCTGGCCTGCCGGTCCTCACGGGGAGAGGTTTCCCAGCCTGAGCCCCTCTCGTTCCAGCTCGTGCCTGTGGTACCTTGTTACCCTGCCACACATGGCTGTGAAGGGCCCAGCTGCCCCCTCTCCATCCCTCCCCATAGGCACTGGGGTGGCTGTGAGGCGACCCCCAAAGCCGTCTCTGACCCAGGCTGGACAAGCCCCGCTGCCCCAGCCTCTGCTCACAGGGACATCCTCCAGCCCTGAGCATTGCGGGGGTAAACTCACTCCAGGTTCTCTGTGTCTTTCTTGCACTGGGGGGCACCAAACTGGCCACGGTACCCAGATGTGGTCTGACAACGAGTGCTGGGCAGAGGGGACAACACCTGCCCTGGCCTCCTGGTGGTGCTCCTGCTGATGCAGCCCTGGATGCTGCTGGCCACGCTGCCAGGGCTCGCTGCTGGCTCCTGCCCAGCTCCCAAGGCACCCAGTGTCAAAAACCTGACTGAAGTACAGGTAAACAGTATCCGCTGCTCTCTCTTTGTCCTCAAATGTAGTAATTTTAGTGCATAAGGCAATTGGGTAGGTTAGGCATGATTTATCCTTGGAAATCCATCCAGACCATTCCCAGTCATCTTCTCCTTCATGTGTCCAATCGGTAGCTCTGTCAAACCTGAAGAGGGTATGAGAGTAGAGAAAGGAAATTCTAGCTTTAATTAGATGGTTAAATTCTGACTTAGAGAAGTGAGTAGTTGAAAGCTTCATTCTATTGATCTGAAAGCAAAAATTCTGCTGTGAATCAGGCAGCCCATGGACTTGAACTGGCAACTTTTACAAAGCCACTCCAAATGCTGAGCGGGACTTTTTTTTCACAAAGTGTGCTGTTTTGTGGAAAAGTGTACCTTGCAAAATGCTGGTTTAACTGAAATGCTCAAATTGCACTTGTTTCACTAAGAAACAAAGATAATTTTGAAAACCTCCTAAGCTGCCCAGGAAGACAACTTCTGTCCTTGTTTCATCCCCTGTGAATGCTAAATGGTTTTGATATCATGGTATCTAGTAGAGAAAACTATGGCAGAAGGTGACAGTTCTACAAAGTAGCATTGACTTAAAAGAAGGCAGCAACAAGTATCAATTATTAGAAGCAGGTGTTTTTCTGTACATGTGCTTCCAACAGGTTGCTGCTGAAGTGGTTACAGAATCTTTAATGTCTGCTTGAGTTTGAGGGACAGTACACTTAATGTCGTATTTATACAGTTTTCCTGGCTGTTTTACCTGCAAATTTCTCTAAACAGCTGAGGAGCAGAAAGATATTTGACAAACCTATACTGAGGCTGCAGTAATGGGAAGGAAGGGCAAGAAACACGAAAGGATAAAGTCTTGTAAAATATGTATTTTCAAGAAACTAATCATTAAAAAGGGATTTCAATTTAAAAAACAAACACCCCTCCCCAAAACCACCAAACTAGAGCCCTGCATAATATATCTGAGGAAATTATAAAGTGGCTTTGGTTGCCTGGGTTAAGTAGGGAGATTTAGAAAAGAATAATTGTGTGGTGGTGGTTGACTCATGAAAAAAGCAATGCTTGTCAACACAAATTACCAACATGAAAGAAATACAAGGTTTATTGACATTTAAATTGTGTGGATCAGTGAAGCTCTTGGAAGACCTGCTGCATATTTCATGGTAAAGGTTCTATGCTTTTCATTTGTGTTTTTTGTTTGGTTTTGTTTTCTTGGCTTTTTTTTTTTTTTCTAAATAAAAAA
This sequence comes from Fratercula arctica, assembly GCA_947846985.1. NCBI lineage: Eukaryota > Metazoa > Chordata > Aves > Charadriiformes > Alcidae > Fratercula > Fratercula arctica. The sequence goes on along the minus strand of CANTUZ010000001.1, from coordinate 57,340,747 downwards.
AAACTAAGGAAATAATTTTAAGTTTTTTATATGAAAAATAATATGCACACCTGTGTAGGTGCACACAAAAGCTTTGAGTGTTTTAGTCATTGCTTGGACTGCATGCTTTAGAAAATCCTGCAAACTGAAAATAAAATATTGGATAATGGTCATTCCCTAAATATATTACCTTGATGGGATAATGACGATATTAAATAAAGTTGTTTAAAATTCATTCTTGGGATGCTCTTGCATGAAGGGTTTAAAGCACTGCATAAAAATCTCACATTTGAAAAGAACAAACAAAATTACCTGAAGCAACTGCAGCGTCCTGTTACTTTTTTGATATGTAAAATAATTCTGCAAATTTATTTTAGCTCATTATCTCTTTAATTTGCCATACTCATGCAAGTACATTTTTAATAGTACATATTTAATACTGTGAAACATATTTTACGGAACATTACAATGATAAAACTTTTCACAGTCATTTCAAATGCAAAATAAGTTAGATAAAGGGCCATCCTGCCTAGAATAAAAAAGATTAACAAATCATTATTGGCCTAAATTTCTAACTGAGCTGCCACAAATCAATTATTGTGTCCACTTGACAACTTGATGGTGGAAAAGGGGAAAATCATTCAGACCCACCCACCTGTCCAACTCTACACATACACGCCTTAACGAGAATAGTAGAAGATGCTCTGTGAAATACAGTTTAGAGTTCAGGTTGCCTGCAAATCAGGTGATAGAAGTGCAAATTAAGTGATTTAAAATATCAAGTGATCTATTAAGAAATTGACCTGTACATGAAGCCTGGTCTTTTATCTTCTCTAGTCTGTTTTGAAATGAGAATATGTGTGAGATAAAAGCACCACGTTTCCATTAGACTCTTAATAGGCTTGTATCTATTTGATATTAAAAATAGCCAGGTTGTGCTAGCAAAGCAGTTGGCACAGGACGTCTCCCTCACTTCCTACAAAAAAAACAAAAGCAAGAACAAAAACAAAAACAAAACAAAACAAACAAAAAAAGAAACTAAAAACCTCTTTTGCATATTTTTGAAATAAAAGTTTTGCCTTTAGAACTCTTTTAAAGTGTGTAAAAAATCTATACAGATGGTCTGGCAAGATGTAGTCTCATGGCTTTTAAGTCCAGCTTTTCCCACAAAGAAATATGCTGTACCTCAAGGTATACAGGCGTTCTGTTACAGAGTCTTATCTATAAAAAAATATTCATTGTGCTCAACTGCCTTGCAAGATGGAACCATAGAACCATAGAACCATAGGGTTGGAAGGGACCTCTGGAGATCATCTAGTCCAACCCCCCTGCCAGAGCAGGGTCACCTAGAGCAGGTTACACAGGAACACGTCCAGGCGGGTTTTGAATGTCTCCAGAGTTGGAGACTCCACCACCTCTCTGGGCAGCCTGTTCCAGTGCTCTGCCACCCTCCGGGTAAAGAAGTTCTTCCTCAGGTTTAGGTGGAACTTCTTATGCTCAAGTTTGTGCCCATTGCCTCTTGTCCTGTCCCCGGGCACTACTGAAAAGAGCCTGGTCCCATCCTCCTGACACCCAGTAATGCTTTATGGCATTGATTAGAGTTGAGAACTTACATGACTATAAGGTAAGAATAGTTGATCCATACTTCAGTTTATATGTGCACAGCCAACTCTGTCATTTTCTTTCCCTGTTCTTTCACACCTCAGTTAGCTTTGGAAAATCTAATCAGTGTAGACTCATGGGGTACTGCTGTACAGGAGACCATGAAGGTAATATTTAGCTATTGTTCTGCCCATTATATCTGAACATTTTGGAGGTATAATTAATCTTTTCATAAAATCATAGAATTGCCTAGGTTGGAAGGGACCTTTCAGATCATCTAGTCCAGCCATCAACCTAACTTTGACAAAAAAACATCACTAAACCATATCTCTAAGCATTATGTCTACCCATCTTTTGAATACCTCCAGGGATGGTGACTACAACTACTTCCCTGGGCAGCCTGTTCCAACGCTTAATAACATTTTCAGTGTAAAAATTTTTCCTAATATCCAATCTAAACCTCTCCTGGCGCAACTTGAGGCCATTTCTTCTTGTCCTATTGCCTGTTACCTGGGAGAAGAGACCGACCCCCACCTCTCTACAGCCTCCTTTCAGGTAATTGTAGGGAGCAAAAAGAAGCAAGAGCATGTAGGAAGAGCAAAAGCATTTTGATTACTTTCCTCAGTCCTCACAAGATATTACTGCCCCATGTGTGTTTGCATATACAGTTTACTAGAGTATAAATAAACACTTTAAAATATTTGATCTACTTGCTAGCAGGAAATTCTGTTTATTGGTGGGAGACAGAAGGATGAGGGAAAAAGTGAAATGTGAAAGGTGTTTTGGTTTGCCCTGTGGAGTCAATGGAATAATTAGGAACTGTTAGGAATAGCAATTCTCAGAAAATGGCATAGTTAGCACTGACTGTGACTGGCAAGGGATGAAAGTGGTCCTGCCACACGGCTGGGACCATTGCTTGGCCCTGTTTTTCCTTGCCTATATAAACTGGCACCAAGATCCTCCTATCCCATTGTATGCTTGAGACTTGGTAGGTGAGCACCACTAAACTAAAATTTACCATGCAATTCTATACACTCAATGGAAATAAGCATACATACCTCATATCTCTTTCTTCCCTTACTCTTTCTGAAAAAGTTTTTCCTTTTTGTCAAGATTTCCATCATTTTAAACTCTCACATAAAGCTTCAAGAAATAGCTTTGCTTTTTGCACAAAATTACTTCCAGTTTCTTGCAATGAAAACACATTTCTAACTGGCTAACATATTCTGACTGGACTTATGTTAAACTCTAAGAAAAAAAGAAATAATAGTAAATAACCTGAAAATTAGTAACTCATCACGCAAAGTCTTGCCCTTCATCATAAGTGTTTTTGAATGTGTCATAATAAGTATCATCATAAAAAAAAGGAGCCTGCGCATTCTGTTTCATCTTAATCAGACAGCAACTGACAAATTATTGTAATGGAATCAAGCTGGTATCTTACTTAATCTCTCAAGGTGCTCATTTCCATTCATTTCTTTTCAAACTCACTCCTTAGATCCCATATGCCAGAGGAAATATTCACAGATTCTCTATGTAATTAGAAAATTTCAGACCGTGTTGTTGCTTGTATAAAGCGTAGCAATTAGCTTAGTAAAGGATATTTCTTTTCTGCTGTTTTGGTTGTTTTCTTCATGTGCTGCCTGAGTTTTACTGAAACAACCTGATACGCATTGAAAAATTGCAGACCCTTTGATTTCAGAAAATGCCCACTTAGAAATGGGAAAAGACATGTGCACATGTGTACAAAGGGAATAACCTTGTGAAGCTTTGAAGGATTCTGAGAATATTTTGTTAATATTTTAGAACCTATTCTGTATTATCCCATTCCTGTTATTTTCTTTATTGATCAGCTACCTTCTTGACAGCAATGAAATAAAAAAAAATGCCTAAAGGTGGGAATATGTGGAGTGTTCACCTCTGTATGTTTATCTACCTACTTAAACTAAAAGTCCTTTTGCAAATGATTTCATCATCATTTTTTTGGAAGCCCTTTGATAGGAATTCATAAAAACAACTTCCTGTACCTATCCTTCATCATGTTGCACAGTTCAGTACCATTAAAAAGTGACTCCTCCACAAAATGAAAGGTGACCTAGATAAGAGCTGGTGGCTTTAAACATCCAGGGGATGCTGGACATCGCAAAGAGCAGAGATTTTTGTTTTCCTTTGGAGCTGACATATCATCTTTCGGAGTCATAATATGTCTTGTAGCACATGGGCACAGTGCTGAAGAATCTATGAGTTTTTCTTTTGCAATTCTTAACTGTATTTGCATTTATGGTGTAGATTAAAATAGGTATTTTTTAATTGAGTGAAGACACCTGTTTTTGAGTTATATTGCTGATAAGCTACAAGCAGAATCACTAGAAATCTAGAAATCATCGGCTTGAAAAGAAACAGGAATAAATACCACCTAATGTATATCTGGTGTGTGACTCATAATCCAATATTTTCAGTATCTGTCTTAAACAGCTCCGTTGTATCTAGATAAATGATTCTATTAGTGTCAAATAGTAAAACAGAGTATTTAGCATTCAAATACTGAGACTGAGTTTTCTCTGGCTAGCTGAGAATAAAGTCCACAAGGGAGAAAAAAAAGAGCAGGTGTTTCTATAAATGACAAATATAATACTACCTGTTAAGAGCTATGGGAGGGGAATGAAATAGATGGTATTTATGTAGGACATATATAGTGACAATTGTAGCTTAAAGTCAGCTCAAAACTAACTACAATTTCCCTTCTTTCTCTCAGTTGAAGCTAGCTAACTTTCCTATACAGGTAGACAACATATGCTCTCAAGCTTGTAATCAGTGGGTTAAAAAAAAGAAAAAAAAAAAAAAAAGAATCTCTGATTTGTGTAATGAAGAAAGGTATATATATATTCAATAATCCTTACCTACAGTCCCAGATCACTATAACTACATAGGAAATTAAATAAAGCTCTGAATTGTTCTAATTTCACATAATTGTGTATCAAGGTAACAAAACTAAAATCCTTTATGTCATTGCAAATAATATGGGAGTATCACTACTAAGATGAAATGCAATTAATGTTTATTATTTGTGAAGTTGTTTTAGACTTTGACTAATAGTATTTTTTTCAGTATAGAGTTCTGCCTTTTCTTTTCCAGCTGTTCATTCCATTAGTTGTGTCCAAAAAAGTTCAGAATAATATGCCTCTGCCTATATATATGGTGAACTGAAAACTTTCAAAAGCTTAAATTTAAGGATTGTCCTTGTTAGCCAGTATATATATATTCAATAATCCTTACCTACATGTGTAGGTACCTACAATTCTTACCTACAAATGTAGCTCGCTGTTGTCGCTGTGGATTGTTAGACCAAGATTTTTGTGAAAAACTGTAATTCTTTGGAAAGTAGTTTGAAGCTGTGCTGAGGCAAAGTATGGTCAGCAAGTTGGAAAAGTACCCCAAACATAAAGTTATAATTAATTTTTTTCATTCTTCCTACCACTCTCAATTCTTCACATAGACTATTTTGATGTCTATTTAAAACGCTAGCAACAACTTTTTTAAAAGGTTTTTGTATCTCTTGATAAATCTCTCCCCAACCACTCTTCTATAGATTGTAAATTCATTAGGGTCAGAAGTCTTTTTCCTTTAGTTCAAAAAGTACAATCTCATACTTAATACATCTGTATTGCTGCGTCTGCTACCAGCTGTATTATTATTGTTTTACAGTTTAGTAGCACTCCGTCAACAAGCTTTCCATTGTCCTTGTTTTGGTGATATTTAAGGTGTCTGGGCTTCTTTGATTCAGAACAAGGTGGATGCATTGCTGTCTTTTGTTTAAGATCTTAGTTCCTCATCCAGCCTAAAACATCCTTAGATGTCTTGGTTAGGTTGGAATATCTAGGTCAATTCACATGTACTGAATACAAATCGGCTTCCATCCCATGAGAAAGCCTCTGGAATGGTAACTCTGGGCAGATCATCTTGATTCATGTCTCTTGTTTTGTAGGCTATGCTACATACTGGTTGTGCAGAAAATTGTGACTAAAACTATTTTTTTATTCCTATAAACTCCTCTTTGTTTGCTAACCCTTTTATAGGCAGAGTGACATCTCTTCTTTCTTAGAACGTACTTAACTGAATATAAATAAATCATGAATAACCTCACTTCATATCTGTAAATGCATACTGAAACCCAGATACAAGACATGCATTTTGTTAATGCAGGAAGCATAAATGCTGTGGAATTAATTATAGCGGCGAAGTGTTCACTTTCAATAACCTCTGTTTCATAAGTCTATAATAATTATCTAAATAACGTCCCTGGTTATTGGGTGATTAACACATTTTAATGATGAGAAGATTCATTCATTAAACAGTAATGTGTGTTTTTCCTTATGGCGTGATTCCTTTTCCTTCCTTGGTCAGAGTGGATAAAAAGAATAACAAAATTTAGACAAATATAGCACTGTTCAGCAGAACAGATGACTGCTTGTGGTTCCCCGTTAACCTGCTTCTCTCTATTAACACTCCTTTTACAACCGGAGAAAAAACTGTGCCTCAGTAGTGTCTCAACATGCTAAAATACTACTTGGCCTCAGCTGTGCTCCCAGTCTGCAACTCTGTATTTGGAGCAAATGCAAAGTCTTCCTGTCTCAGTGGGTTCTGGGGAAGTTTCGTATTGAATAAAGAGTGAAGTATGGGATCTGTGCCACTGACTCCATCACAGGTCATTGTGACACAGAGAAAATACAGCTTAATCAATCAGTTCATAGGTACCATTGTATGATTTTAGTCTACCATAATATTGTGCTTAGAGGCTCCCGAACTTCCTTATTTTAGTTATGGAATATGTTGGAAAGAGAAGGTTCATGTGGATCTGAACATGTCTCCTTGTTAGTTTGACTTTTTAAAAGCTGAGATTTTCCCAGTCTCTCCTGATTCTTATTTTTGTAATATTGGATCATGATCATTTGCTAGTTTCACCAACGTGCTCCAACACCTCCTGCTAAAGATCCGTCTCCTAATATGGATGCTAAAGCCAGACACAACTGGATCTTGTTTCAGCATGACATTACAGTAGAGAAGGTTAACCTTAGTTTTAAAGAGTTAAATCCAAATGTATTCATATTCTACGTTACAGGGTTCTGGAAGACACGGAGGTGGCATGACTAAATGTAAAATGACTAACTAAATCCCTTTGATTTAAAATTAGAGTTTTGTAGGCAGTTGTCCCCCAAAATAAATAAACTGAACTATTCAAGTTATGTTTATTAACAGAAACATCAATATTAATCACAATACCAGTCTTAAATCATTAATTCAATACCATCATAACTCCCAACTGTATTCATACATCGTTTACATTAACATACTTATTTTTACCTGGTTTTCAGCATCCAAATAATATCCCCACTCCCTAAATGTAATACACATGGGATTTGATATATCATAAATAAAGACGAGGTCCCATTTTCCTTACATTGCAGCAAAGATTACCCAATTTGTGATAAGAAAAATTCTCTGTGATTAAAGGATGCTTAAACATTGTTTTATACATGCTGTATTATCAAGCTTGGAAATATTGTTAAAAAGAATTCTTGTTAAAAAATATGTACGTGTTTCTACCTGAATTTAAAAACCAAACCAAACCAAACCAAAAAAAACCCAGGGCTATTGTTAACCAGAAAAATCAATTTTTAATTCAGTAGCTAAAACAAAATTAAGAAAAATAGACAATTTCTTGTAATGGAAATTTTTTTGTAAGATTTTTTGTTATAAAAAAGCTACTACATTGTCACCAAAACTACTTTGCCTACACGCAAATAAGATGCTTCATTTAATTTTATGATATCAAAATATTTTTGCAAGATCAAAAAATCTGCTTCAAACTTAAAAAAGTTTTGTTTTGCTAACTTTGGAAGGAAGCATTTTATGCTAATGAAACATTTCATTTTGAAAAAAAAATATGAAATGTTTTTAACATTTTCAGAAATTATTCTAATTCTTCCTTTTTATGGCTGAATCTTTTGCTACTGTTATTGTGAATTAGTGCTAAAAATATTTTAAATCATCCTGTGTTTTATAACTTGTGTCTAAAGCACAGAGCTTGTCCTGAAGACACCTGCTCTGTTCTTTTGTATTTAGCCTATCCAAAAGTCATTCTTCCTGCACAGCCCCTTCAGGTCCAGAGTTGTCTTCCTATGCCCCAATCATTCATTGTGTTTCTGCTGTACAACAAGCACCCTCTTTTCATTGACTTGTTTTTCTGAAATCTTACAAAAAATGTTATATAGATAAGAAAGTTATTTCGGTCCACCTCTGCCGTTAGATGAACTACCTCAGATTTAACCTGTCACTTAATAGCACCATGTATTTTTTATAAAAATCTGACAGCTCCTGGATACATATGTGAAAGTGTTATTTCAGACTTAGATGTTTCTGAAAATATATCGGGAAGGTAGTACTATTTGCTTATTATACTTAAAACACATTGACTCTTCTGCCTTCTCATCCATCAACAGACACATCTTTATTCTTTCCACTGTGAGAAATGAGTGCAGGCTAAGATGTATCCAAGTCAGTTGACTGCATTTACTTGAGATGATTTTGACAATGTATGAAATGGAAAAAATGTAGAAGGAAAAAGGACAGTATAGTCCATGCAAATACAACTGCGGGAATCGAAAATTTATTTTATCTTCCTCATTGCTTTTTGAGACCTAGCTACCATACTACATATTCCTGATGCCTCTGACTGGATTTTGAACTGGGTTATGTGTTCATTTCATGAAGGGAAGACAGATGAATAACCAGTGCAATTGCCAGTGTGACTTTCTCTGTTTGTCTGTCTCCTTTCTCTAAAGGGCATGAGATGTCTGCTGCAGGCATAAGCTGCTTGTTATCTGAGTTCAACAGCAGGTCAGTTCTTTTCTCAGTAGGTTTCACTACAGTCAGCTTCAGCTACCACAGGGTTTTTTTGTTGTCTTTCCCAAGAGGGGGAAGTAAAGAAACCTAAAAGCACAATTAAAGTTGAACAAGGGGATTTGGACCAAGGAAACAGGTCTGCAAAATGGCATGTTGGCCAATGTTTGTACCATATTGTGGAAGTATTCTCTGCAGAAGTGGAACTTTAACGCAACAGTACTGATGTATGTGTATCCTGAAGAAATAGATGGCTATTTCAAATCTTCTTGTCATACTCCAAAACAAGTTCAAACCCACTGATAGTATCTTTGAGACTTACACCATCCTATCTACTACAACAAGCACTAATTTACCCATGTTTACTATCCTAAGCTATTTCCCCCAGCCAACAGGGTATACTTCCTCATTTTTAATATATATATATTTATGTTTATACACATATATATATTTATAATCTATAAAAAGATTCAGATCTCTTCATGCCCATATTTTAGGAAGGAAACTACTCTCCCTGGTACTTTTTGTGAACTTGCATCCTGGAGCTTTCACTTATCTTCCTCCCGTTCATTTATGTTCATTACTGGGTTTTCTCCCTCTAGTCCTAATAGAAAAGATCATACAACACTTCTTCCATCTCTTCTCACACAAAATCAAGCATAACAATCATTTCTTCTTAATCAGGTATAAGACGCTAGCGACTAAAAGGATTCCAGAGAGGGAACTCCCTTGTTCTCTTCCTGTTATCCCTCCCACTGACATTTTTGAAAGTTGCCTTGTTTCCCCTTCCCTACCTTTTATCCTTCTGCCACATTTTTACTTTTTGGCAGTGTTTTTGCTTTTAATAACAGGTAGTTATACTGGCTATCTTTAAAATCTAGGGAGGGAAAGACCTCACTGCAGTTAATGGGACCCCTATACTAATTCTATTAAAGTGGTTTTGCTGACTGGGGTCAGTATTTTATCTCATTAAACTTTGTCTTTCTTCTCTCATGTTGAGAAGTCTGTGAGGAGGATCTCTAGCTTTCCATTGCTCTTCTAGAGGTTGATAATGCCATAGCTTTCATTGGGAAGGAAAATGGGAGCAAGACTAAGAGTAAAGTACTTTCCTTACATCTGACTAACACCAGGAGACTCTATGATCAGTGTTGTTTCTCACATTCTTTATTTGCAAGTAGCAATGTCAGCTTATCACAGCCTCAGTCTTGAGCAAAATGGAATTTCTGGCTATTATGAGAAGGTAAATAGCACGATGTGGTCTTTTTTCATTGAATCCTCATCATCGCTGGTAAGGAAGTTTTCTGTGTTTCTTATATATATATAATACATATATATTTTTCTTATTCGAGATGATTTTGAGGTGTTGTTTGTTGGGGTTTTTTTTTTATTATTTTCTTAATAGCAAGCCCATAATTTAGCATAACATAAAAGACAAATATTAGCTTGCATATTTATGGAATGAATACATCATTGGGATTAAAAAAAAATACCTCACTATTGTCATGCATCTTATGATAAGATTAAACTTTTTTTATTTCTGGTATTGAAATAACTTTGGACTGAGTTTGAAATATTTCCCAAAGTTTATGTGCCCATAGTTTATAAATTTATGGCTTGGATACATTTATATGGCCATTAATTGCAGTCTGATCTAATAACCTTTATTCATATTGATAGGATATTTGCCTGAGTGGTGGTGACTACTCAACTGAGAGGTGATTAAATACATATAGTATAATTATAAATGGCCAAAGTACCTTTAAAATCCAAAAAAGCAAAGCCAAAATCTATTTAAAGGAAATGAGGTTGCTTAGTGTGAGCCATAAGATCCACTAACATCAACAGGAATTTTGTCATTCATATCAAAAGAACCTTTCCAGATGCCAGGCTGGTTATTCAGGCTTTAGGTCTGCATGGATGCAAAATAGAAGTGGGGTGGGTTTTTTTGTTTACCAATACAACTGTGTCGCATCGGTATGCACTCTAATTATGTTGCACAAATACATAATGCTTGTTTAGGAGTATGTACTGATGCATAAATCAGTTCTATTAGCTGTAAGAAAAATTAATTTTATGGATATTCATTATGCCAATAGAAATAGAAATAAAAAACAATCCTTCAAATGTGTGTTCATATGTCCTGTTTCTTTCTTTTAATGTAAGGCATTGTATTTGGGCAATTCTTTGACAGAAGAAAGCAATGTGCTATTGATGTACTATTACTTTTTAAAAGTTTCATTTTAAGTCTTTTTATGAAACAATTTTGGTATTAGTCTGGCTAGGCTGATCTAGCCAGATATGATCAGTCTGATCATGACACTTGGAGTGTGAACAGTGTTGAAAAAGTGATTCCTTTGGCCCTCCAGGCTCATTAAAAGGAGAGAACCCAGCAAGGGCAAGGGAAAATCAGTCCACAGAGGACAGTTACATACTGGAGTATGTGGCTTACATAGTTTTGCAGAACACTGGCAGTTCACCATTATAAAAATCAACCTATATTCATAGACCAGCCTTTTCTTTAGAATGATTGTCTTTGCTCCTTTAGAAACAGAGAGAAGGAAAAAGAGAAAGTTGTCATCACTAGAGGTTTTACATAGTAACTGTCATAAAAAAAAAATACAGGAAAGAAGCAGGGACGCTGAGGTTCATAGCAGATGTTTTTGCCTTTTCTTCCTTTTGGTGTTCAGTGATAGCTATTTAATGCTCATGTTGCCACCATGGAAATCTGATGACTTCCTCAAAAATAAAAAAAAAATTCTGGCCATTCATATGAATCTGATACTAAGTTGCTGATCTAATACACATGTAAAAGTAATATGAATCTTAATATCTGCTCAGATGAATTAGACTACTACCAGGAAGCAATATTCTACCTGCAACAAATCTAAAACCTTAAAACAAGAAGACCAGCATGCTAACACGATGAATAGTATTCTTGAAAAAAAACAACCAAAACAAACTGAAACACTGCTTATTCAATAGATCATCAACTTCTACGTGCAGACACTTCAGACTGTGTTCTAGGGATAGCACTGACATAGCGAGGGTGGTTAGGTACATGGGAAAGGATCACAGAATCATAGAATGCTTTGGGTTGGAAGATCATCTAGTTCCAAGCCCCCTGCCATGAGCAGGGAAACCTTCTGCTAGACCAGGTTATTCAAAGCCCCATCCAGGATGACCTTGAACACTTCCAGGAAAAGGGCAGCTGCTTCTTCTCTGGGCAGCCTGTTCCAGTGTCTCCCAACCCTGACAGTAAAGAATTTCTTCCTAAGAAAATATTATCATGTTCTGAACATGAGTTAGACTATTATATAATTATAGGGAATATATTTTAAAATAAATAAATAACATTAAAAATCTAACTGTCATTATGAATGGATATTCAGATGTCTTTTGGCTTTTCTATAAAAGGACTTTGCATATTAAGGCATGCAAGTGCAGGTAAACCTTCATTGCTATTAGTGATTGTCAATGGGATTTACAAATTAGCAACATTTTGACTGAAAGGACTTTAAGGTTAGAATTATCCTTTTCTCTCATTTCTAACAGCAACCACGGAGATGGTATAATATGGAATAAAGAAAGAAGGCAGACTACAGCTTGAGCCAATAGAAAAATGACAAAGTGGTCTGGCATATAGACCATTTATAATTATAAGGTAGTTAAAAGTGGGGAAATTGTCAGTAACTGCAGAGTGTTTGGACAAAACCCCTGCAATTTGAGTTAATTATCTCTCCAGAGTTCTCTTTCTGAGCAAAACACATATATTTATGTAGTGCTATTGTATTAGGACTTTATTTATCCTTGCTTTTTACATAGCCTTATTAAAAATAAAAATAGAGAGATCCGGAAACACTGTTTGAAAAGTTTATTAAAATAGATCAACTGTCAGTAACTAGATATTGGAATGCAAAGCATTTCTAATGCTCTGTTAGAATGCTTCTAACAGCCTGTAAATACTTCAAGTGGCAAGGGCATGATTCAGAATCGAGGAACGGGGGTGGGGGGAAGTGTGTTGCACTTCCTCCTAAAGTGTTACAAGAGCATGTAGCTCTGCTGAACCCAGTGGAGCTCTACCTGCTCTAAGCAGATGAGCTTCTGAATAATTATGATTTAAAGCAGTGTTGTTGTGTTCATCTTGTTTTTGTTTCCCAGTCTCTTAAGAACTGTCTTGTTTCTAAAACTGTGGAAAGTTCAGGAGCTTTGAATCTTTGAGTTATGTCATTTTTGAGCATAATCAAATGTTATTAATTTCTCCAGAAAATGCAAGCAAATTGGAGGAAGCACTGATCTTAATGTAAATATAAGTAAGCAGACCTAAATATTTCATGCTACAGTGATAAACCCAGAATTGCTAATTCCCCGTTTGAGCTATGGTGGACAAAACTTTTAAAGCACACAGAAAACTTTAAAAATATAGTTCAGCAAAAACTGTGTAAAGTGATTGTTTATGAATTTAGCAGCTATCCATGATTGAAAAGATGTTGTCTTCTGTTATGTATAGGAACACTGACATTTTGATGACCTGTAAACTGTAATTATAATCAATATGTGCCAAGTATAACTAGAAAGTATAAAATTAAGCCATAAAAAAGCATCTTCCTAAAAGGTTTCTATCTTTTTTTTAAATGTTCATAAATGAAGGAGTCCTAGTCTAAAAGCATAAAAAAAAAATAACATACTCCTGTCTGATATAACCAGGCAAGCAAAAAGCCCTAGGTAGAAGGTCAGACCTTAATCACAAAAGCAGTGGTAATTACAGAAAAAATGAGCAAAGGGATGTTTTATTTTTTCCCCTGTTGCCCTTCAATGCTACCTCTGTATCTTTCACAAACTGAGGGCTGGGCTCAAAAGGAACAGCAGACTGTAGTAGGACAAAGCTATCTATCCTGCTAGAGCTGCTGGTGGATAGTTATGCAGAATTTGGGCATATTAGTAGCCTGATTTTTTATTTTTTTTTTATAGAGTTCAGCAATTAGAGCTCTATTTTCCACTCTATAGACCAATGTGTTATTAATTTATTTTTCAGCATCACTGATACTGTCTCTGCTCCTTCTAGTGTAATCTTTCAACCAAATAAGACAATGTTCTTGTTCACTCCTTGTTCTCCTGAGAGTTTGTCGTCTCAGCCTGTGCAATCCTACATAGGTCACAGCCTGTTCTTGTGGTGGTACTCTGTGTGTTCTCCTGACATGAGCATTTTGGTTCATCAGACATGCACTTTTGAAGGAGTCTCCAAGTACTTGCTGGCTGGTTTTGCGGTCTCACAGTGGACTCCTTTGAAGTAAAACTAAACAGCAAGACACACTCCAGAAGCTCTCCCAGTATACTCTGACTGCTAATGGATGCTCCATTTACAGGACCACATCAGAGCTATTCGAGAGTAAACTTCCCCTGAATCATGTGCAGTATGGCAATCAGGTCCTCTGTATCAACTATTCTGCACTATGGGTCCATTGCTGTTGCACCATGTTGATTCCTAACGAAGATACTGTCTGCAAAGTCAACATCCGGAAGAAAGGTTTCAGCAAGAGGGGTTATAATGACTTGAGGATAAGGGTGAATCTTTTATTTATCTGAGGCTGTAGGAGAATCTGAAATCTAGGCCAGGGAACTGATGAAAATTTTGTAATCTTCAAGCTATTACAATGGCACAAGCAAAAAGCACTCTGCCCCTAACTGGCAAAAAAGCCCTTATGTGGATGTCAAAAACAAGTCATTGCCATGTTTTAAGCTTAGGTTGTTTATGTTAGAAAAGCACTACTTTTAAAGGGAAAAGATCTATGCTTCCATTACAGAAGTCTTTTGAAATAGGGAATGTGTTTCCTGGTTTTGCAATGGAAACTGTTTAGCCATGTCACATAGCAGGGAGGCCAAACACCTTAATCCTGCTGAAGGGCAGAGAGCAGCAGCACAGATGCGCACTCTTGGGTCCCAAGATGATAAATTCCTTTGTGTATTGATGTAATGTGCCAAGGGACATGTACCTGGGGTGGGGTCAATTCTATTTCCTTGTTACTCTGATCCCTGATGTGCCTATCTTATATATATATATTTATACATATATAGGTATATATGTACACACATCTCTCTCTCTCTATCTATCTGTCTATCTGTATATATCTCCAATGTTCAAATGTTGCCACCATGGATGCCGTTTCCAACCTGTACTATGTTGGGTTTTCCATTTTGCCTTTGTACGTCCATAACCTCTTTCTTTCCTTACCATCTACTGAGATCTGCTTAGGCTGATCTGCATGAGCTTTCAATGATCTAGTGGTTCATTACCATGGTATTTCTCAAGAAATTATGTTCTCTTTTGTATTTTTTTTTCCTAAATTAATGTGGTCGTATTGATGGGACATTGCAATTCTGAATGGGTGACTTGTTAGTGGCAGTATTTACTACAAGGCAACTACAAGGCAAATTGAGCTTGTGCTTGTGTTGTTCAGATTAGCCTTCTTCCTACAAGTGAGAAAGTGCTGTGCAGGGATTTCTTTAGGTAAGATATGAGAGGTCTGGCATGCCATTATACCTGATTTTATATACATGTTTGGGCTACTTCCACAACCACGTCAGGCCTACTATAACGTTGTTTGCAGATGGTTACCAAAGATTTTTTGTATTTATCAGGTTCAACCCAGACAACTTCCTTCACTTCTGGGTATTGAACCCTTTAAACAAAATTAAACACCATCTAAGAAGTAAGCCAACCCCCTCTCAAAAGAAAAGCAAGGTAGGAAAAGCTGAAGATTTTCTGGTTGAGATCAGTTCAGTCTCAAATGATCAATTCTGTTTGCACATTTTCTTTGGGATGGCGAGAAGTATTCCTGATGTCCAGAAAAGAGAGCAGTGGAACTGTGCTGACCATTACTGTAGTAAGTATAACTGAAAAGAGATGAAACTACACTTGACTTCAAATGGTGATATCCATGTTCTTGCAGATTTCCTCCTCAGTGTCTATCTGCTAGGACTATTAGAACCCACCAGTCTATCTTAGACTGTATAGCTGTGTAAATCAATGTTTTCTAAAGCCGAACAAAGCAAAGCTTTTGAGCTGGAAGGAATGTGCAGAAGGAATACAGTGAACCAAACACCACTTACATTTTGTTTGTACATCTCTTTCTTTTTGTTGTTGTTCCATTTATAGATCTTGATTTTGCTCTGTTTTATGACAACCAAATAATCTGCAAAAGCAAGTCATGACCTGTTGCTACTGCTGAATATTTATAACGAAATTGCGAATGGTCTCAGTATGATAAACTTTGCCAACTCTTACAGGTTTTAATATATTACAAAAAAAAGTTCAAATACCACAGAAATAGCCAGGTATCAGTGGTTATGGATGCAGTTAACCGTGAAAGAATTTTAGACAAACAACAAGCCATCTTAAATGACAGTTTATCATAAACAGTAAGGTTTAAAAAGTATCTCAGAGCATGTGAATAATCAGCATTGAATGCTTTGTAGAGGAGCAGGGCTTAAACGCTCAGGTGTTGTATCATGATGTGTCTCTAATATTCTTTTAACCCCAAATTTGTCCTGTGTGGTGTAGACATGGTGTTTCAGTTAGAGAAAAAGGGGATTTCTGCAATGTTTTTGCTTGTATAGGGTAGAAAGGTTTGCCCTCTTAGATGAAAGCAGCAGTCTCACGCCAACAGAAACTGGTCTGAAGCAGCTTGCTAGGTGAAAAAAAAAAAAAAGGAAATTCAAGATAAGCACATTTTTTGGACTGCCTATTGTCTCCTATATGGATGTTTGTGACAAACGTATATGTTCCTGGTGTGATTTTACATAAACTTTTTCAGTAAAATGACTTTATTCTAAAGAGAGTCTTTTTCATTAGCTAATTTAAGACCTTCCTTTTCCCCCATAGGAGAAGAAGGAGAAGCTTTGAAGTAACTTACTATGGCATTTTGACACAAAGTAAATGTAACTTGCTTTCAAGCAAGACTCTTGTTTATAAAGATGCCAAAAACCAGAGTTTTTTTCATCTGACCTGAAATATGTTTTTTTAGCTTCCTGTTTCTTTTATTTTTATTTTCTTTCTGTTACCGCTACTCTATATCTTGGCTACTGAACTGAAAAATTAATTACTTGCACAGCCATAGGGGTGAGCGAACAGCAGAGCTCTGGGTTCTTCTTCCTCTGGAGCATGTAAAAGAAGAGTGAGAAGCTTACCTTTTTTTTTTTTTTTTTTTTTTTTTTTTTTTTAAATCTAATTTATTTAATGTACTCCCTTAACAAACCTAGTCAGGCATGATGTGCCAAAGAGATTGCAAACTCTTTAGTGGGTTTAATGGTTTACCTTCTTTGAGTGCCAAAGGTTTAAAACTTTATTAAGTAATTTTCTTCTCTTAATTTACAATTAGATGTTCCCTCCCTTTTTTACATTGGTTTTAAGAAAGAAAATTTTTGCTCCTTAATATAATATATCTCAACATTATTTTGCTACTGCAACTTCTTTAATTCCATTTAATTATGATGGATAATTCCTCAGCTCCATAATTTGCATTGTTGCCCTTAATCTTTCAACCTTTTGAGCAAAAAAGATCCTTTCCATTATCTAGATTTACAGTAGAAAAGTTGATAAAGTTCTTTTTCCTGAAGTTCCAAATTTCCAAATTTTTACAAAAAATATATTCATGTATTGGCATAACTATTTCTTATGATTTTATTTGTATATGATGTCTGTTATAGATGTTATTAACATTTGTCTCTAACTCTTTTCTTAATAAGATGGTTTTAAAATGCTGAAGTAATTTATGTTTTCTCCCCACCATTCAGTTTTGTCTACTGAATCCCCATAAGTACTGGTAGAGTCTTTCAGTTAGATACTTACATTTATCAAAACCAGGAAGATTTGGATATTTGCAAATTCTTGGCTTTTTTTTTGTATTTGTTTTTGTGATTTCAATTTGGAAGGATTAAGTTTTATTTTTAAAATTTTTTGAGGCAATGCCAAGCTTATACTTTAGACTTTTTTGACTCTTACAAGGTAAATTAAAAAAATGTGGTTTTTGCATTATCTTATTCCTTACATTGCTCCTTAACACTTATAAAAAAGCTTTTAATTGTGTTAATGTATGGCAGTATGTTCCCTCCAAAAAGTTCACAGTCATGTGTCTTAATATTTAAAAAAAATTTAGTTGTAAACCATTTTTACTTCAGCTTTAAATAAATACAAATTTTTGGATTAGGTGCAAGTATTTGACTTGCAAAAATTTCCTAAAGAATTATCTATAGCTTCCATCATTCTCTTATTTCAAAACAAAACCTTTTGTCTTTAGGAAAACATGCCTAAGTTTGTTTGAAAGGCCTTGCTTTCTAGTAAACTTTCTTTGATATGTCATTTGCTGTTTTGTAAAGCATTTTTAATTTATTCTTTCTTTAGATTCACATAACATACTGCATTCAATTTCTTGCAACATTTCTTATTTATTTTCAGTCTTTTAAGGTAAATACTGGAAACAAGAATTTTGGCTACCTTTCTTGGTAGAGTGTCTCCAGTGAGTGATAGTCTCCATATGAAAACTTGCCTCGGTGAGGACAGGAAGGAAAAATATGTTAAAAACTTGGGTTTATACATGCATGTGCATGTGTGTGTGTATGGGTATATGTTTATTATCATGTGGTGTAGTACTTGACTTGGTGGTAGCATCTCAGTTAGGATCCATCAGTAAATTCCTTCAGCTACTGTTTTGGTTTTCGTTATAAATACCCATTATCATTTTTTTCCTTTTAATGTGTTCTGGCATGGCAGCCGCTTGTCTCTTGTTTTACATGTTTTGCACCAACTATTGCAAACCTTTGTATGTCATGGTGTCGTATGACTGGAGTTTGTGTGTCCTCCCTTGGGCCACAGGTGCAGTTTGCCAACTCTTGGGTGTATTTCACATTCTCTAAGCTGTCCTTTCAGACATTCATTTTCCTTTACAGAATCAAAAAATGATTTGGGTTGGAAGGGACCTTAAAGATCACCCAGTTCCAACCCCCCTGCCATGGGCAGGGACACCTCCCACTAGACCAGGCTACTCAAAGCCCCATCCAGCCTGGCCTTGAACACTTCCAGGGATGGGGCATCCACAGCTTCTCTGGGCAACCTGTTCCAGTGCCTCACCACCCTCACAGTAAAGAATTTCTTCCTAATATCTAATCTAAATCTACCCTCTTTCAGTTTGAGGCCGTTACCCTGTGTCCTATCATTACACTCCCTGATCACACTCCTTTAGATTTGGCACAATCTACAATTTTGCACACGTATCAAATGCTCATATATTCACTTATTTTTCCAAAACTTTATTTAAGGTGCGTTAAGTTTTGATGTCTAGCTTGAGCCACATTATAAGGATCTCATTTTCTGAACTGAAGAGCAATTATATCACAGAAATGTATGCCTCACTAATTTGTGCCTCTATAATTTATAACAAATTGTATGTTATTGTATTGTTTCTGTATTTGGTTCTTGTAAATCTATTCTGACAATATCTGATCAGGTTATCATTTCTCATTCCATCTGTTTTTGAGTTTCATAGCTCTTGTTAGTTGTTTTGGGTTTTTTTTCTGGTTTTCTTTTTTTTTTTTTTTTTTTTTTCTTTTCTTATATGCCTCCCTCGTACTCCAGTTACTGCTATATAATTATTAATTATATCTAGCTGTTAGTTTGGCTACTGATCACCTGGAATATAACTTGCAATCAAAAAAAAGTGTTAAATTTCTAGATATTTTCTAGAAATTCATGGTGCCACCTATTGGTTAAAATGTCGAAATGCAGCTGCAATTCTTTAGCATAAAAGCAAAGTGGGCTGTAGAAATAACTATCGAAGCCATGTATTAATTACTTAATTACTAAAATTCTTATATGTGTACAAGTCTATTTCAGACTCATTATTTAGAGACACATGCTAACTTGACATATCTACATATGTGAGAACACATGTTACTATGTTTACTTACTGGTAACTTTACCAAGTTTTAAAGTATTTTCCGTATTTACAAGATTCAGGTAAATAGTAGCTCTCTTCCCCAGTTGCAAATTTCACTGATAAAACATTTTGAAAGCTGGATATGGAAGCTTCAGATTCCTTCTGTTAATATCTTCTCTGTTAATTTGGCATTTTTATTAAGTAGTGTGTATGAATTTTAACCATATTTCTCGTAACAGCAGTTCTGTAGACTCATTTTGTTATGAAATATAAACCCCATCTTAATCAGTGATTTGAAATAGAGTATTTTATATGGATATACATATACATATAGACTTTTTTTCTCTTTAATATGTAGTCTTACCGGACAGACAAAATTTTGTGCAGAAAGCTATTAAATTACTGATTTATGTGGGGATTGCAACTTCATGCATTTTACCAACCAGCTGAAAGCAGATAGCAACAAGGGAGTCCAGTGTAGTGCATTTCTGGGCACAGATGGTTTCATTTTACAGACAGCGCAGAAAGAGTGAATTTACAGAGCTGCAAATATGGAATCAGAAATGGAGTTGGCCCATTCACTCTGACACCAGATCCCAGTCTGATACAAAGAGAAAATGAGTCAGTATGAAGTGGCTATGAAGCAGATCTTGTAGGTGGTTCTGGAAACATAAAGATGCCTGGAAAATTCATGTATCCCAAAGAAGCATTATTTCCCCAAGTTGCACCCCAGGGCAAGAGGGATTTAGGAATGGCACAATGTTTTTTACAGTCTATTAGACTGTTCCCTGGTCACAGTTTTCATCAGTTATTAGAGGGATTCAAGGCTCACTTAATGAAGGTGAGTATAAAGCAAAAAAATTTTAATAAACATAGATACTGAAAACATCATGGGAATAAACAGTTGAGGGGATGTTTTTTTTGTTTTTTTTTTTTTTTTTCTCTTCTTAGTTTTATATTATGGGAGATTATTTTGGCTCATTTGTTTACTTGTGAGACACTTCTATTGGATTACACCACCTGGTGGCCCTGCCATACTTTTAAGTTAAGTTGGATTTGCATGATTAAATCTGTGTTAATGACAGGAATCTATGCAGAATTGTGGTTGACAATTGAAGTCCTGGCAATGATGATAGATGATTAATTACCATTAAGTACCTCTCTTGATATACCTACACTACAAAATCAATTACGTTTCACAAATATGTAATACTTCATTAGATGAATTACCTAATTGTTTCATTCTGATCTAGAGTAAAATCTGACTTGATTTCTGAACTCGTTTGACCTCTTAGAAAGGCCTACATGTAAATATTACATCTGTCAGATACTCTGTTTCTCTCCAAGAGATATCATTTAAAAGTTAAGCTGAACAAGAAGTATTATTGGAAGTGTGAGACTTCCAACTCTTCCAAGTGAGAGAACAACTCTGCACGAGTTGTTGTTTCTTCAGAAAAATCCAGAAACAAATCAAAGTTCAGAAAAACCTTACTCTTTTATCCCTTGTGATTATTTTATTATCGTTGTTTTCTAAGAGTAGAAAATTGTAGCAAACTCCATTTTCCAATTTATTCAAAGGGAAAAAAAAAAAAAAAGTATCTAACTCTTGGACTTTCAGGGCTACAAATAGGAAAAATACAGCCACTGCAGGTGTGTTTGTAGTTTCAAAGCCACGTTAGCACAGGTTTAGAAAACAGGGAGTCTGCCTCCAACTTCGTGGGTGGCTTTAGATATGTTATTCGTGTTGTAGACCTTTCTTCTTGATCTGCATTTTTGAACATCTAAGTTCCTGAAGGCAGTTCTTGAAGGCATAATGGTCTGTCTTCCAAAATGGGTAGTGGAAATGCATAACCTTTACATGAGCAGTACTCCATAACTAAAGCAAGAATGCTAGTGAAATTAAAGGCCTAGTGAAACGGTACGTGGTCCTGACCTACTCTTGACCTAGTTATATTTTAATTTGGGAGCATTTCTTGTAATAGTCAACCTGTTGTCTCAACACCTGGGCTGCTCGATTTGCATTGCATATTTTGCCTCTGTATGATGTGTTCGCAAAATTGATCTGGGAGACAAATAGTGTGTTACATGAGCACCTGTGCTTATTTTACACACATGCGAGAAGGCAGGTTTTAGTTCTGCAGTCACGCAGTAGCCTGCTTTCACTGAACGGAAGTATCTTGAAACCATTTTTGTTCCCAAAATGTATTGCAGGAACACGGCCTCTTCTCACATAACAAGCCTGTTCCTTATGTGTAGAGCAGAAAAGGCAAATCTATTTATGTTAATGTCAGGAATAATTTTGCTTCTTTCTCTCCCGCAGTCCTCACAGACAAGTAAGGAAGACTTGACTGTTGCTCCTCCCTGGTGCATAGGTGGAGTGTTGGAGTCTCAAGCAGTTTGCAAGTGGCACTCAGACCGCAGCTGAAACGCAAGGAGGCCACCTCAGGCATAAAGGCCTCATTGGAACCACAAAATGTATAGGACATAGTGGAACAGAAGGAATGGGCATTATGAAGGAAAAATTTCAGGGAGGAGGTAACAAGAGGCAGGGTGTCTCTGTGCAGCTTGTGCGGGTCCTGCCTCGACTGAGGTGAGGGCCCGACAGCCCAGCCCGCCCTCGTCAGGCTGTCCCCTCATCTTTGCCAGAGTAAAAGTCCAGCTTGCAGGCCTGGCTCTTGAAGAGCAATATCACTGAGAAATCGCAAACATAAAGAACCAACCCACGGTTTACGTTCTCCAGCCAGAATAATGCTTTAACCTCTCTCCGTGTGTTAAATGGGGCTCAGGATAATTACTTCCTTTCCTCACAGGGGTGTTGTGAGAATTAATTAGTTAACGTTTGTATGGCACTTCCAAGATACAAAGTGCTATACATGTGCTAATTAGTTTGATTATTATTAGCTGTATGTCATTTGCACTGTCAGGAAACTCATACATGAATAATCCAGCCCAACAGTTCAGTTTTATATACTGCATCCTAGCCAATGGTTAGAAATGCCTCTCATAAAAGAAACAGAAGAAGAAATAAAGGTGTGCGTTGTGTAGCTAAAGAGATTTTCCACCCAAGAGTACCATTTTCATCTTGTAAACATTAACAAAATACTGCTGTAGTGGGTTTTAATTCTCAAAGCAACTGTGAAAACTGTTTTATCACATAGGCGTTCTGGACTCTGGATCTTCAATTACAGGGAAAATTTAAAAGTACATAGGAAGATGGCCTTTGGATAGGAGGTAGTGTCCCACCAGATATGAATGTGTCTGTAATCAGGCTCTTGGATTTGGATATAATTAAGTAATTGGCAGTGAATATCTGTGTTAGTACATGTTTCCAGTGGTATTATTAATAAGGCTTGAGGCTAAAGGTGCTTTATAATGACCTTACACACCTAAGAATAGCAAGAGTTCTCTGAACATATGTACCACAGTAGCACTTCTGTGTTGTAGGAAAAAAAATCTATTAAAAGGAAAAGAATGAGCTTTTGTGAGAACTATACCACATGAAAACTTTTTTCCTAGAGATGCATGGTTTTATCTCAAAGTCAGTCACACTATACTTTTAACAAGCAAAGACTGAAGCAATATCATAGATATATGAAGTGGGGGAAAAAGATAACTTATACAAATCATTCCAAAAAGCAAGTATGCCAAACGAAGTTCTTATAATAGGTGATGGTCACTATACCATTAATTCCCTCTCTCATGCAATTTTCATGATCAGTAGTAAGTGCAACTCAGTCCTCTCTTCACTCTTTATGGGCTTCCCAGCATCTTATTAATTCCCCTCGCTTGGTCTCATCACCTCTATGTAACCCTTCCACTTACTCTATTTTATCCTCATCCTGTCTTGATTCATCCTGTTTCTTGGTTTTACTATGCTTTTCCTTTTCTTCTTTATAATGACTTTTTGTGTCTACAATTTTCTGCTATTCATGCTTTCCTGAGACTGCTTTGTGGCTTTCTTCTCCATTTTTTGTATTCTTTTGCCTGGCATGAATCTGAATCTTTTTCTTCTTTTCTTTCTTTTCCCCTTTTCTCCCTTCTCCCTCTTCCCCCTTCCTCCCTTTTCCTCTTTTCCTTCTCCTTCTCTTTCCTTCCCTTCCCCTTCCCCTTCCCCTTCCCTTCCCTTCCCTTCCCTTCCCTTCCTTTCCCTTCCCTCCCCTCACATCATAAATAAAATGACTCTCCTGTAATAATACTGTATTTCATGGAATACTAATATCATTGTGGGTTATGTTTTTTATGCATTGAAAGCACCTAGAGTTGTGGGAGGAGAACATTTTTATAGTCATAAACCCTCTGGAGCTGGGAATATAATTCCTCTCCCAGGTCTGTTCCTAAGATGTCTCTGACTTCAATCAGTGCAACCGCATGCTTAAGGGTGATGTACATGCTACAGTGTTCTGCTGAAACAGCACTTCCCTGATAAGCCCACCTCAGTCAAACAATTTAAATCCCTAGTACATTTGGATGATTTATGTGCAATAAAAGGTAACTGAGTAGTAAGAAAGCATTTTTGTTTGTGAAGATTTCCTCCCAAACAGTTCAGCTGAACCTGTTATTACACAAACTGCTCGCCCTCTAAGATATGATCTTCATTTCTTAAATTGTGCTAGCAGCCACGCCATTACTCAACCCCAGTTCATGAATTGCCCTTTTGAAAAGGAGGAGGCAGGACTGAAAAGAAACTGGTGACTTCTGCGGGCACTGTTAATAAAGTTGATTTACTACCAGTCATTCAATGCTAAGATGCTTCATCATCTGGAATGTGATACAGTGCGGTGATCATGGTGGAAATCCATCACCTAGAGGTGGCTGCTGGCATCTGTACTGTAGGGACCAAATAGCTGTGGAAGCTGGGAACTGGCTAGGTCAACTCTCCTAGCTCTGTAAGTGATCTGTGGCTGTAATCTGACTTTTCAGTTTTTTCTTACAAGTGTGTTGAACATTTTCTGACATGCTGATCAAATCTCCTTTCCCCCTTCCCACCTTTTTGTACTCTTTCACCTCCACAGAGCTGGAAAGAGAAATAATATTGGTACGGGGTGTATGCTTGTGCATCTGGTCATGAAGGTGTGCACGTATAAATACATAGATGCATGTTTAAATTTGGCTGTCAGAATGCAAGGTGGGAATCTAATTTAATATTAAGGTACTATTGACACAGGCCGATGGAGTAACTTTTTATTGTGGTTGCTATTAGAAATACCCAGTCATCATTCTTTCTCACCTTTCTGCTTAGTTGAGGGCTTTGCAATAAATCCTTTCGCCTTTTGGCAAAATGGGAGAAGAATATGATGAAGTAGCTTCTTTAACAATACAAAGAAAAGTGACCCCAGACTAGCTGCAAGTCAGTGAAAAGGAAAAAATTATTTTTCCAGTGGCTGAGTCCCCTGGAAGATTTCTAATGAAATCTTTGTTCATGTGAGAATCATTTTCAGGAAACATTTTTTTACAATGTCACACCCCCAATTACTGAGATTTCTGGATCTGATCTTTGTTTTTAGTTTTTCAACTGGTGAGTCACAGTCTGGAATATTTATTTTTCAGTCCAACTCCAGGATATTTATACTAAAAAGGCAGGGTTTAGTTTGTATGAATTCATGGTGCTTTTTCATGCATAGAACCGTCTTCACTGCATATGTCAGTAATTTAAGCCACATTTAAGCACCTACAAATATTAAATACCCACTCTGTGTTCAGTCGCATGTCTTTTTCTGTATGGTTCTATGTCTAATTAGAAAAATAATCATCATGTTTCACATCTTGTGAAATAAATCTGAAATATTCTTATAATCAAATGGAACCTTCAGGAAAAAATGTGATACTTCATTCAAAATTAAAAATAGTAGTGGTACAAAAGTTAATTAACAACAATTATCTCACTGAAGATCCTGCTCTCTACAATGCCAGTATTAAGCACCTCCAAGAAATGTAGAAATAAATTTTCCTTTTAGCAAGCAAAAGACTACCTGAGTAAAGGTATACCTGCACAAGACTCTTGCATTTCAAAGGCAACTTTTTTTTCGCCACAAAAACTTACTGGCTTCATACTAAAAGGCCACTAATTTAAATTCCTTTCTAATGCTTACATATTTTGCTTACGATTTTGCTACATTTTTCTGTCTCCTTTCTTGATTGGTAGTTGATTTCCTATGGGTTTATGGTAATTTCAAGTACTTTACATTCTTGATCAACTTTTTGCTTTCGAGAAGCACATATTAATGTGTTGTAAATTAGATGGTAGCAGCCAATTTGATTTTTTAAGGAGAGCTACAGGAACTAGTTATGCCTTTGGCCTCAATAGTAGGGAGACCACCAGAAAGACTAAAGTCTTATTCTGCAGATTTCTATGTAGCATTACAGCAGTGCAGAGTTGACTTTTGCTCACTAGCTATTAAGTATGCAAATATTTTCTAAACCTACTGTAGAGAAAATTTCTAAGCTACAATTTCACCCTCATATATATATATTTCACATGTTCTAACAGATTTTGCATTAATAGCTAAGATGAGTTACTTTTGAACCCTCACCTGTATTGATTTATATTATATTAAGCCATGGATAACAGGAAACACTGCCAGAGCATGGATTTAACTTAAAATCAAAGATGGCCTAACATTATGGATTCTTAGAATAAGAGAAAGCACAGAAGTATTAAGAGAAAATGGTGGTTTGTCAGCGCTTAATCTTTTCATGACTACATCAGTAAAAAGATAAACATTGTGAGGTTATTGATCTTACAGTAACAGTTCCAGTGAATAAAAATTGTATTGTGTATATTTTTCATTTTGTTCAAGGACCAAAGAATCTCGACTCTTTCTTCTTGAAAGAAACTTTAAAACTAAGAGAGGCAGACTTACTTTTCTGACAAACATAAATACACAAAATCTTTATGAAAATAGATGGATTTGGATTTGTTTCTCAAAGAACGGTCTTGCATAATGTGGCCTTCCCAGGGAAATGGGACAATAATGAATTGCATTTGTAAGCAACAGATGAACAATGGCCAAAAAAAAAAAAAAAAAAAAAAAAAAAAGTAAAAAAAAAGAAAAAAGAGAGAGAGAAATAAAAAAAAAAACCACCAAAGGAAAAAAGACAAACCTAAAGACAATGTTTTCAAGACTGCTGCAAAATGCTAAAGCCAAGCCTTTTGTGGAAACACAACCATACACTAGACTGCTCTTCACTGAAATTGGTTTATACTCGCTTATTCAACACATGAGACACAAACAATGACAATACATGATGGAAAGTCTTTTAGAATTGGAGTGTATTATCTGCCTTCTCATCACAACCTTTCCAAAAATCTACCTTCAACTTTGACTCTTTCCATAAGGTAGAATAAAACTGAAGTTATTTTACAAAATAATAATAAAAAAAAGAGTCAGAACACAACAGGAATTTTAGTAAAAAATACAATAGATATGACTATGTAACCTTGATTAGTGTAGCATTTATCCTGACTTTTGTACTTTGTAGTTCTGCCTGAATTGAAACATGGGTAAGGAAACTTGGATTTACTGTAGAATGAATGCATATAAAAGGCTGATTTTTAACAAGTGAATGCAGGCAATTAGAACCTGTGGATATTCTAATCTTAGCTGTGGGAAAATCAGTAATAACAATTTGGAGGTATTATTCATAACACTTCTTTTATGAGTGATTAAGTGTATTTTCTTGATCATTGCCTTTAAACCCTTTCTTTGAACAACACAGACTAGAATGGCAAGGAGATATGTATTGTTTCTTTTTTACTGTACAATTTCAAAGTGAATATGTTGTTGGACAACAGAAAAGAGCACATTTCAACTGTGAAGCTTTCTTCTGTTTTACCTTTTGTGGCAAAATTACATGTCTCCATTTTTATTGGAAATTATGAAATATTTCATAATTTATTGGGAAGCTTATTTCAACTGTTCTCTAGTTCTGAAAAAGAGTTTGGTAATTTGGAGAAATACTGCAATTATTTCACAGAGACGGTTTTTCATACTTTGAGAGCTGGTTCTTCAGATTATCCATCAGTGGGTAATTATGTATTCGTCCTATAACACATTTAGATTTTATTGACATTGTTTCAGCGAGCCTGCTGCTATTATTGTTTTCCAGGAAACATAAATCTGGAATTTCTTCAGAGTTAAAGGCAACTTAAAAATAACATTTAAATGCTTGTAAGCTAGAGCCAGCTTCCTCCTTCTAGCTGTTGTTTGCTTCAGGAAGGAATTTCCCACATAATAAGTTACACATGAGCATCCACTATGTCATGCAAAGATATCACAAAGCAGTCAAGACAGCTGAAGGTGTTCACACATGCTGATCTACACACAGGCTTAGAGACCGTTAAGTCAAAGGTAAATATGTTCAATTGAATAATGATAGGTGGAAGCTTGGCCTCATGGACACTGGTAATAAAATTTCTATTAACTTCAGTAGAAATGAACACTCCAGCACCATTATTTAGGCTGTGGTATATTACAGGTACAACTGCTCTAAGATGTGCTGTACCCCAAAGGATGATACTGCTCCACATCACCACACATTTTTGCCACCTTTTTAGTTTAAGTACAGTTGAATGTTCAGACACGCGGTGAGCTGGACTGATCATAAACATTTACAAAATGAAGTTATTATTGTTTAGTTGCATCAGGCACTCCCCATGAGAGCCGTGATTGATTAGAAGGGATACAAGAGCATGTCATCGGGGGTTATTTTGGCACCAGCATGGCTGAGACTGGCTTTAAGTCTCTCACAAAACTTAGAGAGCTACAGTGCATGTGTTGGATGCTTATACACGGATAACTGTTAATCGGGTCGCTGTGCTTCCTTAAATTTGGTAAGTGTTTGAATATTCAAATTCCACAGCAGCCTGTGAGATACTATTCAAACACACTGTGCCAGATAGACATTGGTATGTGCTGCAGTGAAAACAAGTCACAGTTTTCATTTCACCTCCCTTCAAAATTAGCAAAATGTTGAACCACCATGCCCCTTTTCTTCCATGCTAAACTGAGGGATTTCCAGGAATATTTAGGTTTACACTTAAAAAAGAATGACATTCTAATTTGACAGCAGAGCATGTCTCTAGCCATTCATACACCCTCCAAGCTCAATTATTCTTTCAACTAAGGGGAATATTTTGTCTGTTCATAAATCTATGTTACTGACAACTTGAATTTAATTTAACTGTTACAGACATATATTGCACACGTACAAAAATTTGGTCAAATAAATTTGTCTTTAATCTTCTGCCTTTTTTTCCTAAAAAACTAAATATTTTTTGTTTTGTTCAAGTGCTAACTTCATTAAGAAGTTCAGACAGGAAAATTATAGAGCATTTAGGGTTGATGGGATTTGTGATGGTCATTTGAAATCCAGTCACATTTTTGATCCAAATCAAAACAATTTTGTTTTTAATTATTTTTTCCCCCAAGGAAAATTGTTCAAATCGTCTTCTTTCCTGTCCTATTTTATTTGATTGAGAATTAGTCAAGCTGCTCCCAATTTATTTCACCTTTAAAAAATCTCCCATCTTTTTTGAAGTTTGGGGAAGGAATTCCTGTTCCTATGGCTGAATAGATATTTCTGCTTAAGGAAGTTCCTCTGCTTAAGTATTTGCTTTATGTCACACTCCTGTAAATTAATATAGTGACTTTAACATGTATCCTGTGTGTCTTCCTCACTGACGTCACATTCTCTAAACTAGCTTAATTACTTTTATTGCATGTAGGATCATGATCTGCACCTTGTTCCACTGTTGATTCCCTGGTTTACCTCCTCTGAACTGTCTGAATTAGCCTGAGCAAATAGTAGTGAAACAATATGGAACACCATATAGGAGTTTTAATTAAGTTAATGTAACATGCGGTGTGATAGCAGCTGGTTTTAAGGACATGATATATGCTTCCACTCCTTACAATCTCATATATTTACATTCTTAAGTCCTAACATCTGTAGGGTTCAATTACTCCAAGTGAGAAGAGCACTAAAGGAAAGAGTACAGAGAGGAATGGAATAGATAAGGTCTGGAGGTGATGGATATGGGAGAATTGATTAGTGTAAAGTGATTTTCTATTAAGTTGAAAGACAGTGTTTGTTGGTTTTGTGTTTGTTTTTTTTTCTCAATAATATCTAATATATGGAAGGAACTTTGCTCTTGCCTAATGATGATCAAGTTATATCCACAAAGTTTTGTGATAACTTGCAATATTTCAGACTTCATCCCAGTGACACAGGAATCGAAGAAGTAAGCATCAGGCTGTGTTTAGTTTCTTTGGTTCATGGGGGGTTCCTCTGTAGCTGAGGGTTTGGCACACCTTCTTATCTGTGCCTCAGCAGCCTTCACAGGTATTTACAAGCTTCACAGGGAGAGTAGTTAACATTCTGTTTCTCCTCAACAAAGAGGATCTGAAGAAATTTCAGTGGTATATTTCTACATGAATGGAGTATCCTACTTTACAAATTATGAATATTTTCCATAGTTTTACTAGTTTGGTTTTTTTTCTTCTGGTGTTTTTAGAATTCATTTTGACTTCTATTTGATGTATCTGATGCCTTCATATATGCGGATTTTGTTTTATTATTCTTGGGCAAAGG
Source organism: Fratercula arctica (assembly GCA_947846985.1). NCBI lineage: Eukaryota > Metazoa > Chordata > Aves > Charadriiformes > Alcidae > Fratercula > Fratercula arctica. Next base: position 57,310,748 of record CANTUZ010000001.1, on the reverse strand, counting down.
CCTTTAGTTCTGTCTTCTGTCCTCTCATATTGCTGCACTTTTCTGAGTTTTACTATTGATTGCAACCATAATATCACTATAAATGCCTAGCACCTTAACTCTGAATTTTTCAACTGTTTAAATAATTTAAAAAATATTATTGTTTAAAATCAGGAAAGCACTGTCTTTTGCATCATTTCATCTTTATTCTCTCCAGGAGCTGCCTTAACCCACTGTATTCTTCTTTAAGTGAAAAACTGCTAGGAGTATTTAATTCCTTTTCTTGAGTATTTAATTCCTTTTCTTTCTACTGCTTTTAAAGATCATTTCTAATTAAAGAAATTTAAAATGTTAATTATTAGTTAAAATGTTCTGTGAGGGAAAAAAAAATATGTATGGAGGTGTTTCCATAAAACAAGCACACCTGAATCATGCTTTGTGCTCTTTTGAGCAGACTCTGACCAAAGGGAAGATGTGAAACCAAAAACACAAGAAGATTTTCTCTTTCACACAAAATGCTTGTGTATGTGTACTGTCTTTCCCAAAGGATGTCAAGGGACGGTTGCCTTCATAGTGCATAAAAGGAATCAAACAATAACTGGGGTAAAACTTGTTTGCCGTCTCCCACTGAAATACACATGGACACTAGATGGGTTCTTGCACTGCATAGGAGAGAGTATAGCAGGAACAGCTGTTCTTGCTACAGGATCTCCTGCACACTGCTGGACAATTTCTAGTGCAGACTCCAAATAGTGAATAAAACAAGCAGATATTTAGTCAACTACTACTGCTTGCCATAACTTCCTGCCATACTGGTAGGTTTGTTGCCCATACACCGGAGCAATTGTTTTACCACATTTTTAATAACCACTTCATTCTTGCTATCCCGATGAAACGTCGTCTTTAGACATGAAGTCCTCCCTGGAGGTTGCATACCTCTTTACTCCCCACAGTTCAAGGGAATCTGCCTTAGGCCTTGCCAGTATTTGCAAATTTAACATTTGTAATTTCAAAAATGCCAGCTATAAGTGTGACAGCGGGACTGACTTTTGCAGAGACGAGATTCATCGTATGTCTTTAGCACAATCAAGGAACCTCTGAAATGCAGGGCTCTAGCTCTGCTACTCACGTATTGGCATATTGTTGCTATGCTGCTGTTGCTGCTGTAAGATGGATATTATTTCTTCTTAGCAAACTGGCACAAGTGACTTCCCCCCTATCCCCCTCCCCTCTGCTGCCGACAGATGGAACAACAGTCTTTCTGTAGTCGGTAGGAGGTATGGGAATTAGTAGAAGTCATCTAGCTCTGCCATCAGGGAATGTGCTGTTGATACTTGAACTAGAGCATCAGTATTTTTGCTGTACTGAGTTTGTAACTAGCTCTTCTTTTGCCAGCGGCTGTTTTTGTGTTTGTTGCTGAAATTATAAATTCCTTCCATCCACTCAGTTTCCTAGAGCAGTGGTAGAAGCTTTCACAGACTGCTGAGAAGCCTGTCAGATCCTTGCAGAGCTGATAAACTTTTTGTTGGTGTCTTGGAGGTTTCACCTTCATTGATGAATGGAAATCTTCTAGAGGATGAAATACTGCATCTCATGGATGAAAATTTAAAATTCTACATGGTCTTTACAGCTTATAATGTCTAAATAGAATTTGAAAGGAAAAGACAGTACTTGCACCTGGAACCTGAAGGTAATCTAATGCTTTGAACCTGCAAATATTTATGAATGGGTGTTGTCCTGTTGGATTTCCTTCTGGTTGAATTCAGGCTACTCATGAGCATAAAGGTTCTCATACAGGTAACTGCTTGCAGGCTTTGAGCACCAGTCCTGCATACAGGTTTTCATTTGTGCAGAATATAGAGCCAGGACAAAAATGAAGTGATTCTGATGGGTTTATTTTCTTTCTGCCTTAGGTTTTTTACTTCCAGGCAATTCTGAACATGATTTATAGTTGCAGCCATGTCAGTGGAAGTTAAAAGAATGTAATGCCCTCATTTGTTCTTACAAAAGTCAGATTTTATGTGATGTGAGATCTGTAATGAAGCTGGGCATTAAAATGGAAGTGCAGGGAGATTCCTTGGGATGCAATTCCTTTACAGCTCACTGCCTCTGATTGATTTGAAAGGCTGCATTACACATTATAAACGGATTTTGATCATAGCAACATTGCGTTCTCTGCTACTAAAAACTGGATTGCTTGTACAGTGGCAGCTTTTTGCCTTGCCAGAATAACTGACCTTGGGTATGAATCCCTATGTCAGCCTATTACAAGACCATAGCATGCATAGTGAAATAGCAGAAGCTAAGTTTCTTATCAAGAAGTCCTTTGAGTAATACAGGACAGATGGATGAATGTAGCTGTTTTAAATGGTCAGTCCAAGAGGAATGGTAAAAGACAGAGAGGGCTGACCGACCACTGAGGGAATGGAAATGAGGGATATTCTTTTGGGTGGGTACCTCTGTAGTTATCGTTCATTCATAATTCACAGTAGGACTTCTCTCATAAAATTCTGTGAAAACTTAGACTTTCCGCCAAATGTCTGTGTTTTGGACAGAGATCTCACTTGCTTACATTGGTAATAATATAAACATTGCATGGGGGCAGGAAAAAAACACAGAAGCAAACAATTTCATATTGTAAAAAGGAGGTCCAAAATATCTTGGCAGTGACCAGTTTGTCTTTTACTGCCTCAGGTTCCTTGCCAGCATTTAAATTAAACTGGACTAGAATCAAATCAGTTCTATCAGTACCCTGCTCTAACCTTTGGTTAAGCTGATAATTTTTAGCTTGTTAAAATGTTTAATCTATATCAAAACTGCATTACACTATCACTCCTTGGCACATTTGTGTGACTGGTGAATAGAACCCTACCCAGCATCATTTTCTAGCACAGTTACAGAATATTAATTCCATGGTCTCTTTATGAGCCTCTTGGTCCTGTGAGTTGCCTAGTGTAGAAATGAAAACATTTTTTCTTCTCCTGAGAAATGTGATTTATTAGATTATTATCCAAACAGAATGCCATTTCAATAGTGCCAAATATGCACCATTCAAGAGAAACAGACATTCACAGGGAAAAGATCTTCACCACTACAGTCAAGCTCAATGAGTCTACAGTCTGTGAAGCCACATTTAATTCAATTCCAAAACCTCCCTTCCAAATATTTCAAGAAATGTTTGCTTGTGTTAATTCTTTTTTTGCTCAGCATTGTCACTTATGACACCTTTGTCAATACCCGATGTCCACACTGGTTCACAAAACAATGGCCAAAGGCCAGAAAAAAAAAAAAAAATTCTTATAAGAATCTCTCCTACTTTCTATGACATGCTATAGTTTCATCTGTGTCTTTAGAAATTGTAATATGTTTTTAAAAAGAATTTTTTATTATTCTTTTTAAACTTCATGTGGAAATCAAGAGAGTTGTTCACTGAATTTGTTACAAAATAAAATGAGAGTTCAGAGACATTCCAGTTCTATAAATTAAGGAATCCTGTGAATTATTTTTATTAGCATCAGACATCTCAGATAACCTCAAGAAAGGTAAGACAAGAAACCAGATTTCTTTGGGAGAGAATATTGCATCCTATGAATACAGAGACAAATGTTAAATAAGTTTAATTTTCTATTTGTTTCTATATTTCTGTTTGTGAATTGCAGTAATAGAGGAACATGTGCTAATTTTATTAAAAAAAAAAAAAAAAAAAAAGAATGCTCTCAGAGCTGTAAGCTCTTTCTTAACAGAGAAGAACTGTCTGGAGAAGAGATTTCTTTTGGCTGTTGCATGGTATTCAGTATTACCTGACCTCAAACCACCTCTTGGAGAGGAAAGTAAAAAAAAAAAGGGAAGGCACATTTCTCAACTCTCAAGAATTCCAAAATGTGTATAATACAAAAGATAATCTCAGGGTAGGAGTGAAAAGGCTGAGAGAGGGATCATACTTTGTACTAGGCAAGCTTCGAAAGAAGGGTTAAATCACTTTTACTCATCCAAAGCAGAGTGAAGAAATTGGAAAAATCATCAAAGAGTTACAAAATGTAAAATGTGAAAAGTATTGTCTGTATATACCTGTGACTATACCTCCAGCTCTTTCCTTTGCTGCTATTTCAGGTTCCTTGCAGCTTGCTTCTCAGCAGATAGATTGGAAGTAGATTCCAGTGCCTCTTCCTCCTCTCAGTTCTCCAGTTCAGGTGTCCTTGCACTGCTGCTTTCATACTTGATGCTAGATTTGATGTGTATTTACTAGGGGCATCAAGGAACTTCAGTATTTACTGAAAATTTACTAGGGAAAAGTACTTCATTAAACTGTGGGCATGCTTTGAGTATAAACTAGACACCCTTTCATAAGGTTCTGTTGTTGGCCTTTATAAGAAAAGACCCTCCTAAGACATTTAACCATGAAGAGAAAAGAAAGCAGTGTAGAAAATTCTACTTCTGCTGTGCAGATTGTACTTTTGCTTGGTGCTGTGTTTCTCCCCAGCAGAAACAGGAAGATTTTATCAAAAACCATGTGTTTCTTGTTTCAGACTTCTCAAAGACTGCTTGTGGAAGAGACATAATCAGACAAACTGATCCAATTCCATGCTTTCAATTTTACTATTGGGAAGGTGGATTTTTAGATAAGTCTTCAACTGCATAGTCTGCATTTTTTTGCATATATGTCAAGCTGATCTCCAACTGAAATCATTGCCACCTTGTTCTACAACGCTGTTACCAAATTTCAGTTACTAGATTAGGTGTTTAGTGAGTAGAGAGCCATTTGTGATTCCTAATATGTGTTTGCATGAAAATTACTATTAGTTAAATTTTAGCAATATTTTAGCAGAACTAGACTAGAAAGTCTAGTTATATTCTCATTAACTCAGTTTTACTTAAAATGATAATAAAAGTTTCTGATTCATTTGACCTCCCTGGAAACTATGAGCAAAAGTATAGGTCTGTTATTAAAAATGTGAAGAATGTTTTGTGTTACATCCTATTTCTGAAATATTCTGTTAGGAAGTGAAACAACAGAGCAGCTGGGGTAGAAAGTAGGAATAGTCTTCAGTGGGAAGGATTTTATCTGTTCCACTGATAATCACATTTTTTTTCACTTAATCAAAAATCCTTCCATGCATTTGACTTGTGGTGTATTTGGTTGTATTGTGCTCGTATGGCTGCATGTACGGTAAACTGAATAGAATGGTAAGCATATACTTAAGTGAACCACATAATACAGGATCATATGATGAGTGCTTATACTCACTGGTTTTCTTCTTTTTAGGGTATCTGATCATGGGCATCAAGGCTGTCCTGGGATCATGCTTAGAAAATAGGTCCTGTGGCATCTTTGGATGCAGGTTGCCCTTCTTCCTGGGTGCCCGCAGCCAGTTGCAGCACATGGGAAATCAGGAGAATTCATAGTGTGAGGAGTTATGAGGAGCCAGCCATGTGCATTGCCACATTTAGGATTTGAGATTATCAGGAAGCATAGACCAGATTAGCAGATGGATACAAGCAATAGGATGGTGTTGGAAAATACCGAGTAAAAATTCTGGGAGTGAAGAGTCCACTGGAAATTCTGAAACTTCAGAGATTTCATAATCCAAAAAGGTACTTCTTGCTGTGCCTTGGATGAGGAGGTTGTAAGTGAATATGACATATTTGGATATACATTGATTTGGTCAGAAGAACATCACCCATCAGAGATCTTTATGATTTCCTGAGCAGAATAGGTCCCTACAGTATAAATTTAGGCTTTGGATTTTCCTTTTTCTCCTTCAAATATTTACCTCATATTTTTAATAACACATATGACATATTGAAGAGATAAGAAACAAATTCATGTTGGCAATTTCCAAATACCTGACAACTTTTCAAAGGACAGGATTGAATTAACTATAGGCATGAAAGAGTTGTGCAGCTTTCCCAATTTTTGGTAAGGAAAAACTAGGAAAAAGGAGACTAATAAAGTTGATGTTCTTTTGCCATCTTTTGATGACAGGAAAGCTGTCCTTCACGGTTACCCAAGAAGAGACGGCAGGGCCTGACAGCGAGGTTAATAGGGCCCTGCAAGCAAGGAGAAGGCTATGATAAATGATGGTTCCTTTCCCACAGTGGAAGAGCAGTCCAGAAGGCTTTGGAAAAGTGAATGGAGACTGGGATAAAATATCATGTGAGCAATCTTCTGACATCTGGGGAGAGTTTGTTATGTTTTGTGTTATTTTTCTCCAAAGCATGGAATGTTATTAGGATTTTTTCTTCCAGCCATATCTTGATTAGTCCAATAATCTTTGTTCCTCTTAATTGACTTACTCACACAAGAGTAGTTAAAGATTTAGTTAAAAAAATAAAATATATGTATGTTTCATTTTTTTTTTTTTTTTAATTTAAAGAGGAGGAAGGAGAAACTGCAGTTTGAATTAAAAATCAAGCAAAAACATGCAATCTAGACTTAAATGTATACTAGTTCAAGAACTAGGAAGTACTTATTTATCTATTTCATTATGCTTCTGTAACTTTTCACAGTTACTGATTTTTAGTGTGTTCTGCATCTCTGTACTGTTCTTACTGAACTGTTGATACTGCAAATTTGTGTGCACAGTGTTGACTTAGTTTAGTTTAGTTCATTAAATCAGAACTCTTTACCATTTTAAATTGCGGAGCTGGAATATAGGTATGAATTGCATAGTCTAATTTATTAAATTAAGTGCATTTATTGCCAAGGCCTTGAAATACAAATCATACTTGAGGACTTCCAGAGCAGACATACCTAGAAAAACAAACTATAACACGTATAAACTACTAAGATGAAATGCAATTAATGTTTATTATTTGTGAAGTTGTTTTAGACTTTGACTAATAGTATTTTTTTCAGTATAGAGTTATGCCTTTTCTTTTCCAGCTGTTCATTCCATTAGTTGTGTCCAAACAGTTCAGAATAATATGCCTCTGCCTATATATATGGTGAACTGAAAACTTTCAAAAGCTTAAATTTAAGGATTGTCCTTTTTAGCCAGCAAATATTATGTTGCACAAAAGACTACACTTAAAATTTTGTTCTCAAAAGATGAATGCTTCTGTTGTAACAAGAGAATTCAGGCAAAACTGGTTATTCAGATTTATGTCACTACTACAGCGACACCATTACTTTGTGTCACCCAGTAGGATCTTTTTTGTTGTTTCACCTTTGAAGAAACACAGCTGTTGTAATTGTTGTAATTGTTACCTGGTTTATAAAGCTGATTTCTTAGTATCAGAGATAGGAATGTCAATAACAGTTTGTCCGAACAAGTTAGCATATTTACAGCAAGGTAATATTTTTTATCCTGTAGGGAATGGCTTTTTTGCTACATCTTACTTTAAACTGTTCTGGGCTGGTCAGAACTGTTGTTGCATAGTTTCACAAAAAGAATCCTGCTGTCTGGGTAGCTTTCAGTTACAAGTAGATATGCTTTGCCATTTCTCTTCTTCCTGCGGTACAGGAAAGAAAAATGCTACCGGATGTATATCATATTTAAGCAATAAGGCCAGCATAAGCCTTTTATCACGTAGATAAGGATGGAGAGGGTACTTAAGGTCCCCTGGTACTTTAGACAGTTTGATTCTTATCTGACATTAAAAAAAAGAAATCTGCTATAAAGCTCTTACCATTTCAAGCCAGCATTTTAAAGATAAAGTGACTGACACTTCTGTTTCAATTTTTCTGCATTTTTTTCACATCTGTTTTTCACTTAAAACAAGCTGGCAGTCACCATGCTCAGAATAACTTAGAACTGAGGCAATCAGTGCAGTAATTACCTGTTCCTTGAACAAGTTGAGGGCAGGCTGGGGGTGTCACCCCTACACAAAACTTACGAAGAAATGAGAAACAAAAGGAATGAGCAGAGTAACTGATTTTTGTTTGTGTAAGTTTTGTCAAGGAAGCATGAATTTGAATAATGACATTCTAGTCACTTCTGCTCCCTTGTTTATATACAGTTATGCACTAAGTTTATCCTGAAATAAATGAGGCTTTAGTTTTTCTTGCTAGTTACATTAATTATGTGGCTTTTATGTCTTTAACTAACGGTGACTATTCTTGTATTAGGTAATTCATGTCTGTGTTAGAAACCAGCATTCACAAACACCTTTATTAGGTGAGCACTTCACAATCAGTGATAATGACAACCACCGCGATCATTTATTAGGAAGCGTCATGCCACACAGTTCACTGGTTTACCTGGTACAATCTGCAAGCTTGGAAAGTGGAAGTACTAGATGTTTCTTAGCAAACAAAATGAAATTGTGATGCACTCAGTTGCAGATGTAGGTTTACTGTTGCCCATGTATGCAAAGTACCAAATCTCTCCAGAAGTCTCTGGGAGTATGTTGCAGATGTGCTCATCTGTGTTTGAAGTTGGAAAAGATGAACCAGACATTTTCCCTTCTTTCTCATCACTCAAGACAAAACTCTTCATCTTTACCCCCCCTCTTGCAAACAGGTTGTGACGAAATTTATTATTGCAGCTTGTCCTACCTACAGTTTTTAATTATTTTATTTATACTTTAAATTTTTATTTCAAAAGAAATAATTTTATTTTCCTCTGACAGTAAATCAGGAGTAGAACTGTCCAGAATGGAGTTAGGAAATGTCAGGAAATTTTAAATTTTATTTTGTTCTAAAGGTCTATTGAGTAGAGGGTTACAGATCATTCATCCCTCTCATTCAAGCTCTCATTCATGGCTTGAGGACAAGGTCACCATACAGTCAAGGACTCCAGTACCCACGGCTCAAACTGGATCCACGGGAGACTCCCAGATGAGGAATTCTTTGACTTGAGTACTGCAAGCAGATGTACTGGATGAACACCTTGGACAAAGGAAAGCTAAAAATGTTGATTCCCCAGGATTAGACAGTTCTTAAAAATGTATGGCAGAATTATGCTTGAAATACCATTTAGATTTTGTCAAACTAAATTTTCTCAACACCATTTCACACAATTTCTGACTAGACCTAAACCATAGTAGCAAATATAGTGTTTGTCAGGCTTTTACTCCAGGAAAACATTCCAGCTTGACACCTAACTGTAGCCATTTCTGCTCACAAACAGATTACTATGAATTGATCTATTCATGTGTACTGTTAAACAATATTATGATTATGAGTGTCAGGGAAAAAAAAATCTCTCTTTTCCAATCAGCAGAGTTATTATTTAACTCAAATTATATATTTAAGACGTAAATGCTGATTAAAGGAAGCATAATCTTGTGGTTTTGCTTTAAAAATCCTGATGGCACAGTTTACCCTGAAAACTACGTGGATTTAGAAAAAGATTTGTCAATGGGTAAAAAAAGAAGTTGTGCAGATGTGTACATGGCTCTGGATGTTGTTACTTTGTAGACATAAGAGAAGGTCATGATCGTTAGAGTGGAATGGCCCCTTAGGTGATTTGTGACACATCCACGACGACTTTGAAGATGACTTGTTTGTTTCTTATGTATTCAGTGAAGTACCAATTATGACCATTAAAGCGGGTTATATCTGTTTATGTGATTTTTTGAAGGAAAGCAGTGGAAGTATGCTGTAGATAGCTTCTGCATATTCAGACTTAACACTGATCTCAGCATAAGTTCTAATGTACTTCTTGCAGATGTCTGTTGTTTATCAGTTGTCACTGGTATCGTCCCATAGGTACAAGAGAAGTGGACCTTCTGAAGAACATGGATGAGCTAGGGAACGAAGGGTTCTTCCTGCATCCCTTCTTCAGGGACTTTTATTAACCATGTCCAGAACTCTAGCATTTTGGGTAAAAAGCTATGATTCTGTCAGTCTGATTCTTTCAAGGAACAGGCCTGGGAAACAAAGTATAATTTTAAATCAATGTACATTCAGTTTCTTCATTCCTTTGTTATTTTTTACTGGTTTAGTTAAGACTGGATCTCAATCATATTGGAAATGTCCCTATACTCAACAGTTTCTGTATTGGGAAGGTTATGATCTGTTGTGACTCCTGAATGAACATTTCCTAAATTAATAGGGATTAGAGAGAAAGGAAGGAAACGCATATGAGATGCAGTAAAAGGTCAGATTTTTTTTTTTTACTTAATTTAATGGCACATTATTTTGTAGGAGGCTTGGTTTAGTCCCCTCCTTATTTCTAGAATATCTCAAATATTGCATTAATGCTACCAATATTTGTTGCCATATATGCATATCCATCCCAAAAGGTTCTCTCTCTTTTTTTGTCTTTCATTCCTCTGAAGTGGATCAGAGGGTTAGATTTGGTACCTTTGTCTGTTTAGTTGATGATATATTCCCTGACAGCATAATTAAGACAGGGGTTCTTAGAGTAGAAATTTTCTTTGGTCACAGAAATCATGTCCTGATGAAGTAAGTCTTCTTTCTGATTTGGTGATCAGGTTCTCCCACTATTTAGTTACAATGTTTCCTTTGATCACATTATGGTTGCTGAATTATAATATTCTAAATACACGTCTTTGAGTTTAAAAGGGTGATTTTACAAGGCAACGTTTAAACAATATCCTAGAAACCAGTTCATAGAATTGATCAATGAAGGGTTTTTTTTTCCATAGCTGAGAACCTGACTACAAATATCCATACTTGAATTTTTGAAGAGGCTGTTCTAATAGTGGAGTGTCATGTTAATAATTCAACAGTAAAGGATTTCAATACTATTTGTGATTTTGTCTCCTCCCCAAACCCTTGACCTGTGTTTTGGTCTTCACATCACAGTCAGTTGTTTGAATTGAAATATCTATTTAATATGTACAACATACATAAGCAATAAATCCCACTCCCTGAAAAGAAATAGTCTTACTTTAGTAGTGACTACATCAAGTCCCAAGCTCTCAGCACTGCACTCAGAATTAAGGATGAATATGATTGTTCAGCTTCTCCATACAGAGAGCTGTTTTCCAGATTTCTAAGGGGTTGGTTAGTGTTATTTGCTCCCATATTTACAAGCAAATTTAATGTAATTACCAGATATTTCATGTCAGGAAATAGGAAACAATTTTCCTCCAGGCAGATGGGTGGAGATCATTAGGGAAGTGACTGCATTCACTTCAGGATAACAAATTCTCTGCACTTCAGCAATTCAATATATTACTGGCAACCTTCCTATCTCCTGCTCTTTTTCTGATACCTCAAGGCATGTGGAGCTTTGTATAGTAGTCTTAAATGTGTCATATTTTAGAGGTGTCTCATGCCTTTATTGTACAGAGGATAATAGGGTAGATGTTCTGGAGAATGTTTTTGAGTTCGGTTCCTATTGCATTGGTTCCCACAGTTCCAGGAGGCTGGATCTGGTGACTGACACAGTTCCTTCAAGCCCTGAGTTTATGTCTTGAGGCATTAAGGAATTCGGGCATAGAAAATAAGAATACCTCGGTACAGCTTTTGCCTATACAACATGCAAGATTACAGATATGGGATTTTAATGGACCTTTATATCTCATGGAGTGTGAACTTTAGTATCATTTAGAACTGCAAGGTTTTGATCCTGCATGTCTTGAATGCAGTGTTGCTACTTTTTCATGTTGAGATTTCAAAATATTTTTCAAAGGAAAACAATTTAATTTTGTTGATGTTAGTTTTCCTGCTAATGTTTTAAGCTGTTGCAACAAAATAACAATGAGCATTTTTAGCTTCCATAAATCTAAGCATTTTAAACATAGATGGCAAGGTACGAGGTATGTCTCTGATTGTTCTGGACAATTTTTATATACAACAAAATAAGAGTTAAGGTAAAAAGAGAGCTTTAGGGCACTGAATAGTAATATTTAGAGATCAGAAGATACTAGAAAGTAGAATTCTGTATTTCCCAGCATGACGTCCCAGGAAAGACTCTGTGCAGTAACACTTGCAGGGATTGTTTCATAGTGTTTAAGAGGGTATAAACACACCGACAATACATAATTCTGAGTGTAAGTATTTAACACTTGGAGTGAAACATCTGAACTACTTTTTAACAAAGTCAATATTGCATCTGAATGAGCTTTCTCTTTTTCCTTTTAACAATGAGGTTTGTTCAAAAAAAATTAAAACAAAAGAATTTGTACTTTGGCAGTTTTGCACAAACTGCCTGCAGGCCTACGTATAATTGTGATTTGTTGGGAGAAAAGGAGGGAGAAAAAATGTGATCGTCTGTCTGTTTTGGCAAATGAAACCTGAGCCGTTTCATTCAAGACTTGCATGCAATTTTTCAAACTTTCTTAAAAGAAATACAGTAAAGGAATAGTTCTTTTCATTTGAAATTAAAAGCTTTTCTAGACCAAGTCTGAAATGGCATAATTCCAGCAGAATTCTACTCAAGGAATTTTTTAGATTCACAGATTATGATTTAGACATCTACATGAGACACATAATACCCTTCCTAATCTCCCTGTAAGAACTGGATCTTACTAAAGTGGCAGATAGGATTTAAAATGTTCCGCTATTATTATCTGCCTCCCTTTCAGTTACACTGATTAAAATCTGGTGGTGCTGTAAACAGGATACAGCACTGGGCTGATCTTACCTCAGCTGGGGCAAAACCGATCTACAAGAGGCTTTGCTGAATCTCTGCCTCTGTGCTAGAGACCTTCATCATTCCAGTCATGCTGGCCAAATACATACAATGGGAGGAAAGCTTGACAAGCAATAGTTTACCCTTTTTTTTTCTTGCTTTAATGGAAATGAGCAAATTCAGTCTGATTTAATCTGTGAATGATTGGTGTTTCTTACATGACCTGCTGAGATGTCTTTATTTCTTTATATAGCCTTACATGTGGTGTAAAGGCTATATAAAATTTTAATGATGCAAAGGACCTCTTTAATTTTAAGTGTATAAAGAAATCATCAAATAACAATTTATCTTTGTGGTTTGTACAAGTGAAAATCTTCATTAAAATCAAACCTGAATTACACATATTTCAAGGGTTTATCATTTAGAGCTATTTTAAACAGCAGTGAAATGTAATCTTAATGATGCACATTGAAAACATTCTCAAGAATTTCATGCTATATTGAGGTATTCTGCATCATATTTCAAATTTATCACAAATATCACTGTGAAATACAAAATATAAGACATCATTAGTGTAATAAAATAATGCCACCTATTGATTTGAAACTAAAATAAAACATTTGCTGTTTTATGGGAAATATTTATCACCAATGTTCCACTTTTAGAAGTTTATCTAAGATTCCAGATGGAATTTCATATCTAACAATTTGCAGGATATAGCTCAAGACTACATTTCTAAAAAGAGTATAGAATATAATGAATGGGAATGAAGAGAAAGTAAAATATCTTGTAAAATCTTGATATGTTTCTAATGTTGATATTTGCGGCACAAACTATATCACATTCTACCCCTTTGCTCTTTGCCTTACTTTTGGTTTTTTGGTAGCATCTCTATATCTCTTTTTTTTTTTTTTTTTCTCTCTCTTTTTTTTTTTTTTATTTACAGATGCACAGAAAAAGTATTCAAAAATCCTTTCCCCTTCCCCCCATTAATTCTTTTCCCTTGATTTCTTGATTTTCTTTTTTCCTCCTTAACTTCTATAAGCCTTTTTACTCATTATTATTTCACAGTTTTCTCTTCCTTCTTGCATTTTTGTCATCTATCTCATGCAAATAACATTCTCTGTCACTACCTTTTTCTCAGATGCCCCCTTTTCTTCTTTCTTTTTCTCTTTTTTCTATTTTTCTCTTGTCTTTTCCTATTTCTCATCCTCCCTTAATCTATTATCTTTCGCTGTACTTTTCTTCCGTTTCCCATCATTAATTGATTATTCGTCTGCTACCAACAATTCAGCTTCTAAAAGATGGATTTTGGAAGAGTGTTCTAAATCTAGATCAGTAGCAAAATATTAGTTAAAACTTATAACCCCATTGGTTTTACATTATATTGAAATTGGTTGTAGGCTACAACCCTATCATGGAATCACGGAATCACGGAATTTTTCAGAGTTAGAAGGGACCTTGCTAAAGCAGGATTGCCTACAGCACATTACTCAGGCCTGCATCCAGTGGGTCTTAAAAGTCTCCAAAGAAAGGGACTCCACAACCTCCCTGGGCAGCCTGTTCCAGTGCTCTGTCACCCTCACCGTAAAGAAATTTTTCCTCATATTTGTTCATAACTTCCTATGTTCCAGCTTGTGCCCGTTACCCCTCGTCCTGTTACTGGGAACCACTGAAAAGAGTCTGGCTCCATCCTCCTTAAACCCACCCTTTAGATACTTGTAAACATTAATAAGGTCTCCCCTCAGCCTTCTCTTCTCCGGGCTAAAGAGTCCCAGCTTTCTCAGCCTTTCCTCATAAGGGAGATGCTCCAGTCCCTCAATCATCTTTGTTGTCCTACACTGGACTCTCTCCAGTAGTTCCCTGTCTCTTTTGAACTGGGGAGCCCAGAACTGGACACAGTATTCCAGTTGTGACCTCACCAGTGCAGAGTAGAGGGGGAGAATGACCTCCCTTGACCTACTGCCACACTCTTCCCTATGCAGCCCAGAATTCCATTGGCCTTCTTGGCAACAAGGGCACATTGCTGGCTCATGGATAATTTACTGTCTACCAAGACCCCCGGATCCTTTTCTTCAGCGCTGCTTTCCAGCAGGTCCACCCCTAACCTATACTGGTGCCTGACATTCTTCCTCCCCAGGTGCAGGACCCTACACTTGTCCCTGTTGAACCTCATTAGGTTCTTCTCTGCCCAGCTCTCCAACACTCCAGAATTCTTTTATTATCTAATATTTATACTGTAGTGGAACACAAATGCCTCATTCTTGGTTAAGAAGCCTAGAACAAGTACTTGGACTACTAGCTATGGTGCAAGTACAGAATGAGAAAAAATAAGAAATAAGAGGCAGTAGCATGATTTTTGTTCAGGAACGCTTTATTTTATTTCCTGTTTTCTCATCTCTTGTTTCACTGTGCTCTGGTAGATCGTGTTACAGAATGATTAAAAATAAATATTCAGAGAGATGGATTAAGTATATTCAGATGCAATCACAGATTAAAGTGTGATTCAAGTTTCAAGTTTCTATTGTTGTCACTCAAGATGGTACTTAATGTGAGCAATGCATTGAGATCAAGATGAAGCTCTGTAGTCAACAGCAGGGGTAAGAGCTTTTTGAGTCTTAATTTGTGTATAATTGTGTCTGAATAGCAGCTTTTCTTTTCTTGTTTCTTTTTTATTCCCCTGATTTACTAATAGTACAGATAGCCACATGAAGGATGTGAATCTAGTGCTATGTGGAAAGTAGAAGGAGGACCTGGAAACCAGTACAGATTTAAAGAGAACTCTCATTCATTAATTTTCTTTGCTGAATCAACTATTTGAAAACCAGTAGAGAAAGTAGATAAGCAGTCTCCACCTAAAATGTACACATTATCAGGTTGCACCTCACCAGAGGCAGCTGAATATGGAGGTGTACAGAACCTGTGGAGGTCCTCCTATCCCAGGTCTAGCCCTCTGAAAGGCTGAGCACATACTCCCAGCAGAGACACATGCACACTACTAACATGGCTGGGTGCACAGACTGACAAGGACAGAAAAGTGTGTCTTTCTCAGCACAGCTCTTATCCAAACACGAGCAGCACAGACTGTTCCTCTGCTCCGGATTATCAAGTTTGAAGTCCATTAGCAGAGTATACATGCACACACACATGCAATACACAAGTCTCTTGTGTAGCTAGCTTTACGTGCTCAAACCACTTCATAGCAAATCCCTAGACCACAGCTTCCTTGAGTTGCTAGCACCTACAAGCTCAGGACCCTCCAACTTGTGGTCTCTCATTCTTGTTGCATTTGACCAGCCCATGTTGTCACCTTTTCCCTCACACTTGTTCTCTCAGATCTACCTTGATCCCATCATTTCCCCGCCTTTGACTCTTCTCATCACCTAAGTTTCTCACATCCCGCAATCCCCAGAAAACATCTTTTGATAAGTTTTATGCAGTCTCCAAAACCTCTGCTGCCATTAAGTCTCATGCTCATTGAGACAGCAAGCCCCTTTGGGTGCATGCCTTATAGGGAGAAAGCTCGTTTCTGTGACTCCTTTTGGTGAACTTCACACCAGGAACCATAGTCTCATTGGGTGGTCTATAGAGATTAACCATTTCTGTGTGCTCTCTTTGCTGAGGTTACTAGGTTATAAGGGCCCTTCTACCTTTCATTGTTCCTCTAATTTTCCCCAGGTCTTTGTTTTTGTTAGGATTAGCCTTTAATTGGACAACTAAAAAAAAAAAAAAAAAAAAAAAAGACTCCCACATTCCAGGTAGGATTCATCATACTTAATAATAGAAATAGATAAGCTGCACAGATAGTTCAACCTAGTCATATCTGAGGAGAAAAAGAATTGCAAGAGCACACCTGTCTTGAGACATCTCTTACAGGATTTGCTTTTTGGCTTTCAGAGACTGTATCTCTTCATTCACTTAGAGATAACTTGGATGACTGGTTTTATGCAGATGTCAAACTTTCAGATAGCTAAAGAAGGTACCACGACCCATATATGTATTAATATATATATATAAATGATGGTAAATAAGTAATAAGTAAATAATTTACTGATTGATGAAAAGTAATTGGATGGAAGTCTAGTTCTATGAGGAGGACACACTGATAGTTAGTATAGCTTTGTTTGTTTGAGATATGACTTCTACCACCATTTATTTTGTAATAACATGTCAAATATTAGTAAAAACATTTAATTCATTTTTTTTCTAAAGAGGTTATCTCTATGAAATATTCAATATGGATAAATTTATGCTTTTTATTTAGGCCAGGATGAGCAAAATAAATGGAATTACAATTATACAAGTAAATGTTATTTCAAGCCTTCTAGCAGCAGGAAATAACTTCATAACAAAATTATGTAACAGCTGCTATCACTAGTGATCAGCATTTCTCTCTTTCTCATGTAGCAATAAGAGTTATTTAACAGTATTGTCTTCAAAAGGTTGTGTAGTGAGAAAATAAAAAAGCAGATAAAGGTGACACGTATATATGGAAGCAGTAAGACAGTTTATATTCTTTCATTTTGACCTGGAAATGTCTTCTTTGTACAGCAAGACAGTGTTATTGCCTGGTTGTTTTTTATTTTATTTTTGATCACTAATGAGAATGAGAATGAGAAGCAGTCATTCAGGCCCTAATGAAATAAACATTTGGTTTATACAGCATCGATTCTTGTGAAAGCCTGAAAATTCTGTCTGCAGACCATAAATAAGATGATTTTGTCAGGATTACAGTTTATGTATTTATGTAACATAGCTATGTAGTTACAACCAGTTACAACTGCTGGAAAGTGAAGGCAAGTTGGTTTCTTTGGGTCAGTTAAGTTATGAACAAAATTGGAAATAAGTCATAGCCAAGAAAAAAAAAAAAAAGTATGATATTTTCCAAAGAAACAAAGAACATCATGAGTACTGGGCAACACTGCAACGATTATGGGATACAGGGAGACCTATGTGATAGCAAACACTGATGGACTGAAGAGGGGAAAAGAAAAATTTTACACAAAAACTTTTATGTACAATAAATTCCATAAATTAAATTGCTAAAAGAAGTACTGTACAAAACATTGAAATATAAGGAAGAGTTACGGAGGACATTCACAGCTGTCAGGACATTGCTTCTGACTCACATAATTAAAAAATAGTCTAAGAAAAGGAGTCCAGGTGGAGAAAGCAGCCTGAAATGCTGCGGAGAGTTCTAGTTACAATGAGAGAGGAGAGAAAAGAATCGATTTGGAAATCTGCAAACACATTAAGAAGTGCTTCGCCTTTAAAGAATAACAATCTCATTCCTTGTATCAAAACAACCTCCTGCAAAATATACATTCCAGTCCTGACACACAGTCCTGACTAAAAGTTCAAGGATCCCATCCCTGAAACATGGTAGGTTATCAGAGAATCACAAGATAATTCAGGTTGTCAGAGACCTCTGGTGTTCATCGAGCCCAGGCACCTGCTCAAAGCAGAGCTAACTTCAAAGTAGATCAGGCTGCTCAAGACTTCCAGTTCAGTTTTGAAAATCTCCAGGAGCCTCTCTGGATAATACATCCTGGTGTTTGAACACTTGCACCTGGGTTATTTTTTTCCCCTTTTCTCCAGTCAGAACTTGCTTTGCTACAGCCTGTTGCCTTTTTTTATTTTCTTGTGCACCTCAGAGAAGAGTCTGGTTCTGTCTTTTCTATTACCCCACTTTCTGTAGTGGATGGCAGTGCTTTATAAAGTCACAGGTTGTGCATGTATGTAGGCAAGTTTTATTGCCCTTCAGAGCAAGGGACAGTATCAATCTAGCTGAAGGTCTCCCTGCTGGTGTGAAAGTTACACTTATTTCACAGCCCCACCACAGTCAGAATTGAATTTCTGCTGGATATTTTACAATCATCTTATATTAATTTTCCAAGAAGAAAATATTAGACTTCCCTCCCAAAATGCCCTGACATCCTCTGCCTACTGTCTTTCCAGGTGATATCAGTTCACTCACTACTGAAGAAGTTATTCTTTTTTCTTCCCCTTCCTTCTACTACCCAGCCAAAGCATTAAAAAAAAAAAAAAATCGTCTTCTTTTGTCAATAATTACAAAACTATATTTGTTGAGTCTAATCTGTTCATGATTGTACCTGAAGCCATTTCTGTACTGCCCTGGAACACAGATGCAGTTGGCATAAGTTTTTTTCACAACACATTGAAAGATAGAGTTGGCTCTGGTGTTTCTGATTTCCCAACCTGCTTGTTTGACTAATTAGATGTTGGGCACTGTAGATGGTTTTGAAGTTGTTTATTCCCTGTCTAATGACATTACATGTGTCACAGCAACTGGTAATGTGAGGTGCTCAGTTTAGGAGATACACAGGAAACAGGTGGAGTTAGCCACTGCCAGTCTGCAGAGAGCCTTGTTTTCTCTTTACCCACAAAAACCATCCCAGAAAGGGAGAGAAAGAAGGAAAAAAAAGCTGCACCATATTAACACGCAAGTGTCCATTACATATATTGCTACTATCTATTTAATGTCTCAGAGAGGTGAAAAAAAGGCACTAGCTCTGGTTCTGTGCATCTTGACCTATCTTTAGTTCTGTAATTTTGCTTGCAGTATTTCATTCAACTTCAGACAATACCTACTTTTAAGTTTCTAACAGATATCCTAGTAAACTGTAGTCGAAAATAAACACATAGTTTTGTAAAAAACAGATGATAGCTTTGTGCTCTCCAGGGGATTCATGATTTATTTCATACCTTTCTCCTAAAGTAGTTTCATATTCCAAATGATCGCATCTGGCAGCTTCCCAGGCAAAAGAGCGCTGCCAGCTCAAAGACGCATGGCCGGGGACATTAATATTCATGCTGCGTTTTCCCCTTCTCATTTGTGTACTTAACTCTCTGAGACACAGGGAGATCCATGGGGAGCACTGATGTGGGAGCTCCAGCCACTTGGGCGTCAGGACTTCATTAATAAAACAGAGAAGAATACAAATTTTAGAAGCACAGGTCCACTCTTGCCCTTGGAGAAGTTTATTAAATAGTAGCTAGCAAACATCATGCGGGACTGTATCCTGACAGCTGCTGAAACTGTTGACTTTCCTAGCTTTAATCCAGAAAAAAGGCATAGGTTTGTGCTACAGTTTATGGAAGATACTTGAGAAAATGTAATGCAGTGCCTACAGACATCTATAGGGAGGAAAATGAAATACACTGTACTTTACAATTAAGAGAAATCCGCTGTAAATTCGTTTTTTTTAGCCATCAGGGGTAACATTTGATGAGCTTAAGGTGTATAAGTTTATAAAAGGACATTCCAATATGCATATTTTAAAAGAATTTTTTTAGAAATTATTTTATTCATTTTGTCAGATTTTCTTTTAAAATACACTCATTGTAATATAATAAATGAGGAAAATAATTACTGGAACAATTGCTTGAAGGTAAATTTGTGTGTGATGATATTAGCGCTCCCAAAATTGATTCTTGACTCCTCCATATCTTCAGGAATCTCTTTTGTTATGCTGTCTGTGAAAAGCGAGCGAGTATATAATAGCTAGAGGGTGTTTAGAGGAAGTTTTTAGTTTTATGTTATGAAAAACAGTGGTCCAAACCTTCAAAGTGTTCCTAGAACTCCAGTTAAAGCTAAAGGTAGTTGAAAATGATCAGTATCACAGAAACTCCTCTGGCAAAATAGTATTATAGGTATGGAGAAAGCTTATATTTTTCTTCTCCTTCATTCTAAATGGATAGTTTTCCAACACATATATAAAGACCTTTTATAGGTAGAGTGTGTTAGTAGGTTGTTTTCATGACATTAACAGCATGGTTTATCACGGCCACACATAAGGAGGAAAGGCAGGTACAGAGCAAGGACCCAGATCGTTGGTTACTAATTGCATTGAGCACAGTGTTGTTCTTTTCCGCAGCAAGCTGCAGGTTATGAACCAAACATTTTTTTTTTCTCCATAAGGTGAGAGCACTCACCTTCCAGTTTAAGGAAGAATTCAGTACATTTTAGAATATAACCTACAAGATTGACCAAATAATCCCTGATTGTTGCTCCTGTGGTCTATTATTTTAACTCTTTATTGTTTGTCTCCTTTACATAGAGATAAAATATTTATCTACCCTATAATTTCTTTTTGGCTGAAGTTATAAAAAAAAAAAAAAAAGAAAATAACATGAAAAAACTAGCTTGATGAATATAGGGAAGTTTGGAAAATAGCTTTGATTCCAACCAGGACTCACTTTAACTGAAATGCTCATGGTAAACAAAAATTCTGGGAACAGGACATGTCATGTTATAAAAAGATCTTAAATAGATTTTGCCAAAAAGCAAACAGTAGGGTGTAAATGAAATAGCATCTTCCCAGATGGAACTTTTCTGACTTCAAAATTTTGGACAGTTTAGCTAGAATTGACCAAGAGAATTATAGAAACTATTGGTTCTTTATTCTAGCAGGGGGCAGAAGAACAGGTCAGGGCTACAGACAGCTGCTAGGACAAGGTAACTCAGTCCCTCTGAGCCTGAACATCTTTTCTGCCTAACAGTACAGAGCAGGGATTTTTATGACAGCTTAACCTCGTGTCAACCTCTGTGAAGAGTGCACAGCAAGTAATCATGAACTTTTGGAGCTTATGCATCACAGAAAACCAAGTATTCTTTAGGCTGAATAGGCCTCTTCTAATCATTTAGATTTTTCACCTAAAAATGCAGTGGATGAGCAGCTAATAAGACATACACAAGAACATAAAATTTGCCCACTATTGCTACGACAAATCCAGCTTGTGTTACAAAATTAAGATTTTAAAGCCGCCATGTCAGTTCACAATTGGTTTGAAAAAGTGACTTGATAATTTCAGACTATGTGCAAAGATGATTTTTATTGAATACTGAACATGCAAGCACATTAGAACAAAGGTTAAAGACCCATTTGCTCTTCTGCTATTCTGGTCACTCAGTAAAAAGAGAAGTCCTAGTCCCAGATTAGAAATACATTTTATAAAATCAGGGAATCATATTGTATACTTTCATATTACATATCATAAACTGCATGGCATAACTTCTGGGATCAACTAGTAGAACAGAGGCAGAATAATCTAAGTAATTCTAATACTAAACAGTCTTGTCTATATACACACATATCCATATGCTGTGGAAATATCTACAGAAACACAAGGATGATTTGACTCATTGCAGACACATATGCATATGCAATTACATATGTACTTTCAGATATTCATGACATTCTCTAGACCAAGATCTCATTTCCTTCTCTTGAGATGTTTTTTTCAGAAGAAAATCCAACTCTCATTTTCCTGTACTAGGTTGTTAAATGGATTGGCATTATCTCTTTGGCTACACAAAATTAAACACTCGCTCTTTACAAAACTGGTATTGTTCTGCTGCTGTAGCACTGTATGGGGGTACTTAGAAGAGTGAGTCATTAAATAATTATGCAAACTGCAAAATGATCAATTGATTTGTCCAGTTGCTGCTAAATTTGATAATTATACCATAGCAACCATCTTTTAAAATAAAGTGTTTTTTTTCAGCCCATTCCCAAACTTTGTGTATCTGTATTATTAAAACAAAACCCTGTTAATTACGTATATCCTATGATAGTAGCAGTTCAGGGTTTTCTTCTGAATATCCATATCTATATACCATAATTCGGTGTCTCCAGTGCTCAAAGGCACTGTCATTCCATCTGTCTTAATACTGTAGCTGTATTCCTGCTCAGATATTCCACATAAAGCTGGGTAAACTAAAATTCTGGTCTGCAGCTGCCTGATTTTGCATTGCCAAGGAATGAGGACCTTTATTTCACTCCACAAACGACAATATTTTTCATTATCCCTTAACACGCCATATGGCCAGAAGAAGAGAACTACGGTGGTGGACAACTATGCATGTGGTGTAACTACCACAGACCATGCTAGATCACAACTCCATTTCAAAACTTAAGTGCATACAGGTAGGAGGGTTCATATCATGAACCTGCTTGACTACCACTCACCCCACAGCCAAAATCCATGTTTTTCTAAACAGTGCATATTATGCAGTACAAAATGCATTTAACCATTTTCTAATGACTAAACATTCCTGTAAAGTATTTATTCACTCCCACTGCTCTATGTTGTACAGCACAGTGAGTGTCTTTTAGGCTTAGTACATTACAGACCACATAAGACATGCTTCAAGAAGCAACATGGTTGTACAGTAAAGAGTCAGGGATAAATACAGCAATATGCAGCTGAACTAATGGTAAAAGTTCTCTTGTAAAATTACAGCTTGTGTTTAATTTAGAATTATATAAATTTGTGGAATATGATATTTATTAGGACCAGGAGTACCTCAGAATTGTTATTGAACAAATGCTTTCAAAACAAAAGAAATATTTTTGTGGATTTGTCCACTTTTTGCATTCTTTCACCAGCAAAACCTAAAACCACACCTGGAATGTTTAAAATGAATCTTGTCTTGCAGAAGCAAACTTAAAAGTTCTTCCTTTTAGCTACTCTTGAAAGTATTTGCATGACAAAAGAAAAGACTTTATTTTTTTAAAAAAAAAAAAAAAAAAAAAGGTCTTTCCAGGTTTCTTGGGAAATGGCAGTTTCAGATAGACCTGATATTTCTGCAGCTCAAATACAATTTAAATATTTGTAAAGAGTGAGAAAAATAACTCCATTTTCTATAACTGATTCTGAAACCTTTGTTCCTTTTCTTTGAATAGGCATAGACAAACATGTAATTTGTCCTGGCTTTTGTCTGACTGCAAACAAAAGATTAGGTACAGCTGAACATGCAAGGGGAAAGACAAAAGCAAACATTGCCAAGCACTTTCCATTGGCTGGATTTTTTTCTGAAAATGCCAGAGTGCTGCAAAGCTTTTTTTCCCCTTTGTTTTAATAATCATATCCAGTGAGTATGGCTATCTTGTGAGCTCGCTCTCAAGGAAATTGAAAGGTCAAGACACATACACACTTATGGTTGGGTGATCTCATAGGCTTGGACATCTTCTGCTGGAAGCAAGGCTTTTGGATCACAGCTGAGATGCAAAAAGCCTAATTGTTTGAGTCAAAACCCAGGTGATTTTGAGATCCACCAGACTTGAAAAAGCCTTCTTTCAGAAATGGAGAAGCAGAGAGGAGGAGGAAACCATTCAGGAGACTAGACAAGTTCAAAGTCATCAACATAAAAAAGAGCTAAAGTTAAAAAATTACATTGCTCATGTCTGTTTGTGCAATAATTCCTTCCCTGGCATCTTCTTTTTTCTTACTCAAGTAAAACCTCCTGTTACTCTTTTAAGATTTTATAAGGTACCACAATTTCCACTACTTGTACTCATTCTTCTAGTATAACTTGATATTTGTTTCGTTAGTCAGCACAATAACTCCTGCTTCCTTTTCTTATTTGTGTCTGTAGCCTTTCTGTTCTGTTATGCTGTACCATGCTGCACTCTATCTTCACTCATAAACAAACAAATAAAAAAAAAAAAAAAACACAGGAAAAAAATACCTTCTTCCAGTTGTGGTGCTCTTTTCCTGTCTGCTCTCTGTACGACAAATTTTATCAAAGTGCCTTGTGTGCCTGTTGATGCACATATACACTTTCATATTCTGACACGGTGGTGCAAAAGGCAGATGCACTTCAAACTCTAAATTCAGTGCTTTCAACCTGCCGTATTAATGAGTAGGTAATGTCATTCTAATTGTACTCATTACAGTTACTGGCTTTTGGTTCCATTGTACTGAGAGAAGGTGGCTTAGTAAAGGGTGATCAAGAGCAAGTCAGCGCATTAATGGATGGGCGGGATGGCACAGCAGTTGTCAGCATGGTAATACTGTAAATGGGCATTTATTCCTAATTGACCTCACTTTTTTTTTTTTTTTTTTTTTTTGTAACTTTCTGGCAGTTTTTTCTATCTATGTAGCCCCACCTGAGCACAGCAGAGTTCTTTTTCATACACTAAAAAAGTCTCCAGCAAGAAGAAAGAAGGCTCAGATAGCTCAAGCAGGGAACAGCTGTGGCCCACAATACTTTTGTGTTGGCTAGCATGCATAAAACCTTCTTGCACTGTAACGCGTAAACATGAAGAAAATTATAGAAAACTGTACCACAAGGCAGGATCGTACCCCACAGCATCCCTTGTTGTGTAACTTCTGCTTGTAAAGAATAACAGCTATTCTTTATTGATCCCCAAACATATAAATTACACTAGATCTACTTAAAATACACTTCTCTGCCAGATTTCCGTATATCTTGACCACAGTTTGTAATAGAGATCAGATGCTGTCCTTAGTAGTTTGACCCTTTATTTTTTGATCAGCTCACAAGTTGACATACTTGTTATTAAAATTTCATGTGGGGAAAACAAGCAGCTTAATATAAAATTCAACAAGCATAAAATGAACACCGAAATATCACAGTAATGTGCTGTCTAGTTTTAGAGAAAAACACAAATACATATCTTAATTTGATACCCATACCATGAGGTTAACTTATTTGTTGTAGTTTTACTATGTGGAAAAGTTTCTGATTCTTGTAGAAGTGTGGGGAAATACCATATTTTAGTTTAAAATAAGGAAAACTAATTTCAACCATTTTTATTGAACTTCTGGAGATAAGTGTAGTTCCCATTAATTTGGGTAACTGATACTTACAAATTTCATCAAAACCACAGGAAAGAATGTTCTGTTTTTCTCCTCTCTTCTTTGGAGACATGAATCCAGCACTCGATAGAGTTAATAATCCTCCTAGTTGGAATTTATATTTCATATAAAACAGGTTTTTAATAAAACAATAGTTTCTGAGACAAAGTATCTGATTTCCTGCCCTGTAACCAGTAACTGCCACACAAACTTTTAATTTGGTTAAACAAAATATTAACAACCACACAGGTAGATTCTCTGCCTATTCTACTGTATGAGTGAATAATAAAAAAAAAATCAGGCTTTTTACTCTACCAAGGACTTAATTTGTGAGAAAAAAACCCAACACTTAAAACCCAATTTTACTAATTCTAATTTTAATAGTAGAATTCATTGGTATGAAAAGAGACCCAAAAATCTGCTTTTAGGAGTATTTCTTAGAAGGTTTGGATTGAAATGCTGTCACTCTAGACAGAAAAAATAAAAATCACCATTCACAGCCATGCTGAAAGGCTCTAATCCCTGACGTGGCAACCCAAAGGGTCACTCCTCCTTCTCTCTGAACCTAGCTGTGTCTGAGCATTTGGTTTTCCCCAGGTGAAACTGTATGATGATTTCAGTCAAATGTGTACACGATTTTGTGATGTTGAGGACATGTTTTGGAAAAGGCATATCTTGGTTAATTTAGTGTTTGTAAATACAGCTTTCTTCCAACTTTAGCACATCCGCACACCAGATAAACTAACAGCCAAAAATCTGCCCAGCTCTCCAGGCACACATCTATGTCATCTGTAAAGGAATATTTTAAAAGTATGTCCGTGCATTTGTCTTCCCTTAGCAATTGAGTAATTTGGAAGAAAAAAATTAAGTCTAACTCTCTTTAGTTGTTTTTAATAGTAGAATTTGTTGTTACGAAAACACAAGCATGTTACTGTTTTGCTAAAACAGAACAGACAGTGTTAAAGTTATCATGAGACTAAATGGTGTATTAAAAACAGGTGAGCTTTGGCACACAAAGTGGTTTTCCCCTGTTCCTGATATCACTTTGATTCCTGTGCTCAGCAGAGCATGAATGAAATAAGGACTGCAGTGCTGTGTTTCTTTTTGCAGTAAGCTAAGTAGCAGTTTAGATTTTCCTTTGCCAAATCTGCATCTGAATTAGAAACTACACCCTGTACTGGGGAAGTATGGATTCTGCTAATTAATATATGTTTTGATATAATCTAATTAGAAATTCTTTTGGAAATAGGAGGGTAGTTTGCATGATAAGGTTGAAGAGCAGAAAAGCAGACAGTATGCAAGGTTCTAATTCAGATTTCTGTGGTGGATTTCTGTCTGAAGCTTGTCACAATCAAGTCCTGCTTATTTGTGAAGACTGAAATAAGGGGGATTTCTCAAAAATCTCAGAGCAGGGATGTATTTTTTTATTTCTCATCAAATCCATTGTGAATCTCATTTTGGAAGACAGGTAGCTTGGAAACCGAAGGAGTGAATAAGTCCTGTTCTGCATGAATGAGACTTAACAAGACTCTGCCTTAGCAACCACTAAGCAACTATCAGATGATCTAGTATCAAGGATAGCTGGCAACATGGAACAGCTTGCTAGCAACTGAGATCTGGTAGTTTGTAATATGTAGGAAGAGATTATTAATTCAAAAATAAGAAGCATTGGCATGTGCTTGTTTAAGATAGGGAAGGCACGTTGTTAGAACCAGAAACCATTCAAATCCCTAGATTTGCATTGCAGCCTCACCAAATAGACTCATTGGGTCAACTGTTGCCACTACAAGAAAATGAAATCCTACAGCAAGTGGAAGTGTGAGTTGTATAAAGTCAATAAGCATTTCTATGCCTGACTACATACAGTAAGAGTCCTGTTGTGATGTGGTTTTTTTGTTTGTTTCCCTCAGCTTTAAAGGCAAGAAGTTCCTAAACTGTTTTCCAGTAGGACTCTGTTAGAGCCTGTCAGACACTGTTAGTGCCAGGCTTTGTCTCTCATAAACCTGTCACACATACCCGACTGCTTTGACTGCTGCTGCTCCTGAAAGGTGAGTGCTGGAAAAGAAAAATGACCCATGAAAATCCCTTCTCATGACTGCATCTGCCTGTGCTGTTTCTGGCAAAGGAGACCATCAGCACCCCACAGCTGTTTCCTGTGTATTTACCTTCATGGCCTGTTTTATATCCTGGGTGTCATTTGGGGAGCTCTGGGGGAGCATTTGGGGTCTGTTGCATAAATCAGGTTACCTGTTTTCAAGCTGGACCATGTTGTGATTAAGGAAGGAAGAAGCAAGAAGATATCCCAAGCAGGGATGGAGAATGAAGCCCCAGCAGAAGTTCTGCAGCTTTTGACTTTCTCTTCCATTCCTTCATGTTTCTCTTCCTTGATGAAAATGTTTCTTTCTGTGGCAGCAAAGTTAACAGGCATAGGCTAAGAAGAGATGAGCAGAGACAACTGGTTATAGCGCAGGCTGGCATGTACTCCTCATATGTAGTAGTAGCTGATTTGATGGGACGTGGAATTCAAGGGAAGGTCAATAAATTTAAGGTACGAGAATCACCTCTATAGAAATGCTGGAGCTAAATTGGTATGAGCTTTCTAGCAGTGACAGGATAGCTTCAGCAGCAGGGTGTTATTCATCAGCTAGCTTTCTCCTTTCTGTTGCTTTCTTGAAATAAACCTGAAATCACATATTCTTCTCTGCTTATAGAAAACAAATACTTTACTTGTAGAGAGATGTCAAGTTAAACCATTCTGAGTTTGGATTACCAAATAACAAACTAAACAGAGCAGATCAAGAATTTACAGAACTGAACATCAGATATCCCTACTAATCCATGTGCCTGCATATTCCCAAATGTGCTGTTTATTTTCTTCATTTTATTAATGATTTAAAATAAAAAATCCATGAGAAAGAAGTAATTTTCCCAATGGACATTATGTCCAATTTTCTGGCCCTATTTCAGTCAATTAACTAAATTGTATTGTCCATAATTGTTATAGTAAAGATGGGAAAAACAGCATTTGAAAGTGTATTAAACTGTTTTAAGGGATTTTTTTTAACCATTTAAATTTTAAAGAAATTTTTTTCATGAGTGTGATTCAAGTACTGCTGTGCTGATGAGTTTCTTGTGCTTCCCTTTCAAATATTTTCAGCAGACCATTGTTGCCTATGATTTCTACCATAACTGGGAGTGTAATGACAGCATCAATAACGATACTAGCAATCTTTGACATTAATCTAGATTTAAAAAAGCTACAAATAAACAAACAAACAACAACAACAAAAAAAAAACAGATGAAAAAAATCCTAAGCAGTATGGTATTCACTGTAGACTGGTATTCCCAGTCTCTGACAGGTTTGTATAAAACCACCTTTACACATTCTCACAGCATTTATTTCTTAAACTAGACAGATTAAATTTACTTTTAGTACTTCCATAGGTGCAGTAAATGTTCCCCCAGCTGCAGTCTATACATATGGTCAGTGGCAAGACATTAAACTCTCTGAACCTGTTCATCTGGTCCAGTGAGGTGTTAATTTTTCTGTTCTAATCTGCTTTGAGGAATGAGTGCTAGGTCTCTCAGCAGGTCTGTCAGTATAAAAATCCTACTCTGAGAAATGTAGACATTACTGTGGTTAATTCGGAAAGCTAATTTTGTTGGTTTGTTGGTTTGTTCAAGTTTTCCCCTGTTAAAATAAAGTTAAAAGTCACCCAGAGTTTTGGGAACTACAAATTGACAATTATCTAGCTGTTAAAAGTAGGAGTTGCAATCAACGTCCCTTCTTCTTGAGTGATTTCCTTAGTGAAGTCCTCCCAGATCAGTTACTGGAACAGTTGGATAACCCCTTGTCCCCTCTTGCCACATGCCTGACACCACTGCCCTTTGCCAGAAGATGTTTCGCTAAACTGAGAAATTATTGAGGGATTCACTTGGACTCCTTATCCCTCAGTACACGAAGTTCCAAAAGGAGCAGAATAAGATTAAACAATGAAGCGGCAGAGTTGAGCTACGGCTGTAAGGAGGATGTTGTTGTAAGAGCACAAAACTCAGGGAAGGCTGAAGGCTACGACTGGTGAAGGCATATTGAGGCTTTATGTACCTCTAGGTGACCCTGCTCTGGCAGGGGGGTTGGACTAGATGATCTCCAGAGGTCCCTTCCAACCCTATGATTCTATGATTCTATGATACAAAGCTGCAGATCCTGTGTACAAAGTGGATCTGGTGATGTTCAGCTTCACAGAGGCTTCAGTTACATGGCACCAATTGCAGGCTTTTGGCTCCGCAGATCAAATGGAGTATTCATTTATCTAAGGTTGCCTGGTCAGGTTCTTTGACTATGTAAGGAAGGAGATGTGTAGATATAAAGCAGAAAACATGTGCTAAAAATAATATTTGTGGGTCTGATATTTGAAGACCAAATTAATCGCATTTAAAATTGTAATTGAATTTTTTTGTGTCTATTCAAATTAAATTTATCTCCTAGCATTTATTATTATTTTTTTTCTAATAGAATGTATTCTTTTTTAGGTGTGTAATTATGAGTTTTTTAGAAACATTTTATTTTATGGAGAAAATTTATATCCAGGGGTGGCTGGAAGTTTTAATTGATTTTTCACACTTCATTGCAGTCAGTTTTCGCAAACACCTCTTGCTCGTTCTCAGTAGTGTCCCAAGCCCAGATTTAATTTTGATGTGGTAAGGGGGTTACTGTGCCTAGAATTCCAATATATTATTAAAAACATTTTTAAAGTTTAATGTCAAATAAAGTCCATTTTTTCATTTTGTGGGTGTTAAACTTCAGCTTATATGTTCCAAGTATCTCATGAGTTTTAAGCTGTCTATATGGCATGAATGGTGGGACAGATTCTGCATTCCTAGACTGAGTAGTATCACATCATCTCAATGAAAACAGAAAGACTACTTAAAGAATAAGTTTTTGATCCTGAAACATCTAACCCCATTTGATTTCAAGCAGAGGAGTTCTTACTGAAATGACTTTTGATGTTTTATCCATATGACCAATATGTGTATTGAGGATTTACAG
The DNA here is from genome assembly GCA_947846985.1 of Fratercula arctica. Lineage (NCBI taxonomy): Eukaryota > Metazoa > Chordata > Aves > Charadriiformes > Alcidae > Fratercula > Fratercula arctica. The sequence goes on along the minus strand of CANTUZ010000001.1, from coordinate 57,280,603 downwards.
GATTTAGCTTACTATGTGCTGCAGAAGGAAAGCCTGATACAGTATCTGACCAACAGTTCATATTTAGCAGATAATTTTAAAGGTAGTTCATATTTTCAACTGTCATACATATAGTTGACTGTACACTGCACTAGAATTTCCTGGGTTTAGCTGTTAAAGTTTATGAGAAATAGGATACATTAAAATAAAAATATATAATGTTCTGTGTTAGAAGATTTTCCTGTAATTGCCAGAGGACAGGAATTGCTGCACTATTAATATTTAAGTATATTCTTAGTCTTCCTTATATTACGGGTTGTGATAGAATCAGTATCGTTTGCTTGCTCAAAGACAAAATCTGTGTGTATTTATGAAATGAGGTCTGATATTGTACATTGGTTGTATTAAAGGGCAAAAATCAATGTGTATCACCAAGCAATATATCAGAAGGGTTTGGTGAGGGGAAGGTTAAGGGGAACTATGTTTTTTCTCTCAGGCCAATATTGTCACTGAGGAGAAAAATTTTCTCTTTAGACTTTTGCAAAAGCATATGTTTTTCCTTCACGCCTGCCCATCCCACTCCAGCAGCAAATTCAAGTAGAAGCTCTAATCTTTATTGGTTTTATGTCTGCTGGACAAATTTTAGGAGCATGGCTTTAAAATTGAGAACAAACTTGGAGAAAATATAAGTTGTGGCAGCATGAGAGTGACTGGAAGAATAGCATAAGAGTTATTTCTTCACAGGTTGCACACATGGGAGACAGTAGCCTTTCGTTCACACAGGATTCAGCAGTTTATCATCAGGACCAGAGCGGCAAGGGGGAGTCCAGCTTTTGCTGCCTGAGGACATCTTCCTGAAGAAGAAGTTTAATTAAACTGTGACCTCTGCTGCATTTTATCTTGTGAAAGGCTGGCCAGTGTTTCAGTTAATACCCCTGTAAATTCCTTTGCCAAATGTCATTAATTTGACAACAGCCTTGGGAAGCAGGAGGTCTTGAGGTCAAACATATTTTGCCTCACTGGGAATCTGGGACTGCCCGCAACAGCAGCAGCTGGAAAGAGGAGAGAGCAAACAGGAGTTATACAGAGGATCTCTAATGACAAATGTTGAAAAATTGTTTTTTATAGGATCACTTTCAAAATGTATTTTAATCTCTAAAAAGGAAATGCGTTGTTCACCCAGTGTCACCTATTGTCTTTTATGTCACCAAGTTTCTGTTTGGGAAACCACATTCTGCTTATATCTGATATATACATACTTACAGCCATATTGAATTTTATGTTAAAATGAATTATATGTCCATGGAATTTTGTGTTCACTTTATCGAAGTTAAAACATACATCAAATGCCCAATGACAGTGTTAGCACTCCAAAACTAAGGAGCTTCTTGTGCTGATGCATTCGGATCAGCTTACAGTCATTGAAGTGAACGAAACTTTGGAATCGTGTACCGGTTGAGAAGCTGAGGTTATGTGTTTTCCTCTGCACTCGGGCAACTGCATTTAGATTATAAAAAGAGGGAGACACTGATAAAAATGCAAACAGTTCAGCCATGTCCTGAACATGAAGCTCCTGTAATCGGGAATAAAATAACTGAAGCTAATTAACTTTAGCACTAAAAAAGAACACATTTGCCAATGAAGAAAGTAGCTCTTAGAAAGCAAAAGGACTCAGGCTGTTAACTGTATGGATCTGAGCCACGCCTGGGGAAAGCAAGCTTTTTTGTCATCCACAGGAATGACTTACCTTCTCTATTTGTCCATTCTCTTCCAACAGCATTCTTTATCCTTTAGACAAGATAGGGAAGGGAACAGAGGCTTAATTAAAGATTGCCATTACTCTAAAACTTAGTGAGCATGATGTACTTTAATTGCTGCAAAATGATTTATTTCATTGCCTATTACTATTTCACTTAACTTCCAAAATTTCATGTTGCCTAGCAGATTGTCAGAGCAATTAATTTTATTTAAGTAACTGAAGAAATAACCTTAAAAAATAATCTAGTTTCACAGTTTATTTTTACAGGAAAGAAAAAAAAAAATCTTTTTTCAACTTGGTTCCCAAGGTGCTACCTTTGAAGAGTTTTATCAAATTTGACAAACAAAACCAATTTTTGAGATGAGAATAAGGAATAGAAAATCTACTCTGGAAATAAATAAATATAGGAATAAATATGGAAATAAATATGGAAATCTGGAAATAAAACAAATATGGAATTCCTAGAGTAGAGCAAGAAAATTTTGAAAGATGATGCTTCAGAACAAGAAGCAGGAGACTTTTCAAAATATAAAAATACTCTCACTTTTCAAACTCCCAACTCACATAACGTGAATTAATTTCAAATTTTCCAAGTATTTACCATTGCCTAAAGATCCAATATCAATTATTGCTCACCAGAAAGGTTCAAGGAACTCCTAATTAGACCTAGATAATGGCAATTGTAAAATCAAACTGACTTTGCATCTTAATGTTTTGATAAGTAAAAAGTACACAGTTTATCACAGTGAATTAGCTAATACAAGAATACTTGGGCATTCAAATTATTTAAATTGAGTATAGTTTGTAGGGATTTATTTCAACACACCAATTGTACTGCAACTGTATGGTGATGAATTGCCTTTCAACTATTCTCTCCTTGGGAGAAGTTCCATTGTTCAGAGAGAGCCATAGCAAAGCCAGCTGGCAGCTAGACTAAGAAGTAATTGCCCCAAACGGACAAAATAACAACAGTAATTGTGGGGTTTGATAAGAGTGAGATGCAGTATTAGGTACATATGAATCTTATACAGCTTGATCTTGAATCTAAAATACTCCTGACCTTATGGACTTGTCTATTAAAAGAATGTATGAGCCTTTGAACTATAATATGTGGATGTTTACACATTTTGATTATGATTAAAAGCAATTTCAGATAGCTATTAAAGCTACCTTAATGTTTCCTCCTGTCTTCAGCTCTGATTCTCCAGATGATCCCTTTTCAGCAAACCATTTAAGCATGTGCTTTAAATCTCTGTTAAATGCATATGCCTTGAAAGCAACAGAAAATATTCTTGTAATATCCATATGTTCCTCTTGACTTGAATATTGAGATGTAGTGAAATTTGGTCCTCAGAACATCGTGAAATTATAAATGTGTATCCTAACTCATTAGTGAAGACTGTCTTACCAGTTTATGTGAATTCTCGTAAAGGTTTCATGTTGGTCTTAAATTTAGAAACCTTAATGAGTGAGGGGTACATAGGCAAGGAAAGGATATTTCACGGAAATAATGTGTGTGTGTACTTGCCTAGATTAGAAAGCAAACTTGGTAAACCAAGTAACTTACTACAGTTATAAATCCACATGCAAATATGACTGTAAGGAACTGCCCCCACATTGTCCAAGTAGGCATTGTGTTGTGATGCTATTATTGTACCAGTTCTACTGTAATTTCTAAAAACTATTTGAAAGGCACCACTATTGGACTGCTACCAGATAAAACAGTTGGCAACACTGTGACATGGTCATTACAAGAACACAGGCCAGGCTATTGAGTAGCACAATGAAATGTATTTCCTTTCAAAGACAATGATTTGCATCGTGTGTGAATGACTCTGTCACTGCTTCCTGTGATCATCTTCAGTCAAATTAATGTAAAGTTATTAATGTGGGTCATATATATTTTGACTTCTGCACCAAGCACAGGGGAAAACCATCATGCTAGTGTGAATATCCTCACTGGGTCCTGATCTCCATGCTGTAGCTAATTCATTATCCCTCTTCTGTCTGCTTGGCACTCAAATTGAGAGATAATGACTATGATTGTAAAAAGACTGAGACAGGGGATATTAGAACCAGCTTTCTCAGCACAGGAACACAGTCGTTCTGCTGTTGTAGGTGGACTTAAAACAATTATTCTTCTTGCAAGATTCCTACCACCCCCCCCCTCCCCTCGGCATATTCAGACTCTATATCCCATTTTTCTTTAAGCATGATGTGCAAAATGGTGAATAGTTTCTCACAGAAAAAGGAATTATTATTAGATAAATAAGATTCGGATTGCTTGTTTCAAAATATTTGTACCACAGATAGGATAAAGGTAACGTAAAGTTGATATAGAATCCTGCTTTGAGTCATTTCACCTGTCATCCAAAGATTAGGTTCCAAGAGAAATGTATAAGAAAAACTTAAGGCTTTTGGAAATGGGTTTCATACGCATCAGGAGGATGAAAACAGGGTGATGTGTTCAAGATCCATTTTGTTAAGGTATTCAAGGCTGTAGAGTTGTGGTTCAGCAAGTGAAGTATTTCTTAGTGTATAGTTTCATGAGGGCTTAATGATTTCGCTTTGATAAAGCATAAATAAATAGCATGTTTAAAGTATGCTCTTACATACTCAGAGACATAAATTAAAACTGTGTTTCAGACTCAAAAAGCTACTGTTAGTCATTCAAATTGTGAGTGGGTAGCTGGCCAGGAAATCAATATCCTCTCATGAATACTTTCAGCTATGGAGAGTAATCTAGTGATTTCTCCAGTTTTAGGTTTGGGATTGAGGCTGGGTTGGATTTTTAAAAGCAGGATTTCTGAGAAGATAAGTATTCAGTTTCTCATGGTTTTGTGTCAGCTCATGTGGACAATCATAGAAAAGAAGTGCTGGAAAGGAACTTAGGGATTCACCTCGACTATGTCAGTACTGTGCCTTCTTCAGTTTGACATAAGTGTGTAGAGAGCCTAACGAACATATTTCTGAGACATGTCAGGACAGATCCATGTAGTTCTTTCAGAAGACTGAAATAGGGCTTCTTACAAAAAAACCCTGCCTTGTGGCGGGCAGTATTGTAGCTCTGCCATGAAAGGTTGCAATTATCTCATCCTCCTACCAAGCTTTGCTCTTGTGGCATCACCAACAGACAGATGGGACACTTCTAGGTTGTCACCTAGAACCAGGTGATGTAACGCCATGACCAGTCCAAGCAGTAAGTGTACACTGCTGTTCTACTGAGCCTTTTTCCCTGTGGGTATGTATTTTGTTCACCAAGAAGTAAACTTTGTGTGCAGCCCTGGGAATAATCACTGTGAACGGCCTATAAATTTTCCCTGGAGCCTGTCTTCAAGACTGTTCTTGATCTAGAAGCAACCTTGATCAAAACCCCATGTCTTGGGGATGTCCAAATGCCATATAGAACCAGGTTGCAAAACTGGTATCTTTGGAAAATGTAGCTGGTTCACGGAACAGGACCACGGAAGCAGAAAGGAGCATATGGGCATTGCTGTAAAGGCCTGTAAAGAGTTAGGTACCGAAGAACCAAAATGTCATTAATCAGATAGTGGTTGTAAGTTTATTCCTTTTGTTGTATGAAAACACAGCTAATGACAGAATCTAAAGCCAGAAGAAAATTTTGTGGCATTGTTTCCATTTCGTTCTTTCTCTTCCATTTTTTAATATTGGCTTTTAACATCCGCAAGGAAAATTTGTACAAAGTAGTTAGGCATCTAATAATCAGTGGAATCGCCTTGTTTGGACAAATGGCCTAAAGAAATGCCACGTTGTTATGTTATTCTTTCTATTAATCATTTCCAAAAGATAGCAAGGCAAATTGACCTCTAAAAACCAAGGAATCACTTTTTATTATATTCTATTATTCATGCTTTGAATATTCCTCTTTCAAATCAAACAGGAGACTCAGGAAGAAAGAAGTACTTATTACTATGAAATTCTGTTCTAAAATACTGTTTAAGTAACATTCTAACAATGATTCCAACTGCTGAATGCCAGAATGATGAGCTTTTATCAAATCGAAAAGCTCCTTAATTATGTATTCCATAATGCTCTAGAATTAGTTGGATGACCTCTTTTCTGATTATGTATCATTTTTCAAAACACGTTCTCTAGTACAATTCTTGGTGTCATAATGATCATGACTACCTGTTTACAAAGAATTAGTGGAACAACAGCAGTCACTGTCAGAATATATAGCATTTTCCCTCCAGAGCAGCCGAAATCTCAGCTTTACTTTTACTTTTGCTACAGCAAAGAACAGTGATGGCTAGGAGAGGTACAGAGAAATGCTGATTGTTGATAACAGTTGTGCATACAATGACTTTATGATCTATAATGTGCAAAATTCTTTCTTTACCAAAGCTGGCATATGGGAAAGATACAATTATAGTTCTTCCCCAGTTCCTGTTCGATATGTTGCTTTAATCTATCTAGCCTGTCTGCTTCAACATAAGCATGTCAAGTTAAAAGAAGATTATTCTCAGAGGAAGGAAGCTGTGGGGATAAGACAAGAAGTGGTGGTTTAACACTACATCTCTTCTTAAATGTCAGCAAAGCCCTGCCAGAGACCAGAAAGGTTGTGGCACCACCATCATGATGTGCAGTTTGAAGAAGAATATCTTAAGAATGGTGGAAATATTTCTGAGACTGTTCTTCTGAGGTTCTGTGTTTCTGAGTACAGATTCACACAGGAGTAATCCCAAACTCACCTTGTCTGATTAAATTTCAGCCGGTTAATTTCATGATCAAGGTTCTAGATTGTGACTTCTATGGAGCAGAATATTTTTCCTCGTATTTTTCTTACATGCACAGCAAAATACTTGTCTGGAGATATTTTGTTCTATATGCTTCCGATTTTTTTTCTTTATTTCTGTGTGTATTTTCTTGAGGTGTCTAGAGCCTTCTGCCGGTGCCTGGCCACTTCAGGAATATCTGTTGTGGTTTTGGCATGTGAAACTCTGCTTTGTAAGACAGAGGTTGTCATGTGTGTGTAGTTGCTTGTCTCATATTCTACTGCATAATTTGCTTCTCCTGCATATGTAAATGTTTTTTTTCCAAGAAGCTAAGGATCATATACCTTAAGAACAGTTGCTGGTACCATATCCATATAGTTTGTAGCAAGGGGTTTGTGGCTTTACATCTGCAAGCACAGGGGAAGTGCTTTACTTTGTTTCTACAATCACCAGGGATTCCTGGGCTGCCTGATTGATTCAGAGCCTTTGATTTAATGAGAGCTGTGCCTTTCCTGCCTGGAAGCGTCCTTAATGAAAAGAATATTTGGGGAGTTATGAAGGAACTCCTCAAGAAACGAGACAGCATGGGGAGGGAGGGAAGAGTGAGGAGACAGTCTTGCCAGGAAGCTGAGAAGAAGACGTGAAAGAGTACTGGTAGGATAGGAGAGAAATATGATTATGCAGCACCAGAACTGCAGTAGCCTCTGCAGACCAGAGAATAATAGAAGCAACACAAGAAGACAGAATTTTCTCTTTGAAGTCACAGATGGGAGACTCCCTGCATGGGCATGCAGATTTTTCTCTATTTTATCTTTCACAGGTGAATTATTAATTGCAGTGTATTTGAGAAAGCTTTGGAGTGAGGGGGCATAAATCCTACTTTTCAATTTTTTTATGGAACGAGAATACCCAGTCCGTGTGTAATCAATTTTCTTGTTAATAACAACATCCAATTAAGAAATCCCTTAGAAGTCTATAATGCTAATTTTTGTAAAAATGAATGTTACAGTTTTTTATGGGTTTCCTTATCAGACATTTCCACTGTATACAATAGTTAATGTTTTCACAGTAATTCTATGTCTCAAGTACAAATTCCTTGGCTGATCTATATTCTGCTAAATCTGGGAAGCCATACATTTTATTAATCTTCCTATTATCATTAAAAGCAAGATGATGGTTTGTGATAGCCACTTTTAGGGCATCACAAGGTCCTCCATTTATTCAATCAGGACAAAAATCCTGGAAGCGAAGAACTCATATTAGGTGTTTTCCCCAAAAAAATCTTAGAACACTAAGAAATTCAGGGTGAAACTTCTGACATAAGTATTAAAGAAACAGCTATTATACCACATCGGGATAAAGGCTTTGTTGTAGGCACATGCACAGTTAATTAGCATTACAAGCTTGATGTTTTCAATTCCTTTATCCTCTACTGAAAATTGTAAAAATAAATATATTTAGACAGTATGTCTAAACCTATAGTTGGAAACAAATAGCTGAATGGTAATCTAATTTCATAGCTAACTGGTATTTCACATGGACAGATGGTGGTTTGTTATCTAAATCTGACATAAGGACCATGGCATGGACACCACCCTGGCAGGAGCCCAAAAAGGCATTTTGCACCATGGGGGTGCAAAATTCTGTCTTAATACAGAAGGTGCACATCCTATCACTCCCTCACTAGAGACGTCCTCTTCCTTTCGCAAGGTGGTCATACCTTTGACTCTGTATAAATGGAGTAGGCTTTACATCACTTTACCTTTTTTCCCACCAGTTCTCAGAGACAGTAATTCTAACCCAGTTCAGAAAAGAATAAGATTAATTTCTCTGGCTTTATTTGGGAGTTGAAAGAAAGGGATGAGAGGGACAGGTTTTTTGCTCATGTGTCCCTACAAAATCAATTCTTTCTACCTCTCTCACTAAGGCTACATTATGTACTGCACTTCTGCACAATTATCAGTTTGTACTGGAGTTTTTTGCATGGTTTGTGCCTGTACTAAATCACTTTTTGTTTCATATATAAAGCAAGAAAACTCATGTGATGAGCTGATTTCTTCATGGAAGGCTGTGTTTATACCAAGTTTATAGGTTGAACCAATTCTGAGTATCCAAAAATAGGTCACAACCTGCTTTTGTAGTAGAAGTATGTTTTCTTCCTATTTATAAAATCTGAAAAGTATTAAGCCAATTTTAAAGACTTTCTGTATGTGACTGAACATGAAAATTTTAAGGACCTGTTCTCTCTGCAAATCATGTCTTTTTTTTTTTTTCCGTTTGTGAATGGTGTGAGACATTAAGAATCAACACTGAAAGTACCTTTATGATATTCTACTATTTCAATACATGAATGTCTGAAACTTGAGGGCATGTGACTGTGCTAAGAATATCAAGACAGATAATACCAAATTTTCTGTACTTACCTCCTGTGATGAACACGATTAGCTAGGATTTAGGACTCCTGGTGTAGCTTTTTACTCCAGAAAAAGAAGAAAAAATGCATATCTCACTATTTCTCTGGCACCTTTTACGTTGGTTTCATTAGTTGTCTTCTGCAGAGACTGTCATCTTGTGTCTTTTCCAGCAACAGCTTGACTTTCGTTGTGATTGTTAGTCTTCTCTGTTATTGAATTTTCCTCTTCCACTTTGTGTTTTCTCATGATATCAAGAAAAAAAAAAATTGTCTAGCTTCCTCAATACCTGCAATGTTAAAGGCAAAATTACTACACTTATCTGTCTGAAGCTGGGATTTCAGCTTTCATTCAAAATGGTCAAAAAGTGGATCCAGATAGAGAAGTGTTCCAACTACATACTGACGTCAGTTCCTATGGATCACTGACACCTTTCCAGAATTTAATTTAGTGATTTATTATTTTTTTTTATGAGCTGTCAGAACATATGCAAATATTTTTTTTTTCCCAATTTAATACTAAACTGTCTTAATTTATTTCTTACGTGAAGATCAATGAATATGCCTATTTTGTGTACATATTTGTGCATTTACTTGCATAGAGTTACAGGGACAGATTCTTCAATCTTCCCTTTATTATATCTCCACACCAAAATACAATGCCTTCCTGTATTTTTTTTTTTTTTTCCCCAGTCACACAGGTGTGTCTCACATACCTACAAATTCACTTATTATAGTCTCTCCTAAGAATATCTGAGGAACCTCAAATATTATATTTGAGGAACCTCATAGTCAAGGTGGTTTGATACTAGACAAAATCAAGTTTTCTTCTCACTTCTAGCTGTGGAAAATAACTTTCACCTTGTGGTGAAACTTTATGTTACTTTAAAGACTGCATGTTAAAACTGTGTTCCTAAATGTGGAAAAAGCCCTACATGAATTACAATGAAGACATAGGAGGGAAGAATGTTTGAACATCACAGATGCGGCAGGCACAGGCTAGCGCTGGCAGACAAGAAAACTGCAGCCAAGAATGGCTGCAACATGTCCATTTTTGTTATCTATAGCTGGTACCTTATCTGAACTTTACTCTTAACACTATATTTTAGGAGTGAAAGTTTCAATGCCCAGAAAGAGCCTTGGCTTTGCCAGAAAAACCTACCATATGCATTTATAGCTTTCTAAATGTCATTATTCCCAGTTCTTTTTCAAAGAATTAGAAGGAAAAGCATAACCACAGTTACCAACGTGAGGCAAGTAGATATACATCAGCTACTTTCAATACAAGTTTCAGTACTGGCCATTTCAGACAATGGTCAGATATGGTCTTGTGACAACAGTTCTCAGACTTTCTTCTTATTATTGACACTTGTATTCGTTTTATTAAGCCTGAACCACGTGTAATGGAGATTGTAGCAAAGTGGGTGTTCGTCTCTTCTCCCAAGTAACAGGTCACAGACAATAGGAGTCGGCCTCAAGTTGTGAGAGGTTTAGCTTGGATATTAGGTAAAATTTCTTCATTGAAAGGATTGTCAAGCATTGGAATAGGCTGCCCAGGGGAGTGTTTGAGTCACCATCCCTGGAGATGTTTAAAAGACGAGTAGATGTAGTGCTGAGGAATGCAGTTTAGTGGTAACTTGTCAGTGCTAGGTTAATGGTTGGACTTGATGGTCTTACAGGTCTCTTCCAACCAAAACAATTCTATGATTCTATGGTAAAGCACCAGTGCAAACAAGTCTCCAGACCTGGATTATATAATCTTATTCCTTACATTTTCTCCAGCTTTCTCACATTTAATATTTTACTTCAGGAGTACTCCCAATTAATGAATAATGCTCCATGAAAGTCCCATAGACTGCTCACATAAGAAAGAACTATTTAGCTCGATTAAGACTGAAAGTGTTTGATCCATTTACTTTCTGGTTTACAGTGTAGTCCAATGGCAATGCTGCCAAAGCAGTGTAGCTCATCCTCCTCCACCTCTTCCTTTCTCTCTCCCCTACTCACATGTAGATGTAGCATTAAAGCTCTGAAAAGGTCATTTAAGAGACCAGAAAAATAAGCTTCCTAATTGAGTTTGTCTTTCTGTATTAGACTCTACAGAACTGAAACAACTTGTGAAATATGTGTATATAATCATATATATATAGGGGTTTATATCTAAATGTATGTGCATATATATGTACACACATATCTACATATCATATATGACTGCATTATGACATGGAGCAGTATGAAAATTTTACTATCTTATTTCATTTAATATTTTCTGTGTAGCATTTCATGGACATCTTTTAGCTACATATTTTTCATTTGCTTTTCTGTGAGGTTCACATGAAATAATACCTCCCAAACACTGCAATAGATTTTTTTAATTATTATTTTTACTATTTTACAATATGTGATCTTAGATATACTTTGACAAAGTGAATTGGGTGATGAGTACAAAACATAAACAACAAAAATGGAAAAGGTTAAATGGAAAGTTTCAAGATCTAAGACTGTTCCTACTTCATCCCCATGAAGAAATGAGACCTGTCAAAGATTTTTGTGTGTTTGTTTTAATGAAAAGAAAAAAATCCAATATGTTCATCAGTCCTTGGTCTGAGATATCCCTGAGATATGGGAGGCTGAGACTCAAATTTCAGCCTGAAACAGACTGTGAGAACTGTAATTCTCCTGGATCTGCTAGGTGAGTACCAATGGATGCTGGCTGTTCAAGATCAGCTGCTTCTCAGCCATGCCTTTCTTGACAAAACATTGTCAAGAGATGGTAGATTTCTATGAAAATTGCAGTTTAAACATATCATTAAGCATTTGCTGACAATACCAATTCCATCAGGAATTTTCCAGACAATTTGGATCACTTCATATGGCAGAGAAATCAGCATCACAAATCTGCTGCTTTGATACCTGCTAAATTTACTGTCAAAATTTTATATAATTTCTTTTTTTTTTTTTTTTTTTTTTTTTTGCAGTAAAATGTGGTTGTTGAATGCTTCCAAGTGATAGCAAGTATTTAAAGGTAGCAAAGTTTAACATTCTGACATATAAAGTCGGGGGTAACTTACAAACTGAGAAGTTTAATCATTTAGTCATTTCAAAGCATTAAAAAAGCAATGCTAACATGCTCAGAATACAGTCCTTGCTTTATTTTGACTCTGTTTATGAATAAATCAATTTCAGTGATCTGTCTTAAACACCCATCTTTGAAAGAAATTTTTCTTATGGATGTGTTTGTCCATTGACTAAAATGGAAATTTATCTCAGACTTGGATGCCTGACACTTGAACGCCTAATTTAGGGTGAGTAAGACCGGTTAGTGTTTCTAGTTCTCCTTCCTTTGTAATTCAGATGATCTGGGTTAGACAGCACAAGAGAAATATAAGATAAAGCCAATAATTCAAAGGAAAAATACTGAGATCTAGGTTAAAAGCCAAGTAGTCTGAATGACGTTTTCATCTATTCATCTATTTCCCAAACTACTAGATGCTGCTACAGTGACATTGTAACAGACCACTGGCTCTCAACCTTTCTGTTTGCATTCCTAACAAATATGCTATCAAAACTATTTAGAGAGTGGAATTTAATTTTTCAAGTTGTTTTTTTTTTCCTATTTATTAATATTTGAACACGATGTTCAAAGCTGGTATGGGGCTATCAGGGTACACAAGATATCTGACACTAAAGAAATGCATTCCCAAGCTGGGTCTTCAATGCCAAACCTAAGGCAGAAAAAATTTTCACAGCTGAGTTTTAATCCTTGAAAAACTGGATTTACAATGGAAATCCTGACAGACCCTTAAGTATTACAGTGATATTGGATACCTGTAATTATTGTATAGAGTGTAAGAGCTTATTTATAATTGTGAGTAGTTTCATTAAAATGCCAAATTTCTCTTTTCAGATTTTTCCCATTTCACTAGTTCAAAATTCTCAGTCTTCTCCAACACTTATTTAAAGAAATATAAAAATATTATAATAATTAGAATAACACTTATTTAAGGAAATATAAAAATATTATAATACTTATAATAAAATACAATTTAATGTCCATAATATTTGTCTTGTTGTTCTTATTACTGAAAGTTAAAGTTGGTAAGTAATGTGAATTAACAGAAGAATTTTAGAGAAAAAATCAGGCAAGTTTCTGTCCTATTTCTGTGTTCCTGTCAGTCTCTGAGGATCTGAAACTTGGGATCAGTTTTGGTCTTAAAGTAGGTTAGGCAACACTCGTTCCCATTTCATCCAGGAAGCAACTATCTACCAAGCTGCTCTATGTATCTGTTGGAAGAAATTCCTTAAGAAATATTTTCTGACATATAGAAGCCCTTCTTTATCCCATGTTTTCTAGAGTTTTCTTAATGAACTCCCAGATTTTTAATATCTCAAAACCAAACATATTTTCCAAACTGGAAAACTAAAATTCTAGTGAAGATTTATATGGCAAGATTGGTATAAACTGTGAGGATCTGATTTTTCTAAGGTAATTTGCTCAAATTCTTAATAACAGTAAAGAAATTGTATCCTTCAATTTAGATGAACTTGCAGGTACTGCGTAAGTTAGTGTGAAGGTGTAGGTGAGTGCAATTCACATCAGTTATACCGTATTTAAAAGATGTTCACAAACATTCTTGCTTTTATCTGTTTCTTGCTGGTTTAGCCTACATTTGCCTTGAGGTAGGCTCTGTGTGCATTTAGATACTGCAATTGTCCAAAGACAGTTGGACAACTGTCTAATTGTCCAAAGCTAAAACTCTTTAGATTTTAAGGGAACACCACAAGTATACTGCTGAAAAGGTAGGAAGGAAGGGAGAGAGGGAGGGAATGAGAAAGGGAGGAAGGGAGGCCTTGAAGGATCTAATTAATTCTACATTTATCTTGGAAAGCGTTACTTATCTAATGCATAAGTATTATGCAAGAGCTCCTCTGTCCTCTTCTTGACCTACTCTTGGTCAAGTCACATCCTTCAACGCAGAATAATCTTCTCCCTTATTTTTATGACCTTATTTTTGTGAGATTTGCTGCATGTTGGCCATGATTATTCCTTCTGCTGCCTTCCCATTCACCTTTTAGCCAAGTGTTTTGTTGTTAGCTGGATCCTCTGTCTCAGTTCAGGCATTACTTTGGCTCCTATTCTGAAATGTGGTAATGTCAGAGTTGTGCTACGGTCTGCATTAATAACAGTCTCATGTTGGAGAAGCCCAGTTCTCTCCCTGGGCCTTTGGAGCAAGTTCCTGGGCATGTCTTCAAGATCTTGAGATTCACTTTAGGTGATGCCATCCAAAAGATGACCATTATAGCACTTTATTCTACAATTTGTCCTCTAAATTTTTCCTTGGCCTCATTGTAGCACAGCAAGGATTTGCAAATAAGTTGCATGCTCTTGTATTATGATCCTTACAGGTAGTCTTTTCTTCTGTTGTAAAACCTGTCGTTAGATGCCCTGTGAGATGTCGGTATAAAGACACAAACAGCATGCATTTAAACCTCTAATATTTTCACTGATTGCTTGTTGGGACTTTTGTATTCAGTCTGCCTCTGTTTTCCCAACTGTATCGGGAAATACTCTGTCTCTTAGACTTTGACTGAAACATTGTGAGGGTGGTCAGAATGCTGGCACTTGACAAAAAGGTCTCTGTAACCATAGCTGATACAATGGGAAAGTGGAATTAAGCCCCTCTGGGAGAGGCTGGGGACAGCCAAAACTATCCAAAAGGGCCTTTGCCCCACAGTGATCCCACTAAAGTGGAAGACAACTGTCAACAAAATTAAACAGCAAGCAGAGAATTACGAAGAGATTTCTGATGCAGTAGCAGTCACCTTGCTAGAGGAGTTAGGTCAGCCATCCCATCGAGGCAGGGGACTTTTCTCACCAGCACATGCCCCAGCGGGCACAGGGTACAGCACAGGGACAACACACGATCAGGGCACTCCCTTGTTCCACAGGAGGGGTGGGCACAAAGGGCACCCATGCCTGGAGTGGGGATGAGCTTCTCACCCCCAACAGCTCGGGGCACCCTCACCAGGGTGGGGTGGTTGTAGAACTTCTTGGGATGAGAGATAAATGATATTTAAAAATTTGAAGGTATGTATTAAGATTTTGCAAGTGTCTATTGCTGTGTTTTGTTGTGTTTCTGATACTGTTCCTGAGCATGCTGTGTGCTGATTAATTGCATGTCATTACTAAATCAATAAATTGCTTTGATCCTGATTTGATTTAAAGTCTGTGAATTGATCAGTTTTCCCCACGGTCAACACCTAACCCATTAAAAAACTAGCAGCACCGCTTCAGGCTGATGAGTGGGCTAGGTTAGTAAGAGGGTTTACTGAATCATCTATGGGAAAGGAAAGAGAAAATAATTTGTTGTTCTGATGATGAAACAGTTCCAAATGGGTTATAATTCCAATTTGATGGCAAAATTTAAATATTTTCATGATTAATATTCCACAAAAGTTAATCCATGCAGTGGCAGTGTTTTCTTTCAATAAAGTCTATATATTTCTTATAAGCAAATTACAGACAAAACTCTGGACTCATACAAATTTTATGAATACAATCCAAGACAAAAGTGCTTTCCCAAACTCTTTAGGTAGGGTTTCTTAATCTGTGCTTTTAAAAATGCAAGTTTGGTATGAATCTGATATTTCATTCTCTATGGACCATTTTAATGATTTAATCATTAGGAAAAAGGCTGCCTTCACTTCAGAAAAAAATATTCCCCATTTATAAGAGATCTGGAGTACGCTGGGGTTGGCTTAATAAAATGTTATAGCTCAAATATTGTAATAATATATTATGAAGATGAAGTACACATAGCTATACCTAGTACTCTCCACAGTAGCATTTTTATTGTTTATATTGTTTTGCACTTTTTATTAAAGCTTTTGAAGAGCTTTGTTTCGACATGTTATTTGGTGTGTCATCCTGGAAAAGCTCACATAAAGAGAGAGATGTCTCAGAATTTGTGGAAAAAATAAGATATATAAGGTGGGAGAGTTTGTGGAGAATGTCAAAAATTATGGTAATCACTTCCAGTTTTAAGCACCTGAAGTCTTTAAGAACACCATGTGCGTATCTGTGTCCTGTGGGCGTCTCTGTTACATACATTTATTTTGGAAATGAATATTGCTTTTCAGATACCATACTTGCAGCAGAGCCACAGCTATATCAATATTAATTTTTGCTTTTCTTACTTGGCTCAACAGAGTGTTAAACATTGTCTCAGACAGTAGCAGTGTCTCTTTCATGGGCATTTACTAGACTACAGCTGATCAGTTCTGTCCACTGACTGTGTAATATAGCCTGTGATACATTATATTTATACATCCTTAATATTTAAAATGCACACACACACAGAGAAACAGAGGTACAGCATCAAAAGTTTCACATGTTGTCAATATATATGTTTTACAAGAAAATTACTAGGTGTTTGATCATCTCTTCACTAGGGAAAAGGTAGGTTAGATTTTTCTCATTTTCTAAAAGGGTGTAGCTTTATTTATGTTTCCACATCACAAAAAAAACCCATAGGTGGTGTCACTGGAAAAACCAAGGTGAGCTAATCAGTCCATAATACAGATCACAAGATGTTTTCTGGGGCTTCCTATTAGAGCCAGTTGCATTTTCCTTCTTCTGATTTAAAATGGTAGAAGTTACCTTACTCTTAAAACTTTTTCTATTTGTCGGTGGAGGTCTTCCCTGTATATCACTAGAAATTGGTTAGAAAAGATAGGAGAAACCATTTGCTCTCAGGAGTACAGAAGGGTGACCTTGGTTTTCAAACCAAAGAATAAAAATTAAAAATAAGTAGCCAAAGAACACAATGGAGATTGAAAAAAAAAAAAAAAAAAAAAGATGATCATAAGATTCATAGTCTTCCTCTCTTCACCATATTGTTTACACTTCTCCAAGTGATTTGAACACGACTAACGTCTCTGTTTTAGATACAGCTCCTTCTTCATTCAGCCGTTAACCTTCCAAAATTAAAAAACAAATTTTGTCCATCTATGAAAGTATGCCTTTGTTGTATCAGTGGAAAATAAAGACTTTGCAGAAACGCTTAGCTAAAAAGTTCATGTCCTTCAGTAAGTATTGGTGGTGTTACTCTAGCAGAAGAGGCAAATTGAATACATGAAGTTAAATTTTGCAGACGAGATAGGATATTAAAAGGTCAGTATTAGTTCAACAAATAATGAGACAAGCGGGTGCAGACACAGGTGAAAGTTTACTCATGGTAAGAAGAAGGGCTAGACATAAAAATTCAGCAGTAAATAATCACTAACTTTACATTTCCATTGCTTGAAAACAACACTATAATGTTTTTACCTGTTATGTCTTTCCCCAACACATCCTCAGTTTATTATATAAAATGCATATTAGCAGTGGAGTACAGAAGGTGCAAATTGACTGGAAAGCAGAGACTCAAAGAAATTACAAGGAGTCTGTGTGGGTTCCTAAGCAGCAAACAGAGGAGGATCTTACTTCAAGTAATGCAGTGCAGCATGCTGAGTCCATATCACTTGCTTCAGGGTAGTGAGAGTTCATAAAATCAAGCCAGTTACACAGCTATAGATCCTCTATAACGTAACTTCTTTTTTTTCTTTGCCATGGGCAATAGATTTTCTATTACTGAATGTGAACTAATGAACTAGCAGAACAAGTCCAAGTTATCAACACCTATTGAATGTGTTTCCACGCTGTAACAGACAGGACAGCTCAGCGGACAGCGTGCCACCCGCCTGACACCGAGTCGGGTTTCGGCTCCGAGGATGCTCTCTGTGTTTGTGCTGCTTGCTGCTGCTGCTGCTCCCCTCCTTTTGAAGCACATTGTAAACATACCCAGTGTGCAAATCTTCTCAGTCCACACAGGGATGTGACAGCTACTTAACAAACTGAGCGGCATTACACAGCAATCCAGGAAATAAATTTTCCAGACATCTCGTGAGATATCTTTATAGACGGCTTTCCATTAAAGCTGGTCTGTCCACACAAGCTGAAAGTCTGTGGGCTCCCTACCACTCTGAACCTTGCACAACTTGTGCCAAGGTAAAGGGAGTCAAAAGGGACATAAAATCCTACCTTTCTGACAAGGCAGCATCTGCTACTCACTTCTTACAGATGTCATAGATGTCAAGTTAGGGTTTCTATCTCTGAAACTAAAGAACCTGAACTAGGAAGGCAAGGGGGTTAGTTTATTTCTTTTCTCTCTTAAACATGCTCCCTAAGTACTTGGTTGCCGGATATTCAGATACGGTTTGGAATGGTTTCATGTCTGTTTTTAACCAGAAATTTCATCTTGGACTTAGATCATCAAGAAACTGCTGAATATATTCCCTCAAAAAATATATGGGAATATAATTATAAGATTAATGTGAAACAATCTCACACAGCAAAGTTAATATTTCTGACCATAAGGAACCCCTGGTTTCTGACTATTAACAGTAATTTCTATTGCATTCTGTCTAGAGGAGGTCATATCAAATGCAGCTTGAAGATGGACAGAGAATTGCCTTGCCAAGAGATCATTGATTACAGGTGAACATAGGACTTGGGGACATAGTTATAAATGCACCTCTGAAATCATAGTCAGTGGGAAAATAGAGCAAGTTATTCAGTAGGCACTATGAGCCTGCAATGGTCTTAGAAGGTATTTTGCATGTATTTTCGTCTGCAGAGGCTTTTAAAGAACTTTAATACGATAAGCTTAGACATTTTAATAATCCTGTACTAAATTTTTAACATACCTATATTTCTTAAAGAACTTCGTGAAGATTTGCAAATGTTTAGATGAATCAAATATTACTGTGGTTCTTGATGAAATGAGGCCAGTGCAAATTTGCTTTCATTATCTCTGACTTTTCTCCCCCCTTAATTTTAGAACCTACTCCCAATTTTAGTCAAATCCCAGAAAAGATTAAGTGCCTCAAAGTTAGTATGTTACACAAGTATCATGCAAATTGGTGGAGAGTGGGGGGCCTTCCCACTGAACACCTCCATGGATGGAAAGATGAAAAGTGAGGTCAGCAGTTCCCTGACCTCAAACCAGTTGGCGAGTGCTCCCAGAACTATTGCATGTGCTGCTGCTGGTCTAACTCCAGTGAGGGGATAAAAGAGGGATGTGCATACAATGGGATATGTTTTAGAGGATGTGGAGAAAACTGGAGCAGGGATATATGAAGGAAGTACCAACTTTGTGGTACAAAATCTAGTGGGATGGAAAAGGGCATGGAGATATTATGGTCATGTAACATAAAGAGTATTGAATATAAATCCGAAAGAAAGCGAGCTTTTTTAGTTCCTGTGCATGGAAAAAAAAGTCTTTTTTATATGTCCAGTGTAATAAATTGCTATGAGTTCCAGTGATATATCATACTTAGAAACAGACCCCAGTTTGCTTAAATTATGTTTGAAGAATGCTTTTGTTGTCTACAGAATGGAGAGGCTGATAAAAATTAGTGTTAGAAGATGAAATGCATGAGGAATATAATTGCATTTATTAAGAGATATTGTTAGCTAAAATTCATCTAGTGGTAGGTATTACATTATTCTGCTCATATATATGATGACATTAAAAAACATGATTAAATAGATTTACCTCATTCAGTCATGCTTGAGGCCTCAGATAGTTGCCATTACAGGTGGAGGGCACTGCATGCCAAGTTAAGACTGTTGATCTGTAGTAATCTTAAAATATGAGAAGAAATGTTTTGTAAAGTTTCTGTATTGTAACCATCTGAAATAGATCTCAAAAGCCTTCTGTTCAGGAAAAATACATTTTCCTCACTTGCTATATTAGGCTTTGTTGACCAAGAGCCTGTCAGCAGTTAGTGCTGTGCATCCTGCAACTATTTTCAGTGTCCTCCATGACACAAACTTCAACTGAACTACACAACGATTTCCTGTCCCTCTATCTATTATGTATGAGCCAAGCCAAAAATGGAATCCATGCTGTTCCAAATGCTGCATATGAGCTGGCAAAGTTATACGACAGATTTCAGCTACGTGAAATGTGGAAAATATGTGGCACTTCTGGGCCTCCTCATTAGCCCAGCACCATAGCTTTAGCTGCGGATTGCAGGAGAGAAAAGTCCAGTATGAGAACAAAATAAACAATTGCTTCTTCAAATATCAATACAGGCACATGTAGTACTGATTCAGGGTCGGTCAATCGATCTAACTGTAGTGATGGTCTTCTAGGAGTTAATGTACAATTGAACAATGCAAATGAAAAGCCATACGTAATTCTAGTTTAATCTAAACCACATAACTCAGATCGAGATGTTGGAGTCTGACATACTGTGATGCAGTGGGCCACCCTAACCATTAACAATGAGTTTGGATACAGCCAATGTGTGAACAGCAGTGCATGTATTTTCTTTGCCTGTTTCACTGTTTTGGGGGTGTATTGAATGTTTCTGCAGCAGTTTAGCTCTACTCGAATTGTCTTTCAAGTGTTATGCAAAAGGAAGTAGAAATCTAGAGTTCTATAATCTATTTTTATAGATCTCTTCATTTTTTAGTGCTTGGGTAGATATAGGCTATCAACACATAAATGTATGCCATCATCTGCTCAGATGGGTATTCTCTTTTATGGATGTGTAATTGTTTGCTGTTTAATTTCACTGTCAGAATTGTTTGCTGTTTAATTTCACTATCACAAACAATCTGTACGTGCCAGCTTTCTCCTTCTAGGTGGTAAACTGGGTGAGGTTTCATAATTTTTTTTACCCCTAAGCTTATTTTCCAGCACAGCTCTGGAGAAATTAAAGTTAACAGCCTCGACCCATCTCTTCATTCCGCTATGTTGTTTGGGTGT
Organism: Fratercula arctica; assembly: GCA_947846985.1. Classification (NCBI taxonomy): domain Eukaryota; kingdom Metazoa; phylum Chordata; class Aves; order Charadriiformes; family Alcidae; genus Fratercula; species Fratercula arctica. The sequence continues at coordinate 57,259,900 of CANTUZ010000001.1, read as the reverse complement.
GGGTTTTTTTAGTTTGGGGTTTTTTTTGTTTTGTTTTTGTTTTTTTTTTTTGTTTTGTTTTTGTTTTTTTTTTTTTTTGTTGGTTTTGGTTTTGGTTTTGGTTTTGGTTTGGGTTTTGGTTTGGGTTTTGGTTTGGTTTGGTTTGGTTTTGTTTTTTTTTTTTTTTTTTTTGATTCAGATGATAATATTAATGAAAAATGCTGGGAGAAAAGTTTTTTGTGTGTTTTTTTTTTGAAGTCAGGAAGGTGATAATTTGGCTGGATTTTGTTTTTCAGCCAAAATGCAGTCAGATGATCCTTTTAACCTTCATACAGAGGTGGGATGTAGTCAGGGAACACTAACACATATCTGACTTTCTGCAACTGGGATCCACCACTTCTTTGAAAGAGAGCCACTGCATTTTTACCTTCTGTTACAGGGATGGCACATAACCTAAGACTCATGATGAAGCCTTGAACAATGACATTCTTGGTTTGCTTGGAAATACTTTGTTTCTTCTGTGGAAGAAGGAAACAGTTAACTTGGAGAAAAAACACAGTAAATAATAGGATTTTAAAATTCCGTTTACCGAATTCTATATGCCAAGTACTTTTTTCCTAAAAATCAGAGAAGCAATGTCTGGACAACAACTCTTAGCAAAATGCATGCCTATTAAAATGTAGGTGTATGATACCAAAGAATAAAAGAGCCTTTCATTCAAAAGCAGCCAATTAAGATGTTTTCAGCTTTATGAAATGCCATGAGATGTTTTGCATCATTTTTTATGCTCTGTGCCACAAAGTACATTGACTAAGTTGTGTTGCTCCTTTTCTAAAGGCCAAAACAACGCACTTAAGAAATATGTTCTCCTTCTCTGTCCTAACTTTTTCTCCTTCCCATGTTATCTTTTTGCTCATTTCATTGGGTGAAAAAAAGAAGTCTTACTTCATTTAAATGGAAAATAAGCAGATATGAAGGCAGCTTCTTACCTTCATTATAACCTTAAGAGCTATTCAGTCTTTGAATAAATGTTTCATTTGCTTACTAAGATCATAAATTAGTGTTACTTGCAGATGTTCTATCAAATACACCCCAAAAGTTCTCAGGGTTGTTTTGTCTTCAGTCTTGCTATATGCCTAAATTCTGAATGTACCTATCCTGTTCGAAGTATACCAATCAACTTAAAAATGTCATAGAAAAAGATACCTCATCAGATTTTTTTCAGGTTTCAAATACATGACTCAAGCACATCCAATTTCATTCTGAATATGATTCAGCTGATGAGTTAGAAGGGAATAATGAAATGCCACTATATCAATGAGACAAGGGAAAAAAGGATCCATCTCAAAATAAGGTCTTTAATAACTATGAAATAGATTTAGCTCTTAAGTAACTGAGAAAAAATGGATGATTTTCAGTATGATTTTAATTCCAGATTTCCCAACATACATATTTGATAAACTTACTAATTTTTAAAATCTTCAATAGTATCATGAGGGAACTGCTAGACTAACAAACAATAACTTCAAATTAGGGAAATATAAGTATGCATGACCTTGGAGGCAATTTTAAAATTCATTTGATGAGTATTCCCTGAAAATATTGAATCTACAAATCAAATGGATGAAGAACCATTATGCATTTATTTAGATGCATTCAGAAATAAAACTTTCAAAGCTCTACACTTAATAACTTTTAACACTAGCACATAAACAATCTTCATTTTTCTGAAGTGTTTAGCTAGGAACAGAAAGAAACACGTGTCTTTTAAATTCAGGGGTCACATTCAGTTAAACTACTTTTGAAATAATATGTTAAATCTGGTTACAAGAGCGTTCATTGAATTATTTAGTTACAGATTTACTGGTGTTTCAGTTACACCTCAGTTCGATGATGAGAGTCTGTTTTTTGTATAGAAGAGGCAGTTCCTGTCCCAAAATACTTGTAGTCTATGGATGCAATGAAAAACAGGTGAGAGGTGATTGTGATTTGTTTTATAAGCTTCAGTCATTTCATAGCAATTGGTTATCCACTAGCGAATACTTCACAAGCATCTCTTCCTTATGACAGTATGGGAGTGACTCTGCTGTTTCTGTGAAGAAGTGATTTCATCTTCATGGTGTCTCAGTGATTCTTCACATCTCAATGACTTCCAAATTAAAATGTTGTGTTTGCAAGAGGAACAACACTTTTTTTTTTTTTTTTTTTTTTCCAAGTTGGAATACATAGAAACTCAGCCTATGAATCAAAAAGTTAACTCGGTTCTTTTATTCTTCTATATAAATCCATCAATAATTATTATTCTAGCTTCATTCATTTATGCCAGAGCAGCTGATTTTTATGTGGATTGTACAGATAAAATGAAGTTGTTATGTAAAGTAATCTGCTTCCCCTATCGTTCTTCACTTCTGCTGCAATAACTGCAATGGTGAAAATACTCCTATACTAATGAGGCTGACATTTAATCATGATGTTGTAAAATAAGTTCAAAGCAAGCCATCATTCTTAATTTACAGGTGTTTCCTGACTATTATTGCTAGAATAAGCTGTGTAATACTGAGAAAGTTCAGTGGAGAAAGATAATATAGACAAGGATCAAAACAATTAATACTTCTACTAATGTGCGTGATAAGGAAAATTCTTGTCTCTTTTCTTTATAAACAATACGTTGGTACTGAGAGTATTAAAGAGCCAACAACAATAAAAATAACTTTTCTTGTTTTTTCTGTAAAAGAAAGGTACAACCCTGAGGATAAATAAGTATTAAGTTTACTTGATTGAAAAGTGACGATTTTTGCATAGTCTTTGCAACTTCTTTGCAACATCATGTGTGGATTTCTTAACCCTGTGAGTAGAATACATAAAGCAACTTACAGTGTTTCTTCTCTGAGGATGATTATACATAGAATGTTTGTAAGGTTGTTAGGTTTTTGTTATAAAGAGAAGTAATGTTTATATCATTAAGAAATATTTGAAATTTCAAATAATGCCAGTAAAAAAAAACCAAACTGTTTTGTTTGGTTATATTGTTTTGTTTTGTTTTGGTTGGTTTTTTTTTAGAAACACATGCACATGTAAGTTGGGCTGAGATATCTCTAAGGGACAAGAGAATGCATATTCTGTTGTGAAACAAGTGGCTATTATACATTGTGCTGAATGTGCAGCCAGTGATTGTCCTTTCCAGATTTAAACATCATTAATGTCGAAGGAAATTGGGGAATATGTGCAGGAGGGAAGACGAAGAATGAAGCAAAACACTGTTTAAAGTTAATATTGTGAGCTCAGCCTGACTAGGAAGATATATCAAGCAGAATAGTTGGACTTCTTTCAGAATCATACCCTCTTCTTCTGCCCATTACTTCTCCATCTAATCCAGCAAGCTATCTGTAATCTGTGTCTGCGTATCATCATCTACTTCAAAGATGTTCCAAAAATCTAAATTTGGCAGCTTCTATGTGAGAAGCCTCAGCCTACTTCAGTAGTAAGATACTGCAAACCACGCTTCTTATTTTCTGGAATAACACCGCTCTCTTGTCTGTGGAACCTGTCAAACAATTAGAGGTAAAATGAAAAGGAAACATGAAAATTAACTTAGAGCTAAATTTCAGTGCTGAATGCCTCCTACACCCAAATTACAGGGATATTCCACAGAGGAGTTATTTTAGATATTTAAGAAACATTTGTCTTTCTCCGTTCACTAGTTGATACATCCTACCTTATGCACGTGTCCAGACAAGTGGTCTGACACATCCACTGGAATATTGTGAAAATTCTTGGGTAGGTTTAGGTGCATGCAATGTACATGACAGCATCTGAGCTAATTCTGTAAAATCCATTCATAGTCAACATAGAGAAGTAGGCACTACTTGAGTTCAATGAATTCAACTCACCTGCCTTGCAGGATCAGATATGACGTGATATCTTCTCCCTTCAGTGTCCACAAATAAAGTGAAAACAACTAACACAGTTGTACACATCTATTTTGTAGATGTGTTATTTATTCTGTCTGTCATTTTTAGGATGTCAAATTTCAAAGTTTCATGAACGTTAGGAGGGATGACAGGAAAAAAAAAAAAGGAAAATTTCACTTTTTTTTAGAACTTGAATTAGGAGAAAAGAATATGCAGAGCAAAAGACTTGGAAGAATAAAACCTGGGATAGAATATTGCTGTTAAAAGGAATGTTAACTTCTGATAATTTTGCTCAATTCAGTTGTTGGCTCTTTTCACCAGGATAACAAATTCTGCATGTGTGTAACGGATTATATAGAGTGCTGCCTGAGTAGTTTAAGTGATAAACAGTAGTTTTACAAATACATTAGTCCAAGGAAAATCAGATCAAATTACCTGTTTAGCTAGGATTTCCAGGTCTGGAAACTGAAATCAGCCAGCTGCTCTCATGACTCTGGTTCCTGACGTGGGCAACAAGCTGCATTGTGGAATGATGCTAAATAGGCTGCTAATTTGCATACATAAGATGAAGCATAGACGTGTCACCTCAGGTTTGTCTGCATGAAGTTATACTGATTTTGCTGAAATTTTACTTGTAACTAAGGCTCACCTTGTGCTGGCAGAGCCTAAGGCACAGTCTCGAAAGTGGGAGGAATTGTTTTTGTCATTGGGCCCTGTGGGTGGTATTGCTTTACACCTCCTACCCAGCAGCCTGCCAGATGCCTCTGTATCAGCCATGGGTGTGCTGCTTCTTGCTCCCTCTACCGTTCCTGTGCAGAGGCTGCAAACTAGTTTAACTTCCTGGTTAGTAACAAAGCACCTAATTTCTGCAGTGGGCAAGACTGGTGAATTATTTACATCCTATTACTTATCAGTGATTTGAAATGTTTCTTTATTTACTTTCGGCAACCGATACAAACATAACCAGAAAGGTTGCTGCAAGCTGTAACTCTACATGCTAGGTTCTGCTCTCTGAGCATTCAAAAATATTTACCCTGGGTTCAGTGTCTACTGTGCTTCTAACTGAGGAAGGGGAAAAGCAGAGAGTGACATTTGAAGCAGTTGTCTAGCAATAAAGGTCTTTCTTTCATAAAGAGAATTGTGACAGGGAAAAAAAAAAAAAACCAAAAAACCCAAAAAACCAAACATTTTTTTAATGGAGGCTTGCCTCTGGAAGAAGTAGGCTTTGTTTAGATCAAGTGGTTATCTTTTAAATATTGAAATATTGCAAACTGAGGGAGTGCGAGTACAGCCTGGGTGCTTGTTTATATGATGTCCATTTCTGCTTGGCATACAGAAGAAAGATTTTCTGTGCTTGTGAACATGGCCTACTTACCCACAGTATAAGGCGTGAAGAGGCTGAGGACAGATTGCTGAGGCAGTTTCCGGAAACAGAAAAAAGGCTGAAGGAGCCCACTGCAAGTTGTGCAGTGGGGAATCCAGCTCTGATCTGCTTTCCAGAGCTCCGGAGCTCTGAAGTTCAACAGCAAGGGTGCTCCAGGTGGTGGCCTCCAAGGGTGACTTGGACTGAGTCCAGCCCCCTGCTACTCAGCAAACTCTGAAGCTGATTTCCGCAGAGCTTTGGTGTCTTGGAGATAGGAATCCTTCCATTCAAATGTTGTATCTTTTATCTGTCTTTTCTCCAAACCCAATGCACACACACAGCAGCAGAATTCCTTCCTTCCAAAACAAAAATTAGCACGTTCATGTAACTTCTTGTTTATAGATGGCAAATGAGGTCAAAAGAGAGGAACTGACTTCCTCAAATAATACAGTACATAATAAGATTGCTAATCTTGATCACATTAGAGGTATATGTGTATTGATTTATAAGACCAAAAACCAAGAGAGAAAAATGGGTGTAAACAAAAAGGAGACCTTTTAGATATAAATTTGAGGATGGGTTTCTTTACATAAAGCATAATTTTATCTTTTGCGGCAATAAAAGAATTTGCAAATAATGTAGGAATCATTTAACATGATAGTCTAATAAGAACTGAGACAGGTACAGAAAAATAGGACTTACAAATAATTTATCCCTAAGATTTCAGAATAAGAACAAAGTCCCAAAACCTCTGAGGTTACTTTTGATCACTAATGTCATCAAGCCCAAGCTTGCCAGTTCTTTCAGTTAATTATAGCATTCTACAGTTCTCAATTTGCACACCAATTTCTGATTTCACTTGACAGTTCTTTTCATCCCTGCAAAAACTCTGCCTGGGAACTGCTTTCATTCAGTACGAAATCAGATGCAAGGTTCCCAATCTTCTTTGTGCCTGCAGCTTTATGCTTGATGAAAATCACCTTTGTTCTGGAATGCTTTATTTTACTAAAAAAAAAAAAAAAATCTTTGCACTTCAGTACTTCAGATCTGGGCCTCTAAATCTGTGAATTGACATTCTTGCATTATTAAAAGTAGTAAACATATGGATGTTTCTCTTTGCCCTGCCCATAAGATAAACAACTCTCTCTGCAAGCATATTATATGTTCTTCTCTCCTTTCAATAACAGTCAATCGTGGATGTTAACTTCAAAATTTGTATAAAAAGGGACTATAACTGCCTTTATTAAAATATTATCAAAAATTCTCCCAAGTCAGTAAATATAAAAAAGCAGCTATCATTCAGTGCAATGGCATTCAATCAATTTTTAATTTTTTTTATACAACTTTTTATACAACTTTTTATACAACTTTTTATTATTTATAAGCAAAAGAGTGCAAGAGGATATCAATATCATGCCTCAGGATGTTTAGATTAACAGTACAAGTAGGGTAACAGGCATACTCAATTATATGAGGCCAGATTCACTCTTCCTAAGAAGAGAAAAAAGTGGTAGGCACAAGTAGAACTACAATGAGCAGTTCAAACTAGGCATATTTTCAAGCAGTGGCTGCTTGCATACAAAGGGGAGCACACACCTAAAACTTTAATTTTCTGTGGACATCCCTCATTAGCAGAGTTATAAAGTTGCATCTCTCAGGAAACTAATTTCACAGTCTTTCTGTAGAGTCACAAACCAGAAGCCCAGGGTGCCAGCATGGTCACGTATGCAAGCAGAGCTCATAGGATTTCACTCAATCCATTACTATCTATCAGAGCTAGTAAATGTGCATTTGGAAACCAAACTGAAGTAAAATAGTTCCCAAGAATTCAAAAATCTCATTGACCATTTTTAACAGAAAGGTTAAAGAACTGCTAAAAAAAATTAACAGAAGTTTATAATGATTCAGAAAAAGTGCTTTTTCAATCCTCCATAAGAATCTACCCAACTTTCAGCTTCAAGCATTGGGTCTGGTTGTATGACCTCGTAAATCAGGTGTGATTAATTAACTATTTAATTTCAATGTTATAAATTACACAGATTTTGGGGTGAATGTTGCTGAATGGACATTAATGGCATGTTTTACAGTCCATCCATCATTCTGGATCCTTGTTTCTGAACTGTCTCCAATTGTTTTTCATTACTGTTTCTAAACTGCTTGCAAAATTATCTTAGTACCACTAAAAATAAATGGACAAAATAACTGATCCATGCCTAATTAATATTTCCCTTGTTCAGGTATCCAAGGACTGTGACAGCCTTTTTGGAAATAGTGCCACACTGGAATCTATATTCTGTTAATTACCCTCATGACCATACATTATATATAATTAAATTGAATATCTGAAAAGAAAACTTAGACAAATATGAGCTAGAAACGAAAGCCATACAAATTTATATCCTGGTTTACATGGCAGCTATATCCTTAACTTGAAAAGACATATGAATATGGCATTGACTCATTTTGTTATGTTATTAAAAAGAAAAAGAAATATCAAAGAAGCTGAGCAAGCTATATTGTTGTCTGGCATATTATATGTTGTCCATTACCCTATGTTGTCTGGCATAAATTGTATTAACCTTTTTCAGAATCATAAACTAGTGACCTAATTAATCTGGATTAGAAGGGGTTACCTCTGTTTTACTGTTTATTTCAAGCTATTCATGGCTTTCCACTAGAAGTGATGGTTCCACAGTTTTATGCTGACAGAAGTTACCAAAACCTAACAGCAAATTTGATCTAGAGACTTCTTCCATTTTAAATTCCATTTGATAACTTATAGTCAGGTTAACAACATATTTCCAATATTCTGTATGCCAGAATTAAAACTAGCATTAAATAAACATTACATTCCTTCAACATTTACTTCAGGAAGCTAAAAGACAAGACTGGGCAAGAATTTTATAAATATCATTCTCAATTTAATCTAAAAGAGCATTAACAGTATTTAGCAAGGATCTTGGAAAGAAATTCAGGAGGCAACAGTGGACAAAGAAGAGAGAAGTTCAGTAACAGAATCCTATCAGTAGGGAAGAAATTATTTGGAGGAATAATACAAACGTACTTTGAATGTATGTCAGTTTTGCTTATAGCATAACAGATGGTGAGAAGGGAACTCATGGTCATATGACAACTAGTAATAGTATTTTGTTTATCTGACATTTTTTCGCATTGGTCCCCAAGAAATTTGTGGTTTGAGTACGCTGTTGCTGCTTCTCCTTATGTTCATATTTCAGACTCTCTGTATTGTATTTCTGAGATCGGAGGCTGCAGACTACAAAGACAAATGAAATTCTGTGAACAGGATTCCCATGGCACAGTTGCAATTCTTAAAAGTTCAGACTTCCCTGATGAGAAGATCACTGAATGAAAAGGACATTTATGTCACATCAAGCTGATACACAAAAGCGAGGGAAAAGAAAGAAAAAACAACAAAGTTCATTCTTTCTTCCCCCTCATTTTTATTATTCAGTTACTTAACGCTGAGACATTGCTTCTGTTAGTTGGAACAATGACCTCAGCTTCAGGGATACTCTCTGGAGGAAGGAAGGAGGGAATGTTTTGGTATTCCTACACTGTTGCCTCCTCCTTCACGCTTGCTGTTAATAACCTGCACTTCATTCCGTTTCTGTTCATGAAGCATGCTTCCTTCAAATATGATGATTTCTGGTAGTAGCTGCAGTTGGAAAAGGCTTTAGAAATTACTCCTTTAGTATAACTGCAAGTGATGGAGAACTTAAAGCACACTGTGCAATCTTTTCGCAGTGTTGATTTACCTTCTCTTCAGCGATTTTAAGATTCAAGTTTGCAACTGATTTTACAATCTTTCAATACTTTTGCATCAGTGATGTCAGATATCGCACAAAATCAGGATGATTTTGATGCCTAAGTGTATCACTCAGCCTGAGTATACAATTGAAGGATTTACAAAGAATGCCAAGGTTTCATAATTTATTTTCATTCAAATATGAAAATGAGATGCTTCGATTTCAAAATGTTCTGCCAAATTAGAAATCCACTAGATTGAATTTTTTGGATGAATATTCACATCACCCATTTTAGTTGTCTTACTATTTTCCACAGAGTCTCTGCTGTCAGGAAAATTGAATGTCAGGGATAGAGGACAGTTTATAGTACTCCACTCCTATCACCTTCTTTTTTTTCCCCTAATGGATTGCAAAAGGGACTGAACAAGTTTTACACACCACATTGGGTCCCCACAGATAAGTGATACAAATATCCCTTCTTTTTTCTGCTTTTATTTCAGAAATTATGGAGTGGAGTTATCCTGGACAGAAAACAATTCTCTGAAGGTCCTAGTTGATGCTGGAGTCCAATAGATCATGTTTATGGCTTTCTGCAAGCCTTGACCACATATGGCACCCTCCACTCTGAACTTTCAGGGGATGAGACAAGAGTTACAGTATATTTACTTCTTAATTCCTAGTTTAACTAGTTTTTACAGAAAACGGGATTCCCAAAGCGCATAGAATCTGGACAGCTTCAGAGTTTACAGGTTCAAGAAAAATATATCTAGAAGGCTAAGTGGGCTGCTGGGAAATGGATAACCTGACAGAGATGCTATCAAAGTGAGAATCAAGGAATATTTTATGAAAAAAACTTCCCAGACTATAGTGTCTTCAGTCTACTGGTCTCTCAAAGTTTTAGGTAAGTTTTCAGAATAGAGTATGTTCCTTTCCATAGGTCACTTGGATAGCACCAATAGGATATTTTCCAAAGAAACAAAATTACTGCAGAAAATGTCCTGTTGAAAGTATGTTTGTGTCCTAACAGACAGACCTACAGCTGACTAATGAAAAGTACCTCCATGAAATCAATATGCTTGTGCTTGTGTTCGTTTTCAGTAGCCAAGGTATTTGTTGTAATTTCAAAGTAGAACTTCTCAGCAATTTTCAAACGCTGTGTTACTATAAAATTTATTCTGCATTTTAAGGATTCTTATGTAGAGAGATGTGAAGGAGTGAAAGTAGGTGTGCTGTCAAATTTGCATTCTCTTCATAAAAACAGTGATAGACTGCTAAATGCTAATGTGGATTGTAGAAGGTTCTAAGAAAGATTCAACAAGAAATCAATTTATGTTGAAAATTTATAGGTTCTGTCTGCTGCTAAATCATCTTCTTGAGACAGAATACTACTGCATGTGAACTTTACGCTGGTTTGAACTCGGAGATCATCACTGAAAAAATGTAACTTCTTTTTGTTTTATTTTGACTGGTTTATTTTACAAAGTCATTGCTCTCTCAGCAGTTTAGATCTTGGCAGTTGTCTTCATGAAGAGATGAGATAATGTACACTAGTGATGACATGACTATTTAACCAAAGAGAAAGTGAGAGACAGAGAAAAACACTGGCAGATTTAAAAAGTTGCTATTATAGAGGAGTTTGGGTGGTGGTAGTTTTTTTCATGGGGTTTTTTTTTTTGGGGGGGGGGGGTGGGGTGGGGTTTTTTTTGTTTTTGTTTTTTTTCTTTTTTTTTTTGGTCTTGCAGTAGACTATGAGTAGGAGGCAAGAACTGTGCATCCACTTATATTTAGGAAAGCGTAGACTGGGATTAGGTTGTCATTTTCCTGACATCCAAATATACTGTTCTGGTAGGATAAATAGCAAAGAAATCTGATGACTCACTCAGTTTATATGTTTTCTGAAGAGGAATAGTGAAGAACATCTTTCTTTGTGTGTCTTTTCATTTTGCACTTCACACGCTAAAACTAGAATAATCATGGCCTACCTGCCTTCCAGGAGGAAACCCAAGGAAATATGCATCAAAATGTCAGCCACAAATAGAACAAAGAACTGTCAAAATCTGCAAAGGTGTCATTATTTCTGAATTTTCTCAGTTGGCCATGGTTTCATAACATGATACAGTTTAACCATTCTTTTAAAGGTAGCACATTAAAAAGGAACATCACGTTAGCTATTGTTCCCAGCCCTGTGGAACATTGTATGTACATAGTTCAGGAAATGTACAGAAGGTTGATTGGGCGGCAAGATAACTAGGCTGGTCTTCTATGAATAATTTATGTCATGAGAAATGGAATAAACAGTATTGTTAAAGAGACCAATGGAATGAAAAGGAGTCTATAAGGTAAATCAGAGTAATCAACACCACTGTCATAGCATCCTATTGAACTGGTTTAATAAGGCTACTACAAAACACTTACGTAGCAGATTCTAGAGAACCAGAGATAGCTGCTTATTTCGTTGGAATTCTTGTGAAAGTCTCCAGTCATTTTGAGCAGTTTATGATACCATGGTGACAGGAATGTTTCAAATAGGATCAATTGAGAAAGAAGGAAAGGGTGAGTCTGAATCAACTGAAATATTTGTAATGAAATAATCTGAAATGTCTTTTTCTATTAATTTTACTCATACTAGTGAAAATCAATGAGATATCAGAATTGACTGTAGTGGCCTGAATCTCGAGAGCGCTTGCATACATCTCCAGGCCAGAACTCATTCTGATAGAGACTGCTGGATTTTGTAAACTTTAATTTATAAATCTTGACTTTTTTGCTGAACTATTACCATGTTTGCCTACACGTTTGTTGTCCTTAGACAGCAATCCAGTCTCTTAATGCCCCATCGTATAAACTCTAAAGCTAACTACGGCTCAAAAGCAGAGTGCCATCCAGACTTTATTAACTACAGATGGAAGGGTGTGATGAGACAGCCACAGGTATCAAACTGTTGAAATGAACATATTCTATTATTTCGGAATCTAGTTATGTGGCATTGACCCTTAATATGCTAGACTTAACGAACAGTTGCTTTTGTGACTGATGATGATGTAAATTGTTTAAGACATATTTTTTTAATTGTGACAGCTTTGAGGAAACAATGAAATGTTGCTGCATAATCTGCCTTCTGCCTCACAGGTATTTCCCGGTAGAAATGATCATGAGAACTGTAAAGTTTTTTAAATGATGTTATATGTAGGAAGCAGGAAGGCCCTTTAATTATGCCCTTAAGTACAGAATATTTACTTAATTGCTTATTAGCCCTTGTATCCTGAAAATTTAATTAAGTGATGATTAACTATTCATTATAGTATTTTCCTGTTATTATTCAGTACAAGCTGCACATTAACTTTTAAAGTCTTTATCATGTTTTGCATTAAGCAACCCCAATTCTTGTCAACTGCAAAGACCAACTGTGATACTACAATAACTTATCTACTTCCCTTGCTCAATTAATAATACCTGATTCATCAGGCAAATCTGAATGGCCCGTGGAAAAAGGCTAGCAGCTTAAGCAGTGGCAGCTAGTTCTGCTTTCTGCATTAGGCCTGTATCAGGCAACATGCTCAGTTGTCCTGGCCCAGCTGGTTCAGTCTGGAAAGCTATGGCATGATACAGCCTACTCAAGATGAGGCCCCAGAAGAGAATACCTGGAGTTTAGAGCCCGTTAAACTCCGTCTGAATTTGAATGTCCATGTACAAAAACCAGAGGAAAAGATGGTGCCCTTTTTATACAATAATTACTTGGGATCTTGGAAACCAAGTTAGATATCCACCTCTGTCCTGAAGTAATCCCAACTGACTTCTCACTTCTCTAGAGAGCATCTTGGTCATGGGGAATGTACCAGTGTGGGAGAAGCTCTCCACATCTCCTTTTGAAGATGTGCTGGTCTCCACTGTGAACTCCAGGAAGAATTCAAGGTGAGAGATCAGCAGACAATTGCCTGGCACGAGGAGCTGAGCTGGGCAGATCTGAGATCCAAACCTAGGCCAAATGATTTTGACATTAGTTCATCTTTGGAGCAGAAGTTTGCATATTAGACCCATTGTTTTGGTTGCTATCACTAGATAAACTTGGAATTTTGTTCCAGGTGCCAACCTTATTTTCTACCCCAATGAATTATAATTTCCATGTGGAGTGGAGTGGCATAAAAAGCATTCCTCTCCTGGAATAATTTAATGATCTAGAAGAGGAGAGGTGAGTTTGAGCCTATTCACTTCCTACCCATCCTGAAAAGCATTAGTTTCATTAGTTGATTTCCAGGAATCAAAGGAAGAGGAAAATACTTTTGTGGTGGCCAGTAGCTGTGTTCAACTGGTCAGCTGTGTTACTTACCGTGATGATGCTATGCGTCAGGTATTTTTCGAACTAATGGACTGAATTTCTGGCAATTGGAATATTGGAAAATTGAGGTGTTTATAGAGACAGACAGTAATGAAATATGAGTTTTCAGTTGTCATTTAAATACTTGAAGCCCTTTTGTAGACTTTATTTATATATAGATATCTATATAAAGATATCTATATATAGATAAAGACTATATATAGACTATATACTAAAGACTGTATATGAAGATATTATCTTTACCAGCCTTTTCAAGTAATGGGACGTTCCTGAATAATTCTGGAATTAAAAAACTTGTGAGAACATGACTTTGCAATTTTAGTGCTGTTGTAATGTTGTATTCTGTATATAATAATTTGCATGCATGTTGAACCCTGAAATCTCTTAGTCATGGTGCTGAACTCATATATATGGTAGGCAAGTGAAATCAGAAGTGAGAAGAAAGTGGGGTAAAACTCTTAAAAAGAGAAGCAGTGGAAAGCAATTCATTCAGAAGCTTTCCTGTGAATTGATGAAGGAAGAGATTTTCTTTGACAGAAAGCTAGGTTCTGAAAATCTTACTAAAGTTCTTATTTCTCATTCTTATTTTGATGGGAATATTATTAACAGTACCACCTGAACCTGCAGGGTACCTGATCCAAAATTAGTTGGAGGTTTCTTTTGGGAAATTTCACATCTGTCTCTTAAATAATTTTGAGTGACAACTTTATTAGATAGAACTAACATACTAGAAAATTATCTTATGTTATATATCATTTTATGATTTATGGTATCAATCATGGAGTTTAACACATAGTAGACTATGCATATGACTAGCTGATACATTAAGTATATTTGGAGAATTTGTATTTAATCTTTCAATCTTAATATTTATATCTTAATAATTAAAATAGTTTAATATTAATATTTAATAGTATCTTAATATTTAAGAACATTAATATCATAAGCACATTCTGACTGAGGGAAACCTAGATATGTCTCACACTTTTGGACCTGTCTATAGTCAGGACCGCCTAAGAGCAAATTTACATTCATCCTTACTTCCAGATTTTACTGTACGTTTACTTATAAAGAAGGGCATCATTAAAAGGTTTGGTTTTGATAAACACTATGCAAAAAAAGGCCATAACGTTTGTAGCTCAGCAACAGTTTTTGATCTGAGTTTTGATAAACACTATGCAAAAAAAGGCCATAACGTTTGTAGCTCAGCAACAGTTTTTGATCTGAGTATTTAACAGAGATAAGGTTTATATAAGAAAAGAAATTGTAACTTATTTTTCTAGCAGGGCTTTTTTTAGAGGTGACCTGTCAAGCATACTGTTAGATTTTTTTTTCTTTTTCTTTTTCAGTTGGTGCTTTATTTGACTCATACAGCCCACAACTTTTCTAAATTAATGTTTCAGGTGTTGTCTTTGTCTGATTGGGACACAATTCTCCAGACACTTACTAATCAAAGGAACTTGTCCTTTGACGACAGCATTAATCTCTGTGCAGGCAGCTAAAACAGCAATGATTTCAATCACAAGAAGAGGCAAATGTGGTGTGCATGCTTCTCCAGAGGAGAGAATCCCCCTGTAAAAAGCGCTTTCCATGTTAAAAAATTGCAGTACTAAGCTCACTGAGACATAGCTCACCATAGCTGATGTGTATTTTCAAGTGATATCTGAAGCATGAAAATATTCATAAGAAACTTTACAGTATAAGTAAACTAAGATGCGGTAGGGGTTAAACCTGTCAAGAGCTCTTTCTTAATGATTGCTTCTTTATTCTACAAAATTGAATAAAGGCTCTGCAGTTAACAAAAATAATCTATGGTTGTGCTTTCTCAGGTTTTGGCAAGTTTTTGCTTTGTGTGGGTGTATATTTGTGTGGGTGTGTACCATACTGCAGAACACAAACTAATAAAATCGAATTACAGGGCTTACTGATGCTCTAGCCAAAGTGCTATTAAAGTGTCTAATTACTTTTTACTAATTTACAGTCACTATGAGTGCTGAAATGCACCATTTTCAATGCTTCCAGGAAGTCAACCAGGCACAACACAATTGATGAAGTTTTAATTTCATATAGATAGCAATTATCCATAAAACCATATTTAATAAAGCTACTAATATTATAGTTGAACATTTGGTTAACTCTTGCAGAAAACATGGTGTTTACAGTGTCATACTTAGGTTAACAGTCACTTAAAGAGACAATATTCTGATCCCAGGTAATATATGAACTAAAGCATAATCTGCATTTTTTTACTCATGATTCCTGTGAGAAATATATCAAAGATGAAAATACTTTGTATTTACTTTCTTTCTTCTTACATTCATGCCAGCTCTGTGAAAATGCATCATATTTCTGTGGAATATTCCAGGCAGAAATAACTTACAAGCTGCATACAGATTTCATTTGTCTTACGTACTTTCATTGTCTGACTATGGAAACTCCAAGGTCTCATGCAATTTCTCTTTCTAAGATGGTTTAACTGGGACTGATCCCAGAGTTTAATTTCCAGGCCGCTGACTTGAATCCCTGGCTAGCAGTGTGTTTTCCACATTGTCAGGAGTCCCAAGCTGGAACAGCGTGAGGCTGAATTTACATCTCTCAGGAAAAAAGCTGTTGCCTGGTGGTGCTGTCCTTGTTAGTCAGGAAATAAAGCAGTGGCTCTGTTCTTTTATAAATCTGAAGTAATAGCACAGTAATGATATACCCTGGGAATGGATTACTTTGGAATTGATTTGCTCACATTTTGGAGGATCTATCCTCCATTGATTTTGTTATTTAGAGCTTTTCTTGCCAGAGCTCTTTCTTGCTTTTCTAGGCTTTGAAAGAGATCAGTGTGCTGCACTCAAAGCTGGTGTCTAGTTTCAGTCAGAAAACTGAGTATGCTTCATCATTTTGTTGGAAAACATTTGTTCTAAAGGCTAATGATCCTTGATTTGCCTATGAGAGATACAGAAATTTGTATGTGTGTGGGAAGGGAGTTTAATCTAATGTATGAGTGAAAAGTCATTTAAAATTGTTTTCATCAGCCTACACTTTTTTCTCACAGAGAAATTAAAAGCTAGGATAAACTGTTGTAGAGTAAATCAAATATTAATATTAAGAAAATGCACTTTCATAAATCAGGTTCTAGATACTGTGGAGAATCCTAAGTAACAGAACAAGAACTTGGTGAAAATATTCCCTCAGATATAAGTGTTTAGTTTCACTTAACTACATGCCGCTTTTTTCAACCAAATTAGTATTTTTATATGTAAGTATACATATACGTATATACATAATACCAGTTGGCTACAAAACTAAATGAAGTATGGTAAATGTTAAACTTGTTACTCATTTCACTGTTTAAAACAAAAATATATGTATCGGTAAATATGTTTTACATTCTTATTTACTTGATTATAGAGGAGATGATTGACTAGGTTTAGTTTACTATAGCAGTCTAACTAATCTTCTTTACATGATGTTTTCCTATCCCTGAGACCAATCCAGCTGTATTTACACAGTAGTAACCCTATTTTTGTAAGCCTAAGTGTAGGTAACTATTGTTAAACTATTGAGAGGGAAAAAGGAATAACTTACTGTAGTAACAACTTATCACTTCCACCCAGCTTCTCCCTTGGATCCCGGTGTTTAATTTCCTTGCCATTACACATAAATGTTCTGACTTTTAACTATGAGAGACTTCAAAGCAGTACGCAGCAGTAGACATAGCAGTAGACAAAGCATGAACAGAAAGAGATGGTGATGGGGCATCACAACCCTCCTGTCCACATGGCTAAAATCACTCACTTCTCTAAAGGGGTGGCCATGTTTAAATTGCCTGTTTGGACCGGTTACTAGCCTCTGCTGAGGAATTATTTGGGAAAGCAGTAGGTGCATGGACCAAAGCCCCACACCGGAGACCATGTTATCGCTTCTACAGCCTGTGGAGCAGTGTCCAGACCTGAGCCCATGCATTGACATTGTTAAGTTGACATGTACAGATACAGCCCGGGCATTTCTGGGACTATACTCTCTCAGGCATGTATCGCTTTGGTTTAGGTTTCCAGACGTATACTGGATAGCTCAAAGACAACTTTAGTACACAAAGTGTTTTCTTAAAATACCTGCTGTGCCTATCAACTACTGAGATGTAACAGGAGCACATTTTAAAATTTTCTCTATTAGGAGAGTAAAGTATGTTGATTACATAAGCTTCCATTTGGAAGAGGACCATTTTATTTGAATTAATTAATGTTTAACTGAATTTTAGGTCAGTAACAATTTGAACATTTAACAAAATATTTCTGTTTCCCCAGGAAACTCCTGAACTACGAGAAGGAAAAAAACAAACAAACAAACAAAAAAAAAACCAAAAAAAACCCAAAAAACGACAAAACAAAAACCACCAAAAAAGCCCGCACCACAAAAACCCCAGAGCTACAGTAGCAGTCCTATTTTTTTTTTTTTACATGGCCCTGCTTATGGAAGATTTTCACAAATGAATCCAAAGCAAGCTTTCATGTACTTGCTGTGTTTTATGTTGTTGTGATTCTGTGATTCTGTGTGTGTGTGATTCTAATGCGCATATTTTCAATAACGGATTATTTGGATTTCATGTCCTAAAATTTTTATGTCCTAAAGTTCACTTACTATATGATTAGCATAAAAGTGTTCTGCAAAAGAAAACAGAAAACAAAAGAAGTGATATGGTGTTTTCCAAGCTTTGTGGAAGTAGGGAGGGTAATAACTATGCATTTTATTTTTAATTTTGTGTCATTACCCAGAGAAATTTGTTTAATGGGTAGAAAGGTGTCCTGGTTTCAGCTGGGATAGAGTTAATTTTCTTCCTAGTAGCTACTATGTTTTGGATTTAGTATGAGAATAATGTTGATAACATGTATTGTTTTAGTTGTTGCCAGGTAATGCTTATATTAAGTCAAAGACTTAATAGTAGTATCTTATTTCACATAATTAGGAATTTTGTCTAAGGAAAATTTATACTTATGGATTTTCTCCTTTAATGTTAGCTCAGTTTCCCTAGGGAAAGGTTCTGGCATTCTGGGCTGGCCAGTTGGGTATAACTTCACACACCTTAAGAATACACACAGATTCACAAGCAAATCAATGATCATAGAATCACAGAACGGTTCGGGTTGGAAGGGACCTTAAAGATCATCTTGTTCCAACCCCCCTGCCATGGGCAGGGACACCTCCCACTAGATCAGGCTGCTCAAAGCCCCATCCAGCCTGGCCTTGAACGCTTCCAGGGATGGGGCATCCACAACTTCTCTGGGCAACCTGTTCCAGTGTCTCACCACCCTCACAGTAAAAATTTCTTCCTAATATCCAATCTAAATCTACCCTCTTTCAGTTTAAAACAGTTACCCTTTGTCCTATTGCTGCACTCCCTGAGTCCCAGTACTGACCCCCAAGGAACGCCACTTATCGGTGGTTGCCACTTGGAATTTTATCATCAGTTTACAATGTGGTGCTTACAGAAAAGAAAAGCATTTGCATGAACTAATAATGCATTTTATAATAGTAACTTTTGTTCCGGGTGGAGATATATTGTTCAGAACAATTTAGGTTCAAGCAAAGGAGTATACGTTGCCCAAAGATGCTATCCTAATAGCTCAAAGAGAAAAAAGCACATGAACTTTACCAGCTTGTGTGAGATTCAATGAAAAAATAATTTGCCTGAATGAAAATGAAGGTATTATTATTATGAAATAATTAGTGACTGATACATTAATAAGTGCATCTGTATTTGTGTTTGGATCATCACTAATGATTTAAATGAGGCTTGCCTTCTCGGTATGCACTGGATTACTATCTGAAGGTTCTGATTTGCTCTGGGAATGACTTAGCTGGGAAGAGTTGCCCCTTGCAGCACTGCTTTCCAGCTTCCAAAACCCCTCACAGTCATCTACTGCTAGCACAGCTCAGATGCTTGTGACAGCTCCTAAACTGTTGCAAATTACATTCTGGTGAAATAAGGAAAACTGAAATTGAGGGCTTGTTTACTTTAGAAAGTAGGGCTGTAAATTGATTCATGAACCACTGAGCCATCCCTCTGTGAAAGACATAACATTCAGTAAGCACCTGGAAACAAAGTTAGCTGCAAGTGGGAGCCACTGGAATTACCACAGCTAAATTTTACTTATCCATGAGAGGGATCTTTAAGATTTTCCCTGTAAGACTGCATGAATATAATTATGTACACTTGGCATTCTTGGAATTTTTGAACTCAATTGTTAAAAGAGGTTATAAAAACCCACTCAGTTACCCATACTTCATGATGGACAAAATCTCTGTGGGACAATCACAGTTATTGCCTCCCTCTTTGTTTTGGCTTGTTCAAAGCTAAAAAGCAAACAGTAAAATATCTCTATAAAACTAAATAACAAGAACAATTTGGAACTTTTGGACATCATTCCTTTACTAATTTCCCTCTCCTAGTTGTAGATACATTATATATATAAAAAAAAAAAAAAAAAACAACAGACAAATCAAACAAGATGAATATATAGCTTCTTGTTACACCAGCTGTAAGGACAGTTTTCAAAAATACAAATGAATTTGTCATTCAAGCAGCGTAGGGTTAGGTTGCTGGATTAAAATGACATTCAACTAAACCATTTGGTTTTGGCTTTTGGCATTTTCAAAATGTTTTTCTTTTTAATTAATTTTATCTTTATTTCCAATGAAATATTTACTTGGATGAAAGAATTGATTTTTTTTTCAGCCAAAGTTATTTATAAATTTCGCACAAACTAATGATTCATTTTGAATGTCCCAAAGTATCCCATTTTTACACTATTTTTCAAGGCAAGACATTTCTTTGGCTGTAACGATAAATCCTGTACTGAAAATTAAATATATTCTTAGTTTTGGATTAAATTTGATGTCTTCATTGTTTCACTAGTTAATATGGCTAGTAATGCAGTTCTGCATCAAGGTCACAGTGAGATTATGCCTCCTAGAGCTTTAAATGTGCAAAGATTTAATGCCCTGAAGAATTTAGTCTTGGTTACTGATTTTATTTATGTGTTCAATTCAAAATTACTTAAGTGCAAAACCAACTGTACATAAAATCTTTATAGCTGGAAAAATATTTTGAAGTGTGCTGTAGAAATACCCTATTTAAGTAGCTATGAGCTATCTTAGCTCATAATCAGAAAAGATTCTGTCTTTTCTTTCACATAAAGAAAAGCCACAAAGATATTTAAACTCATATTTTTGAAAAGAAGAGTGGTGAGGTCTTGAATATACTTTCTAAAATGTAAA
Organism: Fratercula arctica; assembly: GCA_947846985.1. Taxonomy (NCBI): domain Eukaryota; kingdom Metazoa; phylum Chordata; class Aves; order Charadriiformes; family Alcidae; genus Fratercula; species Fratercula arctica. Next base: position 57,239,278 of record CANTUZ010000001.1, on the reverse strand, counting down.
ATGCTGTTGAATTATGAATGTCAGATAGTGCAGGTGTCATATTGTGTTGAAAAAATGACAGAGAATTTCATTCATCTTCATAATCTCATGCTTCAGGGAATAAACAGATCAGTGCTTGGATGAAGAAATAATATTTGTCTCTTCATCCAGCATTACACAGTTGACCATATGTATTCTGACTTTTTTCTTCTCTTATTTGTCTTAAGGTGTAACCCATTAAAAACCCTCCAGTGCTTTTGTACACTTCAGTAGTACATCCTCAGCCAGGCAGTGTCCTAACCACAAGAGTGCAGAGCCAAGCTGCTTCCTTTAAACATGTGTCTCCGTTTGGAATTACACATTATGGCATACAGACCTTTTTGCGTGAACATTCACGAGGAATGAGATTAGGTCCAATCCAAACAATATGTACCCTACTTCCTGTGTTAAAGAGCTTGATTTTTCAATCCCCAAAAGCATATTTAAATATTGCCTTTCAGTAGACAATATTCTGCTACTAAAAGAAAAGAAGTTCTGAAACCTTCGTAATAGCCTTGACATGGAATTAATACATGATTAACTGTGTTGACTTAATTGTAATAACTACCTAAAAAACATAAAGTTGTAACTAATGTGCTACAGCTACTTCTGTAATATTGAGTGTCTGTTGTGTCATACAGACAACCACCATAGAAAATGCAGAATTGTTTTTACTTGTGATTTTAGTAATGAAGTAGCCATCTGCTATGTTTGCTTGTTTGTTTGTTTCAATTCCATAGAGACTCTTTTCATTTAAGAATCAGCAAACTATTTTGCATAGAAAAGAAAGCCAGCGCAGTGGAATCCTGAACTTGACAGAGATCCACACTGATATAAATTTTTAATACTAATAATTATTCCTAGTATACTAATTACATAGATTAGATATTGTAATTATATGGTAAACCACTAACTTTAAAAACTAGAAAGAACATTCTTGTCATATTGCCTGAAAATTCTCACTGCACACATCTGCATTGTGCAACAAGATGTAATAGTAATACTGAACCAGCTCCAGATAGGTTGACACAAGCTAGTCCATACAGCACAGTCCAGTAACTGTAATTATTGAACTTGGTCAAAAGTCTGTTTGTCTGTGGTACTTTAGATGTTCTATGGAAAAACTAAATTTCTATGTGACTATAAACTGTCATCAAACAGCAGTTTTCTTCCATTCCCTTCAATCTGGGTGTTCTTGATAAAATCAGTTCTCTGATCTGTCTCACCACAAAGTTATACCACAGATAATACCAGCACAAAGGAGAGGGCTGGAAGGTGAAGACCTCTTCCATCAGAAAACTGCTTCTCTGTTGCTTTTGACTGTTAATGGAACTGAATTTCAAGCTCTGCCTAAGAGAAGGGATGTTTTTCTACAGGGATATCAGTGTGATCATATGATCCAAGTGCTGTCGGTTGCATTCTATGATAGCACCATACCTGTCATTCATGCTAGATCTGTCTTTTCCTAGTTAAGCATTTAAATATGCCCCGTGAGCAAAACAGTTTTCTTCTCCTGTAACAAGGCAGATCATCCTTTGCCCAAATTACATCTATTTTTGCCTGGCATTGTTGTATTGCAATGAACCTTTGACCAAAAATAAACTAAATAAAAAAATATTCTATCATCTTCAGTAGGGGAGGATTTCACTCTGTGTATTTACTCTGAAACTAGCAAAAAAACCTGTTCTTAGTATTGTTTTGTAAGCACTTGGGATACATATCCAGTACAACTGCAAAGTGTTCTTGGGCATTAGGACTCTGCAGTTTAATGAACAGTATGTTTAACGTTCACATGCCCTTCTGAGAGAAGAGGGGCAATTTGAAACAAATCCTAAATAGGATTAATGTGAATAGCATGTTGCTACTAGCTAAGAAGGATGACTGATTATAATGCAGAGCAGGAAGCAGAATCATAGAATTCATAGAACCATAGAATTGCCTAGGTTGGAAGGGACCTTTCAGATCATCTAGTCCAACCATCAGCCTAACTCTGACAAAACCCATCACTAAACCATATCTCTGAGCACTATGTCTACACATCTTTTAAATACCTCCAGGGATGGTGCCTCAACCACCTCCCTGGGTAGCTTGTTCCAATGATTAATAACCCTTTCAGTGTAAAAATTTTTCCTAATATCCAGTCTAAACCTCCCCTGGCACAACTTGAGGCCATTTCCGCTTGTCCTATTGCCTGTTAGTTGGGAGAAGAGACTAAACCACACCTCTCTATAACCTCCTTTTAGGTAGTTGTAGAGAGCAATAAGGTCTCCCCTAAGCATCCTTTTCTCCAAACTGAATAGCCCCAGCTCCCTCAGCCACTCCTCATAAGACTTGTTCTCCAGACCCCTCACCAGCTTTATTGCCCTTCTCTGGACCCGCTCCAGCACTTCAATGTCCTTTTTGTGGTGAGGGCCCCAAAACTGGACACAGTACTCAAGGTGGGGCCTCACCAGTGCCAAGTACAGGGGGATGATCACTTCCCTAGTCCTAGTCACCATGCTATTCCTCATGCAAACCACGATGATGTTGGCCGCCTTGACCACCTGGACACGCTGCTGGCTCATATTCAGCCGACAGTCAACCAACACCCCCAGGTTCTTTTCTGCCAGGCAGCTCTCCAACCACTCCTCCCCAAGCCTGTAACGCTGCATGGGATTGTTGTGTCCCAAGTGCAGCACCCAGCACTTGGCCTTGTTGAACCTCATACCATTGGCCTCTGTCCATCGATCCAGCCTGTCCAGATCCCTCTGCAAAGCCTTTCTACCCTCAAGCAGGTCGACACTCCCACCCAACTTGGTGTCATCTGCAAACTTACTGAGGGTGCACTCAATCCCCTCGTCCAGATCATTGATAAAGATATTAAAGAGAACCAGCCCCAATACCAAGCCCTGGGGAACACCACTCATGACTGGCTGCCAAATGGATTTAACTCCATTCACCACCACTCTCTGGGCCTGGCCCTCCAGCCAGTTTTTAACACAGCGAAGAGTACTCCCATCCAAGCCATGTGCCAAGTATCCAACCTTTGTCTCAGCATGTGTATGTAGTTCAGATGGCCCCCACAGAGAGCTCAAGGGTGAGACAAGCATATCGTTAGGTTCACAATCAAATCACAATCACTGGAATATCCATATCATATGACTATATCTCTGACTGGTATATCCATACAATTTACTGTAGATTTTAGAGACAGCCCATGTTTATGACTGGAAACACATCTGACAGTAAGATTAAGGAGACATTGCTCCAAGATTATTGGCTGGTTTGTAAAGATTGCGAGTAGAGCTCTGCTACAGGAATATGGAATTCAAATGAGTTACAGTAGTGACAGCAGTCCTAGACTCCTGGAAAAGAGCTGCCAGGGCTTTACAGCCTTTGTCATCATCACCAGTTCGTACACACTAATGGATCTGGGTCAGGGAACTCACTGCAAGCTGCCTAAAAAAGCTTTGTTTTTTCACAAATGTCTATCAAAACATTGATGTTTAGGAATATTCAGTAGAAGCTGTACAGTATTGCTGCACTAGCACAGCAACTCTGGAGGCTGCCAGAAGGAGCTCAATATCTCCTCTGTTATACACAGTCATTTCAAAAGCTTGATCAATCTCTAAAATCATACAAAAATATCTTCAGGTTATTCTTTATTCTACTGTCCTAGAAATCTATGCCAGAATGTATTGGTGAAATGGAACTTTTAAATGGAAACACTTTGTTTTATTTGGATAAATGAGTCAGCTGGACAATGTTATGTCAGATGATGTCACTAGCAGTAGGACCAAAGGATAGCCGCATGATTCAGTGTATAAACACTTCTTTAAAGTTATCTGCACCTTTATGTGGTTTTTTGCCTGTTTCATGTCTATTTATGAGGTTCTGCAATGAAGGCATATGGACTCTGTGAGTTATTGTTGGGATGAGACTGCTGAGTGAAAAACACAACCTGAGCAGCTGAAAAATGGCTAACAGACCACTCTTATAAGCTAATATTATCTTTCCGTTATCTGAGAAACTGTATTGTTCATGCAGACTGTTGTGAATCCAGGTTAACTATCAATGAATTTATAAAACTTCCTTCCTACATCAGTAGCTGCAAAAAATGAAGAGAAAGAGATGTAGCTCTGCTTTATGGAAATATCCAGATTTTATTACTTTCTTTTTTCATTAATATTTCAGATGAGGTCTGCAAATGGTGCTTGGGCTCAGCACAGTCCTGTGTAATGAAGCAGAAATGTCCATTGGAGAATGAAAAGCAAAATAAAGAGTAATTGCTTTCTAAGATCTTTGAAATTAGTGTGACAGACATTAACTCTGCATGTTAGAAAACATGGTTTTTGTGTTCACTGTCATTCTTACTTGTTTGTGAATGTCTGGATAAGTGATCTGTGGATGGAATAAGTCATTCTTCATCCTTTCCATTCTCAAAGATGCCGAGTAACAGGCTTAGATGGAGTAAACTCCTGACCTCAAAGCAAAGCAAGACACTCAACCAAGTGAAAAGAGTAACAATGAATGGCAGGATGAGAACAATCGAGAATGGATTGTCCATTAGCTATAACTTTTAAAGCTCTGGTGCACCCAACTTGCAGTAGAATTGTTAATAATGAAAAAAAAAAAAAAAAGGGAGGGGGTTTGTTGATTGTAGTCCTAATTGTAGCAACCTCTATCCTGACAGTGATGCTTTGCATGATTGGTTCCATTATGTCTAGTACTAAGAGGCTGAATACTTTCATCTACATAATACTGTGATGGAGTATAATTAGCAAAATGCTATTTTGAGTCTGAAGTAGCTTTCTGTTGCCCTACCCATCTCAAAACTGTTGTCTCATTAAGGAGCTGAAAATGATACTGTGTCTTCTGTCAGCAGTTCAACTTTTGTTATATTTGACCAAGTAAGCTAAAATGCAGCGCATTAAAGTAGCATATCGAACAACTTTCCTAACACTCTTTTAATAAAGCCATCCCAGAGAGCAGTCTCCTAAATAGCTCAGAGACAGCAGTTTACATTTGCAACTATAAAGTAGCTGCAGCTCACTGAAACATCACTCAGGTTCTTGTTGCATATGTGCACCCTCAAGGATCTTACAAGAACAATCCGTTAGTTGCCATTAGTTACTCTGTAGTCGTTATTAGCCATTATTAGACTATTCCATTAGTCCAATGCAGGTTATATGATCTTACTGTCAGGCAGATCAAGTGATCATCTGGCTTTCATGAATGAGTTCCCAGTTCATTTATAACATGAGCTGCTACATTCTTTATCCTGCCTTAAGGGTTAGGGAATGCTCAGGATATCACCTCCTTGGCCCACGTGCCTCAAAGGAGGATTAAATCCATCATAAAATCACAGAATGGTTTGGGCTGGAAGGGACCTTAAAGATCATCTTGTTCCAACACCCTGCCATGGGCAGGGACAACTTCCACTAGACCAGGCTGCTCAAAGCCCTATCCAGATTGCCCTTGAACACTTCCAGGGACTGGGCATCCACAACTTCTCTGGGCAACCTGTTCCAATGTCTTACCACCCTCACAGTAAAGAATTTCTTTCTAACATCTAAATCTAAATCTAAGCTAAATCTATCCTTTTTCAGTTTAAAAACATTATCCCTTGTTCTATCACTACACTCCCTGATAAAGAGTCCCTCCACATCTTTTCAGTAGGCCCCCTTTAAGTACTGGAAGGCTGCTATAAAGTCTCCCCGGAGCCTTCTCTTCTCTGGGCTGAACAACCCCAACTCTCTCAGCCTGTCCTCATAGGAGAGGTGCTTCAGCCCTCTGATCATCTTTGTGTCCCTCCTCTGGACTGACTCCAACTCGTCCATGTCTTTCCTGTGCTGAGGGCTCCAGAGCTGGATGCAGTACTACAGGTGGGGTCTCATGAGAGTGGAGTAGAGGAGGAGAATCACCTCTCTCGACCTGCTGGCCACGCTTCTTTTGATGCAGCCCAGGATACAGTTGGCTTTCTGGGCTGTGAGTGCACATCATTGGGTCATGTTGAGCTTCTCATCAACCAACACCCCCAAGTCCTTCTCTTCAGGACTGCTCTCAATCTATTCTCTGCCCAGCATGCATTTGTGCTTCAGATTGTCCTGACCAATAAGCAGGACCTTGCACTTGGCCTTGTTGAACTTCATGAAGTTGGCACAAGCCCACTTCTCACGCCTGTCCAGGTCTCTCTGGCATCCCTTCCCTCCAGTGTGTCGACCACACCATACAACTTGGTGTTGTCAGCAAGCTTCCTACAGGTGCATGCACTCAATCTCACTGTCCATGTCACTGACAACGATGTTAAACAGCACCAGTATCTGTACAGACCCCTGAAGAATACCACTCCTCACTGATCTCCCCTTGGACATCAAGACATTTATCGCAACTCTTTGAGTGCAACCATCCAGCCAATTCCTTATCCACTGAGTGGTCTGTCCATCTAGTCCATGTGTCTCCAATTTGGAGACCAGGATGTTGAGAGGGACAGCGTCAAACACTTTGCAGAAGTCCAGGTAGATGGTGTCAGTTGCTCTTCCCTTATCCACCAACACTGTAACCCCATCATAGAAGGCCACCAATTTTGTCAGGCACAATTTGCCTTTAGTGAAGCCATGTTGGCTGTCATCGATCACCTCCTTATTTTCCACGTGCCTTAGAAGAGTTTCTAGGAGGATCTGCTCCATGATCTTGCTGGGCACAGAGGTGAGACTAACCGGCCTGTAGTTCCCCAGGTCTTCCTTTTTCCCCTTTTTAAAAATGGGGGTTATGTTTACCCTTTTCCAGTCAGTGGGAATTTCACCAGACTGCCATGACTTCTCAAATATGATTAGTGGCTTAGCAACTTCATCTACTAGTTCCCTCAGGACCTGCGCATGAATCTCATCAGGTCCCATGGACCTGTGCACATTCAGGTTCCTTGGATGGTCTCTAACCTGATATTCTTCTACAGTGTGCAGTTCTTTATTCTTCCAGTCTCTGTCTTTGCCTTCTGCGACTTGGGCAGTGTGGCTAGAGCACTTTCCAGTGAAGACTGAGGCAAAAAAGTCATTAAGTACCTTGGT